>CM074454.1:24472951-25672951 GCA_037101425.1 Elopichthys bambusa
CACGTTCCTCACCTCCTCGCAGTGCATTTAGAGAATTGAGATGTCCTTCAAGATGGCCGAGTACAATCGGGCCATGGGCTGGAGGAGCGAGGAAACGAGGAAGCATCATTTGAGTATTGAGAAGCATCCCTAGCTTGATTTAACCAGTGAAGCTTCTCTAGAGTACATAAAGTATTACATAAAAGCAGTACATAAAGTATTTCATGAAAATGTCTCACACTGCATTTGCCTCACAGATAAGGTGAACTGAATGCAATATTTGTCAAATACACAGACGTTTCAATGGGAAGCAGAAAGTGTTCGACTTCGTATCTCCGTTTTCAGCTCCTCCCCGCCTGCTCGCTGATCGGTTACATCCAGCCTCAGCTGAAATCGAACACATCTATTGTTGTGCCATTGTGTGTTAATGTGTGAAGACCAGAGCCACTGAAAAAGAGTTACAACACTCCCATTGACTTCCACAGAAACGCGGAAAGTAACACGTCGTGGAGCAGCCGATATTTCCAAACACTACCTTGAACCCCATTCATGTTTCTCAAGCACACACACAGATGAAACCATTAGTTGACCTCTCAGGAATCTAGCCAGTACTGGTATTTTATAGTTAATCAGTAGCTTCAATAGCTACCATAACCAGATGCTAGTTGTCATATTTTAATTGGCATTCAACGTTTATCTTCGGTTATTAGATTTGTTGTTAAAGTTAGAAAAACTTAGTTGTGACCACATTAGTACACCTGATTACAATGAACAGCAGCTAGCTCAACTAGATAACATGGCTAGCTTGTATAAAACAAGGTTGTTCCTTTGTTAATTCAGTCATTAAAGTTACACAGACTGTTTTCATAGACATGCAGGATATGCAGTTTAAATGTGCATGATCCCAGTAAAAAGAAAGCATAACTGCATGACATGTGAAACAATTGGAGACTGACTCTTGACCAAAAACGGAAGTCATGTTTTTAATTGATGTTATTTAGAATACAGTGAAGAATTTCAGCGGCATAACATAACTCATGTTTATGGCTCCCTGTGACTAATAACGGCGAAAAGTGATACTCTAGTGATTAAAAATGTCGCTGAAAGAAGCACATGTACACTGCTGCTTTGGTGCCACATTGAACTTTAATCTAACAGTCCCTTGAGTTGTGTGTAAAGTAATGTATACACCTCAAACCAGAATATCTCTTTGTAACTAGTATTTTTTGGATGACATTTCATTTTACATGATCTAACTTTTTTCTCTTTCTCTTTTAGAAGAATTTTTTTCATTTAGTACTGCCCATCGGAAGCTATAGAAGATACTCACATGTTTCCTGGAAGACAAATTAACTAAAATTCATCTTGATGTTCAAATTCAAAATGTTTTCACCCCCCGGGGTCTTAATGCATCGTGTTTCCTTCTGGAGCATCAGTGAATGTTTGAACCTTTTTTAATAGTTGTGCTTTAATATCTAGAGTTTCATGACAGAACTTGGCATATATACATGTATAATTAGTGTAGCTGTAGGCTATTTTGTTATCTGTCAACAGTAGTCTAAAAAAGTCTAAGGAAAGTCTAAAATGTCTAAATAAAAACAATGTCTATATACATATTTTGCCTGGATCCCATGAATTAATGATGAAGCTATGACTTTGTCTTCTCTGTGATATTATTCAGTTCACAAGGTAATGTTCATCTGAAAACACAGTCATACAATGACATACTGTAGATAAATCTAGTCAAGAACTGTTTAAAAAGCAAATAGCTTTTCTTATATAGTTTAAACCATTCACAGCACTGCATAAATGTGATCATTAGAATGCAGTTTTACTGCAGTTATCAATGGTGTTCATAATAACATACCACAATACCACTGATAATTCTTTGAGTGTCTGTCTGAGACTGACATCTCGTGGACGATCTGTGACTTTACAAACTTGCAGACATTTGCACACGTCACTCAAGCACAGAACCAGGAAACAGGAAACACACAAGTTCAGAGAACCTGAAACTGAAGTGTAGTCGAGCTGTTGTGTGTTTGTGTCTCTGTGTTCATGCAGTAAAATGGCAGAAGCCAGATTTTCTCAGGATGAGTTCATGTGTTCAGTGTGTCTGGATCTCCTGAAGGATCCAGTGGCCATTCCCTGTGGACACAGTTACTGTAAGATCTGTATTACAGACTGCTGGGATCAGGAGGATCAGAAGAGAGTCTACAGCTGTCCTCAGTGCAGACAGACCTTCAGTCCAAGACCTGCTTTAGCTAAAAACACCATTCTGGCTGAAATGGTGGAGAAACTGAAGAAGATTCAACTTCCTGCTGACTGTTACGCTGGAGCTGGAGATGTGCAGTGTGACGTCTGTACTGGAAGAAAACACAAAGCCGTCAAGTCCTGTCTGGTGTGTCTGAACTCTTACTGTCAGAATCACCTTGAACAACATGAGAGTTGGTTTAAAGGAAAGAGACACAATCTGACTGATGCCACTGGACGACTGCAGGAGATGATCTGCCAGAAACACGACAAGATCCTTGAGGTTTTCTGCCGCACTGATCAGAAGTGTATATGTCTGCTGTGTACGATGGATGAACATAAAAACCACGACACTGTATCAGCTGCAGCACAGAGGACAGAGAAACAGGTATGAACTTTCAACTAATGAAATAATGCTATTTATATTGGTTAACTTAACTCGATTAACATTTTATAATTGAAGGCAGTTGTTAATACTCATAATCATCCAATAATAATTTTTTTTTTTTTTTTAAATCATATAGTGTTGCAACAAAACACTGTCTGTGTGAAGCTTTACATCTGTTGTCAGTTTTGCTTTAATGAAACTTACACTTCCATTGTGAAAAAGGCCTTATGCTTCATGTAAATTCATGTAGAATGGTGGAAACTGGTCAATAATCCCTTCAGGAGTTTGAACCTACAGCCATTGGTTATTAACTCTAAGATTACTGGATAACTCTTCACATAATGATATAGTGACAGCAGTAAAATGTGACGTTTCTCCTGTTATTGGTTTGTCCTTTAGCACCAGCTGAAGGAGACGCAGAGGTCGTTCCAGCAGAGGATCCAGCAGAGAGAGAAAGATCTTCAGCAGCTGAGAGAGGCTGTGGAGTCTCATAAGGTGAGTCTGGAGAAGAAGAGAAGTTTGAGAAGTGTCAGTCAGGACTCACTGAAGCCACTGTGTGATTGTGATGTGTGTCCTAACAGCGCTCTGCACAGACAGCAGTGGAGGACAGTGAGAGGATCTTCACTGAGCTCATCCGCTCCATTGAGAGAAGCCGCTCTGAGGTCACACAGCTGATCAGAGATCAGGAAAAGACTGCAGTGAGTCGAGCTGAAGGACGACTGGAGCGACTGGAGCAGGAGATCAATGATCTGAGGAGGAGAGACGCTGAGCTGGAGCAGCTTTCACACACACAGGATCACATCCATTTCCTGCAGGTAATGTTTCATTCATTCCTGTTTCATTTGTTATTGCCAGATGTTTGATCATCAAGTGTTTTCCTAGAAAGTTCACATATAGAGTAAGTGTCAAACTCTAGCTCTTATAGCTCTAACATGATATAATGAACATGAGAAGAATGAAGCTGATGCTGTGAAAGTGCTGGATTGAGGAGAGTTACTAAAGATCAACAAGAGCTGCTCAAATCTGACAGTAGTGCAGGTTATTGGCTGAAGTGTGGAGGTGATGAGCTTTGATTTCTGTTTTCTGTAGAGTTTCCAGTCTCTCTCAGCTCCTCCTGAATCTACAGACGTAAATGACGATCCCTTCAGTTCTCTCTCCTCTTTTGATGGAGTGAGAGAATCTGTCCGTCAGCTGAGAGACAAACTGGAGGATTTCTGCAAAGAGGAGCTGAAGAAGATCTCTGACAGAGGTAAAGTCCTGGAGATTCATCTGCTCTCAGAAATGATCCTCCATCATCTCATATCATGTAGAAGATCATATTAGAAATGTCTTAGGAACGGATGCAGGGATCATTTTCTCTTGACATGATAATCACACTCTTCATGTCTGTTGATTTCCACAGTCACTTTCACCAACATTGTTCCCAGAACCAGGAACGACTTCCTACAATGTAAGTCACTAAGAAAACAAGCAGAGAAACTCACTGAGTGTGTTCATGTTCTTCCTGTAGAAGGAGAAAGAAAACATGACAGAAATTGATCATGTAAATGATGATTTGCACAGGATATCTGGTAAACTGCTGATATATCGAACATTAACTGCATTTATTTGATCAAAAATACAGTAATAATGTGAAATATCTCTATGATTTTAAAGAACTATTTTCTATTTCAATATATTTTAAAATGTAAAATAAAAATGAGGAATGTGTGGAGGTGTTTTTTTATCCGGGATTTTTGATGAAGGGAAAGATTAAAATATAACAAAAAATGGAAGATATCCTGTTTTTGACGAATACGTGGAATCCCCAGTTCAAAATAACTCGCATTTCTATTTTTCATTTTATATTTCTAATAATAAGGGATAAATATGATTCTTTTTCACTAAAAGCCAATTAAAAACGTCCAAGATTTAGAGGTAAAATCACAGAAGTAAAAAAGCTTTTTAAGTTTCAGGAAAAAACAAACTGAAAACTCTTCTGGAAAAGTTCAACTATGTATTTATTCTAAACATGATTTTGTATCAAGTCTCTTTAATCTTTGGGGAAACAGATAGAAATGTAAAGAAAGCTCAAGATCGCCAAAGTCTACAGCACTGAAAATCACCAACAATAGATGCTTAAAAACTTTGTAAATCAAATTATTAAGTTGGCTTGAAAAAGTTAAAAACTCACTGGTCTTCTACTTAAGCTTTTTATTCTTCTTCTTCTGAGACTAAAATTTCTAAATGCTACTCCTCCTAGAGCGCAGGTCCTTCATGTCATCTGGATACGGCCTGGATCTGGCAGACTACGGTAAACCTCGGGATAAACAGAGAGAGACTAATATTAGCGTAGACGCCATTCTTCTTATGATGTAGCGAGTACATCAGGTGATATGGGAAGTGTTCCCGGTTCTGGCTGACCTAATTTATGCAGCCTAACAATTTACATGATTTGAATTATAGAAGTAGATAGTGTGTTATGTGTATTCAAGTTTAAACAGATGCGTTTTTAGTCTAGATTTAAACTGACAGAGTGTGTCTGCTTCCCGAACAGTGATAGGAAGATTGTTCCAGAGTTTAGGTGCTAAAAAGGGAAAGGATCTGCCGCCTGCGGTTGGTATTATCAACTGTCCAGAATTCTGAGATTGCAATAGACGTGAAGGACTATAATGTGTTGAGAGCTCGCTCAAGTAACAGTTACTGAGTTATCCGTTTTCACGTTTTCTGGTTTGGTAGATTCACCGGGACCCGATTATAGCACTTGAACATAGGAAGTCTGATTTTCATGATATGGCCCCTTTAAAACATGCTAGCAATGTGATGGGATGTACTAGCAAACACACCAACACCCTAGCAACCACCCTAAGAACCTTAGCAATCGCAACCTATCTATCTATCTGGCTTTTAAAACTACAAAACTTAAACTATTTCGAACTGAAAACCTTCAAACTTAAAGATTTTAAAACTACTTCAAACTTTCTGGCTAGGTGTTTTTAAGCCAACTTAAAGTTTGTCTACAAACCTTTTTTATCTAGTTACACTCACTGTAGAATCAACTTAATACGTAGATACTTGCTGAATTAAAGTATCAGTTTCTTTTAAAAAAGAATCGTACTGACCCCAAACTTTTGTTTTATCTCCATCAGATTCCCATCAGCTCAATCTGGATCTGAACACAGTGAATAAACGCCTCCGTCTGTCTGAGAGGAACAGAGTGATTACTGAAACTAACACAGTCCAGCCGTATCCTGATCATCCAGACAGATTTGATTACTGGCCTCAGGTGTTGTGTAGAGAGAGTGTGTGTGGACGCTGTTACTGGGAGATTGAGAGGAGTGGAGCATATGTGTTTATATCAGTGTCATATAAGAGCATCAGCAGGAAGGGTGAGGGTAATGAGTGTTTGTTTGGAGGTAATGATCAGTCCTGGAGTTTGTTCTGCTCTTCCTCCAGTTACTCATTCTATCACAATGACATAGATACTAAACTCCCTGTAAAGTCCATCATCAGTAGAATAGGAGTGTATGTGGATCACAGTGCAGGAACTCTGTCCTTCTACAGCGTCTCTGGAGACACAATGATCCTCATCCACACAGTCCAGACCACATTCACTCAACCGCTCTATCCTGGGTTTGCTGTTTATAATGGATCATCAGTGAAACTGTGTTGATGAATCAGAATAGACTGTAGAGAGATTCTACCCATAATGCTTTGAGCTCATGATGAATCAGTAACAGTGAGATGTTATAGAGTCTCTTATTTTCTCTTCATTACATTAATACTACAGCTGAACTTCTGTCAGTGAAATAACATGTCAGAATAAATGTAACGCTTTAGATCACAGCCTGTAAAGTACTGCGTAAGTAAAATGAATTTACAGCTGAATATCAGTAATTATAGTGTACCTATAGAGTATGTATGTGTAGGTATAAGGGAACAATATGTAAAGTTTGGGGAATAAAGGAGTAACAACTGTGAAAATTAACAAATTATTATGGGGTACATATCAGTGCATTTATACAGTAATTCTTTTTTATAGCAAAAGTGCAGCTGTTTCAGTTTGGGCTTCCATTCAGGGCAAGTGAAACTGAAACCATTGCAAGTTTTAAATACTGGGGAAATATACTCTTGTTTCATGTAGTTTCAGGGCAAGTACAATAAAAAATACACACACAATCTGATATCACTGACTGAAACCTTTATTTGAAGAATAACTTAATTCAAAACATCTTCACAACAACACTTATTCATTTAAAATACTATTAATTTCTTTTTAATAAATTGATAAATAAAATGTTTATTAATAAAGTAAAAAAAATATTAACCCAGATCATCTGATCATACTGTAAACTCTTGATCAGTGAAAGTATGAGCACAATTATTATAATCTAATCCAGTTTACTTGAAATAAACCTCCTCCTGAACAGGATTTACAGATCTGATGCTCTGAAGAACTCTGAGAAAAGATAAAAACAAGGATTGAGTCAATCATCATCAGTTCAATCCAGATCACTCAGAAATATATTAGGTATGAAAGAAGGAAAACTGTAAGCTGAACTCTGAAATCAGTCCAGATTAAAGAGATAGTTCACCCAAAAATGAAGATTCTGTCATGATTTACTCACTCTCATGTTGTTCCAAACCTGTATAAATGTCTTTGTTCTGCTGAACACAAAGGGAGATACAGTTGTGCTCAAAAGTTTACATACCCCTTGCAGAATCTGCAAAATGTTAATTATTTTAACAAAAAAAGAGGGATCATGCAAAATGTGCGTTCGTTTTTATTTAGCACTGTCCTGAACAAGATATTTTGCATAAAAGATGTTTACATATAGTAAAAAAAAATAGCTGAATTTATAAAAATGTACATACCCTTGATTCTCAATACTGTGTGTGGAAATTGGAATCTGTGAAAATGCGGACTTTACTCAAGTCTGTTACTCTCCCTGTCTCCGTCTCACTCGTATTTTTCTCAACTTTCTTCGTCTCACTTGTCTGTTTCTCTCCCTTTCTCCGTCTTACTCGTCTGTTTCTCTCCCTTTGTTTTCTACATGTATCGCTATCTTTCTTTTTTCATGCGTAACTTGCCTCTAACTCTCGCATCTGTCTTCACTGTAGAGTCAAATTTTACCGCCTGGGATGCGCGGACTTGATTGGCTTAGTGGTATCACGTGGGATAGCTTAACTCGCATACAATTGGTCTGTGCGTTTCATTTTCCGCTAAACCACTATCGTAAAGACTACAAAAGCTGCGCTGATTAAATAGAAGTCAGGTTTTAAATCATGACTTTCTGTTTTGGCTGTAGGTCCAGGTCCGTATGGGACGGCTTCTGGGTCCGGACCCGGACCGCGGTCCGCCTGTTAGTGACCTATGGAATAGACTGTAGAGAGATTCTACCCATAATGCTTTCATTCATTCATTACATCAAGTCTCCTGGGAAAAAAAATCTAAATTAAGTGCATTCTGCTTTAAACAAGCAAAAATATCTTTAAAATAATCTTAATTCTATGGGAAAAGCATGTTTTGCTGTGTAAATATTGTATGTTTAATGTCAAATAAAAAAACAATGTATTCTTTATATAACTTCCAGATTTCAACGGTTAAATTACAAACTAGTATCACTGCTATGTATTTCCCAATGAAGCTGTTTTTCAATGAACAGATTTAAAAAAAAAAAATCTAATCTAACGGTATGTTTATACGACAACGATGTACAAAACTGTCACTGTTCATATTTCCGTAGGATGAAGAAATAAAAGGTCTTATTGTCTTATTGACAACGTTAACAAGACCAATGATAACTTGCAATAGCCATTAGCCACTAGCTGACATGTTCTCCTAATGACATTAAATGTACCTGGAATTGAAAAAATTGTATTTTATTCTAAGTAGTTAGAAAAGGAAATATTCAATATATTTTTTATATTTATTGCCATCAGACAAAACAACACATACATTATCCCATCAATTACAAGGAATGAAATACATATGCATAAATCCCAGAGGAATTAAGAGCATGAACCAACCTACAATAAGTGCTGTTTAAAAAACGTGAGGATTTAGTTTTCATTGCTCTGGGAAGGGAGGGAAGGTCACTACCTATCATTTTTGAAGCAGACTGCACTATATTACGGATCTGACTTCTCTGTTAAACTGTGACGAACCACACCGTATTTGAGAAAGTCAACACAATTTCAATCACAGCTCTATAAAAATTTAACAGCAAACTTTTTAAATGTCTTAAGAAAAAGAGTCTTTGATGGGATTTCTTAATAACGCCTCTTAGGTTATCATCCCACTTCAGTGATGAACTTATAACTCTGTACATTTTCAATGTCCTCACTACTAATGGTTAATGGCATTTTTTCTGCATCAGAAATCGTTCATTTGTAATCGTAAAAGTTCTCAGTTCTCAGGAAGTAACCGGTCGAGCCGGTTTACCAATCGAACCGAATCAAACTTTAGTTCCGGGATGATGACGCAAGACGCACAGCCGCAAAGGCAAGCCAGACTCAAAAAGAACCAAATAAGATGGTTTGCCGAGGATTTCCGAGGAGTTAATTGATGATATTATGCGAGCCTGAGGCACATACTGGAAATATGCTTAGTATGACTACTGTTATTAAATAACATTTTATTAAAACCTCCAAAAACCTTTCTGTCAAGAGATGTAAATAAGTTTTACCATAGTTTATTGTGCATATAAATATTATATAGAATGTATTTTAAGTTTATAAGACTGGTTTACTCTTTCTATATACTTTAGACATCTTTTAGATCCACCAGTGTCTGTAATGTGCGCTGTGGGTGTGAATCTTGTCCAAGATGTACTGTAGGCTACTAAATATCGGCCTGTCGTATCCGACGTGAAACCGTGCGAATGAAACTGTGACCACGAGGCAATAATCGCCAATATGCATTCACATAAATTTGGATGTTTCAGTATGCGTGCACACATATGACCAAGGTTGGGGAGTAACGGAATAGATGTAACGGCGTTACGTAATCAGGATACAAAAATCCAGTAGCTGTAATTCGTTATAGTTACGTCAAAAAACGTAGTAATCAGATTACAGTTACATTTTGAAAAAAGGGGGGATTACAATGGTTTCATTTAAAACTAAATAAATCATTATTTTGCCATAATAACACATATTAAGCGCTGCTTGATTATACAGTATTTCCTGGTTCTGTTGCCAGTGGTGAGTCACGTGAGCCACCCGCTGGTGCATGCGCAAATAACACCCGTCTACAATCTCCTCAGACGCAGACTGAATCACTGCTGCTAGTTGAAACGATGCTGCCCGCGGGGAAGAAAACGCTTTAAGTTAATGGAAATTTCGCTGCTATTTTGTTTTTTTAAAAGAAGAAAATGCAAACAACATGGTTGTACAGTGCAAACTCTGCCTTCCAGCTACGAAAACACTTTCTTTATTGAAGGACTAAAAAATGATCTGTTATACCATACTGTAGCCACTAGATGTCTGAATAGCCCTTTACATATGTATATTCAGGGCTGTGTATTCCCAAGTTGTGGAAACGAGACATGATTGCTTAGTTTTAATAGGTTTTAAAAGTAACCAAAATGCTAAACATTAAAAATAAAGCAAAACAAACATTAACAGAAATGTCTGATCCGAGCTTGTTCAGTTTGTTTATGATCTGATGTGACCTTTTATGTTTTTAAGCTCTAAACAACAACAACGAAAATAATATTGCAAAAGATAATTTATCCGATTTGTAAAACATTTTTATTGTTGAGACCCATTCAAAAGTATGGAACATTTAAAAACTTGCAGATATTGAGAAGAAATAATTAAAATTAAATTTAAAAATGCAGTTTATTTATAGTAAAGTTGATCCCCCCAAATTTCTCTTTCTTTCTTTATATATATATATATATATATAGTCACGGTTCCAGTCATTCCCGGACTCCATTTCCCACAATCCCCCCTGGTTATCACCTGCACTCACTCTACCAATCAGTAATCACCACACCCAGCTGCAGCACATTACCTGGACTATTTAAACCACTCACATCCACATACACTTTGTGAGGTCTTGTTTAACTCTTGTTGCAATTCTGAGCGTTTGTCATCGTGTTAAGTCTTCCTGTTCCTGTTCCTGTTCCTGTTCCTGTTCCTGTTCCTGTTCCTGTTCCTGTTCCTGTTCCTGTTCCTGTGTTACGATTCTCTGCTGCCTGCCCATGGACTGTTTATTGTGTTACTGGTTTGTGAATGATATCTGCCTGCCCTGATCCCCTGCCTGTTCAACGACTACGATTCTGCTTGTTCCTTGCCATTCCTGTTTGCTCCTGTATGACCCCTGATATTCTTTTGAGGGGGACTGTCTGATCTGCTCAGTTCTGCCATGCCATTGCATGATCCAAATTGGATATTAGAACAATATATAGATCTGGCATTGCAACTGAGCGGCTCTGTCTTTACTGTGGGTGTCGCGGAGGAACGCGACACCTCGTCTCTTTGTGTAATGGCTGCCGCATTAGAAAGCAGTCACAAAATGGCAGCCCCATTTGATCTCCCTGAGCCAAGTCAAGCCACGGTTGATCTTCCTGAGCCAAATCAAGTCACGGTTGATCGGCCAGAGTCCCGCCGGGTCCCCCCGCTGATCGGCCAGAGTCCCGCCGGGTCCCCCCGCTGATCGGCCAGAGTCCCGCCGGGTCCCCCCGCTGATCGGCCAGAGTCCCGCCGGGTCCCCCCGCTGATCGGCCAGAGTCCCGCCGGGTCCCCCCGCTGATCGGCCAGAGTCCCGCCGGGTCCCCCCGCTGATCGGCCAGAGTCCCGCCGGGTCCCCCCGCTGATCGGCCAGAGTCCCGCCGCGTATAATAAAACATGAATAAAACACATTCACTTACAGTAGATGATCTCAGTCAAAACGAACTCAAACACTTTCTCCAAATAACTGTGGAGCAGGAGTGAATGTCTGTGTTCACTTATTAGTCAGCGATGTAAATCACTACGTGGACAGCAACTCTTGCAATAGCAAATTTTCAAACAAACTCACAAAATTGTCTCGATGAGATTGGAGTCTTGACTTGCTATTGATTTAATTAAAAATATGTGAAATATTAAATTTTGGACCTTTATAATATTAAATAACCTTTTAGCAATAATTGTTAGTATTGAATTACAGTTATACTTCAATTTTTTTATTGCTTCTTTTACTTATTCTGATTCTTGAAAGATAACTTTTTACACATTGTATACCTGTTTCTAGACTTAAATGAACTTGTCCACATTTTTAATATTGGTACACATATGAACTCTGCTTTATGAACTCATAAACTCTTTTTTAGCATTTTATCACAGTAGTCACTATTTACATTTTTAATAAGGGATTATCTGGTTGATTATTATTATTATTATTATTTATTACATTTCTGTGCACTACTGTGAACATGACTTTTATTTTGGAGTGACGAAATGACGTCATAAGGCTGCGTCGCGCTCTTGCGTCTGTTGTCATTTGGCTGAAGAAAGGTTTGTTTTAAGAATTTAAGCAGTTTAAATCGATAGAAATTGTTCATTGTCTTATAGTTTTTTACAAACGGTGTGAAATTTGTTTATTTACTATTGAATGTAACATTGTAATGCTTTATCTAACTTTAATAAATTATATTTTGTGTGAGTAAAACATCCACACATGAGAAACAATAAACCTGCGTCTCATTTCGCTCCCTTTATCGTAAATCAGTCTATCATAAACACGAATTCGGTCACTGGCTAAAAGTGATGGATAAACTTAGCTTTTCTAAACTCCGAGTCAATTGAATCAAATACTTTGGAAAATGATTCAGTGATTCGAAGCGCTTGAATCACGAGACATTCTGCTCAAACAGTGTAAATGAACGAGAACAACAAACACGTGTAGTGCCAGCTTTTTCAAACCAAATGAAAATGTTTTCATTAAAAGTGTATCTGTTCATTGTAGTTTAGAAACTAAATACAAAATATAAATCAAAAATGCTTAATTATTAAATGTTTGTGTTCTTTATAAATTTGCAATGTTAGTTTTGAGTGTTTCTTTTTTGTCTAATCATGTCATTTGAATCCATTAAAACTGAACTACTGTGGCCTGTTGCATGAAGCGAGTTTAACAAACTCTGAGTTTCAGAGTAGGTTTGGAGTTGACAAATCCAGATAAATGAAAGTGTGACACGTGCGGCAAACAGCCAATCACACGGAACAAGGAGAACGTCAGTTTGATTCACTTTTCGCAAGAGAGCCGCGCAATTCATGTCTCTTCCGGAGATTAAGAGATCGTTATGGAAAATATTAACTTAAACGCATTTACAAAGCAGGAATAAACACTGATGCAGTGAAAGTTTGAGAAGGCAGCTAAAAGAAAATATCTGACTATATCAATGCATGTGAATCAAACAAATAGACCAAATAATTAATATAGTTTCACAAGGAGCTCAAAAGAATACATGTAAGCTTAATCTGTTTAAAAGCTTTATATATTATGCCTGTATTATATTTATTTTAATTTAAAAGCAAAGTTTAATATTGTCAATTAATATAATAGGCCTAATTATATGAATGTCATGAATTATTCATAATTTTAATTTATTTAATATAAATATAATGAATAATTAACAGCAAATGTTGAGCAGTTTTGTCTCTAAAATGTTTTCACTATAAACTGATTTGAAGCGAAAGATACGGGGGAGTGGCTTTATTGCATCAGATACGTGTCACTTTACTCACAGCTGATTGGTCGAGTTTGGGTTTGTGATCTCTAACTCAGAATAAAACCCGCTCCGGAGCAGGTTAGCCGTGAAGCTTAAGTTACCATAGCAATGAACCCCGTTAAAAACCAATCCACCTTCATAAGCCTGAAAAACCAGAGTTGGCTCAAACTAATCTTGAACTTACCTGGGTAGCAACTGAAACCGGCTTTGTGCAACAGGCCACTGAACTAGAGCTGATTGAGACGCACCCAGAAATTTAGTATGGATTCATTCTTTTTTGTTAATTATTCTCATCTTAAACAGGACAGAGGGACCAAACACAGAAAAACTCTTGATGAAGCGACTGAGATCCATGTGTCACTATTATAAAGATGGCGTTTATTAAAGAGGAGCATGAAGACTTAAAGATGGTGTTTATTAAAGAGGAGAGTGAAGATGTGAAGATCGAAGAAACATTCAGAGTGAAACAAGAAGAAACTGAGGAACAAACAGGTTGGTTTCATTCTCAAAGCTAAACTGAGTCATTTGATCATTATTAAAATGTCCAGCTCTACAGAAATGGAGAATAATACAGAATTAGCCTAAACAAAACAATTATTTAACATTAAACCCAATATCTACTTCTGAATAGAGAACAATGAAAAAGTCGTTTTTTATATTCTCAAAAGTGCTCTACTAACATTTTGACATACCTGACCATAAACAGCAATAAATGTACATAAAATGAAGCAATAAATAAGTCAAAATTGAGTGGATCATATTGAGCCTTCAGAGCTGCTGATAGACCATCATATCCAAGTCCTGAAACGTAAAGCCAGAATGTTTCGATTGCCCCCAGGTGGCTGGACCCAGTATAGGTCATAAACCCCATCCTCTCCACGTAATCTAATGGTACATGACACAAACTAAACAATCAAATTACACTACATATAGATTATATATCTAAATATGGTTTGTCATTTTAGGTAGTTTTTAATCACGCTGATGTAAGTCCAAGTGTTTGTTTTTTTAAATATGTTTGGTCTTAGTTGGTTATTTGATGCGATTAAAAAAAAAAACGGGTGTGACTTCATGATTGACAGCTTCTCTGAGCTAAGTATTCAATTAGGCACCAACTGACTTTTTTGGGGAGTTTCGGGAAGAGATTGGAGCTTTAACTTTAATTTCTACATTTCCATAACTGTTTCACACCGACATAAAGAGCGATTCTGCAGTAAACTGTACTAACTGATTCTATCCCGCGTTCACTACCGCGCAGACTCTGGTCCCGAATCAGCGCTAGATGTCAGTGCCATATTAGGACATTGGCGGCTTCATTGGAAAAGAGTGAAGGTGCATTGTTGTTTTTTTTACAGTCAATACTTGAAAGCCCTTGAAAAGTGCTTGAATTTCATTATCAAATGGTTGTATGACAGGCTGTAAGACATTTGACTATTTATGCCACAATACCATGGTTACAGTTAGCTTTGCTACATTAAATCCAATGATTTGTGGACTGAAAAGCCTTCTACAACTTGTTCATTCATGGCACAATGTTTTTCTTGGTTTCTACTAATGGTGTAATGGTAATTACTCATGGTTCGGTTTGTATCGTGGTTTCGGTGTGGTTCGGTTTGTGCTATGTTCAGGGACAAAAACTACTGTCAAATAAAAATAAAGATAAGAACAATTAATCAAACTACAAGCAACAGCACACATAAATAAAACAGAGCAAAGATACAAATAAAATAAATAGTGCTTTTCAGGTTACTTGGGTATTTAACAGCAGTTTCCAGATACAGAAATTGAATAAAGTAATCAAATGTGAAATAACATTGCATATAACTTTCACTGTATAAATTAAATAAAGATTAATCATTATTAAAGTAACAAAAGATATTCAGTCAAGAGCAGTGAGTGATTGATTAACATTAAAAACACAGAAGTAATATTAGGCTGCTGTCAATTTAAGACATAATGTACAGATCCAGTACACTGATACTGAGCATGTCTTGTTTTTCTGGACTGTTTACGCTCACTTAAGACAAAATCTACAATGTTTGCAAGGATACTCGTCAAGATGGGCATGTTGACATAATTTTTGTGCAAAACTGTCAGTTCAACCGCAAGTCTGAGACGCGTCTTTCCATGTGCACGCTTCAGATAAACGCACACACAAATCTTCTTAGTGCGTGAGTCAGTTCTCTTTCGAGCCTTCTTGTGCTTGAATAAACAGTCCGCGCTGCTCAGCTCAAACGAGTAGCACGGTTTCGTTTCACTTTCGTTTGTTTGAATTGTTTTTTCATATCCAACAGAAATTGCCACTCTTATCAGTTTGGCAATGTGGCAGTCGCACCAGTGCAACCTCTAACAAAATTGAATCCTGCCGGCAGAAAAAATTGTTACAAAATGCGACCATTTGCCAAATTTTGTAGCAGTCTGGAGCCCTGTCAAGACACTGTTTAGATGTTTTATTTCAGGGGTGTCAAACTCAGATGTGCAGGTGTGCAGATGCAGACGGCTGAAGTATTCTTTAGGCTTAAAGTGAACATTGTGCATGTTTACAGCTGTCTGAGGTGTTGCTGGTTTTGTTTTGTTAAT
This sequence comes from Elopichthys bambusa, assembly GCA_037101425.1. Lineage (NCBI taxonomy): Eukaryota > Metazoa > Chordata > Actinopteri > Cypriniformes > Xenocyprididae > Elopichthys > Elopichthys bambusa. The sequence goes on from CM074454.1 coordinate 24,488,849, forward strand.
AAGAGACCTTGGTAACAAAAACTCTTTTGGAGAAAGAACAGGGGAGAATGGTCCCTCCTCAGTTCAGCTTGGTTTTTGTCTTGTGCCATTTCTTCTCAGCAGCTCTGAGCTTGGTTCACAAGAACATATGTTACAATCAGAAAGAGCTTTATTGCCAAGTGTGCACACATGAGGAATTTACCTTGGTATTGAAGCTTCCGGTTCACACACATAAATATAACAAGACATAACATTTAGGAATAAAAATGATAAAAAGTGTAAAGACAGAAAAGTTTAGTCAGAATAACCATATACAGATAAAGAACATTTACAGTATTGTGAAAAAATAAGAATAAATTCATTTAGTATTGCACTTGGAAGGCATTTAACTGTTCAAGAGAGAAGTAGCCTGTGGGAAGAAACAGTTTCTTTGCATAGATGTCCTAGTGCCTCGTGAGATCCCGTCTGGACGGCAACAGTTCAAATAGTTTGTGGGGTGAGTGGAGTCTGTGATGATTTTACCTGCCCTTTTCCTCACTCTAGAAGAGTACAGGTCCTGGAGGGTGGGCAGATGGCACCAACAATCCTCTGAGCATTCCGGACTGTCCGTTGTAGTCTCCCGATGACTGATTTGGTGGCTGAATCAAACCAGACAGTTGTAGATGAACACAGGACAGACTCAGTGACGGCTGAGTAGAACTGTGTCAGTAGCTCCTGTGGCAGGTTAAACTTCCTTAGCTGGCGAAAGAAGTACAACCTCAGCTGGGCCTTTTTGACAGTGGAGTCAATAATGTGATTGTCCCACTTCAGGTCCTGAGTTATGGTGGTCCCCAGGAACCTGAATGACTCCACTGCTTTTACAGTGCTGTCCATGATGGTGAGTGGGGGAGTGCTGGGATGTTCCTCCTTAAGTCCACTATCATCTCCACTGTTTTCAGCTGCAGGCTGTTATAACTGCACCAGATGGCCAGTTGTTCAACCTCTTGTCTGTATGCAGACTCGTCACCATCCTGGATGAGGCCAGTGACTGTGGTGTCATCTGCAAACTTCAAGCCGAAGCGAAGTTTACTAATAACATTGTTGTGCAAGTCCCAGGTCTGTTGAGATGTTGCAGGATATAATGCAGTCCCATGTTGACTGCATCATCCACAGACCTGTTTGCTCTGTAGGTAAACTGCAGGGGATCCAGCAAGGGTCCAGTGATGCTCTTCAGGTAGGTTAACACCAGTCTCTCAAATTACTTCAAGTCCAGTGATTTTGGGTTTTTTTGGGGACCGGAATGATAGTGGAGCGTTTGAAGCATCCTTCAACGGGCCCCAGCAGAGCTGGGAGATAACGGTTGACATTTTGTGATGGCCCAACAGCTCTGTCATGCTTGCCGCAAGTGGCTGATGGCCCAGACATGCAACGTCAAGGAAGTGATTGATTTGGTGGTACTGGAGCAGTTCATCGTTCTGCTTCCTTGAAGAACAGCTGAGTGCATCCAGTGCCACCGCCCGGCGTCTCTAAATCAGGCCATCCAGCTGGCTGAAGACCATTTGATGGTGTGCCCCGGGGTTGGCGAGCCCCTCCCTAATCTCTCTCTCTCCAACTCCTCTCCCTCTCTTCTCTCTTGTCCTGTCCCTGTTCCCAGGTCATGGAGCAACGTGCCCCCTTGAACCCTACAGCGGAGAAAAAGAGGCAGTCTGGCCTCAGAGTTTTCCCAGGGGGCTAGATCTGGGACACGAGGAGGCATGTCAGAAAGCATCAGAGCCTCTGCTCCACATTCACCTCTTCCCTCTTTCTGCCAGTCTCTTGGCCATACTTCTGACGCTGAGGCAGCGGGAAGACCTGGGCTGGCCTGCTGCAGATGTGGTTACCCAGGTAATTTCCAGGACCAGTGTCCAGTGATGGAGGTGGGAGCATTGATCCGGCTCCCTGACTCCCTGTGGGCTGCCCCTGATCAAGCCGGGCAGTACCAAATACCTGTGAGTATTAAGGGGGGTACATATCACACTTTGGTGGATTCAGGCTGTAACCAAACCTCCATTCATCAAAGCCTGGCGCAACAAAGGGCATTGAATATGAGCCGCAAGGTTAAGATGATTTGTGTGCAAGGGGATGTGATGGATTATCCTTTAGTACCTGTCAGTATTCAATTTAGGGAAAAAAAGCATAGAGTTAGTGGCAGTTAATCCCTGTTTTAGGCATCTGCTAATTTTAGTTAATGATTGGCCAGCTTTTTCACAATTATTGGGGATTTTGTGCGGATACTTCTTTGGCAATAGGGCTAGGGACGAGAGAAGGTGTCGCTCAAGCTGGGGACACTGTTCCGGGACCATCACAGACTGACTCGAGGAAACGAGGGCAGAATTAATAGCGTCTGAGTTAGATGACTTTCCTCTTGAGCAGTCCCGTGATGAAACTCTCAGAAATGCATATGACTGGGTCCGCACCATTGACAGACAGTTACTTTAGCCTGATCGGCCTTTTTCCTATCCCTATTTTTCTATTATAAAAGATAAAAGTTGTATTGGGTGGCCCAAAGCACCCAGACAAAATACAACCCAGTTATTAGTGCCAAAAAGCTGTCTTTTCCAGGCAGCTCATTGTAGTCCCATGGCAGGCCACTTAGGGGAAGCAAAGACACATGAACGTCTCATGGCCCAATGTTTTTGATCGGCATTCACGAGAACGTCAGTTGGTTAATCCTCTAGCCGTTTCAAAAGCGCCATTGTGCTCATTACCATTAGTAGAGGTTCCTTTCAAGAGAATTGGTATGGACCTCATCGGGCCATACCATCGGCCAACGTTCAGCACATGGCCATCGTTTTGCATTAGTTCTAGGGAACACGATATCTGGAAACAGTGCCGTTATGCACTATTTCTGAAAGGAGTGTGGTGGACAGCCTTCACTACACCGTTCGGATTACACAAATTTATTACTCTTCCGTTCGGGTTGTTCAGGGTTCCGTGTATGCCGCTGACTACCATAACAATATCATTATCTACAGTAATGATTGGCAGCAGCATCTGGAACATCTGTGTGTTGTCCTAAGATCGCTGAGGGTGGCTGGACTCACGGCGAACCAACAGAAGTGTGCAATTAGGCATGTGGAGGTACGGTATCTGGGCTTTCACTTGGGACATGGGCAGGTGTGTCCCCAAATTGACAAGACTACTGCGACTGCAGCCTGCCCAAATCCCAAGACCAAAAAGGAGGTGAGACAGTTCCTGGGGCTGCAAGACATTATAGGAGTCTTACCAGCCTGCTGACAGATCTCACTAAAAAGGAAGCACCAGATCCGGTCCGGTGGACAGAGCTGTGCCAACAGGCTCTAACCAAATTAAAGGCTGCCCTGTGGGGCGGGCCACTCTTACATTCTCCTAACTTTGATCTCCCTTTTTTGCAGAAGGTGCAGTCCTGTTGGTTTCCAAGTCAGCACTGTTTTCTCTGGTATCTATGGTTTATAAAAGAGAACTTTACGCTGAATCTGAATGCTTCTCACTAGATCTTAATTAGTTATTAACTAGTTGTTAATTCTGTGGGGAATTCAGTGGATTTCTTCACTGGATCTCCCATCACTGTGTAGTAACAGCGTTGCGTGATCAAGATCGGTCTGCGACTCGTGAGTAGCTTGTGGCACTACTCTGTCTGTTATTGATCTGATTGTTGTGCAGTGTTGTGGTTGTGCCAGAACGACCTCTAACAAAAAATGGTCTAGAGCCCTAAGCTAAAATTATATATTTCATTTTAACTGTTGTTTTGTTTGTTTTTTATCATTGTATCTTAATTACAGTGACACAATTATCAGAGATAAACCAGTCAAGAGTAGTTTCTAACAGCTGCATCTTATTTTAACTAATTGTTTTTAACTTATTGCATGTATATTTGTTTTTATTTGTTTGTTGTGAGTCAGAGGAGTAGCTACGAGGCCCTTAAAGGGATATGGTGATGGAAAAAAATTCTCTTGAAAAAGGTTTGCTTTCCTCCATGAAACTTTGAGTTCTTTCGCAAATAACTGAAAAGCTTTGCTATCAAATGCAAAGTTTCTCAGGTGAACGCGACACAAAACTTTTCAGAGAGAACGTAAAAACATATGTTCCTTTCAAATGAGCCTGAAGGACTTGATTAGGCCCTCCAGGAACTGAGTTTGACACCCCTGCTTTAGGGGCTCCGTATGGGTTTAACTGTTTAAATGAAAATAAAAAGGGGATGTTTGTATTGTTTTATTGTGCTGTTTTCTGTCTCTTCAAATAAAAAAATAAAAATAAAAATTCACACTGTGAATGTGATTCCATTTAGAGCACTGGTAATCTGAATTTGGTAATCTGATCTCGATCAGGGTAATCCAGTCCAATTTTCCAATCCAATCCAGATCATTCTGATCAAGATAGAACTTGATGCTTTACATGTATAAATGCTTTGTTTTCTGTTGCTTTGTGCCATTCAGATTGGGTTAATTTGCATTTGTCTCTTTTCACCTTAGATCTAATGGCACTGAAAGAGGAGAGTGAAGTACTGAATGAAATGGAAGAGAATGATCAATACAAGAATCATCCTGATTTCATAACTGGAGAAAAAACTTTTAGTTGCTCGCAGACTGAAAAGACTTCCTCACGAAAAAGGGCTAAAAAGACAGGAACTAGAAGTAATTTCACCTGCAAACAGTGTGAAAAGTGTTTCAACCAACATGAAAATCTTAAAGTCCACATGAGAATTCACACTGGAGAGAAGCCTTACACCTGCCAACAGTGTGCAAAGACTTTTGCTGAAAAAGTAAGCCTTAGAAGACACGTGAGAGTTCACACTGGAGAGAAGCCTTACACATGCCAACAATGTGGAAAGACTTTTGCTGAAAAAGTAAGCCTTAAAAGACACATGAGAATTCACACAGGAGAGAAGCCTTACATCTGCCAACAGTGTGGAAAGACTTTTGCTGAAAAAGTAAGCCTTAGAAGACACGTGAGAGTTCACACTGGACAGAAGCCTTACACATGCCCTCAGTGTGGAAAGAGTTTCAGTAGTAAAGGAAGCCTTAAAGTCCACACGAGAATTCACACTGGAGAGAGCCCTTATACCTGCCAACAGTGTGGAAACAGATTCAATATAAAAGGAAGCCTTGAAAAGCACATGAGAACTCACACTGGAGAGAAACCTTACACCTGCCCTCAGTGTGAAATAAGTTTCACTCTGAAAGAAAGCCTTAACAGACACTTGAGAATTCACACAGGAGAGAAACCTTACACCTGCCAACAGTGTGGAAAAACTTTTGCTGAAAAAGTAAGCCTTAACAGACACATGAGAATTCACACTGGAGAGAAGCCTTACACATGCCCTCAATGTGGAAAGAGTTTCACTCAAATTGGAAACCTTAAAGTCCACATGAGTGTTCACACTGGAGAGATGCCTTTTACCTGCCAACAGTGTGGAAGAAGTTTCAACCGAAAAGGAAACCTTAATTGCCACATGAGAATTCACACTAGAGCAACAGCGTGGAAGGAGTTTTTATCAACATGAAAAATTTGAAGTCCATATGAGAATTCACTCTGGAGAGCAACCCTACACATGCCCTCAGTGTGGAAAAAGTTTTGGGGATAAAATAGCTCTTAAGTACCACATGAGTATTCATGTATGAGATTCAATGTATTGATTATTCAAATGAAGAATTAACTACTTACAATTTTACATGTCAACAAAAGCATAAATCTGTATCAAATAAAATACATAAAACTCTGTAGGCCTGCGCCCAGATGCTGAATGATTTTAGGGAGCAATGATTTGAGATTAGCATAGTTCAAATCTCTGGCAACAATGAACAGTCCACTAAGCTTCTGCAGTTCTCTAATAGCCCCATATACAATTCACTGAACGCCCACTTAGTGTTAGCGCTGGTGGGAATGTACACCCCAAGCTACCATGGTAAATAAGGTGATCTGCATCTAACAGTCACAAACTCCACCATTGATGAGCAGTTTCACATAAAGAGGGTAATTTGACTTCTTGACGTAGTGGTTAAGCTTTATTCAAACAAAGAGACTTATTTTTTATTCATCTCGAATGTGAACTGTCACATTGGTAAAGTTTTGATGTATGATGACTGTAATCAATGAAAAGATGATTACAGTGACATACATTAGGCATGTGTGAGTCTGTTATTATTGATGTGGAAACAAACTGTATGTGTGCTCTGATCCCTATAACATTGTATTTTTGTATGAACACATTGAAGTATATTTGCATAGTTGTCAAAATGAATGCCCTGCGAGTGATTTATAATGGATGCTTGCCGAAGAAGCATGTTTTTGGGGAGTTTGTTAGGGGTTTTGTACATACGGGTATCAGACACAAACACTTGGTCTGATGGAGGAGACCACTGTATATTTGAGAGCACATGGGTTTTGTATATTTGAGAGTTTTGTGCAACACAATACATGGATATGCTGTACACATTTGTCATTAAAATAACCCCATAGAAACTGCCTTTAAAAATGAGAAGAAAGTCATGCCTGAATGCTGCAATCAATTTTTTAATTGGTTAAAAAAACCTAATTTTTTCATCTGTGCTTGACCATTCCGGGGGCTCGAGTACCCAAGGGATCGGCACCAACGACAGGAACTGTTCACTTATGACACCGACCCACCTTCAGATCCATGCGTTTCAACACATTCAGAATGTTTCCTTCTAGATACAAATTGTACTCTAAGAGATTGTGTGTGCCTCAGTCTTATCTGAATTTAATAGAAGAAAATTACTGGTCATCCAATGTTTTATATCTTTAACGCACTCTGTCAATTTGGATAATTTGGAAATTTCATCTGGTCTTGATGAGATATATAATTGAGTATCATTGGCATAGCAGTGGAAACTAACTCCATGTTTTCTTATAATATTACCAAGTGGCAGCATACGGTGCTTCTTGAAAGTTTGTGAACCCTTCACAGAATCTGTGAAAAGTGAATAATTTGAACAAAATAAGAGGGATCATACAATATGCATGTTATTTTTTATTTAGTACTTTCCTGAGTAAAATATTTTACATAAGAAATGTTTACATATAGTCCACAACACAAAAAAAAATAGCTGAATTTACCCGCTCAAAACCCTTGATTCTTAATACTCTGTGTAGTTACTTGGATGACCTACAACTGTTTTTTTGTGATGGTAGTCTCTAATTTGTCCTGAGCAGTTAAACTACCCAATATTCTTTCGAAAATGTTTCAGATTTCCAGCATCTTTTGCATATTTGAACCATTTCCAGCAGTGACTGTATGATTTTGAGGTCCATCATTTTACACTGAGGGACTCAAACACAACTATTAAAAAAGTTTCACTGATGCTCCAGAAGGAAACACGATGCATCAGGGGTGAAAACTTTTGAACAGGATAAAGATGTCCAAATTTTTCTTATTTTGTTTATTTATCTTTTTCATTTAGCACTGCCTTTCGGAAGCAACAGAAGACACTTAAATGTTTGCCAGAAGACAAATTAAGTACAATATTCCTTGATCTTCAAATTCAAAAGGTTAAAAAGTTATTTTAGTCAAGAGTGTATTGTAGTACAGGGCCTCTAAAGGGACACGGTGGCGGAAAAAATATATAATGGGAGGAAAAATATATTTTCAAAATTTTGCGTTCCCCCAAGAAACTTTGCATTCTCTTGCAAAACGTGAGTTCGGACAAACACTTCCTCTTTAATGTCCCGCTGGCAGTGCTTCAGACAGCTCTGTACAGTACGTTCACAATGGAGCGGTTCATCCCATAGAGCACCTCATTAATTCTTGGTGGAAAGCCCTTAAGCCACCATCAGAATGAACAGATGTCATTTAGTTCCTATGCCAAACACCAAACCATGTGCCGAAATTTTCCCAAAAACTGTTGATCAAACAGAGGAGGCGAAGCACTCCCCAGAACCTTCAACAGCCCAAACAGTCAAAACTGCCATGTTATACAAAACACGATCAGGATGAGTGATCCAACCAAAGAGACTAGACTTATAAGTCACAGGAGGGCTAATATGGGTTTCATATACAGTGAGTAAAAAAAATAAAAAAGTTGTAAAATGTAAATAGGAAAAAAATGTTAATGCAGTGTTTAGGGGGGGGAACACTAGTTCAGTTATTGTTCACAGTGGCAATGCTTTTTTAAAGGTCTTGTTGTTTAAGTTTTGTTGGAAGGTGTGATTATTATGTGTTTATTATGGGCCTCTTTAAGAAAGAGAGCCTGGAAAGAGTCAGGAGAGACCTGTATGAGTGAGAGAGTTGAGTGAATAAAAGAAAGGCAAGCGAGTTAACACGTTCCATGGGCCTGATCTCTTTTGTTTAATAACACGATAGCAGCAACTCACAACCCTTGACATTGAAGACTTGACTTTTGATTTCATTAAAAACACAGACTCTTATGCGTGTTTCAATGTATGAACGCTGCTTTATGAACTCATACACTCTTTATAACATTTTATCACATTTTTCACTATTTTAATTTTTCATACAGGGATTATCTGGTACATTTTTATGCCTTTCTGTGCTTTTTAAATACACTTCTGAGATACAGACAGTAGCGTGTGAACGGGACTTTTATTTTGATATAGCGCCATGACGTCATAAGGCTGCGCCGCACTCCTGCATATATTGAGATTCGGTTGAAGAAAGGTTTGTTTTAAGAATTGAATCTGTGTAAATCGATATAAACCGTTCAATGTGTTGCAGTTTGTACTAGTGTTGCGAAGTTAGTTATTTACTGTTGAATATAACATTGTAATGCTTTATCTAACTTTAATGAAGGATATTGTGTGTGAGTAAAGTGCATCCACAAATGAGTAACGTTAAAAGAGGTGCGTCTTATTTCGCTCCCTCTATCATAAACACGAATTCGGTCACTGGCGAGTAGTGATGGAGAAATTGAGCTTTTCTAAACTCCGAGTCAATTGAATCAAATACTTTGTAAAATGATTCAGCGATTCGAAGCGATTGAATCACGACTCGTGCTGCTCAAACAGTGTAAATGAACGAGAACAACAAACACTAACATGTAATGACAACGTTTACAAACCAACTGCTAATATTTTCATGAAAGTAATTTAAATATAATCTATAATTGATTATATGCCAAATGTAGATCATAAATGCCTAAACATGAAGTGTCTGTATTATTTGTGTTCTTTTATTAATTTGCAAGTGTTAGTTTTGAGTGTTTTGGGCTAATTTAAGTCCATTCACTCTGACTGACTCCCTCACCAGTGCACTGAACTAGAGCTGATTGAGACGCACCCAGAGATTTTTCTTTTTGTTAATTATTCTCATCTTAAACAGGACAGAGAGACCAAACACACAGAAAAAAATCCTGATGAAGCGACAGAGATCCACGTGACACTATCATAAAGATGGTGTTTATTAAAGAGGAGAGTGAAGATATAAAGATGGCATTTATTAAAGAGGAGAGTGAAGACATTAAGATTGAAGAAACATTCAGAGTGAAACAAGAAGAAACTGAGGAACAAACAGGTTGGTTTCATTCTCAAAGATGAACTTACTCATTTGATCCTTATTAAAATGTCCAGCTCTACAAAAAATAAAGAAAAATTGATTGGTCAGATGGCCCAGTCTGTCATGTTTATTCGAATGCTTGCAATGCGTGTCAGAAATGATATTATATCCAAATGTCCAATCCTCAGTAATTGTACATACTGTAAAGATAGTAACAATAGCATTGATTTTACCATATCAATCTGAGCACGAAGATAACATTGCAAGAACTAGTTATTTAACCCGAACCTCCATCGCATCGGGAAAAATATAAATATTCTAATTTACCATTGTTCTTCTATAGTATCATACCGAACTGATATTGATTGTGATTATAGGAGGAGCGCTATTTACTTGCTTTCTGTGTAATTCTTCGCAATTTGAAGTTTTTGTTTTTCATGAGACTTTGTGATTTTGTACTGAAGTATGAAGTAGGAAAAAGTGTCAAACTTTGACAAATTAATTTCATGATGATTTTTTAATTTTAAATAAACTCAGTTTTCCTGCTTCTTGAAATTTAGTTTCACAAATGGGGACAATCTTTGAAGGATGAACAAATAATAATAATAATAAGTTTATTTTATATAGCGCCTTTCTACAAACTCAAGGTCGCTGTACAATATTATAACACAAATGACAACAAATAATGATTTTGATCATGATAATAAAAATAACATTTAAATTGGATGATTTTTTGAGCGATGAAGAGCTGGAAAAAGTGTAAAGCACTTTAAAGTCCTTGAAAAGTAAATGCATCGTCAGATTTAAGTTGAACGGCGGTGCAAGTGTATGCCATACTGTGGGTGGAGAACGGTACAGTTTGATATATATATATATATATATATATATTTTTTTTTTTTTTTAAGAAGAAGAAGAACCGTTACACCCCTAGTTTCCACATCAGCGCTGTTTGATCACTTAATGTGAGTGCTTCCCACTAGATCTCGCAGTGATCTTGTCCATTCTGTGGCAAATTCAAACGCTTTCTTACTGGATCTCCCAGTGCTGTGTAGTGTGTTCGCATGAGTAAACCTGTTCTGGGCTCACACTCTGCTGTCTATTAATGATCCAAGCTGATGAACGAACAGTCTGCGCTGCCCTAAAGAGTAGCACGGTTTTGTTTCAATTTCGTTTCGTTTGATGTTTCTCAAATGCAACAGAAATGTCCTTTCTTATCATTTGGACAATGTGGTAGTCACAGCAGTGCAACCTGGTGAACAAAATTTAGTAGCACCGGCAGGAAAAAAGGTTTCAAAATGCGACCATTTTGTAGCAGTCTGGAGCCCTGTCAAGACACAATTCAGATGTTTTATTTCAGGGGTGTCAAACTCAGTTCCTAGAGGGCCACAGCCTTGTAGAGTTTAGCTTCAACCCTAATTAAACACACCTGATCCAACTAATCAAGTCCTTCAGACTTATTTGAAAACTTCAGGTATTTGTGTTTAAGCATGGTTGGAACTAGAGGCCTTCTCAGCTCCTATAATCTGTACCCGATCCGAAACGACCCAAATCACTTATTTCCTAAACCTGACGTGCATAAATAAAGAAAAACCTGACCCGATAAAATAACCCCTCTACCCAGGTCCTATTGTTCCCCAGCTTTCCCGCTCTGTGCTGGCTTCGAACATGAGTCTCCGGTGTGGGAGTCAGACGCTCTAACAAGGAGGCTAAAGGCTGCAACCTGTAGCGTCAGTCGCTAGATCATCTTGAGATCAGAGGAGTGGGGTCTACTCGCACAGCGACTACTAGCTGGCCTCCGTTACACTCACCCCCCTAAACCTCACTCCCATCCGGGTCACGGCACCAATGTAGCCCCTCCAGTTTGCACCATCCCGCTCCAAGCGGGACTCGAACCCCGGCCCGTCCGCATGGGAGTCGTGCGTTCTAACAAGGAGGCTAAAGGCTGCAACCCCTAGCTTCAGTCGCTAGAGCATCTCTTGAGATCAGAGGAGTGGGGTTTACTCGCACAGCGACTACTAGCTGGCCTCCGGGTCACGGCACCAATGTAGCCCCTCCAGTTCGCACCATCCCGCTCCAAGCGGGACTCGAACCCCGGCCCGTCCGCATGGGAGTCGTGCGTTCTAACAAGGAGGCTAAAGGCTGCAACCCCTAGCTTCAGTCGCTAGAGCATCTCTTGAGATCAGAGGAGTGGGGTTTACTCGCACAGCGACTACTAGCTGGCCTCCGGGTCACGGCACCAATGTAGCCCCTCCAGTTCACACCTGACTGCTCCAAGCGGGACTCGAACATGGGCCCGTCTGCATGGGACTCGGACGTTTTAACAAGGAGGCTAAAGGCTGCAACCCCTAGCATCAGTCGTTAGAGCATTTCTTGAGATCAGAGGAGTGAGGTTTACTTGCACAGCAACTACTAGTTGGCCTCCGTTACACTCATCCCCCTAAACCTCACTCCCATCCGGGTCACGGCACCAATGTAGCCCCTCCAGTTTGCACCATCCCGCTCCAAGCGGGACTCGAACCCCGGCCCGTCCGCATGGGAGTCGTGCGTTCTAACAAGGAGGCTAAATGCTGCAACCCCTAGCTTCAGTCGCTAGAGCATCTCTTGAGATCAGAGGAGTGGGGTTTACTCGCACAGCGACTACTAGCTGGCCTCCGGGTCACGGCACCAATGTAGCCCCTCCAGTTCGCACCTGACCGCTCCAAGCGGGACTCGAACATGGGCCCGTCTGCATGGGACTCGGACGTTTTAACAAGGAGGCTAAAGGCTGCAACCCCTAGCATCAGTCGCTAGAGCATTTCTTGAGATCAGAGGAGTGAGGTTTACTTGCACAGCAACTACTAGTTGGCCTCCGTTACACTCATCCCCCTAAACCTCACTCCCATCCGGGTCACGGCACCAATGTAGCCCCTCCAGTTTGCACCATCCCGCTCCAAGCGGGACTCGAACCCCGGCCCGTCCGCATGGGAGTCGTGCGTTCTAACAAGGAGGCTAAAGGCTGCAACCCCTAGCTTCAGTCGCTAGGGCATCTCTTGAGATCAGAGGAGTGGGGTTTACTCGCACAGCGACTACTAGCTGGCCTCCGGGTCACGGCACCAATGTAGCCCCTCCAGTTCGCACCTGACCGCTCCAAGCGGGACTCGAACATGGGCCCGTCTGCATGGGACTCGGACGTTTTAACAAGGAGGCTAAAGGCTGCAACCCCTAGCATCAGTCGCTAGAGCATTTCTTGAGATCAGAGGAGTGAGGTTTACTTGCACAGCAACTACTAGCTGGCCTCCATTACATGAGCACAGCCTGCAACCCCGGAGTCAGTCAGGAAAAATCCCACTGTCCTGCTGACTGATTTGCCCGCTACTCCATTACTTTCATTTATTTATTCACTTATTATTCCTTTATATTATTGCCTGCCTGATGTATACAAGTTATCCGCGCATGAGCAAAACTTTCTGCAGCGGTGACGTTCACATAGTTCCTAGTTCCTTGACCTGAGCCACATGGCAAGATATGTTTTTTGCATCCTGGCCACAAGTGTACCTTCAGAGAGAACATTCAGCCTTTGTTGTCTGATTTGGAGGAGGGACATTAGGTACTGAAACCGTCGTCAGTCAGCAACATTCTGTTCTTGTGTGGTTGTTAAAAAAGCTTTCATTTTGCAGTATTTCTAGTAAGCCAACAGTTTTCGTTTATTCGTATTTTTGTCTTTGCCTGTAGTTTTGATATAAGTATAAATCTTGTATCGGCTATCCAACATTTTATATTTGTTATCCCCAATCACTCTCTCTTTCTTTAGAGGAAGTGTAAATGTGACATTCTGGAAACTATCTAAATTCAGGAAGAAATCATTATAAGGAGATAGCGGGTGAACACAGTGAATTTTAAGCGGGAGCTGGTGGGTGCGGAATAGAACCTTGTGGGAGCGGGACAAAAAAACAGGTCCCGCGCAGACCTCTACTCTGGTGTATCTTCAGCGGGATTCTTCATTGAGAAGATGCTGTTTTGAGTTGCAGTCCTCCTAGTCTGATGTACTCCAAATGGAGTGAAGTTCTTTTTTTAGTCATCGTTTAGGGTAATAAGAAAAGGCTTCTTAGGTATTTCGAAGGACATTGTTATGGACCGAACATCCCCCCACCCACCCCACTCTGTTCCCTTTTCCCCCTGGTGCAACCCCCTGTGTATAGGATCTAGGATCTGTATGTTGGTTTTGATGCTTTACATGTCTAAATGTTTAGTTTTGTTGTTGCTTTGTGCCATTTAAACTGGTGTTAATTTACATTTGTCTCTTTTTGCCTTAGATCTAATGATGCTTAAAAAGGAGAGTGAAGTACTGAATGAAATGGAAGAGAAAGATCAATACAAGAATCATCATGATCTTATAACTGGCCAAAAAACTCTTAGTTGCTTGCAGGCTGAAAAGACTTCCTCGCGAAAAAGGGCTAAAAAGACAGGAACTAGAAGTAATTTCACCTGCCAGCAGTGTGGAAACAGATTCACTCATAAAGGAAGCCTTAACAGGCACATGAGAATTCACAATGGAGAGAAGCCTTACATGTGTCCTCAATGTGGAAGGAGTTTCAATCAACATGGAAACCTTAAAGTCCACATGACAATTCACACTGAAGTGAAGCCTTATACCTGCCAACAGTGTGGAAAGAGTTTTGGTCAACATGAAAAGCTTAACGTCCACATGAGAATTCACACAGGAGAGAAGCGTCGTACCTGCCAACAGTGTGGAAAGACTTTTGCTGAAAAAGTAAGCCTTAACAGACACATGAGAATTCACACTGGAGAGAAGCCTTTCACATGCCCTCAGTGTGGAAAGAGTTTCGCTCAAATTGGAAACCTTCAAGTCCACATGAGCGTTCACACTGGAGAGAAGCCTTTCACTTGCCAACAGTGTGGGAAAAGTTTCAACCGAAAAGGAAATCTTAATTACCACATGAGAATTCACACCGGAGAGAGCCTTTTCACCTGCAAACAATGTGGAAAAAGTTTTAAGCGAAAAGGAAGCCTTAACAGACACATGAGAATTCACACTGGAGAGAAGCCGTTTACATGTGGTCATTGTGGGAAAAGTTTTAGGTATAACATAACCCTTAAGTGCCACATGAGTATTCACGTATGAAAGAATTGCTTTCAACAGGGCTTTCAATGGGTGGGGCTAATAGCCTCGAAGTGAAACATTTGATAATTAATTTGTGTCAGGATTGCAGTTATAATATAGAAATAGTGTTTTTTACCATTATTTCACAAAAGAGGGAGGACGCACATACTTCAGTCATGTGTTTCTGTTTATTTGTGGTCACAAGATGGCACAAAACTCTGAGGCTTTAGTCAGAAACAATGCACATAAAAAAACAGATAAATTCTCATATGTTTACATCACATTTCCTTAGAAATTAAAATTTCTATAATTTTTCCACCATCTGAGGAGCTTTGAGCGCTCTCACCAATATAGTCCCAATATATTATCATTTCAGCCAGAGAAACAGAGGGAGCTCTTGAAAGAAGAGGATGAAAGATTTCAGCACCTTAAGCACTGAACCGTGACTGGACAAATCCTGTGCGAAGCATCACATCCATTAATGATATATCAATGCAAGTGACGTCAGCAGTTTGTCACAGTTACAAATTGTAAAAATTAGGTATTTCTGTATATTTAGTATGTGGTTTCAACAACCAGATGCATTTAGACCTGTTCAGTTTTGACTGAAATGCATCTCAGAGCACCTCCTGAAGTGGTTTGAGCGATCGGATTCAAATCCGTCCCGGAGGGCATTTAAACCTAGTCTTTTCGCGATCGGATAACTGTCCGATCAGAGAAAATGCATGAAGTGACCAGCTGTAAACAGGCTCAAAATGTTTGTTAGACCCTATACTGACTAATCTACTGAACGAGATGCTTCCAGAAGTCATAGATCCTCTTCTTAAAATGATTTATTAATCATTGTCCAAAAAAAAAAAAAATACATTAAACACAGGACGCATATACAGGAAAACACATTAATATGATAATACAACATAAGTAAATAAGTCTTTATTTGTGTATCATTTATACACAGTCTTGAACTGGCAGATTTTAATAAATATAATAGAAACTGCAGTTTTCTGTGGAGCAGGTGTGAATTGTGTCTGTGTTCACTCGTTAGGGAGTGATTTGAAGCACTACATAGGCAGCAACTTACACAAATGACCCTTGATACTTAAGACTTGACTTGCTATTAATTTCATTAAACATCTAAAATATTACATTTTTAATTGGACTGAACCTTTTAGCAATATTTGGTATTGAATGAATTACATTTATACTTTATATTTTATTGCTTCTTTTACTTTATTATTAACTTCTTATAACTTTTTACACATTTTATACCTATTTTTAGACTAAACTTTGTATCAGGCATTTTTAATAATGCTAAAAACACTCCTATGTGTTTCAGTCTGGACTCTGCTTTATGAACTACATTTTTTTAACATGTTTTTTTTTTTTAATCACATTTGTCTCTTTTAATTTTAAATCGGGGGTTATCTGTTAAAAAAAAAAAGTACATTTCTATGCCCTTCTGTGATTTTAGACAGCAGAGTGTGAACGGGACTTTTATTTTGCTGTGGTGACGTGACGTCATAAGGCTGCGACGCGCTCTTGCATCTGTTGTGATTCGGCTGAAGAAAGGTTTGTATTAAAAATGTAATCTGTTTACATAGATAGTGTTCAGTGTTTGACAGTTTTTACAAGCGATGTAACATTTTTCTAACTTTAATGGAGAATATTTTGTGTGAAGCACTGATGAGACACAGTAAACTTGAGTCTCATTTCGCTCCTTATTAATTTGTTCGACGCATAAGTAAGGTGTTTTCTAGTGATGGAAAAATGAAGCTTTGTGAAGCACCGAGGCTTTCTCTCCTCAACTGTATCGTAAAAAGGTTCATTACTCGCATCTTTTCAACAAGGTGCACACTAACGACATCTTGTGGTCAAAAGGTGGAAAAAGCTGCCTTTGCGTCCGAGACGAACTAGCCATTTGTGGTCCGTTTCATATAATAAATAAGTGTGTGCTATGAAAACCGTATAAAGCAAAGAAAACATAAGTCTATATAAATAAGTCTTTCACATATTGTACTTACACAATGTATGAATAAATGAGTGCGAATAAATATGTGAAAAAAGGTACATATGATCAAAATAAAAGATTATCTAGCAGTGGTCAGTTTAAGTACTTATGAACCGAGAATTAATACAAACTGAACATGAACAAAACTACATTTTAAATATTTATTCATATTTTGTCAAAGAAGCGAATGACACTTGAAACTAAGCAAGGGGTTCGTGTTATGATTGTGTTTATTTAAATCACATCCCATATTAATTTAACACAGGACACATCGTTTTACCTGTAAATACGGGATGATTATGTATTTCATGGGACGGGTGGCAACCCTACTGTACAGCTAAAAATAACTGAATGACACCGGACGGCAGTATTAAATTAACAAATGGCTCTTACCTGAAAAATAAGGTGGATATCGTGATATCAGTTTATCGCAAACACTGTCGAGTAGTAATGGAAAAACTGAGCTTTTCGAAATTTGGAGGCAACTTAATCAAATACTTTGTAAAATGATTCATTAGTTGGAATCGCTCAAATCACGACATGCTGACGTCACCGGCTGCTCAAACAGTGTAAATGAACGAGACCAACAAACATTAATGTAATGACAACTTTTACAAACCAACTGCTAACGTTTTCATTAACGTTTAATCATTTAAATATATATATTAAATACTAAATGTAGATAATAAATGCCTAAATATGAAGTGTCTGTATTATTTGTGTTCTTTTATTAATTCGCAGCACTGGTTTTGAGTGTTTTTGGCTAATTTAAGGCCATTAATTGAGACGATTGAGACGCACCCAGAGATTTAGTTTGGATTTATTTTTCTTTTTGTTAATTATTCTCATCTTAAACAGGACAGAGAGACCAAACACACAGGAAAAAATCCTGATGAAGCGACTGAGATCCATGTGACACGCTATTATAAAGATGGCGTTTATTAAAGAGGAGAGTGAAGATATAAAGATGGAGTTTATTAAAGAAGAGAGTGAAGACATGGAGACTGAAGAAAAATTCAGAGTGAAACAAGAAGAAACTGAGGAACAAACAGGTTGGTTTCATTCTCAAAGCTGAACTCAGTCATTTGATCCTTATTAAAATGTCCAGATCTACAAAAAATAAAGAAAAAACAGAAACATAATCATACAGAGAATAATACAGATTGGTCAGATGGCCCAGTCTGTTGTGATCGGTCGACTGCTTGCAATGCGTGTCGGAAATTAAACCTCTATTACTATATCCAAATTTCCAGTCCTCGGTAATTGTACACACTGTAAAGATGGGTTAGAGTTAGGGTTACACCGTGTCCTAACCAGACGCCGCGACAAGCGAAAAAAGGTATCTTTTCCATGTTAATCTGAGCTTTTGTCCTAACCAGCCGCGACGGTGACACGCAAATATTTTATTTTAGAAATGGTTTATATTTCTCTGTGACATCGTGGCTGGAACAGCAACACAAAGTATGGCAATGATAATATTAGGTACTGTTTATGTGCTTTATTTAATGTTAAATGTGAGTGTGAATATCATTCTGTGTTCCTAGCTTTTTAGCTGTAATGAAAACAACACTAGCTAATTCACCTTAGATCTTGAAAATAAGTAAGTGGGCACAAACTGTCAACTCAATGTGAACAAAGATTGGTTCAGTCACTCCATATGTACTTTAAACAATGTTTAAATTGTGTAATATTTATGAATTTTAATATGTACTTGCCCATTTCGATGCGTCTGCTGTGCTCTTGCCGAGAGAGCTCGCCCACACTCTCTTCTGATTGGCTGTGGTTTTTGATCGATTTTATCGCTTCTCATTTTCGCGTCGCGTCCGGTGCGGACAGTCAAATTGCTCATCGCTGGAATATTTTCGCATCGTATCTGGTTAGGACACAGTGTTAGGCTTTTACTTGCTTTCTCTGTAATTCTTCGCAATTTGAAGTTTTTGTTTTCCATGAGACTTTGTGATTTTCCTGCTTCATACTTCGGTACAAAAAGTGTCAAACAAAATAATTTATTGATGGTTTGATATCTTATTAAGCCATCTAGCTGAAATTTCATATCTTTTTTATTTTTTTAAATAGTCTTGTTAGTTTTCCTGCTTTTTGAAATTTAGTTTTACAAATGGGGACAGTCTTTGAAGGATGAACAAATAATAATTTTGGTCATGATAATACAAATAACATTTAAATTGGATGATGTTTAGAGCTTTGAAGAGCTGGAAAACGTGTAAAGCACTTGAAAAGGAAATGCGTCGTGCCAGTAGTGCAGGATGTGTGCTACAAGATGGCGCCGTTTATGTGGCAGGCCGTCTACTCTCTGTTTTTCCTGTGATGTTTTTATTGTCTATATACCTAGGGTTACAAAGGTGCGGAAAGTTTCCGGTAAATTTCCACGGGAAATTAACCTGGCGAATTTTGGAAATGTTCCAATTTGGAAACTTAACAGGAATTTATGGGAATTAATTGGAAATTTTGGGAAATTTATATAAATTTTATATAAATCTATATAAAATATATCATATACAAACATAAATATAAACATTTAGTTTGGTCATAACATGAAATAATAAATAATACATGTTGGAAACAGTTGTGCTGCTTAATATTTTTTTGGAACCTGTGATTCTTTTTTTCAGGATTCTTTGATTAATAAAGTTAAAAAGAACATAATTTATTCAAAATAGAAATCTTTTCTAGCAATACAATCCTTTAATATCACTTTTTATCAATTTCACACATCCTTGCTGAAGAAAAGTATTAATTTCTTTCAACAAAAAAAAAAAAAACTGACCCCAACAGTATTGTGTTACAAAAGATTTCTATTTTAAATAAATGATGTTCTTGAACTTTTTATTAATCAAAGAATCCTGAAAAAAGTATCACAGGTTATTAAGCAGCACAACTGTTTCCAACATGATCAAATCGTCATATTAGAATGATTTCTGAAGGATCATGTGACACTGAAGACTGGAGTAATGATGCTGAAAATTCAGCTTTGATCACAGGAATAAATAACAGTTCACATAGAAAAGTTATTTTAAATTGTAATAATATTTCACAATATTTTTCTGTATTTTTAATCAAATGTGCCTGTTATGGAGGAATGCACAGTGCATGTACAGGTGCTGGTCATATAATTAGAATATCATCAAAAAGTTGATTTATTTCACTAATTCCATTCAAAAAGTGAAACTTGTATATTATATTCATTCATTACACACAGACTAATATATTTCAAATGTTTATTTCTTTTAATTTTGATGATTATAACTGACAACTAAGGAAAATCCCAAATTCAGTATCTCAGAAAATTAGAATATTACTTAAGACCAATACAAAGAAAAGATTTTTAGAAACCTTGGCCAAATGAAAAGTATGAACATGAAAAGTATGAGCATGTACAGCACTCAATACTTAGTTGGGGCTCCTTTTGCCTGAATTACTGCAGCAATGCGGCGTGGCATGGAGTCGATCAGTCTGTGGCACTGCTCAGGTGTTATAAGAGCCCAGGTTGCTCTGATAGTGGCCTTCAGCTCTTCTGCATTGTTGGGTCTGGCACATCGCATCTTCCTCTTCACAATACCCAATATATTTTCTATGGGGTTAAGGTCAGGCGAGTTTGCTGGCCAATTAAGAACAGGGATACCATGGTCCTTAAACCAGGTACTGGTAGCTTTGGCACTGTGTGCAGGTGCCAAGTCCTGTTGGAAAATGAAATCTGCATCTCCATAAAGTTGGTCAGCAGCAGGAAACATGAAGTGCTCTAAAACTTCCTGGTATACGGCTACGTTGACCTTGGACCTCAGAAAACACAGTGGACCAACACCAGCAGATGACATGGCACCCCAAACCATCACTGACTGTGGAAACTTTACACTGGACCTCAAGCAACGTGGATTGTGTGCCTCTCCTCTCTTCCTCCAGACTCTGGGACCCTGATTTCCAAAGGAAATGCAAAATTTACTTTCATCAGAGAACATAACTTTGGACCACTCAGCAGCAGTCCAGTCCTTTTTGTCTTTAGCCCAGGCGAGACGCTTCTGACGCTGTCTGTTATTCAAGAGTGGCTTGACACAAGGAATGGCTTGAATGCGACAGCTGAAATCCATGTCTTGCATACGTCTGTGCGTAGTGGTTCTTGAAGCACTGACTCCAGCTGCAGTCCACTCTTTGTGAATCTCCCCCACATTTTTGAATGGGTTTTGTTTCACAATCCTCTTCAGGGTGTGGTTATCCCTATTGCTTGTACACTTTTTTCTACCACATCTTTTCCTTCCCTTCGCCTCTCTATTAATGTGCTTGGACACAGAGCTCTGTGAACAGCCAGCCTCTTTTGCAATGACCTTTTGTGTCTTGCCCTCCTTGTGCAAGCTGTCAATGGTCGTCTTTTGGACAACTGTCAAGTCAGCAGTCTTCCCCATGATTGTGTAGCCTACAGAACTAGACTGAGAGACCATTTAAAAGCCTTTGCAGGTGTTTTGAGTTAATTAGCTGATTAGAGTGTGGCACCAGGTGTCTTCAATATTGAACCTTTTCACAATATTCTAATTTTCTGAGATACTGAATTTGGGATTTTCCTTAGTTGTCAGTTATAATCATCAAAATTAAAAGAAATAAACATTTGAAATATATCAGTCTGTGTGTAATGAATGAATATAATATACAAGTTTTACTTTTTGAATGGAATTAGTGAAATAAATCAACTTTTTGATGATATTATAATTATATGACCAGCACCTGTAGGGGGTGTGGCCTCAATAGCCCTGCAGTAAGTAATGTGCTGTGTGAATGTGATTGAGGAACGTGCAGGAAAAAATTGAAAAACTGAAATTGCATAAAATCTGGTTGTTTTACCCAAGATTATGCTGCAATATTTTTTTCCACTACATTTAAGTTCCCTGTTATAGGCTAACCTGCATTACCCTGTTTATTCCCATTAATTCTCATATATTCCCGTTAATTCCCACAGAAAGTTTCCAGTCTTGAAAATTCCCGGAATTTTGCAACCATACTTTTACTCACCACCTAACCTTTCTAACCCTTCTTGGCTATCTGTGCTGTCAAATCTTTGATGTCAAGGGTAGGCGATGACGAAGAAGCCACGGAAAACGGGCCGTTGCCATGAGGCTAAAGTTGGCTCTGGCTTCAGGCTGTCCTCCTATGACGGTTCAGTTCTTGCTAGACACGGACTGGTGTCTGCGGAAATCACAGCAATCATTGGATTATCTTTAGGCTAGTTAGGCTAGTTCACTTCAAAAGTAAAATTTCCTGATAATTTACCCACCCCCATGTTTTTCTTTCTTCAGTTGAAAAGAAAGTAAGTTTTTTGAGGAAAACATTCCAGGATTTTTCTCCATATAGTGGACTTCACTGGGGTTCAACGGGTTGAAGGTCCAAATGTCAGTTTCAGTGCAGCTTCAAAGAGCTCTACACGATCCCAGACGAGGAATAAGGATCTTATCTAGAGAAACGATTGGTTGAAAAAAAAAAAAAGAAAAAAGGCAGTTTGACTTAGTCTTTGCACATTTTCTTTGTAAACACTTGCTCGGTACTTCCGTCTACGTCATGTGTGACCTTTCCAACGTGATTATTGCGTCGCAGAGCTAATGCAAGACAAGCATTTGTGGTTAAAAGGTATATATCTATCGTTTTGCTATATAAGAACCTTATTCCTCGACTGGGATCGTGTAGAGCCCTTTGAACCTGCACTGAAACTGACATTTGGACCTTCAACCTGTTGGTAGCTGTTGGAGTCCACTATATGGAGAAAAATCCTGGAATGTTTTCTTTATAAACCTTTGTCTTCTGCCATTTCTTCTCAGCAGCTCAGAGCTTGGTTCGGTGTTCACAAAGAACATCTGTGAGCCAGATAAATGATGCTTTGGAAAAGAGAGATTTTGTTGCCCTAAAGTAATCCTTCAAACAGCTGTTAATATCAAGCTAAAATAATATATTTAATTTTAACTGTTGTTTTATTATCATTTTATATTCATTACAGTGACACAATCATCGGAGAGGAACCAGTCGAGAGTAGTTTCTAACTTATTGCATGTATATTTGTTTGTTGTGGGTCAGATGCGGGGCTACAGAGCCCTTAAAGGGACATGGTGATGGGAAAAAAAATTATAATTTTGCATTTGATTGCAAAACATTGGGGGGGGGGAAAACTTACGTTTTTTTAACAGCATGTCCCTTTAGGGCAGGTGTGCCAAACTCAATTTCTGAACGGCCATAGTCCTGCAGAGTTTAGTTCCAACCCTGCTCTGACAAACATATCTGTAGCTTTCAATTGAGCCTGAAGGACTTTAGCTGGATCAGGTGTGTTTAATTAGGGTTAAAGCTAAACTCTGCAGGGCTGTGGCTCTAAAAAAAAAAACTATCGCGAGATGATGCCATCCATTAACTGATATTATGTGACTTTTTTTCCTCTCGAGATTAAAAAAATTATGGCAGCAGATGTTAGTTTAAGTATCTGGCAGCCACTGCACTAGCTATTATTTTTAATCGAAGGAGGCGTAGGTGCGTTAATAACAAGGAAAGCCCCTTATACTTGGGAGTGGACACGTATGAAGTGTTTCTGGGTGTTTCTCCCTCATATCTGCTTCAAGGTTTTGATAAATTGTGGCATTTCTTTGTTGTTTAGAATCCAGTATTCCCATAATTATTTTGTCTTTTACAAGTTTAATAGAGAACTCGGTCTCGTCTTCTGTCCAAACATACCGCACTATCTTTAAAGAACGATCGACTTAAATATGCCAGGTGACCTGTAAATGTAAAAAAAAAACATTGCAGTTTTGCAAATTTTTTCGTATTGCCTGAAAAACCACCTCATGCTAGCGTAAAAACATGCACATGATTTACTAAAATGTACTGTTTCGTTCACTTGATTTATAAATCATGCGCATGTGTCAACATATATCAGTGTCTTGTATGCTTACAAATTACTGCCTTAAACTTTTTATTTTTGCTACCTTGCTCATAATCAGTAATCATAACTTTATAGTATTACCGTTGGCCACGGGATAATATTTTGTCAAAATACCCTAACCTCGACTTTTCGGTGGACGAATAGTTGATAAAGTGTTAAATATTAATTGTGAATAATTTACTTTTTAATTTGGTTCTTATTCAGTATGAATTAATTACCTTGATCCGATAAAAAAAAGATTTCATTTTGCAGTATGGTTAGTAAGCCAACAGTTTTCGTTCATTCTTATTTTTGTCTTAGCCTATAGTTTTGAGAGACAGATGTTGTATTTAATTTAGCCTGTTTTTCTGTCATTTTTTTTCTTTTCTTTTTTGACAGTATCATAAGACAAATAACAAGTATAAATCTTGTATCGGCTATCCAACATTTTATATTTGTTATCCCCAATCACTCTCTCTTTCTTTAGAGGAAGTGTAAATGTGACATTCTGGAAACTATCTAAATTCAGGAAGAAATCATTGTAAGCAGATAGCGGGGTGAACACAGTGAATTTTAAGCGGGAGCTGGTGGGTGCGGAATAGAACCTTGTGGGAGCGGGACAAAAAAACAGGTCCCGCGCAGACCTCTACTCTGGTGTATCTTCAGCGGGATTCTTCATTGAGAAGATGCTGTTTTGAGTTGCAGTCCTCCTAGTCTGATGTACTCCAAATGGAGTGAAGTTCTTTTTTAGTCATCGTTTAGGGTAATAAGAAAAGGCTTCTCAGGTATTTCGAAGGACATTGTTATGGACCGAACATCCCCCCACCCACCCCACTCTGTTCCCTTTTCCCCCTGGTGCAACCCCCTGTGTATAGGATCTAGGATCTGTATGTTGGTTTTGATGCTTTACATGTCTAAATGTTTAGTTTTGTTGTTGCTTTGTGCCATTTAAACTGGTGTTAATTTACATTTGTCTCTTTTTGCCTTAGATCTAATGATGCTTAAAAAGGAGAGTGAAGTACTGAATGAAATGGAAGAGAAAGATCAATACAAGAATCATCATGATCTTATAACTGGCCAAAAAACTCTTAGTTGCTCGCAGGCTGAAAAGACTTCCTCGCGAAAAAGGGCTAAAAAGACAGGAACTAGAAGTAATTTCACCTGCCAGCAGTGTGGAAACAGATTCACTCATAAAGGAAGCCTTAACAGGCACATGAGAATTCACAATGGAGAGAAGCCTTACATGTGTCCTCAATGTGGAAGGAGTTTCAATCAACATGGAAACCTTAAAGTCCACATGACAATTCACACTGAATTGAAGCCTTATACCTGCCAACAGTGTGGAAAGAGTTTCGATCAGCATGAAAAGCTTAACGTCCACATGAGAATTCACACAGGAGAGAAGCCTTACACATGCCAACAGTGTGGAAAGAGTTTTGCTGAAAAAGTAAGCCTTAACAGACACATGAGAATTCACACTGGAGAGAAGCCTTACACATGCCAACAGTGTGGAAAGAGTTTCACTCAAATTGGAAATCTTAAAGTCCACATGAGCGTTCACGCTGGAGAGAAGCCTTTCACTTGCCAACAGTGTGGGAAAAGTTTTAAGCGAAAAGGAAACCTTAACAGGCACATGAGAGTTCACGCTGAAGAGACGCCTTTCACCTGCCAACAGTGTGGGAAAAGTTTCAACCGGAAAGAAAACCTTAAAAGGCACATGGGATTTCACACTTGAGAGAAGCCGTTTACGTGTGGTCATTGTGGAAAAAGTTTTAGGTATAACATAACCCTTAAGTGCCACATGAGTATTCACGTATGAAAGAACTGTTTTTGTATGTCATCATCGTGAAATGATTTTCACAGACAGGAAACACCTCATGTCTAATAATGTGCTGATTATTGTTATGGTACTAAATCACCTTAGAGGGCTGAATTGTGTCCAGTGACTGCCAGAGGAATAAAGGAGCCAGAGTCAAGATTTAGATTCAATGAATTGATTAGTCACATGAAGAATAAAGTAGTTACAATTTCACATGTCAACAGAAGTATAAATCTGTATCAAATAAAATACATAATAAACAAACAATATAACAGTATTTATAACAGTATTTTACGGTATTTATAAAATATATACTTTAAGTAATGTACACTATATTGCCAAAAGTATTGGGACACCCCTCCAAATCATTGAATTCAGGTGTTTCAATCACTTTCATGGCCACGGGTGTATAAAATCAAGCACCTAGGCATGCAGACTGCTTCTACAAACATTTGTGAAAGAATGGGTCGCTCTCAGGAGCTCAGTGAATTCAAGCGTGGTACCGTGATAGGTTGTCATCTGTGCAATAAGTCCATTTGTAAAATTTCCTCACTACTAAATATTCCACGGTCAACTGTTAGTGGTATCATAACAAAGTAGAAACAATTGGGAACAACAGCAACTCAGCCACGAAGTGGTAGGCTACGTAAAATCACACAGCGGGTCAGCACATGCTGAGGCACACAGTGCGCAGAAGTCGCCAACTTTCTGCAGAGTCAATAGCTACAGACCTCAAAACTTCATGTGGCCTTCAGATTAGCTCAAGAACAGAACATAGAGGGTTTCCATGGCCGAGCAGCTGCATCCAAGCCTTACATCACCAAGTGCAATGCAAAGCATTGGATGCAGTGGTGTAAAGCACGCCGCCACTGGACTCTAGAGCAGTGGAGACGTGTTCTCTGGAGTGACGAATCACACTTCTCTGTCTGGCAATCCGATGGACGAGTCTGGGTTTGGTGGTTGCCAGGAGAACAGTACTTGCCTGACTGCATTGTGCCAAGTGTCAAGTTTGGTGGAGGGGGATTATGATGTGGGGTTGTTTTTCAGGGGTTGGGCTTGGACCCTTAGTTCCAGTGAAAGGAACTCTTAATGCTTCAACATGCCAAGACATTTTGGACAATTTCATGCTCCCAACTTTGTGGGAACAGTTTGGGGATGGCCCCTTCCTGTTCCAACATGACTGCGCACCAGTGCACAAAGCAAGGTCCATAAAGACATGGATGAGCGAGTTTGGTATGGAGGAACTTGACTGGCCTCAACCCGACAGAACACCTTTGGGATTAATTAGAGCGGAGACTGCGAGCCAGGCCTTCTCGCCAACATCACTGCCTGACCTCACGAATGCGCTTCTAGAAGAATTGTCAAAAATTCACATAAACACACTCCTAAACCTTGTGGAAAGCCTTCCCAGAAGACTTGAGGCTGTTATAGCTGCAAAGGGTGAAACAACTCCATATTAAACCCTATGGATTAAGAATGGGATGTCATTAAAGTTCATGTGCACGTAAAGGCAGGCGTCCCAAAACCTTTGGCAATATAGTGTAATATACATAAAGAGATACGGGGAATTGAAGGGGAAAATAAAGCAAATACATAACAATGAATACAAAAATGTAACCAATAATAAGACTGTTTGGGATAAAAATGTACATGGCATATCCTTTTAACATTTATTGATAAACTTAATTCGGCAATACGATAGGCAATATATTAATATAATCATTTCTCAATTCAGTGCTTTTTCTTCATTCAAAATATATATTATTATAGGCCTATCCAAATTTCTGACAATTCCAGGTCGCGCATTTAACTCATGAGAAATAAATGTTGTTCCCTCAACATGAAGCTGTGGACACAAGAAAAATATATCGTGATCTCGAGGCCATGACATAAGGATGTTCCCATGAGTTAATATGGCATGGGCACGACAAAACTAAGTGAACCGAACATGTCCCCTCCTGGTCACTATAGAGAACAGACAGTGGTTGATGGAAAAGATGCATTCGTAGGAAGAACAGCCAAACCACTGAAGCTACAGAGGCGTGGTCTAAAAGAAACCCTCATTTGGCCATTATTGATGGAGAGGAGATACACTATTCCCCTGCTTTTTCCAAGATGCTCAGACATACTGTGCACTCCAAGGGTATGTGTGAATACGTATATATACATTTAATTATTGAATGCCAACTTGTGTTGTTGGATGTGATGATTGGCAATTCTGTTTTAGATGATTCTGGTTCAAGTTTTCACAGGATGTCCACACAGAACATGAGCGGGCATTATGCAAATCTATCAACTTGTGATGTGTGAACTTTACGGAAATGGGATTCGAATTACAAACGACTCCTTTCTTTTGAGAGACAATAACTTTATTTATGATGCACTTTTAGCTTTACAACCGTTTACATTCATATACAGCTACATTACACACTGCATGAAAAGATCATTTTCCAAAATCCATAATGGGGGCACTTTAAAAAAAAAAAAAAAAAAAAAGTAATTAAAGTAAACAGAATGAATAATAAAACAAACACATTCACTTACAGTAGATTATCTCAGTCAAAAGGAACTCAAACACTGTTTCACAATAATTTATCTTGGGTCTTTGCCACTTTAATACAAATATTTAAAAATACTTTCAGGAAACACATTAATATGATACAATACAATATAAAGAAATATATATATAAATATATATATATATATATATATGTATATATTACTGCTTCTTTTACTTATATTGAATCTTGAAAGATAACTTTTTACACATTTTATACCTATTTTTAGACTTTAAACTTTGTGTCAGGCATTTTTAATGGTAAAAACACTCCTATGTGTTTCAATTTGGACACATGTATGAAATCTGCTTTATGAATGCATTTTTAAACATGTTTGTTTATCACGTTTGTCACTATTTTAATTTTAAATCAGGGATTATCTGGTTTAAAAAAAAATGTCTATGCCCTTCTGTGATTTTAGACAGCAGAGTGTGAACGGGACTTTTATTTTGCTGTGGTGACGTGACGTCATAAGGCTGCGACGCGCTCTTGCATCTGTTGTGATTCGGCTGAAGAAAGGTTTGTATTAAAAATGTAATCTGTTTACATAGATAGTGTTCAGTGTTTGACAGTTTTTACAAGCGATGTAACATTTTTCTAACTTTAATGGAGAATATTTTGTGTGAAGCACTGATGAGACACAGTAAACTTGAGTCTCATTTCGCTCCTTATTAATTTGTTCGACGCATAAGTAAGGTGTTTTCTAGTGATGGAAAAATGAAGCTTTGTGAAGCACCGAGGCTTTCTCTCCTCAACTGTATCGTAAAAAGGTTCATTACTCGCATCTTTTCAACAAGGTGCACACTAACGACATCTTGTGGTCAAAAGGTGGAAAAAGCTGCCTTTGCGTCCGAGACGAACTAGCCATTTGTGGTCCGTTTCATATAATAAATAAGTGTGTGCTATGAAAACCGTATAAAGCAAAGAAAACATAAGTCTATATAAATAAGTCTTTCACATATTGTACTTACACAATGTATGAATAAATGAGTGCGAATAAACATGTGAAAAACTTTTTAATACTTACTTATGAACCGGGAATTAATACAAACTGAACATAAACAAAACTACACTTTATATTTATTCGCATTATGATTTATTCTTATCAAAGAAGTGAATGATGCTTGAAACCGCGCAAGGTTTTGCGTTATTTGAATCAGAATACGAAGCAGTCACGTGGTTGTGTGCAAAAACAAAAGGTGTGTTCGACATCGGCTGCGACCGGATGTAACCGGTTCAAGTCAGCCGCCGATCGGTCTGTACGGCGCTACATCAAGTCGAACAAGTCTAACGTTTCGGATGTCACAAATCACGTGTACCAGTACAGTGCTTCACAATTGCTGTGTCCGAATGCGAACAGAGTAGTATGTCCGAATTCAGTAGGCGAAAAGTACCCAGATGACTTAATACTTCTGGTGAGATTCTGAAGTGTGCATATGATGGACACTTTACTATCCCATGTGGCCACAGGATTTTTGAGTTGAAGGGAAATAACTGACGCTGGTAGGTCAGTAACAACATGGTGGATGTAGAAATTCATTCATACTACACACATTCGTACTATATTGAACATACTTTTTCAGTGGTCGTGAAGTAAATTTACATTCAAATGTAGTACCTACTCAACAGTACGTGATTTCGGACGCAGCTAGTGAGATGTTTCGGGTTTTTTAGGCATGTTCAAGATGCGTTTGGTGCTGTGCAGACCGATCGACGTATGCATCTCGAACAGTCATCTTTTGATACAAGCTCCGAAGCCTCGGCGTCCAGACGCCACATCACTGTTTTTTGTGAATTCTTTAATGTGCGAGCATTATATTATTTTACATTTGATTATATAAAGTCCAGTATTAAATTAACAAATGGCCGCGCATGCTCTTACCTGAAAAATAAGGTGGATATCGTGATATCAGTTTATCGCAAACATGAACAATGTTGAGTAGTGATGGAGAAATTCGGATTTATTTTGTCTGTTAATTATTCTCTTCTTAAACAGGACAAACCTACAGAAAAACCCCTGGTGAAGCGACTGAGATCCACGTGACACTATTATAAAGATGGTGTTTATTAAAGAAGAGAGTGAAGACATGAAGATTGAAGAAACATTCAGAGTGAAACAAGAAGAAACTGAGGAACAAACAGGTTGGTTTCATTCTCAAAGCTGAGAATTTGATCTTTATTTAGATGTCCAGCTCTACAGAAGTATAATCATCCAGAGCGTAATATAGATGTAGACAAAACAAAACAATTATTCTGTGTATGTAGCATTAAACCCAGTATCTACATCTGAATTTTTTCTCTACTCATACTCAAACGTGCATTTTAACACATCTAAACATAAATATGAAGTTAAGATAACACAACGTTACCGTCCTCCATCGTGTTCTCCAACAACATCGTGGCCAAGTCCCTCCCTCCCTTTGCTCACCAGTCTACTTCCGTAGATTTGGTCAAACCACTTCGACGTTCTTCTGTTTGAACCACTCCGGCTGTTGTGGTCCTTTATGTTTCTGTAGTCGCTGGTTCCGGTGGTAGCCGTGCGCGGCCAAGAGCTGAGCAACTTCCTGAAAAACTTTTTCATTCCACGTTGCCCCATCCATGACTTGCTGGATTCGCTCCTTGGCTCCCAATGAGAGGAACGTCTGCACCCTGCCTACTGACCACAATTCAGCCATTTCTTTTTTCAAGTTGCGTGCAACGGTCGTTTAAAGCAAGTCATTTAAAAAGGTTGTGCGAACAAACGATACTGCGGTGGCTGTTTCTGCTAGCAGGTTTGGTGTCTCGTGTCGCAATGACTCTGGTAGTGACGATTCTCTCTGACCAATCAGTAAATCTGCAGTGTTTACACATCACATTTTAATATCAGTAATAATCAGTAACATGCATATGCATGGGCTCACTGTGAGGACACGTTAAAAAAATGGGATTGCGCCACTTGGTGGTGCTATAATTGAACAAAACATAAAATTTGCTCTTATTACTGTTGGTCCTACAGTACTGTTGCACC
This sequence comes from Elopichthys bambusa, assembly GCA_037101425.1. Lineage (NCBI taxonomy): Eukaryota > Metazoa > Chordata > Actinopteri > Cypriniformes > Xenocyprididae > Elopichthys > Elopichthys bambusa. Next base: position 24,519,688 of record CM074454.1, read on the forward strand.
TTATGAAAAACATGGCCGCCATTTTACACAATGCCCAATGACAAAAAAAGATCCGAGGCTGTAACTGCAATGGTTTTGCATATTGACACCAAACTCTCTGTGTATTGTTATGCCACTCTAAATATGTGCAGCGGTAGGTGCCTTGGACCAGGTATGAAAACCACTGGTGTATTGAGTATAAGATCTTTAGGCAAGATGGGCAACTCTGGTCCTGGAGGGCCACTATTTTGCAAAGTTTAGCTCCATCCTTGATCAAATACACATGGAAAATTTAACCCAAAGAAGATTAGGGATAAAACTTAATTCTGCAAGATAGTGGCAAGGACCATCCCTGATCCATAGGATAGTATAGCGTATATAGCGTACATGTTGGTTTTGATGCTTTAAATGTCTAAATTCTTTTATGTCTTGTTTTTGCTCTAGACCTGATGGCACTGGAAGAGGCGAGTCATGAACTTAATGAAAGGGAAGAAGAGAAATACCATTATGATAAACATCATGATTTCATGACTGGAGAAAGATCAACACAGACTAAAAAGACTTCCTCACAAAAAAGAGCTCAAAAGACAGGAACTAAAAGTTACTTCACCTGCCAACAGTGTGGAAAGAGTTTTGTTTTGCATAGAAACCTTCAAGTCCATATGAGAGTTCACACTAGAGAGAAGGCTTACACCTGCCAACAGTGTGGAAAGAGTTTCACTCAAAAAGGAAACCTTAAAATTCACATGAGAGTTCACACTAGAGAGACACCCTTCACCTGCCAGCAGTGTGGAAAGAGTTTCACCCAAATAGGAAACCTTAAAGTCCACATGGGAGTTCACACTCGAGAGAAGGCTTACACCTGCAAACAGTGTGGAAAAAGTTTAAGACATAAAGGAATCCTTGAAGCCCACATGAGAATTCACACTGGAGAGAAGCCTTACACCTGTCAACAGTGTGGAAAGAGTTTCAGTCAGAAAGGAAGCCTTACAGTACACATGAGAATTCACACTGGACAGAGCCTTTTCACCTGCCAACAGTGTGGAAAGAGTTTCAGTGGAAAAGGAAACCTTAAAATCCACATGAATATTCACACTGGAGAGAAGTTATTTACATGTGATCAGTGTAGAAAGAGTTTCAGACGTAAATCAACCCTTAATAACCACATGAGAATTCACACTGGAGAGAAGCCATTCATATGTAGTCAGTGTGGAAAGAGTTTCAGATTTAAAAATAACCTTGATTGCCACATGAGGATTCATGTATGAGAGAACGGTTGTAGACGTCGTCAGTGTGGAAAGAGTTTCACAGACAGGAAACATGAGAATCATGTAATAACTCACACCAGAGAGAAGTTCCCATGTTTTCAGTGTGAGAAGAGTTTCCCGTATCAAAGAGACCCTGATCAGCATCTGCCAACTTATTCTGGGAGGAAATTCCAGTGTTTGTCTGTGTGACGAGGTTTAAAAATGTCCAAAAAAACAACTTTTTGAGGAAGGCAATGTAATTGTGATCTGTGTGATAGAAAAAAGTCATTACACTTACAGATACACCTGAAAAGTCTTGCAGATCTGAGGCTCTACAATTTAAAATGGCATCATAAAAAACGTTTCTGTGTGCAATTGTTCACATGACCTTTAAATGTGGCCCGTATCAGATACTCAACTGAACGGGTGGCACTTCTGCACAGGGCTCTGAACCGGCTCAAGGAACGAAAACCGGAAACGAACGAAATTTTGACCGGAACGTAACCAGAAACGGAAACAAAATCAATCGTTCTGAACAGAAATGCTAATTTGAAATGACCATTAACCGGTTAATAATGTTATTTTATCGTTCTGTTTAATATTTTGATTTGTGTGTGAAATGCCCGCGCTCAGGCTCTACAGTGAGTGAAATGCCCGCGCTGACACGCGCGTGCTCAGGCTCAGCTGTCAATTCTTCATAGGTTAGGTAAGTCACAATGGCAAGTTTTGCAGCATGTGCGTGATGTGACGTTGTGTGAACTTATGTTCTACATATCCTGCGATTTTCGCTGGATATGTAGATATTCTGTAAACGGAGAAAACTGAATAAAACTATAGGCCTACATAACACATATACAATAAAAGGGAATATTTAGGCCTATAGGCTACGCGATATTTCACTATATAATTAGGTCTACAGATTAACAAAACGAAAGTGGTTCATTGTGGCACACTCCAAAGATCTAGGAAAGGAAACAGACTGCTTGTTTTCGTTATTTAAGTGTCTTTTGTAAATTTATGAATTATGTCTTGCTTTTACCTGTATGACCATCAATTACGGAGTACAGTTTACTGTCTTAGAAGGGGGGAAAAAATCCAGTGTGGCGCGCCGGCGCGACCCATGCGCGCGCACACAAATTCTTGCATTGCTTAGCCTACTTGATATCGCAGCCTGTTAAATCATTCAAATAAAATACAATCAACCAAACATATAAAACGTTACACTGCTCCATTCAATTCTGTAATACAATCTGCCGTTTACCACCCGTGACCACTGCCTGACTGTGCGGTAATGTGAAGGATGATGTCGATAGTGCGAGTGAAGCCTACTACAAAGCTTAGGCCTAACTTACATAATAAATAATAGTTTAGCATTCGTTTCGAAAATGGAAACAGTGCCGAATGAGAAAGGTAGGCTTCAGGCCTGCCATAAAGCTATTCAAACTGTTCTACAAAAGACACGAGCAAGGTTTTTGCAAAGTCACAGATCATCACACAGAGATTTGGACAGGCCAGTATGGATTATGGCAAAATAGAGCAACATGAAGTTGTTCATGTTGGCAAGCTGGTGAGGCAAGAACATCAAGTAACTGTCTATATTCAGTTGCCTTCCATCTATGTCTCTCTGCAACAGTTCTTGGCTTTCTAGCAAATTCACTGGGCATGTAACATTTGAAAGACAAAAGGGTTCCTGACAACTAAGCTACTTTATTGGAAGGCAAGAAACTGCCACTGGTACCTGCCTACAGCTCTTTAGGAGCTTCCTTGTTCAGTTCATAAAGCTAGTAGTCAGAGTTGACTGTTGAATTTCTTCATCACTCTTAACCGTATTTCCACAGTAACTTGCAGTATCAGGATAAGCCTCTGGCCCCTGGCCACTGAGACCACCATTTTCAACTTCATCACCACCCTCAGCAACTTGTTCTCAGCAACACATTCGGCATTGCCATTAGTCCTTTCCTGTACTGTGCCTTCTGTTTATCCTGCTCTTTGGACATCAGGATACAGAGCTGATCCTCCATATACAGGTGCTGGTCATATAATTATAATATCATCAAAAAGTTGATTTATTTCACTAATTCCATTCAAAAAGTGAAACTTTTTTATTATATTCATTGATTACACACAGACTGATATATTTCAAATGTTTATTTCTTTTAATTTTGATGATTATAACTGACAACTAAGGAAAATCCCAAATTCAGTATCTCAGAAAATTAGAATATTACTTAAGACCAATACAAAGAAAGGATTTTTAGAAATCTTGGCCAACTGAACAGTATGAACATGAAAAGTATGAGCATGTACAGCACTCAATACTTAGTTTGGGCTTCTTTTGCCTGAATTACTGCAGCAATGCGGCATGGCATGGACTCTAAAACGTCCTGGTATACGGCTGCGTTGACCTTGGACCTCAGAAAACACAGTGGACCAACACCAGCAGATGACATGGCACCCCAAACCATCACTGACTGTGGAAACTTTACACTGGACCTCAAGCAACGTGGATTGTGTGCCTCTCCTCTCTTCCTCCAGACTCTGGGACCCTGATTTCCAAAAGAAAATGCAAAATTTACTTTCATCAGAGGACATAACTTTGGACCACTCAGCAGCAGTCCAGTCCTTTTTGTCTTTAGCCCAGGCAAGACGCTGTCTGTTGTTCAAGAGTGGCTTGACACAAGGAATGGCTTGAATGCGACAGCTGAAATCCATGTCTTGCATACGTCTGTGCGTAGTGGTTCTTGAAGCACTGACTCCAGCTGCAGTCCACTCTTTGTGAATCTCCCCCACATTTTTGAATGGGTTTTGTTTCACAATCCTCTCCAGGGTGTGGTTATCCCTATTGCGTGTACACTTTTTTCTACCACATCTTTTCCTTCCCTTCGCCTCTCTATTAATGTGCTTGGACACAGAGCTCTGTGAACAGCCAGCCTCTTTTGCAATGACCTTTTGTGTCTTGCCCTCCTTGTGCAAGGTGTCAATGGTCGTCTTTTGGACAACTGTCAAGTCAGCAGTCTTCCCCATGATTGTGTAGCCTACAGAACTAGACTGAGAGACCATTTAAAGGCTTTTGCAGGTGTTTTGAGTTAATTAGCTGATTAGAGTGTGGCACCAGGTGTCTTTAATATTGAACCTTTTCACAATATTCTAATTTTCTGAGATACTGAATTTGGGATTTTCCTTAGTTGTCAGTTATAATCATCAAAATGAAAAGAAATAAACATTTGAAATATATCAGTCTGTGTGTAATGAATGAATATAATATACAAGTTTCACTTTTTGAATGGAATTAGTGAAATAAATCAACTTTTTGATGATATTCTAATTATATGACCAACACCTGTATGTTGTGTAGGGCCCCCTAACCACCAGGTGGCCCCGTTGCTCATCACTACATAAAAGACCTGTATACTAAAACATTCAGGAATTACAACTATTCAGTTTAGATTTTCTGTTTTTAAGTCTACATTAAAAAAATTCATGAAAGTAAACAAAATGAATACTAAAACATAAACACAGTTACTTACAGCAAATGATCTACAGTCAAGATGAACTAAAAAAAATTCACAATAATCTTTCTTGTGTGTTTGCCACTTTAAAAAATACTTTCAGGAAACGCATTAATACAATGTGAAGAAATAATTCTTTATTTGTGTATCATTTATAAACAGGACATTTATTGAACTGGCAGGTTTTAATACATATAATAGAAACAAATTGGAAAAACAATCTGCAAAAATGCAGAGCGTTTTGTGGAGTTCAGTAGGTGTGAATTGTGTTTTTAGTTCACTCATTAGGGAGCGATTTGAATCACTACATTAACAGCAACTCACACAAATGACCCTTGACACTGAAGACTTTACTTACGTTTGATTTCATCAAAAATCTGAAATATTGCAGTTTTAACAGACTGAACCTTTTAGCAATTTTTGCTAAAAAACTGTATTGCTTCTTTTACTTATACTGATTCTTGAAAGAACACTTTTTACACATTTTATGCCTATTTTTAGACTTAAATGATTTTTGTCATATGTCCATATGTTTTTGCTAAAAACACAATGACTTGCTTCATGAACTCGTACTCTTTTTAACATGTTTTTTTTTTTTATCACGTCTGTCACTATTTTAATTTTTAATACAGGAATTATCTGGTATTTAAAAAAAATAATAATAAAAAAGTATTTCTATACACTTTTGTGTGATTGTAGACAGGAGCGTGTGAACGGGACTTTTATTTTGGTGTGGCGACATGACGTCATAAGGCTGCGCCGCGCTCCTGCATCGGTTGTGATTCGGCTGAAGAAAGGTTTGTTTTAAGAATTTGCTTAAATCGTTAGAACCGTTCAGTATTAGTTAGTTATACGTATTTACTATTGAATATAACATTGTAATTGTATATTTTGTGTAAGTAAAACGCACCCACTCATAGGTAACAGAAAAAGTGCGTCTCATTTCTCTCCCTATATCGTGAATCAGTTTATCATAGACATTAATTCGGTCACTGGCGAGTAATGACTGAGCTTTTCGAAACTCGAGTCAATTGAATCAAATACTTTAGTGAAATGATTCAGTGAATCTTAGCGCTCGTGCTGCTCAAATGAACGAGAACAAACACCAACGTCGTGTAATGACAACTTATACAAACCAACTGCTAATATTTTCATGAAAACTTAATCATTTAAATGTAATCTATTTTTCATTATATACCAAAATGTAGATCATAAATGGCTAAATATAAAGTATCTGTTTAGGTTTTTTTTTTTTTTTTTTTAGCTAATCAGGTGATTAAAGTCCATTAACTCTAACTCTGACTGACTCCCTCACCAGTGCGCTGAACTAGAGCTGACTGAGGCGTGCCAAGGGATTTATTTTTCTCTGTTAATTCATCTTAAACAGGACAGAGTGTCTAAAGACAGAAAAACTCCTGGTGAAGCGACTGAGATCCACGTGACACTATTAAAAAGATGGCGTTTATTAAAGAGGAGAGTGAAGACATGAAGATTGAAGAAACATTCAGAGTAAAACAAGAAGAAACTGAGGAACAAACAGGTTGGTTTCATTCTCAAAGCCAGAGGTAGATTAAGGTCTACACAGGCCCCTAGATTTCTAGAGGGCCTCCTATCTATCTACACACACACACACACACGCACGCATTGCTTCGCCTCAGAAGGCCTTTATTATTTTACTTTTATTTAGGCTTAGTTAAGACGATATTTGTAGTATTTACAAGTGCAGTTTAGCTAAGTCTTATTAGTCTTTTAATGGTTGTCCTATTTAAAGTGTCACTGAACATGAAAAAATGGCATTAAAAAATGATTAATAGTTTGTCTTGCTGTATTCTTAATGCAAAAAATGTATTCATATAATGTTGAAAATATAAAACGTTGAAATAAAAATTTTAAACGTGAAAATTTAAACCCACCAGTAGGTGGCAGCGAATGTCATTGAGATTCAAACAATTCATTCAGGAAGTGTTGCTTAGAGACTAAATATTTTCATAGGCGAAATAGAGCGAAACAGGCGAGTTGGTGTCTAAAACGTAAGTCGCTCGATATTAAGTACTTGTTCGTTAAACTGTACGCTGTATAAAATCAATGTCACGTTTGTAATTATGCTGACATTTGGAGAAAAACGGCGCTCTTTGTTTAATATTGGTTGACTATATTAAATGATATAAATATGAAATATATACAGGGTCATTTTTGCCCTTATCTTGAATACCGAGGCATTTTAGTAGACTAAATCACGCAGTGAAAGCGTACACTCTAAATATGCCTACTAGATTACGTCAAGTAGCGTATGCTTGCACTCAGTGGGTGTTTTGTTTGGTTTTTGTAAAGTGAGGGACATACTCGATAATTTCAGATTGTTAATTCAACAATTACGATATCATAGACGCTATTTAACGCACACTCTACAGCACTGGGCAACTGACCGTTCAGTCAACTGTCCCGAGCGTCGTTCACACTGGCCCCTGGCCATTGGGCGGTCCTTAATGTCGAGCCCTGGTCATCTAAGTAAGGTGTTCGATGGGGCAAAGGGTGTCAAGTAGCATTGTGATGAGAAATGATTAAGGGGAGGAAATGTGGATGAGACCAAAGAGGATAGTCTGGAGGGTGAGAGTGAGCGTAGGTTATGCCGAAAAGTGACTTGTGGGGGAGTGTGTGTTGAGATTAGGAGTATCCAGTGTATCATCAGTGGAGGTCAAATGAGGCAAGCAGCCTGAGGTTTGTATAAATGGATGTTAAAATCTCTTAAGTACTACCAGAGGAGTACTATCCTCAAGGAAGGATGAGGGTAACACATCTAACTCCTCCAAGAAGTTACCTAGATGACCTGGGGATGATAAACAACTATGATAAACCGCTGCGGTATGCTACACCGTTTTATACCCACTTGATACAACGTTATTTAGTTCAGCTAGCCACGCCTTACTAATTCAAATTGAAACGCGAACAAAGGTGAATTGCCACGTGACCAGAGTAAACAAACTTTCCTAGCAACGAGAACAGCGCTGTAAGGATATAATTACAGGTAAGACCATTGATGGCTCCTCATTGACCATTTTTTCTTTCTTTCTTTTTATAGCATTTGTTATGAAAAATAGCGACACATTTAGAAACTATAGCTACACCATGCCACAATTGTAATATAAATCTTTAGTGAAAAATCTATTCCCTTAACAGATTATCTATTATAAAACCTACAAGTAGTCAAAATTTGCCGCAATAGAACGTGATAAATTCTAGTAAACGTGGTCATCATGAGTTTAAAAAGCTTGCAGGGTGATATTTTTTCATCGGTTATTTTAGTTTCTGGTTTTAGATCATATTCGACTTCTCCGTAGCGTTTTACTATATTCTCAATAGAATTAAAATGGGTGGCACATTTTATCATCAGCGTCGCATAGGAACGGCTCGTGCAAATCTTTACACTGTTGGAGCGCGCTGGTGAACGCTCCTACAGTGATTCGTGCGCCACTCATGCAAAATTTAACAATCGGGCTTCAGTCACAGTCATATAGCGCCGGCAATTGATCCTCAGTTCGTGGATCTTATAAAAGCTCTGAATGCGTGATGTATACAATTGATTCTATGTTTCGGTGTGGGCTCTGGGAGTACCGGCAACATGTGAGAAGTGCCGGTATGCAAGAAAACGTAAAGGGTATGCTACTTCGAGCTCTGACTGTTACTACTAGTAAAACCGATCTCTGGGTGGGCCCTTAGAATCGTCCTAACTTTTCCCCTCCTTAGTGGCGCCCCTGCCTGTCAGTCGGATTTATAGGCTACAGCACGTGAATTCATCCATTTGTACCGAAATACATGCAGCCGGTGAACTGGGAGAAGAATAGAGTGAGCTTTATAGTGACTTACACAATGTGCATCTGATGAACTTAAATGTGGCTAAAGTTACCATTGTTTCTTACTGTATACGCTGCGTGTAGTCGGTATAATTCATAAATTAGTTTTCAATTCTCATTGAGTCTCTCCAACAGTGTGTAGCTTTAGCCACGTTAGCCGTGCAGCACGCTATCAAAATCATTCAGAATCGAATTTTAGCTAACATCCACAAAATACGTTCCATACCTATGTTATATGCTGCGTCAAGAACAGTTTGTAATGATTCATTTTGCTGTGTGAGATTCTAGATTATGTATGCCTCAGTGTATTGGAATGACAAGCGAGCGTGGGGGCGGGGAGCACGAGCTCATTTGCATTTAAAGCAACCCACCCACAAAAACGGCTTGTTTTTGCTCGCACCCAAATGAGGCTTATCAAATTTGCTATATTTGCAAATAAATGATCTGTGGGGTATTTTGAGCTGAAACTTCACTTCATTCTGGGGACAGCAGAGACTTATATTACACCTTGTGAAAAGGGGCATTATAGGTTTTATAGTTTTTCTTCATTTATTGGTAACAAGATGAGGCTTCTCAGGTATTTTGAAGGACATTTTAGACAGGACATCAATTTTCCACCCCATTAGCATCTGGGCCCTATTCACTCTGTCCCCTTTTTCCCACCGGTGCAACCCCCTGTGAATAGGATCAAGTTGTATGTAGGTTTTGATGCTTTACGCCATTGAACTAGTGTTAATTTGCATTCGTCTCTTTTTGCCTTAGACCTGATGATGCTGAAAAAGGAGAGTGAAGTACTGAATGAGATGGAAGAGAAAGATCAATGCAAGAATCATCCTGATTTCATAACTGGAGAAAAAACTTTTAGTTGCTCGCAGACTGAAAAGACTTGCCTACGAAAAAGGGCTAAAAAGACAGGAACTAGAAGGAATTTCACCTGCCAACAGTGTGGAAAGAGTTTTGCTGAAAAGATACACCTTGAAAGACACATGAGAGTTCACACTGGAGAGAAGCCTTACACCTGCCAACAGTGTGGAAACCGATTCACTTTAAAGGGAAGCCTTAACAGGCACATGAGAATTCACACTGGAGAGAAGCCTTTCAGATGCCCTCAGTGTGGAAGAAGTTTCAGTTGTAAAGGACACCTTAAAGCCCACATGAGAATTCACACTGGAGAGAAACCTTTCGTCTGCCAGGAGTGTGGAAACAGATTCACTCTAAACGGAAGCCTTAAAAAGCACATGAGAATTCACACTGGAGAGAGGCCTTTTACATGCCATCAGTGTGGAAATACTTTTGCTCAAAAAGTAAGCCTTAACAGGCACATGATAATTCATACTGGAGAGAAGGCTTACACATGCCCTCAGTGTGGAAAGACTTTTGCTCAAAAAGTAAGCCTTAACAGACACATGAGAATTCACGCTGGAGAGAAGCCTTACACTTGCCAACAATGTGGAAGAAGTTTCAACCTAAAAGGAAACCTTAAAGTCCACATGAGAATTCACACTAAGAAGAGCCTTTTCAGCTGCCAACAATGTGGAATAAGTTTCACTCAAAAAGAAAGCTTTAACAGACACATTAGAATCCACACCAGAGAGAAGCCTTATACCTGCCAACAGTGTGGAAAGAGTTTTGATCAACATAAAAACTTTAAAGTCCACATGAGATTTCACTCTGGAGAGAAACCCTACAAGTGCACTCAGTGTGGAAAGAGTTTCAATCAAAAACGAAACTTTAAAGACCACATGAGAATTCACTCTGGAGAGCAACCCTACACATGTCCTCAGTGTGGAAGGAGTTTCAATCAGAAAGGACACTTTGTAGACCACATAAGAATTCACACCGGAGAGAAGCCTTTCACCTGCCAACAGTGTGGAAAAAGTTTCAACCGAAAAGAAATCCTTAACAGACACATGAGAGTTCACACTGGAGAGAAGCCGTTTACATGTGGTCACTGTGGGAAAAGTTTTGGGTATAAAATAGCCCTTAAGTACCACATGAGTATTCACGTATGAGAGAACTGTTTTTGTACATCATCAGTGTGGAATTAATGTCACAGACAGGAAACGCCTCATGTTTGAGAGACTGCATAATGTGCCAAATAATGTTATGGTACTAAATCACCTTAGAGGGCTAAAATGCCCATGAATGACCAGTGACTACGAGAGGAATAAAGTAGCCAGAGTAAAGAATTCAACTCAATGTATTGATTACTCAGATGAAGAACAAACTAGTTACAGAAGTATAGATCTGTATCAAATAAAATACATATTACTGTGTAGGCCCGTGCAAAATAATAAACAATATAACCGAAACAAGCTTTTGATTCAAAGATGTGGCGATCTTTTTAACTGTCATGCCAGGGCTTTCAACGGTCCTGTAGGACCGAGCTCAAAATTTCCACTGTTTCCACTGTTCTGCCAGAAGCTCCGCAGCGCTTTACTTTTACTATAACCCTCCCCTTAACACTTCTCTCTGAAACAATGTCACCACATCATATCACTAACAAAGGGAAGTTTTATCAGACTGTCGGCGGGCCAAAAAATCCTGGCCTTGGCCCCCAGGAAGCCCTTATGAGGCTGAAAAGTCCACTTAATGGAGGGCAAGGGAGCAGATAGTTCATGGGTCTATGTTGCTGTCGCCCGTCTGAATGCTTGTTAACCACGGTGCAGGTGAGCTAACGCTCCTATATCTACCTCGTGTTTTGCTGTTTGTTGTCAGATCTTTGTCTATGCCAGTTATGATAAGACTTGAATTGTAATGACTATCATGACTGCATGTATGCCTATGATGCTAATATTATACATTTTAGTGAATAAAGAGAAAATTAGTAAGTATAAATTTTCTATTATTGTCTACGGACAGAAGGAGACAACGGTCACCATGATTTTGCCAAGACAGACATGTTCCTGGATCAACATATTTTGTTGATCCTCGAACAACATTCCTGTCTAAAAATTTAGTCTTAACCCTATTCCTACCCCTAAACCTAATCCTACCCATAACTTATCCTTAACATCAGAGGGGAAAGATAGGTGAATAACATTGATGTAGAAGCACCTAACCCTGGTTGCAAGCCTAAACTTGACATAAACGTTAAACTTGTTCCTGGAACAACATTCCAATCAACCAGTCGGATTTGAGGGACATGTCGTACTTGGTGAAATGACATTCACCAGGACACAACACAGGTTATTATAGCAGGTGGCAGAGAATAAACAGGTGAGAAGATTAAATGACGACAGGTTGAATGAACTTAGCTTGATGATAACAGTCTCTTTGTATTTGCAGATGCTGGTCACCTCCAGGCTGAAGATGATCTGGACTGAAGACGAAGGACATAGTGAGACAAACAGGTAAGGAGTCAGGTAAGTTATATATACTTTTGATTAATTTAATATGTTTGAAATTACAACAGTCTTAGTAAAGCACATTCCACAAACAATGCAGTCCTACTGTACATTTATTAGTGATATAACACCAAATATAGAACATTTATTCACAAGATGAATGTCCTAATCCACAAGAAACTGTTTGTGAACTGGAACTGGAACTCGTGGCTGAGGTGCCTCACGTGATCCAAGTTAGCCGCTGTGCTTTCTCCAGTGTTAAAAACCCTCGCATCTCCCAATAATGAGAATGAGCTTTACTCAGCAAGTGTGCGCAAACACTTTTACTTGATTTAAATTAGAATTTCAAGATTTAAGGCAAAAGCAGAATAGCCTGAGTTTAGCTTTGTGGGATTATAAGGCCCTAAATGGTTTAGCTTCTGCGTATTTAACCAACCTTCTATCGCCCTACAATCCTTCACGCTCTTTGAGATCATAAAACTCTGGGCTTCTGGTTGTACCTATCCAAGTCCACTAAAGGAGTGAGAGCGGTTTTACATTTGGCTCCTAAACTCTGGAATAGCCTTCCTGATCATGTTTGGACCATCATCTAGATTAAAGACGCATCTCTTTAGCCAAGCGTTCACATAATGCATCTCATAACTCTGTACTCCAATTATATCAGATCAAATGCACATGATTATCTTTGGTTAATGTAATGAACAGCAGCTACGCTTATTTTCCATTTTCTTTACTGTTTTATCTCTGGATGCCCATCCCGAGATAACCAGAGAGTATGTCAGCTTCAGTTTGGATCTAGCCTCTTATGAAGACTTCAGATGCCTCAACATCTCTGAAGAGACAGCGCCAACACCTGCAAGGACTTCAGATGATGCAAATCTGGATCAGCATGCAACATTTATGCACTATAATAATGATAAATGCTGACCAGTACTTAATATTACACATTTTCTTACTGAAAATGATATATTTTAGCTTTATTCAAATGTATCATTCTAACAAATTATCACATTTACAGGCGGTGAACCCCACATCTTACTGCCATCTCAACAGAGCTGTGGCAATTCTGCAACTTTATTTTGATGAGGCAGCTGACCACCGTGCCCACCTTCGCCTGTCTTTGCCGTTTTTGTTCATACAATATCAAACCCAACTTTCAGAAGCTTCTTGACTGATATTGTATTAAACCATTATTTGCAAAACTTTAAGGGTTCATGCAAAAATGAAAATTCTGTCATTAAAGGATTACTTTCAAATGAAAATTACCCCAAGCCATCCTAGGTGTAAATGACTTTCTTCTTTCTGATGAACACAATCTGAGATATATTAATATCCTGCATTATAATGGCAGTGAACAGGGGTCGCGAGTATGACAAATATCTAGCTTCCGTCAGACCACCTTCCTTATTCTACTTAAGAAGAAACTGTAAAAGTCTTGCAGTTCAAAATGCTTACGCTACATCCGCCACCTTCCCTATTCAACTTACTGGGGAAAAAAAATTTACTGATACGATGCCAGTTCCTTTATTTATTTATTTTTTCTGAATTTGAATGCAGAAGGTGATCTGGCGGAATCTAGATATTTGACTTCATAACTTTAAATAAGGATTTAAAAAAAATTTTTTTTACACAAACGCATCGCTTTGCTTCAGAAGGCCTTTATTAACCCCCCGGAGCCATGTGGAGCACACATTTATGATGAATGGATGTGGATGGAAGCACTTTCTTAAGCTCATACTCATTGATCCTCTCTCGCTTCCATTATAAAGCTCGGATGCGTCAGGATATTTACTAATATTCCTCCAATTGTCTTCATCAGAAAGAAGGAAGTCATAAACACCCAGGATGGTTTCATTTAAAAGTGAACTAATCCTTTAATTACTTCCCCTCATGTTCATCTTCGGAACACAAATTAAGATTTTTTTTATGAAATCCGAGAGACCTTCTATAGGAAGCAATTTAATTACCACTGCCAAGGCTCAGAAGGGTACTGAAGACTTTGAAAAAGTCCACGTGACTACAGTGGTTCAACCTTAAAGGGTTAGTTTATTAAAAAATGGAAATACCCTCATGTCGTTCCACACCCAGAAGAACTTCGGAAACACAAATTAAGATATTTTTTAAGAAATCCGAGAGGTATATGACTCGTCCATTGACAGCAATATAATCACCACTTTCAAGGTCCAGAAAGGTACTAAAGACATTGTTAAAAAAGTTGACGTGACTGCAGTGGTTCAACCTTAATGTTATGTAGCAACGAAAATATTTTGTGTGTACAAAAACAAAAAAATGACTTTATTTATCAATATCTTCTTCGCAGTTTATGTTCACCGCTTCCACGTCAGAATGGCAGCTCAGTATTGGCCGACTCCTGCGTCAGCATCACATGCATGCACCGTGCTGCTAACGGGAACAGCGTCAGCTGCTGTTCTGACGTGGAAAAGGCCGGTAGCAAAAGAATCTGATGGGACTCGGGCAGAAATCATGTTCATGGATGAGAGTATTAATGTTACTGTAGTATGAAGCAGAGCAGGAGAGGTTGGCGAGGTTTCTAACAAGAGACGAGCAACACGTGGCTCGAGAGCAGCGGCACTTATGCCACAGTCGCCGCTTCCGCTTCTTCTGGTTATGCGTATGTGGGGTTACGCAGCACCGTTTTATCTTATTAGATATATTTGAGTGTGTTGAAAATGATGTTATAACGTTACTCTGTGCGGCGGCTGCTACGAGACACTTGTTGAACACTGCTGTAAGCTAGACCGATATTAGAAAACCATTCATGAGTTCACACTTACATATAATTAAGTATAATAAAGGTTAAGCGTATTTGGTGTGCTGTCCAAGGGGAGGGCTCCGAGATCAGAATTTTGGCCCAAACCCAGAGTACTCCTCCCGATGTGGTAAGAACGGATAGAACTAGAAGTGAAGAGATGGGGTGGAGAAGGGATGCTGATAAACCGTCAAACGAACAGAGGTCGTTTTTTTTCTCTGAGGCATGATAAAAACGTGATACTCGTAGAGAATCAAGAAAACGAGATTCAAAACAAGACTTGACAGTGTTGAGCTATGTAATGATGATTAGTTTTTGGTTTATAAATGTATCCACGGGACGGGACACTAAATAAAATTGCTTATTTCTCTGGATTTAAACATTCTTGGAAACATCTGGGATAATGTAAGTACACAAATATATAACACTGTTCTAGTGGTTTTGGGATATTTTAATCCAAAAAATATTACATATTGTGCCTTTAAACATTACTTTCCATTAATGTGACTTCTATTTTAACCATTTAATGTTTCTTTAAAAAAAAAACTGAAAACAGAGCAGCGGACTTGAACATCTCTAATGCCATCAGAAGCCGTGGGTATTAATTTGAGCATTAGCATTAAATTTCATTTGACAATGTGGAGTGGTAATTACCTGGTTTAATCATAAATCAGTTGTAAATTAAATAGCTTAACCATTTCATGTTTGTTAAAAAAAATTAAAAAAAAGTGGTTACTTAATTTACAACTGATTTAGACCAGGTAATTACCACTCCACATTGTCAAATGAAATTTAATGCTAATGCTCAAATTAATACCCACGGCTTCTGATGGCATTAGGGATGTTCACCTAGTCCGCTGCTCAGTTATTTTAAATTTTTTAACCCCTAAGCAAAGAAAGAAATAGAACTCCATCTGAGTATATCGGGAATATGTGAACCCCAAGATTTGCTTTATTTCTGCAAGTCTTTCCACAGCGATTGCACATGAAAGGCCTCTTTCTGGTATGAGTTATTACATGATTCCTAAGGTGATTCCTGTCAGTGGAACTCATTCCACACTGATGACATTAAACAGTTCTCTCATACATGAATCCTCATGGTAATCAAGTGTTTCTTTATATTTGAAAGTCTTTCCACAGTGACAACACTTAAAAGGCTTCTCTCCAGTGTGAGTTCTCATGTGTCGGGTAAGGATTCCTTTTTGGTTGAAACTTTTTCCACATTGTTTGCAGGTAAAAGGCTTGTCTCCAGTGTGAATTCTTTTGTGGTCTTCAAAGTGTCCTACTTGATTGAAACTCTTTCCACACTGAAAGCACATGTAGGGTTTCTCTCCAGTGTGAACTCTCAGGTGGAGTTTAAGGTGTCCTTTTTGATTAAAACTCTTTCCACACTGAGGGCATGTGTAAGGCTTCTCTCCAGTGTGAGTCCTCATGTGTCTGGTAAGGCTTCCTTTTTGATTGAATCCATTTCCACACTGTTTGCAGGTGAAAGGGCTCTCTCCATTGTGAATTCTCATGTGTCTATTAAGGCTTCCTTTGTGAGTGAATCCATTTCCACACTGTTGGCAGGTAAAAATGCTCTCTCCAGTGTGAACTCTCTTGTGGACATTAAGGTTCCCGTCTTGAACGATAGTCTTTCCACACTGAGTGTATGTATAAAGCTTCTCTCTAGTGTGAGTTCTTGTGTGCCTGTCTAGGTTTCTTTTATGGTTAAAACTTTTTCCACATTGTTTGCAGGTGAAAGGCTTCACTCCAGTGTGAATTCTTATGTGGTCTTCAAAGTGTCCTAATTGATTGAAACTCTTTCCACACTGAGGGCATGTGTAGGGTTTCTCTCCCGTATGAATTCTCATGTGGACTTGAAGTTTTCCATATTGATCAAAAGTCTTTCCACACTGAGAGCATGTGAAAGGCTTCTCTCCAGTGTGAATTCTCATGTGGGCATTAAAGTTTCCTTTTTGACTGAAACTCTTTCCACACTGAAGGCACATGTAAGGTTTCTCTCCAGTATGAATTCTCATGTGGGCTTTAAGGTTTCCTCTTCTATTAAAACTTTTTCCACACTGTTTGCAGATAAAGTTACCTCTAGTCCTTGCCTTTGGAGCTCTTTTTTGTGAGGAAGTCTTTTCAGGGTGTGAGCAACTAAAAGTTCTCCCTCCAGTAATGAAATCATGATTCTTATATTGATCTTTCTCTTCCATTTCATTCAGTACTTCAGTCTCCTCTTTCAGTGCCATCAGATCTAAAAAAAATTTTTTTAAAAAGACAGATACAAGTTAACCCCACTTAATGGCACAAAACAACAAATGTTGAAACATTTATACATGTAAAAACCAACATACAAGTAGATCTTTTATCTACTAAGCTACTATAAGGTGTTAATCTGAGAAGCCTTCTTAATATTGCTAACTCTTCACCTGCTTTTAGGGCATGTCTCAAATGTCAAGCTGGCAGTTAAACTATAAAAAAAAATCATTTTGACCCAGGAGATCTGAATAATTATAGACTTCTATGGAAGGGGTAGCCAACCCTGTTTTTGGAGGGCTATCTTCTTGCGTTCTTCAGTTCCAACCCTGCTCCAACACACTTGCTGTTATACCTTGAACACCTTGATTGGCTGGTTCAGGTGTGTTTGACTGGATTAGAGCTAAACTCTGCAGGCTGGAATCCTATGAAGAGAGCAGGGTTGGAGACCCTTGTCTGAGGGATTAAGATGAAGAAAAACAAGGGGGGAAGAAACAAGGAAAAACTCCTCATTCAACTGTGCATCATGGCCAAACAGTCTGTCCAGAAGTCTTGTAGTTTGTTCAGATACAACCTAAGCCATGCTGCCATGTTCTTTTTAGAGAGAAGCTCTCCCAAACCTGTCATACTTGTTCAGTCTTTTTGTAATTATACTGTCATGAACTTTAATATTTAACATGTTAACTGAGGCCTGTAGAGTCTGAGGTGTAGTTCTTGGGGTTTTTTTTATTATTTTTTTTTTACAGTTTTTCTGGGCATTGCACAGTCTGACCTTGGGGTGAATTTGCTGGGACATCCAATCCTGGGAAGATTGGCAACTGTCTTGATTGTTTTCCAATTATGAATAATCTTCCTCACTGCAGAATGACAGACTTCAAATTGTTCAGAAATGGCCTAATAACCCTTTCCAGATTGAGGGGCAGGGCATTGTGTTAACACACACCAAACTTTAAGTAAGTGAATCCGAAAAGGGATCGGACCCAATCAAGGGTAAACATAAGTTGTTTAACGTATGTATACCCTCCTTGACTATTTGTGAGATCAAAATTGAGAACGTACATCACCTTTGCAGCAGGACAGAAATTGAATCTTCACACTCATGCAATTTGATCTTTAAACTTGATTAAGTGGATCATGAGACAATTCTAAAAAGGTGCAAGGGAGGCTTACACCGTGGAGCAGAGAGGATCCTATCCTTACTTCCTGACTTGAACAATGAGGAAGCAGACTAAATTAAACCAAATTCAGAAGATGATTGCCCTTATTTATCCAGCTAAGATCAAGTTGACACACTGTGGTCCATCTTCTCTCCTCCTCCTCCCCTCTTACAGAGGAAGAAGTCTCTAAATTTCTCCTCTCCAGCCACCCTACACCTGCCCTTTAGACCCCATCCCCTCACACCTTCTATAAGCAGTCTCTCCTACACTTTTGCCATCACTCACACACATCAACACATCATTCCCGCACAGGCATTTCCCCCACTGCATTCAAGCATGCACAGGTAACCTTACAATGTAAAAAACTAGACCTACCTCCTCCAATTCATAGCAAAACACTTGAATGACTTGTTTAAACAAGGTGTCATCTTTCCTTTCACAGAACAACCAGCTGGACAAAAAACAATCAAGATTTAAGAGTGGCGACTCAACCAAAACTGCCTTGCTGTCAGTCACGGAAACACATTTGACCGGATTGCGTTCAGGATGTAGACCCTCATGTGGTCGAAAGTGTTTGAACAGCCAATAAAGACTGCCTACTCTCCACCTACTAACACAAACATTATAGGAACCGCGCTAGCCATATAGGATTTAAAATTTGCCAGATGAAGCCATAGGTTTGGTTTAAAGATGAAAAATGTACCAAGCACAATGTTCTCTAAACAGTTCTGTTTTCTAACATGCACTTACCACGTTTCGCGGCTGTCAGTGCAGAAACAAAAGCTGATGCTCTCTGTATGTTTTCCTTTGTCTCCGGTCACATTCATATGCAAATTATATACGGTTATTTCCCCTAATAAATCAAAACTTCTGAAGAAGCCCATACATTTACCTGCCCATAGACCCTCCCCCTCAAAGAAACAGAAGTGGTCGAAAGTGGACAAAAGAGATCAATTAAAACACCAGGTGTAAACAGGTATGTCTCCCTAGTCTACTTGTGATCCAATCAACCAAAACACATCTTAATACAAGGTGTAAACAGGGCCAAAGAGGTCTGAGACCACATTACTATTTAAGTGGACCAAAAAGGATCCGAGTTCTCTTTCAGGGTTCAGCTCTTGGTCCACTTCAGGGGTCTCAGTTCAGTTCAAAGTGGACACAGTGTGAAAACACTGCCCATGTTTATAATGTAAGAGCACATCTAACTAAGAGTTGCACATTCTGACTACCAAGGTAGAGTTCACTTGTGCAATTGCGTCCTTTTCTGGAGATGTAAGTTGTAATATTCCGCCGGTTTCACAGACAAGGCTTAAGCTAGTCCTAGACTAAAATGCATGTTCACTCATCAGCTTCAGCTCAATTGGCAATGATTGGATTATTTAAATCAATCATATTCCTTTTAACTCTTTTCCTGCCAGTGATGTTTTTTTATTTGCCAGCGCAAACATTTGATCATTTTAACCACTGAACAAATTTAATAAAGCTCTTTGAGAACGAAACCAACCTGTTTGTTCCTCAGTTTCTTCTTGTTTCACTCTGAATGTTTCTTCAATCTTTATGTCGTCACTCTCCTCTTTAATAAACACCATCTTTATGTCTTCAATCTCCTCTTTAATAAACGCCATCTTTATAATAGTGTCACGTGGATCTCAGTCGCTTCACCAGGAGTTTTTCTGTGTTTATCCTGTTTAAGAAGAGAATAATTAACAGAAAGAAAAATAAATTCAAACTAAATCTGTGTGCGTCTCAATCGGTTCAGTAGTCAGTGCACTGGTAAGGCAGTCAGTCGGAGTAAGATATATATGTATATAAACACTTAACAATAAAAGTTAATAACAGAATGCAAATTATACAAACATTTTTGTAGAATACATTTATTTAATACTACACTTTCATGAAAACATTTGTAGTTGGTTTGCAAAAGTTGTCATTTCACAGTAATTGTTCTTGTTTTTAAATAATATACGCCTGACTGTTCTTTTTCACAATGTGTATAATCCAGAAAAACATTTTCATATTTCAATTAGATTTCAGGAATTATACCACCAAAAACACGAAAGGTTCTTCCACAGATTCTTAGTACACTCACAATACCGTAATGAAATTAAACAAATCTTCGGTTTGGAGACCACGGAAGGAGCAATTTACATCAATGTCATCAGAAATAAACCTTTGTTAAAAAAACATTTAGTGGGATAGCACTGATGTATCATTTTATAAGACACTTCTTTGATCTTATTATACAAAAAGAGCCCATAGTCTATCCCAGTTAATATCACCTAGACTACAATTTTAACCCAATTATCAAAGTAAATTAATTGATTTTTGTACAGAAAATCTACAAGTTATGTAGGCTAACTGTGCGAGGAAAAATTATTCTTGTAAATTAAAGGCCATGTTAAGAGACATTGTTTTTGTAAGTACGATTTTTTAAGGATTATAACTACACAAAAAAATGATTATTTTTGTTTTTTTTTCTCCATACTCAAAAGAAAAGTTATCAATGCATCTATTCTTCATATCCTTAGAAACAACTATAGCCAAATAAGTATCCTTATCTTTCACTGGGATGCTATCAAAGTTTGTCAAACAAGAATTTTTGATTGAAAATAGTTCACAGTATTTAAGTGTAAGCCTGATGCCCAAAAAATAAAGCAAAACATTAACAAGCTAAAAACAGTGTAGCATCATCTATGAGTTAACTAAGTATGATCTGTCTATCTGCGATATTAATGCCATGTACAGCCCTAAGATGAACAAAAAGTAATTGACCAGCTAATAAAACTAACTGCAGTGAAATCGACTTACGTAACAAATTAAATCTGGTAGATGAGCCCGTTTTCAATTTGATAGAACAGTTTGCATTTGCATAAAGTGTTTGATAAGCTTTGATAAAAAGTGAATTATCAACTAAGATGTTAATTTAATGTTTGGTTCAATATGTATTCAAACTAATGTATCCTTCACTTTTAATTCAGTATGATTCACTTTAAATGCTTTTTACAAAGAAAGATTGGATTCAAAATACAACAAATCTCATAAATTACACATGAAATATTGTTAAAATTGTAATTGCTACTGATTTATCGGATTGTTTTTTTTTTTTTAAATAACAAAAAATATTTACAAGGTAGATGTAAACAAAATCTTAATAGGTCAATGTAAGCCTTCATTATTAAATTATAATTATTGTGTTTCGGTAAACTTTCTGAAAATACAATTTGAGAATAACTCCACAGTTACTAGAAATGTGTACCTTAGACATTATACAATCTGCATACATACAAAATTTGTGGGAAAAGATTTTTTTTTCCAAGACATTTCTAGCTCTGCACCAATTCTGTTGAATGACTTTAATGAATGGCGAATGCGATTAAGAAGAATGTTTATGATAGATAAAGTATAACTACAAGTATAATTAAGCTATCTTAGGTCGCTGGTAAAACTATAAAAATAAAAGCCTGAATGGTTTGTATCATGTAAACACCATAAAATGCTTAAAAACACAAACCTTTCTTCAGCCGAGTGCCAACAGTTGCAGGAGCGCGCCGCAGCCTTATGACGTCATGTCTCCAGACCAAAATAAAAGTCCCGTTCACACTCTGCTGTCTACCATATATATATATATATATATATATATATATATATATATATATATATATATATATATATATATATATATATGACTGATTCTTGAGATCAGGGACAAAACATGTTCTATAAGATAGTTTTATTATTTAATAATACATTATTATAAACGTATATATTTGTAGACAAATGTCTAATGAACCATGTAAGGGAACAGTTTTTTCTACAAAAAAATAAATAAATAAAATCCTAAAAATGGACATTTATTCACTTCATAATTTAAAAAGCATGCTATTTTAATTTTATCCATCCACCAACAGTGTAAAGTCTTCAAGTGATATTTAATATTATTATTTTTACACAATAAATGTAAAAAAAAAAAGACTAAAATATTTCTTTCAAAATTAACAAACTTGTTAAATACTGAGGGAGTTGACAAAAACTGATTGAGTTGACAAAGGTCCAACTGACATTACAACAACTGATTGACAAGACAACAAATTAAGACGACTGAATTATGTATGTTATGTAAGAAGTGTATGTTAGGTTGAGTGTGATGGTAAGCATTATTATGTGCCTCCCTGTAGCAGCAACAGAAATCTTCCCAATGTATATCCAAAGGATCTGTAGCCTGTCTTTAAACCCCATCAATTACATTTGTGCCGACCTGCATGACTTAGGCAGTGGGAAACTGGTGTGTTCATTCTCTCTGAAGTCCTTTTCATCAGGGTTTGCTACTGCTGTGATCTCATGTGAGTGACAGGTTGTTAAAAAAAAAAAAAGAAAAAAAAAAAGATTAATGTGTACAGAATAATTAATATTCCAATATTCCATAAAAAGATCAATTTAATCAATTTTAATTTCATGGTTACAGTAGATGTAAAGCATGTAAATCAGGCCAAATGTATATGTAAATAAAATCTGGAATAATTCCCCATTTGCAATATATATATATATATATGTATACAGCAACAGCATTTAAGATATCAAGAATCTTTTCACAGGTCTACATCTGCCATGTCTTTATTCTGACGAAGTTTGAAGCAAACTGGGTAAAAATAAGAGCGCGATTCCAAAGCATTTTGAAAGTGACACACTTCCTGTTGCCAGTTGGTGGCGCTATGACTTTAGCCGCTTTTCCACCGTCGGGCCACCAGTTTCTCTGCAGCTGGCTAAGCGCTCGCTTTGAGTGACGTAAACATGAATTAATAATAAAATTTAAAGAAATATTTGATAATTCTCCATAAAGCGGTTGTTTTTTACATCTCATATGTAATACGTTACAAAGCCAACGACTGACGCTTTTGTATTACATTCCAAAGAGCGGAAAGAGTGGAAAATGAAACCGGATCGGCACTGAATGGAATGGTTACGCAATGAGAACCGTTCGGCCCGACGGTGGAAAATCGGCTTTTGACTCACAATGGTCACATCCACGTGATTGGCATCCTATAATGAACACACAGCTGAAGTTGGGGACTGTAGGTAAAACTAACCCCCAACTCTAGACAAAATGTGGCGCTATAAAGCCCCTCCTCCACACCTATTTCCAAGGCTTTGCCCATGTCTTCTGGCTGAGAACTCATGCAATTTGAAAAACAACAATATTCAAGATATCAAGAATCCTTTCACAGGTGTGCATCTGTGGTGTCTTGACATATTTCTGACAGACTGAAGCAAACCGAGTAAAAATAAGAGGGGCGATTTTAAAGCATTTTGAAAATGACACACTTCCTGCTGCCAGTTGGTGGCGCTATAACTTTGACTCACAATAGTCACATCCATGTGATCGGCCTCCTACAGCAAACACACAGCTGAAGTTTAATCATTTAATGTATGCAAAGGTTATGAATTCATTTCAACACCACAGTCAAATCGTTCGAGATATCAAGAATACGCTCGCAATTCAGCATCCTCAATGTCTTTATTTCATGTTGACCGAGTTTGGTTTGCGATCAGATGATTTCCCCTAGGAGAAGTGTATCAAATTCCAGAGCATGCATTTTTTCAAATGATCCTAAATAGCTGACTTCCTGTTGGGCTGGCGTATGACTTGAAAGTTGTTCGGATGAAGTTTGGTTACTGTAGGGGAAGAGGAGTGCGCTAGAGGCCCTCAAATACAACCATATAAGAGGGTGTGCAACAGAGCCCTTTCAGGGCTTGGGCCCTAAAAGTGCAGAGCGTTTTGTGAAGTTGGGCAGGTGTGAATTGAGTCCGTGTTCGCTCATTAGGGAGCGATTTGAATCACTACATAGGCAGCAACTCACACAAATGACTCTTAAGACTTAGTTTTGATGTCATTAAAAATCTGTGAAATACTACATTTTTAACTGGACTGAATCTTTTAGCAATAATTGTTGGTTTTGAATGAATTATATGTATACATTACACTTTTTTTTGCTTCTTTTACACTCTTTGTAACGTGTCTGTTTTCATCACATGTGTCACCATTAAACATTTTAAAACTGTGATTGTAGACAGCAGCGCGTGAACATGACTCTTATTTTGGTGCTGCGTCATGACGTCATAAGGCGGCGCTGTATTCCTGCATCTGCATTCGGCTGAAGAAAGGTTTGTTTTAAAAAATTAAGCTGTTTAAATCGACAGAAACCGTTCATTGTTTCATAGTTTTTTACAAGCGATGTGAAATTAGTTTATTGACCATTGAATATAACATTGTATTGCTCTATCTGATTTTAAAGAAGGATATTTTGTGCGATTAAAGCGCATCATCCACACACGAGTAACAGAAAAAGGTGCGTCCCATATCGCGAATCAGTTTATCATAAACACGAATAAGGTCACTGGCATATAATGATGAGAGAAAAACCAAAGACTATAGGGACTTTAGAGAACCTGGGCTTTTCAAAACTCCGAGTCAGTTTAATAAAATACTTTGTAAAATGATTCAGTGATTCGAATCTCTAGAATCACGACTCGTACAGTGTAAATGAACGAGAACAACAAACACTAACGTGTAGTGGCAGCTTTTACAAACCAACTACTAATGTTTTCATGAAAGTGTAATCTGTTAAATGTAATTTATAAAATATATACAATATAGACACTTCATATTTATGTTCTTTTATTAATTTTAAGTTGTTTATTTGTCTAATCAGATCATTTAAGACCATTCACTCTGACTGACTCCCTCAACAGTGCACTGAACTAGAGCGGATTGAGACGGATTGGATTTATTTTTCTTTCTGTTAATTATTCTCATCTTAAACAGGACAAACGCACAGAAAAACTCCTGGTGAAGCGACTGAGATCCACGTGACACTATTATAAAGATGGCGTTTATTAAAGAGGACAGTGAAGACATGAATGTTGAAGAAACATTCAGTGTGAAACATGAAGAAACTGAGGAACAAACAGGTTGGTTTCATTCTCAAAGCTGAGAATTTGATCATTATTAAAATGTCCAGCTCTACAGAAATGGAGAATAATACAGAAGTAACCTAAACTAAACAATTATTTAACATTAAACCCAATATCTACTTCTGATTAGAGAATATATTTGCCCTCAAAAGTGCTCTACTAACATTTTAACATACCTGAACATAAATAGCAGTAAGTGTGCTTAAAATGAATGTCATAAATAAGTCATAATTGAGTGGATCGCATTGATCCGAGCCATCGGATGCTGATCCTCTCCTCCGATAGAGCATCAAACCCACCTTTTGATTTAAAATGTCACATCCTTTGCAAAAGCAACACAAAATCAAAGTTTAGCTAATATGTTGTAACAGAGTGAACCGCTAATATTTGATGAAAAATGTTTACCTTGCCTTTTGTGGTATGGCTGCAGGTCAGGAATCAATAACCACGGTTGGATTGCGGGTAGAGATGAAACATTGATATCGCTTTTATAGTGACACGAATTTTATTTATACTTTTTTGTTAAAGTACTGATACAAACTGATATAATTTCACCAAGTTTTATATTAAACCCACAAATAAATTAAGCAGCACTATGCAGTTTTTGTGTGAATAAACATTAAAGATGTCGAGGTAAGGGGTGGAACAGTTCGAATTACTCTTGGTTCAGTTTGTATCACAGTTTTAGGGTCACGGTTTCAGGGAAAAAGGACTATGAAAGGGACTGTCAAATAAATATAAAGAAAATAAGAACAAATGGATCAAGCAACAGCACAAATAAATACAATAGAGCAAATATACAAATAAAATATACAGTGTTTTCAGGTTTTTTAGGTATCTAATAGTAGTTTCCAGGTACAAAAATTGAATAATCAAATGTAAAATAACATTGCATATAATCTTCAGTGTATGAATTAAATTAGGGTAAAGCAAACTTTCAACTCTGAAGTCAAATTTAAAAAAAAGAAAGAAGAGAAAATCATATTTTATGCTGCTCATTTTATTAACAAATCCAGTGACCCTGACATTTTTTATTGCATACCAGTCACATTTGTCAATGTTGAGTTAGCCTCACTTTCTAAGGGACCCCTTAGAAATCAGCAGCTATTTCTTTGCCAGGTATATTGATATTATGTCAAATAAGAGATAAATGGATTGTTGTTTTTGGTATGAACAAATAGTACTTCATCATTTTATATAGTTTTCCTTTAAATGGGTTTAATTAGCTTGCGCACAAAGCTAATCTCAAGGTAAAACCATTAGCCTTAAAGGGATAGTTCACCCAAAAATAAATTATTCCATGATTTACTCATCCTCAAGCCATCCTTGGTGTATATAACTATCTTCTTTCAGATGAACACAATCGTAGATATATTTAAAAATATTCTTAGTCCTCTGAGGTTTATAATGGTTGTAAATGGCCGCCCATAATCTGCAGACAAAAAAAATGAATCCATACGACTCCAGGGCGTTAATAAAGGCCTTCTGAAGCGAATCGATGCGTGTGTGTAAGACAAGTATCCTAATTTAAAACTTTATAAAGTAAAATAATGAGCTTTCAGCGAGACAGCCACGCGCATTCGACGTACGTCCAAAAAGCGTTAACTTTCGCAGCGTAGTACACAATGACATACTACGCGTTATAGCATAGGGCATAGCGGTGTATGTCATGTCATTGTGTACTATGTCGCGGAAGTTAACGCTTTTTGGACGTACGCCGAATGCGTATGGCTGTTGTGCCGTAAGGTTGTTATTTTACTTTATACGTTTTAAATAAGAATACTTGTCTTACAAAAATGCATCGATTCCCTTCAGAAGGCCTTTATTAACCCCCCTGGAGTCGTATGGACCTGACCTGAATACCTGATTCGGACTTAGCGGTTTCTGTACTCAAACAACAACCGCTTGTCGGTTTCTGCTGTAAAACGTGAACTCGCAGTGCCTGACAGTGGACAATACTGGCTTTTCTGACTAAATGTATTTAGGGTTCAGAATGTGCTATATGTGGAGAATAACGCACAACAGTTAGTTCATTTTTTTCAAAATTGGTGTTTATCGGTTTTTGCAAATTAACTCATTTGTTTTTGAGGGGGATACAGAGCCCTTAAAGCAGGGGTGTCCAAACTCTGTCCTAAAGGGCCACTGTCCTGCAGAGTTTAGCTCCAACATGCCTCAACACACCTGCCTAGATGTTTCTAGCCTATAGTAAGACCTTGATTAGCTAGTTCAGGTGTTTTTAATTAGGGCTGGAGCTAAACTCTGCAGGACAGTGACCGTCCAGGAGCAGGATTGGACATCCCTGCCTGAAAGGGACGGTGGTCTATGAAACAATTAATTTAATATTTTTAGTGAAATGTGCTTTTTTATTTCAAGTTGCCTCTCAAAAGTACAAAAAAAAAAAAAAAGTACACTTCTATAATGTACTTAAAGTGCTCTATTTTCATGCACTAATCTTGTACTTAATATACTAAAAACTCTTCTTTAGTACTTCTTAAAGGAACACTCCACTTTTTTTTGAAAAAAAAATTTTTTTTTCATTTTCCAACTCCCCTAGAGTTAAACATTTGAGTTTTACCGTTTTCAAATCCATTCAGCCGATCTCTGGGTCTGGCGGTAGCACTTTTAGCATAGTTAGCATGGCGCTCAAATTACCAAAGAGTTTCGATATTTTTCGATACTCTTCTGTAACATCGTGTACTAAGACCAACGGAAAAGGAAAAGTTGCGATTTTCTAGGCCGATATGGCTAGGAACTATACTCTCCTTCCGGCGTAATAATCAAGGAACTTTGCTGCCGTACCATGAGTGCAGCAGGCGCAACGATAACGGTCTTAGTACACAATTTAACTACAGAAGAGTCAAGTTTTAAATAGGAAAAATATCGAAACTCTTTGGCCTTTTTTTTAAGCGTTAATGTTAACGGTTTAATCAGAATCAATGAACTGTGCTAAACTATGCTAAAAGTGCTACCGCCAGACCCGAAGATCAGCTGAATGGATTCGAAAACGCTAACCCTAACTGTTTAACCCTAGGGGAGTTGGAAAATGAGCCTATTTTTTTAAAAAAGTGGAGTGTTCCTTTAAGATAATCTTAAGAGCATCTATGTGTACTCAACTGTGCTATTGAGACACCATGAAATATCAACTAAAATGTGCCTTTAATTTACTATCTCTGCAAAAATAGAGCACTTTAAGTACATTATAGAAGTATACTTATTTAGAGTGAATCAAAATGACTTAAATTTGACTTTGAATTATGGCGTACAATTAAATCTATGCTGCTAGCACAGCACAAGTAAAAACAAACTTGTTACTGCACTGGCAATAACAAAAGTTATTGCTTATCGAACAAAGCAACATGCAGTTATTCGCAACCAAACCATACGCTCTACTCTACTGCACAATGGTAATGATCAAAACTTCAACATAACAGAAACACTTTCAAAAATTTTTCTTAATTTTATTAGCTTAATTGGTTCATCAATTCAAGCCTCAAAACTGCGCAAGTATCTCTTGGTTTTATTAGTGAAATGTTCTCAATATTTTCACAGGTAGAAAACAACAGGTAGAAGAGTCAATGTGGGGTCACTTTGTGTTAATTTGCATTTGTCTCTTTTCGCCGTAGACCTGATGGCACTGAAAAAGGACGGTGAAGTACTTTATGAAATGGAAGAGAATGATCAATGTAAGAATCATAATGATTTCATAACTGGAGAAAAAACTTTTAGTTCCTCACAGGCTGCAAAGACGTTCTCACGAAAAACAGTGTGCCAACAGTGTGGAAAGTGTTTCAACCAACAGAAAAATCTTAAAGTCCACATGAGAATTCACACAGGAGAGAAGCCTCATACCTGCCAACAGTGTGGAAAGTGTTTCTCTCAAAAAGTACAACTTAGCAGACACATGAAAGTTCACACAGGAGAGAAGCATTTTACCTGCCAACAGTGTGGAAAGACTTTTTCTGAAAATTCAAGCCTTAAAAGACACATGAGAGTTCACACTGGAGAGAAGCCTTTCACCTGCCCTCAGTGTGAAAAGAGTTTCGGTTGTAAAGGAAACCTTAAAGTCCACATGAGAATTCACACTGGAGAGAACCCTTATGTCTGTCAACAGTGTGGAGACCGATTCAATCTAATAGGAAGTCTTAAAAAGCACATGAGAATTCACACTGGAGAGAAGCCTTTCACATGCCCTCAGTGTGAAAAGACTTTTACTGAAAAAGTAAGCCTTAACAGACACATGAGGACTCACACAGGAGAGAAGCCTTTCACATGCCAACAGTGTGGAAAGAGTTTTGTTGAAAAAGTAGGCCTTGACAGACACATGAGAGTTCACACTGGAGAGAAGCCTTACACATGCCAACAGTGTGAAAAGAGTTTCACTCATATTGGAAACCTTAAAGTCCACATGAGACTACACTCTGGAGAGCAACCTTACATATGTCCTCAGTGTGGAAAGAGTTTGAAACAAAAACGACACCTTAAAGACCACATGAGAATTCACTCTGGAGAGCAACCCTACATATGCCCCCAGTGTGGAACTGGTTTCAATCGAAAACAACACTTTGAAGACCACATAAGAATTCACACTGGAGAAAAGCCTTTCACCTGCCAACAATGTGGAAAAAGTTTCAACCGAAAAGGAATCCTTAACCAACACATGAGAGTTCACACTGGAGAAAGCCTTTCACCTCCCAACAATGTGGAAAAAGTTTCAGCAGGAAAGAAGTCCTTAACGGACACATGAGAGTTCACACTGGAGAGAGGCCGTTTACGTGTGGTCACTGTGGGAAAAGTTTTGGGTATAAAAAAGCCTAAGTAATACATGAGTATTAATGTATGAAAGAACTGTTTGGAATGAATTTCAGACAGGAAATGCCTCATGTTTGAGAGACATTGTATAATGTTCTGATTATTATGGTACTGAATCACTGAATCAGTACTGGAGGGGCTAGAAACTTTTCTGATGGTTTCGCACCTAATTCTTAACCTTAATTATTTTGCAGTTAGCATGTGTCTTTTCTTCTGCACCTGTTTTTGTCTGACCCCGCTGACCCAATGAGCGTTAACTTTGCAATTCCTAGTATTGCTTTAATATTGCATTCTTCTCATAGGCATTTAATCACTTTTGGCTTTTCAGTCTGAGTTGAATCTAGTTTTGGCTCATTTTATCTGTAAAAGAAAACCTGCCTAATAATTATGCACACCTCAATATAAGCCGTTTTCATTTCCAGCCCTCATGAACAATTTTATATATCACTTATAAATAAGTAAATACAAAATTAATAGTAGTTATTAAGACTGATGTGGTTTTGAATTGGTAAAATGTGCCTGGGGGGAAAATATGTTCAGAAAATCAACTTGCCTAATAACTGTACACTGTACATAAAACTGGACACCTGTCTAGTTTTATTTCTTCTTTTGTTATTTTTAGACAATAATTATGACCAAGTGTTAGAGACATACAGTATCAAAACATATCTAGATATTATCCCTGTAAGTAAAGAAATGTTAGTTATGATTAATTTTAATTAAAATTTCTTTCACAATGACTTGAATGAAGCGGTTTGTTCTTAACCCATTTTCATGTTCCAAATTCTTTGTTCTTATTCTGAATTTTAAAATATTTGTTCAACTTCTTTGAGAGGTTTTGACCAATTAAGTATAGGATTTGGTTCAGAGTTGGCTTTTTCTCCTCCTCTCACCATAAATTACGTTACTTGTGGTCTTTTATTTTTCCCGCTCTTGGCCAAAAAGTTATGAACAGAGATTTACACTCATACCAAACAAGGCACTCTTTCAATCAACCATTCAATAGTTATAACAATTACATGAATTGTGAGGGATCTAAGCATAATGGTCCATTTAGTCATAATTTTGGAATGATTTGATGCTTTTTTATATATATACATAAAAGCATAAAAGGATTCAAATCTCTTAAAAACCACAGAAATGGTGTTTAAAAGGTCATTCAAAGGTCTTGTAGAAGAAGAAGGTCTGTTATTTCTCTATCTCAGGAGATCAAAAGACCTCTGGTGTTAACTGATGGTTTTCCTCATGCGAGTCACGATGTGTTGTCTTTTCGACAATTAGTCTCGGGTTTACTGCCCAAAGTTGACAACGTTCTTCCTTAGCTAAGATTATCTCTTACAAACTTGCAAGGCCATAAAGTACTTAGCTGGGGGTTTTGTTGGTTTGCTGAGACTGGGCTGGATGGAGCTCACTTCATTTATGGTCCTAGACTGTTGATTTGGGGTCTGGAGTGTTAAGTTGGGTTTTTTGTTTTAAATTATCTTTGAATGAATCATCTGGAAGATTCATATGTGTCTGGTTCACACTCGATTCCTACACCAGCAACATCCTCCTGTATTGAAGGACGGCGACTCTTCAGGCTATCTCCCCTCAATACCTCTTCTTGCTCAAGCTGCTTCACTCACGACGGAAGACAGGTCTGGTTTTCTCCCTGCGTCAGGTGTTCCAGCCCCAACACCAGACCCCACAGGGGAAAAACTTTTCAGATCGCAATAGACGTGAAGAATGTGTTAAGTACTGGGGAGCTAAACCATTTATTGCTTTGTAAGTAATTATCAAGATTTTAAAATTTGTACAATGTTTAATAGGGAGCCAATGCAGTGTTGACAGAACTAATATGGTCATACTTCCTGGTTCTAGTAAGAACTCTAGCTGCTGCATTTTGGACCAGCTGGAGTTTGTTTATTAGGTGTGCAGGGCAACCACCCAATAGAGCGTTACAGTGATCTAGCCTTGAGGTCATGAACGCATGAACTAACTGTTCTGCATTTGTCATTGGCTACGTTTACAGTACATGAGCACCAATAATGCGATTATTTCCAATAATCGGCGCAAGGTCTTAAACGCATTATGATGTCAGGAGCAAAGCTCTTCACTCCTGTTTACATGCAATTTTAATTATTTGCTAAGAATTGTGGTTATTTTTTTTACCGCCATTATTCTACAGCTGTAATGACAGGTAGCTAAGAAATCCTCATTGTATTATTCCCTGTAAAGTCTTATTCACCTAATCATAAAATGAATTTTTCTTGTTTTTGTTAAGAGTTGATTAAAAACAAACTTTTATAGGATGAAGAAACAGAGTGGCAAAACAGCTTACAGACATTTGGCCATGGCTGCTTTGTGCACACCGTGCTGCCCATAGGCTTTCACTGGCCTGTAAAGATGCAGCAGACAATGTGTCGTACATGAGGACCTTCAAGGAGCACCTCCAGCAGCTGCACTTGTACTTCAGAAACCGTGCACACTGCACTGCTATGAAGTCAGCTGCAAATGCTCTAGGGATTACTTACCTGAAAGTCAAGGTGGGAAATGTTATATTTCAATAATGCAAAATTTCCTGTCTTGTCTCATAGCATACATGTACTTAAATCAGTATCTGCCCTGAACAGCAAAAGGAACATTTGAATCCATAGTGGATGGATGCAGCAGCAGAACAGGATAGAGGTTTCCCTCAGCCAGTGGCCCCTGAAATCGACACAGGAGAGCATGAGGCAAAAGCCATCAGACAAGCACTTAGCAACCACATGGCAGCAAACCATCCACTGAAGAGACGTAAGTGAAATCGGGACAGCTATGAAAGAAATCAGCTAACAGCACAGGAAGAACTGTGATAAGAGTTAGGTACATGCGCTGTACATAGTTACAGATTGTAACATATATTTTCTTTCACATGATTAATCACTTGGTAGGACTGTAAGTGAATACTTTTATTTAAACTTTCTCAAACAACAGCTTTGCCAACAAACATCATTTGTCCTTTGTATTTTGCTTCTTCAATAAAAAAAGTTCCATTCAACATAAAAATTCAAAATTTAAAACAAAGGGCACTGTGTGATTGGAAACATCAACAGAATAACTGGAATTACGTAAAGAATAGCATTCAAACAGAGCTAAAGTTCTTCTCATTCAAAACATAAGCTACAGCTGCTAATACCCATGTGGTTCTTCTGCGCGGCAGCGCATAGCAGGAGCAGAAGCAGCAGTGCCGCGATCGTTTCGGCACTGGGTCTATTTGTGCCGTGCTGCTGACGCTCAATTTAAGTGAAAGTACACTTTTAATGGACAAAATAAATATGATTTCACACAAAAAGTGCTCAGAATAAGCATGTCTAGTGTGTTTTAACAAGAATTGGATATATAGTAGGTTTACACACTGACATTTTTTAATTCAGTTTAGGTGAAAGTATGGAGTATTATAAAAAACTAAAGTAAACTAGCCAGAAAATATGATATATAAACATTCTTTTTGTTATTACACAGATAGGTATATAGGCAGCAATACCCAAATCAAACCTGAGTTTGTGGTCTTGTAAACATGTACACGTGGCAGAAGATATAAACACAAAGCTTACCTCATTCATGTGCAGCAATATGACAAGAGACTTTTTGTTTGTTCGTTAGTTTTTGTTCTTTACGTTTACATGAGAATGTTGTACACCTCCCCATGTTAACAAACTCTCAAGACTATCAAGTTTATAAATCACCAACTTATAAAACAAATTTATAGTTGTCTTTGTAAAGAAATGCTCACTTTATATGTAGCTAGGAGCCGCTGTACAAATGCTTCCAGTGTGAATACTTGCGTGTCTCTGCAGCTGCAGTGACGATGTAGCTACGCCCACATTACTAGAAAGAAAACAGGTCAGGTCTGCCCCAAACATTTTTTCCAATTGTCTATGAACCCTATATTATTCTGCGAACACCACTTAGACAGCCAGCCATTGAGTGATGATAGTCAGCTAAGTATCTCATCACTCAGACGAACAGGAAGAGGGCCAGAGCAAATTACAGTGTCTGACATCGTACTTGCGAGTTCACACACCTCTTTAATGTTAATTTTAGTGATCTCCAACTGGCGAAGTCGAACATCAATAGTGCCGACGTGAATAATAATCTTAGAGTATTTACGATTAGCATTAGCCAGCATGTTTAAATTTGCTTTGATGTCAGGTGCTCTGGCTCATAGCAAACATGTGACTATGGTGTCTGGTGTCTCTATTTTAACGTTCTCTGCAATAGAATCGCCAATAACTAGGGCACTTTCAACAGGATTCTCAGTGGATGCGTCACTGAGTGGGGAGAACCTGTTTGATGTTCTATTCAGAACGGAAAAGTTGTGTTTTGTCCCGCGATTATGCCTTCTCACAGTCACCCAGTTACCCTGCTGCACGGGCTCTACAGCCGGAACTAACAATGTACAGAGTTCACTAAGCTAGTCACATCCAAAGCCCTTGCATTCTTACTATCCTCAATTAAAGTTTGGATGTGTGTCTCTAATCCTGAAATCTTCTCCGTCAGCCTATCTCTCTGCATTTGTCACATGTGTAAATCTCACCGCAGACAGAGAAGGCTATACTATACATGTGACAGGCAGTGCAAATGACAATAACAGGTGAAGATGACATGACTTGCCATGTTTGTTGACTGATCCAACTCACTCGGACTCGTAAAGATGGCAAACACAGATGACAAGTTAACAAGCTAGAGAGATGCTAACGCGTTGTGCTAGCAATAACGATTAGTCAGATTAATGTGATAGACAATATCTGATATATGGTGATGAGTAAGTTATATTTAACAATATAAACAACATGGAATGATAGTAACTAGAGATTCAAAACAAAAAGCTATAGAGAGCTTACAGACGCAAACCACACAGCAGCGAGGAAGACCGGAGCAATCGATCTCTGCTCTATCACTGTGAAGGTACTTTGAAACAATCTGTATTGTAAAAAGCGCTATATAAAATGGAGATGACTTGACTTCACTTGACAGTGGCTACTTAGTTTTCAAGGGATTTACGACTGGGTAATTACCACTCCACTTCACATGGGACTTCTGATGGCATTAGGGATGTTCTGCTGCACAGTTATTTTGAACTTCTTTTAACCCCCAAGCAAAGAAAGAAAGAATTCTGCAAACCTCAAGGTTTGCTTTATTTCTGCAAGTCTTTCCACAGTGACGGCTCATAAAATGCTTTTCTCTGATGTTGTTACATGATTCCTAAGATGATTTCTGTCAGTGAAACTCAATCTACACTGATGGCATAAAACAGTTATCTCGTACACGAATCCTCATGGTAATCAAGTGTTTCTTTATATCTGAAAGTCTTTTCACAGTGACAACACTTAAATGGCTTCTCTCCAGTGTGAATTCTTGTGTGTCTGATAAGAAGTCCTTTTTGGCTAAAACTTTTTCCACATTGTTTGCAGGTGAAAGGCTTCTCTACAGTGTGAATTTTTATGTGGTCTTCAAAGTGTCCTACTTGATTGAAACTCTTTCCACACTGAGAGCACACGTAGGGTTTCACACCAGAGTGAATTCTCATGTGGAGTATAAGGTGTCTTTTTTTAATGAAACTCTTTCCACACTGAGTGCATGTGAAAGGCTTCTCTCCAGTATGAGTTCTCATGTGTCTATTAAAGTTTCCTTTTTGATTAAATCTCTTTCCACACTGAGGGCAAGGGTAGGGTTTCTCTCCAGTATGAATTCTCATGTGGACTTTAAGTATTTCATGTTGATCAAAAGTCTTTTCACACTGAGTGTATGTATAAAGCTTCTCTCTATTGTGAGTTCTCATGTGCCTGCATAGGTTTCTTTTTTGGTTGAAACTTTTCCCACATTGTTGGCAGGTGAAAGGCTTCTCTCCACTGTGAATTCTTATGTGGTCTTCAAAGTGTCCTATTTGATTGAAACTCTTTCCACACTGTGAGCATTTGTAGGGTTTCTCTCCAGTGTGAATTCTCATGTGGACTTTAAGTTTTCCAAGTTGATCAAAACTCTTTCCACACTGTGAGCATGTGTAGGGTTTCTCTCCAGTGTGAATTCTCATGTGCCTGTTTAGGCTTCCTTCTAGAGTGTATCTGTTTCCACACTGTTGGCAGGTGAAAGGGCTCTCTCCAGTGTGAACTCTCACGTGGACTTTAAGGTTTCCTTTTTGACTGAAACTCTTTCCACACTGAAGGCACATGTAGGGTTTCTCTCCAGTATGAATTCTCATGTGGCCTTTAAGGTTTCCTTTTCTATTAAAACTCTTTCCACACTGTTGGCAGATGAAGTGACTTCTAGTCTCTGCCTTTTGAGCACTTTTTCGTGAGGAAGTCTTTTCAGGCTGTGAGTAACTAAAAGATTTTTCTCCAGTTATGAAATCAGGATGATTCTTATATTGATCTTTCTCTTCCATTTCATTCACTTCAGTCTCCTCTTTCAGTGCCATCAGGTCTAAAAACAACAAATACAAGTTAACACCACTTTAATGGCACATTAAAACATTTATACATGTGAAAACCAACGTAACATATGGACATTGAATCTTCATTTTAACTATTGAGAAATGGGGGTAATAATAATAATAAAAACTAAATTTTAAATTATTTGTAATATTTACCTAATAGAAATGCAATACTTGGTAAAGAAAAAAATAGGACACATCCACATTTATTTACTACTTAAAATGCATAAAATTAGAATCAGGTGCACCACATCATGTGCAAAAGATTAGAATATTGTTAGAGAGGATTGTGGAGGAGCCAGTCTTATTTACATCTCAGACATTTGGTTTGTTTGCTTTTGATTGTTGAAGTGAATGAAATCACCATGGTGAGATCAAAAGAGCTCTCTGAGACCTTCAGGAAGAAGGTTGTAGATGCATATGAATGTGGGAAGGGAATTTAAAAAAAATCTTCAAAATATTCTAAATCAGCCATTTCACTGTCCGGAAAATAATTTACATATGGAGAACATTTAAAACAACTGCCAACATGCCCAAGTCAGGCTGTCCCAGCAAGTTCAGCCCAAGAGCAGACCGCAAGATGCTTCAAGAGGTCATCTTGGGACCTACAGGTAACTCTTGCCACCATTGATGTCTAAGTACATGTGTCTACCATAAGAAAGAGACTACACAAGTTTGATTTGCATGCGAGGAGAAAGCATCAGGAAATAAAAAAACACATCAGGGCAAGACTAAAGCTTGCTAGAGAAGACAAAGACCAGGACTTCTGGAACAATGTGCTTTGGACAGATGAATCCAAAGTTTAATTGTTTGGGCCCAGTAGTAGAAGATGTGTGGTGCAAACCAAAGAAAAGCATTTGAGCACAAGAACCTCGTACCAACTATGAAGCATGGGGGTGGAAATGTCATGGTTTGGGACTGCTTTGCTGCAGGAGCAGCAACTCACTATCATAGAATCCACTATGAATTCTTCATTGTATCAGAGGGTACTGGAGGAAAATGTAAGACCATCTGTCCAAAAATTGAAGCTGAAGTGGATGTGGACTATGCAACATGACAATGACCCAAAACATTCCAGTAAATCCACCAAGGAATGGCTCAAAACAAAGAAATGGAGAGTTCTGGATCTGAATCCTATTGAGATGCTGTGGGGTGATTTGAAATGGGCTGTGCATGCAGGAAACCCCTCAAACATCACACAGCTGAAAAGATTCTTTATGGAGTGGGAAAAACTTTCTCCCAGTCAATGTCAGAGACTTGCAGACAGTTATAGGAAATGTCTTATTAAGGTTATTTCAGACAAAGGGGACAATACCAGCCATTAGGGCACAGGGTGTACTAACTCTTTCCTTAGTAGGAATTGGCATCTTCATACATTTTTTTTGTTAAATAAATGATATCATGGTTAAAATGTCATTGTTTTACATCACCTTTATCTAAAAATATTGTTTGAAAGAAGATCAGATATTGATATGTCCGTATTTCTTACAAAAGAACCCTAGGGTGTCCTATCTTTTTCACATGGCTGTAGCTATAAGATGGATTTCTGTGTGGGATGTTACAAACATTTTTTCCTTTTCTACGTATGTTTCTCAAAAATAAACTTGACATGGACGCGCAAGTACGCACTGAAGTGCTGAAATTTCAATCACTCATCACTATAACCCATAACGTCCTATAACTTTTGCCGCAATATTATTTACTTGACCATAAGATGATTTAAGTTTATTTTAATCCATGCTAATGGCGCTCGTTGAAACGAGGCAAAAATGCGGAAGCAACGGTGCATAGTAGAAACGCGTCATAGAATTGTTTAAATAATAAAATTGTTAAATGGCTCATATAGATTTAAATCATTTGTCTTCTCGGGCCCATTCGGGATAAAGCACATTTATTTTAAATTACCTGAGGCCACTGAACCTGACGCGTGTCCGAGGCCCTCGTCGAAGTTTAGTAAAATATCTAGCTTACATCAGACATCCTTCCGTATTCAAGTTACGAAGAAAGTGTAAACTGGCGTTGCATCAGTTACACTTTTTCCGCAAGTTGAACAGGGAAGGCGTAGGATGTAGTGTAAGCTAGGGGTGTTCGATTCCAGGATTTTTGGAGTCTACTCCCGACTCCATTTACTTTACATCAAAACAGGATCATAAATAAGTCAAGATGGCAGTCCTTACACACTTAGTTTCTTTCCCCCACGCGAAGCCTTAAAATCCCCTCATTAAAACAACACGCGTTTAGTGAGACTGTCCAAATTAGTCCAGTTTAGCGATGACTTGATGAGTATCAATGTTGCTACCTAGCTAATCGCAGTTACCTAATTTTACAGAGAGAAAAGTCACAAAACCCATCTGTGGTCGAATATTATGTCAGAATTAAATAAAGGAGAAAGAAGGGATTCTTTAATGAATTAATCTCATTATAATGGCGCTAAATACACATGATCATTGTCTTAAAAGTGCTTGGACAGGAGAGTTAAAGATAATAAAATTAATACAATACATACAATTGTTGATGTGAGTTTTTTTTTTTTTTATTATGTATGGTTAGTTTAATGATTATGAACACGGTTAACCATGGAAAATCAAATCTATATTTATTGCATTATAGGCTACCATCAGTACTAAAGCTGGCACGGAGATATGTATAATTACAAACTAAAGTCACTATGACTGTTATCTATTTCTAAAGTAAGCTACATGTAGGATGAATGTATGTGACAAAGCTCTCTAACGCGATTTGTTAGTGTCCGAATTGCTCGCTTCACTTCGTTCTTTATATTAGTATCGCCATCATTTAAAATGCAGTATATGGGTAAACGTTTTATGGTCTTACATGGACCTGTTGTTATAAAAACTGCTTTATTATTATTATTTATTTAGCCAAGTCTCAAAATTGTCCTATGGTGTGACTCTCTCAAGCATTGGGTAAATAAATTACAAATTGAAACTTTATACATTTTGTCACTAGGGCTGAACGATTAATTGCATTCGCGATAGCATCACGATATGATAAAATGCGATTTTTTTTTTTTTTTTAACCGCAAGGACTGCGATTACATCTTGGACACGTGAGAGTAAAGTAGTCTGCAGAGGATGGCACGCAACGCATATATAGGCCTGGCCTACAGGAAAGCACAGTT
Organism: Elopichthys bambusa; assembly: GCA_037101425.1. NCBI lineage: Eukaryota > Metazoa > Chordata > Actinopteri > Cypriniformes > Xenocyprididae > Elopichthys > Elopichthys bambusa. The sequence continues at coordinate 24,559,166 of CM074454.1, forward strand.
TATGTTTTGTTTTTTTTATCTAATATTGTGTTGGTCATACTATACAATCTGTGGGACATAAGATTCTCTCTCCAATGATTATGGATCTATTTTGCAATCGTTTTTAACCACAGATGCGCAATTAGGCTGCGTGTGTTTTAGAAACGCCCATTTTCTGCTTGCTTCCAGTTCCTCACAAACCACTCGAACCTTACATAAAACAATCATTCATAAAGTTTGAAGGGAATTTGAGATCTGTGCATTAGTTTGAATGCAGCTTATTAGATCTCTGAGAAGCTGAGAAAGAGATAAATTACTCTGAATGGAAAATCTTAAGATACTCTTGCTTGTAATATGTTTTTGTTCCTCTTATTAACTAACTTATGTTTTTATATCATTATTAGCTATATTTATTTATTTATTTTTAATGTACTTACTTTAAAAAGTACTTATACTTACATAAATAAAATATTTTAAAATGTTATTAATAAGATTAATTAATAAGAAACAAAGTAGATCAAGTAGATTGTTTTGGAATCGGACCGTGATGTGTCTAAAGATTCCCACCCCTACTATACAATGATTTATTGCTTATTTTGTTGAATAATACAGAAGACAAAGAGCTTAATACCCTTGGACAAATTTAATAAGAATCTTTGAAAAGCTTTGAGAATGAAACCAACCTATTTGTTCCTCAGTTTCTTCTTGTTTTACTCTGAATGTTTCTTCAATCCCCATGTCTTCACTCTCCTCTTTAATAAACGCCATCTTTATAATAATGTCACATGGATCTCAGTCGCTTCACCAGGAGTTTTTCTGTGTTTAGGAAGAGAATAATTAACAGAAACAAATATAATGTGTGTCTCAATCAGCTGTAGTTCAGTAGTTCAGCACGAGTGAGAGTTAATAATAATAATAAAAAAAAAAACTAGCAATAAACTAACAACAGCATTCAAATTATGCAAACTTTATGATTGTTTGGTGTTTATTGATTCGTAGATATTTAATACTACACTTTTATACAAACATTAGCAGTTGGTTTGTAAAAGCTGTCATTACACATGTTAGTACTCGTTATATTTACAGTGTTTTGAGCAGCTGGTATCGTCAGCGTGCGGCGATTCGAGCGCTTCGAATCAGCGAATCATTTCGCAAAGTATTTGATTCAATATTTTACTGTTACTCGTGAGCGGATGCGATTTACTTAACAGAAACAGCGTTCATTTATGTTAGACAAAGTATTGCAATGTTAAATTTAATTATCAAAAAAGTCAAACTGTTTGTATCGATTTTTAAAAACAAACCTTTCTTCAGCTAAATCACAACAGACGCATGAGCGCGGCGCAGCCTTATGACATCACACCACCAAACCAAAATAAAAGTCCCGTTCACACTTTGAAATAATTAAATGTATGTTGTCCAATGATTTGATGAATACATTAAATATTAACAATTAATGAAAGCGTGTATGATTTTTATTAAACTCTAATGTTTGAGTAAAAAATCCATTTGTACCAGATAAATTAGAAACAGATAGTGGTAAATGTGATTTATAAGTTAAAAGAGTTTAAAATAGTCTATGAATTAATAGAGCAGAGTTCATGCATGTGTCAGTATTGAAATTTATATATTTAAAAAAAAAAAAAAATTTAAAAAAAGTCACACCCAAACTAAAACAGATACGGTTCATGAATCCTTTGCACACAACAAATAAAAGCGCGGTCTCGTTTGAAAGCAGACACTTGGCAGTTTTGTTGTCATCAAGTCGCAATTAATTATTGCCATCAAAAATGAAATATTTAGAAAGAGCTTAAATGTTTCTAAAAAAATATTTTTAGTAAATATCTTTATTAAAATAATATTGTAAGTAGCCTTGTTGCTATCTAGAAACGCACTGTCCTTACAAAAGATTACTACAGTTTTGGTTAAATGTAGAAAAATGCTGGGGTTTTTTTTGTGTTTGTTTTGTTTGGACATGAAAAAAACTGCAATATTGCAGTCTATAATAATAGATATCTGAAGCTTTACTGAAGTACAACTAAAATATTACTAAAATAACACTGCAACACAGCTGCGGTTGTACTACATAATACAACTAATGTACAATTACAATAGCTACTACTGAAGTGTAATACTAATAAAATGCTGTACAATACAAATGGAATATCCAGAATATCAAGTTTTATTTTCACACATCTGTGAAACAAGTTTCACTCCGAAAGAAAGCCTTGAAAATTCACACTGGAGAGAAGCCTTATACATAGGCCCGTCACAAGGGGGTGATGTAAATTGTGTTATGTTTGCATTTTTTGTATTGCTTAGAGAGACTGTTCATTTTCACAGTATGCATACAGTGTGAGCACTAACCGTACCAGAGCAATGAACAGCTTTTGTGTGCGCTATCATTACGACGCCAAACATCTTTATTACTAGATGGACAGTACTCTTTTTCAATTAATTTAACTAATTTTAGTGTATACGGGTCTGGTTCTCACCTTTTTGATTTCTCTATTAACGTCAGCTGCCTTCATAATGATCCTCTGATACGTGGAAGTGTTGCATAAATAATAAATTAGGCAGTATCTTAGCGAAAGTACTTTTTTCCCTGTTTTCTTCCATATAAGAAGTTGCATGATATGTGACGTAAGCGTGCTCCGGCCCAGAACATTAAGTGCAATATGAGTGGAGGCCAGCGGGGAGCGTGGCTATACATATCTTATATATGTTTCTTATATAGAAAATGCATCTTGATTTAAGAATTTTTAGATATTTGTACTTGAAATAAGACAAAAATACTCAAGAAAAGCATTTTTGCAGTGTGAATGAATGAATGAATGAATAAAGTATTTAAACATCCCTTATGCTTTAAAAAGGGAAAGGAGACCGAAAGAAACCCTGGGTTTACCAAAGAAAACATCCGAGATGTTTCAAAAAGTGGTGGGAACAGTATCTACCCTGGCAAAGAGTGGTGGGACGTGTCCCACCCACAAATTAGGCCTATGAACATCGCGCATGCTTAAAGGGGGTTTCTTGCACCACACATGAAATATCCTCAAAAACAGATTTGTTTCTGTACAAACCTTTCATTTTGTCTTGAAAGAAAAAGTACTCTGCCTAACTATGTGAACCTCAATTTATTTCTGCAAGTCTTTGCACAGTGACGGCTCATAAAAGGCTTCTCTCTGGTGTTGTTACATGATTCCTAAGATGATTCCTGTCTACACTTATGGCATAAAACAGTTCTCTCATACGTAAATCCTAATGGTAAGTAAGTGTTTATTTATATTTAAAGTGTCTTTTCACAGTTAAAAGGCTTCTCTCCAGTGTGAGTTCTTATGTGGTCTTCAAAGTGTCCTATTTGATTGAAACTCTTTCCGCACTGAAAGCACAAGTAGGGTTTCTCTCCAGAGTGATTTCTTAAGTGTAATTTAAGGATGTCCTTTTTGATTCAAACTTTTCACCTGAGGGCATGTTATAAAAGCTTCTCTCCAGTGTGAGTTCTCATGTGCCTGGTAAGGCTTCCTTTGTGAGTGAATCTGTTTCCACACTGTTGGCAGATGAAAAGGCTCTCTCCAGTGTGAACTCTCACGTGCCTGTATAGGTTTCTTTTTTGGTTGAAACTTTTCCCACATTGTTGGCAGGTGAAAGGCTTCTCTCCAGTGTGAATTCTTATGTGGTCTTCAAAGTGTCCCGTTTGATTGAAACTCCTTCCGCACTGGGGGCATGTGTAGGGTTTCTCTCCAGTGTGAATTCTCATGTGGACTTTAAGTTTTCCATGTTGATCAAAAGTCTTTCCACACCGAGTGTATGTATAAAGCTTCTCTCTAGTGTGAGTTCTCATGTGCCTGCATAGGTTTCTTTTTTGGTTGAAACTTTTCCCACATTGTTGGCAGGTGAAAGGCTTCTCTCCAGTGTGAATTCTTATGTGGTCTTCAAAGTGTCCTATTTGATTGAAACTCTTTCCACACTGATGGCACATATATAGTTTCTCTCCAGAGTGAACTCTCAAGTGGAGTTTAAGGTGTCCTTTCTGATTGAAAGTCTTTCCACACTGAGTGCACATGTAGGGTTTCTCTCCATTATGAATTTTCATGTGGACTTGAAGTTTTTCATGTTGATCAAAAGTCTTCCCACTCTGAGAGCATGTGAAAGGCTTCTCTCCATTGTGAATTCTCATGTGTCTATTAAGGCTTCCTTTGTGAGTGTATCCGTTTCCACACTGTTGGCACTTGAAAGGTCTCTCCCCAGTGTGAACTCTCTTATGAACTTTAAGGTTCCTGTCTTGAACGATAGTCTTTCCACACTGAGTGTATGTAAACGGAATCTCTCTAGTGTGAGTTCTCATGTGCCTGCATAGGTTTCTTTTTTGATTGAAACTTCTCCCGCATTGTTTGCAGTTAAAAGGCTTCTCTCCACTGTGAATTCTTATGTGGTCTTTTAAGTGTCCTATTTGATAGAAACTCCTTCCACACTGTGAGCATGTGTAGGGTTTCTCTCCCGTATGAATTCTCATGTGGTATTTAAGTTTTCCTTGTTGATCAAAAGTCTTTCCACACTCAGTGCATGTGAAAGGCTTCTTTCCGTCGTGAATTCTCATGTGCTTTTCAAGGCTTCCTTTTTTAGTGTATCTGTTTCCACACTGTTGGCAGATGAAAGGGCTCTTTCCAGCGTGAATTCTCATGTGGAGTTTAAGGTTTCCTTTTCTTTTGAATCTCTTTCCACACTGTTGGCAGATGAAGTGACTTCTAGTCCTTGTCTTTTGAGCTCTTTTTTGTGAGGAAGTCTTTCCAGTCTGTGAGCAACTAAAAGATTTTTCTCCAGCTACGAAATCATGATGATTTGTATATTGATCTTTCTCTTCCATTTCATTCACCTCAGTCTCCTCTTTCAGTGCCATCAGGTCTAAAAAAGAATAGAAGTCAACCCCACTTTAATGGCATTTAAAGGCACAAAGCAACAGACATTGAAAAATTTATACATGAAAAAAACAACATACAAGTAGATCCTTTACCCACTAAGCTACTATAAGAGGTGTTAATCTGAGATGCCTTCTCAATATTGCTCACTCTTCACTTGCTTTAGGGAACGTCTCAAATATATCAAGCTGGCAGTAAAACCTTTTATTTAAAAAGCCCAGTTTGACCCCTGGAGATCTGAATTATAGACTGACCTTTTAAGGCAGAGATAGCCAACCCTGTTCCTGGAAGGGCAACCTTCCTGCATTCTTCAGTTCCAACCGTGCTTCAACACTGTTATAACTTGAACACCTTGATTGGCTGGATCAGGTGTGTTTGACTGGATCTGAAGCTAAACTCTGCAGGATGGTAGCCATTCAGGAGCAGAGTTGGAGACCCCTGCTCAAGGGGTTAAGAAACAAGGGGTAACTCCCCGTTCAACCATCACACCATCAACCAAAAACTCATCACACAGTAGTTCCATGTAATTATTTATTAAAAGCAAATAAACTGGCAATATTTTTGTCAGGGATCAAGCAAAATATGTTTGTTATAACTTTGGAATGACCCAACACGATGGTCCAAACATCACTTACATGTGGAGCTACAACTCTCAATCGACCGAACCCTAACGCAAAACACTCATAGATGCACGTGAGAGAGGACAGCAGAACAACACAAGAAAAACAAGACGATTATATAAAAATAACCAACATAACACTTAAATATTGTCTTATGACTTGAACCATGTTCAGTTTTGCAGAGAAACTCTGTGTGATGAATTTCAGTGAGGATTCAAGCCCCATCACAGACACTGCCTATTGATATTACATCTGACATGCTTTTACCATTTGATTGCGTATCGAAGTAAAAGTCTTTCAAACAAAAAAGCATGTTGAATTGCACAAACAAAATGCATTGCATTTTGGGGGGCTGAAATTCTACATGGTGTTTTGTGGTGTGTACTTTGATCTTAACACCTTTAACCTTATTTATTATTCTCAGGTTAGGTAAAGTAAGTCGAGTCTGGCCTAAATTATAAGCAATGTTTAATTACAATTTGGTCAGAAGACTTCTCTGTGGTATTTTCTGTGCCAGTTGTGTTCAGTCTGTGTTTACAGTCAGCATTTCAAATCATATAGTGTGTTCAGATCAGTGTGTCCCCAGCATAAGAAAACACATCTTTTGTATTTGTTCAGAAGGGATGTACTCATTTATCCTGTGCACTGCATTTCTAAAAACGTAGGAACTTAATACATTTTGTCACTGAAAACTGTCCTCTGGTGTGACGCCATATCCTGATTTTAAATCGGCAATTCCATGGACAACTTTAAATTAGTTGAAGGACCCTGTTCAATATCATGTTACTGAAGCCCTCTGTGAAGCCCATGACATGTGTTCAAATACTTTCTGGAACCACTATAAAAGTGTTGTTTTGTTGTCCTTTGGTGTGACACACATAAAAGAACCGCAGATTTGTTTTTATCTCAAAAATATCTTAAAAGAACAGTTGAGTATTACAGTAGGGGAGATCTAATCATCACTCATCTTATAATGGTATAATTTTCAGCAGTTTTGAAATGATGAAAGCATCGTTTGTCTCGTATTTATTGAAAATGTCCAACAAATCAAGGGGAAAAATAATGTTTATAATGTCATTAAAAAAAATATAACACTATATGAAAATAAGTGTCTAACAATGAAATAAATCTCTCTCTTAAGGATAAAAATTTTATTGATGTTCAACAAATAAAAAATAGAGATAATACTGATAAACAAATGATAAAGCTTGGGTTGTTAAATATTCGATCCCTTTCTTCAAAATCACTTATTGTAAATGATATTATCACAGAAAATAATCTAGATTTGCTGTGTTTGACAGAAACATGGCTAAAACTAGACGATTACATTACTTTAAATGAGTCTAGCCCTCAAGGTTACGATTATCAACACAATCCTCGTCAAAAAGGCAAAGGGGGAGGTGTTGCTGTCATTTATAGTAATATCTTTAGTATTAATCAAAAGTCTTTCAAATATAATTTCTTCGAAGTGATGGTGCTTTATGTAACATTATGCAAGATGATGGCTACTGTATACAGGCCACCAGGACACCATATAGACTTTATCAAAGAATTTGCTGATTTTCTATCGGAGTTAGTACTAGCTGCAGATAAAGTACTTGTTGTTGGTGACTTTAATATCCATGTAGATAATGATAAAGACGCATTGGGATTGGCATTTGCAGATATTCTAAACTCTATTGGTGTTAGACCACACGTGTCAGGACCCACTCGTTGTCGTAATCATACTTTAGATCTAATATTGTCACATGGAATCGATATTGACGCCGTTGAAATTCTGCAGCAGAGCGACGACATCTCAGATCATTATCTAGTCTCGTGTATACTACATTTAGCCAAGGCTGCAAAACCGCCTCCCTGCCACAAATATGGTAGAACCATCATTTCTACCACTAAAGATTGCTTTATAAATAATCTTCCTGATCAGCTTCATCGCATTAGCATACCAGACAGTTTAGAAGACCTCTGTTGCAACAGAAACGAATGACTCTGTCTTTTCCAGCACATTAGACTCAGTCGCTCCTCTGCGCTTAAAGAAGATTAAGGAAACTAATCAAACGTACAATGAGCACACTCGGGCTCTTAAGAGAGCTGCCAGAAAAATGGAGTGCAGCTGGAAGAAAACAAAACTAGAAGTTTTTCGCATTTCGTGGAATGATTGAGTACAGAAAGGCCTTAAAAACTGCTAGATCTGCTTATTTCTCAAATCTTTTAGAAGAAAATAAACACAACCCTAGGTATTTATTTGATACAGTGGCTAAATTAACGAGAAATAGAGCTTCAACTTCTGATGCTTCCAAACAGCACAGTAGTAATGACTTCTTTACTTGCAAGATTGACAATATTAAGAGAGAAAATTATAACCATGCAACCGTCTACTACAGTATTGCGTCAGACAGTGCATTGTAGTGTCCCTGAGGAAAAATTCCATCATCATCATCTGTGTGTAACACAAATGTATTTATTTATCAAAGTAGAATTATAAATGATTTTAAGTTTGCATCACCATTGCCTTGTTCATTTAACAGATGAACAAAAATTATGATGATAATAATAATCATAACAAATAAATATCTTGGTTAGTGAGGCACATACAATAAGTGAATGGGATAAAATTTGGGAGGCCACAGGGTCAGCATTAAACATTGAATTGGAAAACATTCAATTGTGAAAACCCTGCCTGTGTTTTAGCACATTAGAACGTGCAGCTCTTGTTAGATGCGCTCTTCCCATAATGACTACCAAGGTTGAGTTCACTTGTGCACTCACGTCCTTTTCTGGAAATGTAAGATATCTGAATAATCTCATATAGGATGTGTTTGGTTGAGTCGTTCCAAAGCGCTTCAGTTAACCAGCGTTCATCTCAACTGGCAATACATTACCGACATTACTGACTAATTGGACTTTTTAAAACATTTCATATTCATATTCAACTCTTTACCCACCAGTGTTTGTTTTTTTTCACCACTGGACAAATTTAATAAGAAGCTTTGAGAATGAAACCAACCTGTTTGTTCCTCAGTTTCTTCTTGTTTCACTCTGAATGTTTCTTCAATCCTCATGTCTTCAATCTCCTCTTTAATAAACGCCATCTTTATATCTTTAATCTCTTCTTTAATAAATGCCATCTTCACATCTTCATTCTCCTCCTTATACGCCATCTTTACAATAGTGTCACGTGGATCTCAGTCGCTTCACCAGGAGTTTTTCTGTGTGTTTATCCTGTTTAAGAAGAGAATAATTAACAGAAAGAAAAATTAATCCAAACTCTGGGTGCGTCTCAATCAGCTCAAGTTCAGTAGATCAGCACACTGTTGAGGGAGTCGAGAGTGAAAGTTACTAGACTTAAATGATCTGATAAAATAAATAATAATAATAAAATAACTAGCAATAAAAATGAACATCATGCAAATTATACAAACTATATTATCTACAATTGGTGTGTATTTATTTGTAGATATTTAATACTACACTTAAAAAAATTTGCAGCTGGTTTGTAAAAGTTGTCATTACACGTTTGTGTTTGTTGTTCTCGTTACATTTACAGTGTTTTAAGCAGCTAGTGTAGTCAGAGTGCGGTGATTCGAGCGCTTCGAATCAGTGAATCATTTTGAATCGGTTCAACTGACTCGGAGTTTCGAAGCTCCGTTTCTCCATCATTTGCCAGTGACCAAACTCTAATTCACTATTTAGAGGGCGAAATGAGACGCAAGTTTACTGTTACTCATGAGCGGATGCGATTTACTTAACAAAAATAATGTTCATTTATGTTAGACAAAGTATTGCAATGTTAAATTAAATAATTATTTAGCTATCTTACGTTGCTTGTATCGATTTAAACACCGTAAAATACGTAACACAAACCTTTCCTCAGCTGAATCACAACAGATGCACGCGCAGGGCGCGTCCTTATGACGTCACACCATCAGACCAAAATAAAAGTCTTTATTTACATGCACGTTGCCCGTTGGTTTGATAAATATATAGAGAGTATTAACAACTAACGAGTGTATACTTTTTACCATAAGGTAAAACTATAATGTTTGCCCTTCCTGCAGGAATCATACAGGAATCCTGCAAGACAGAATGAAAATCCTACAGGACAGGGTTTGTCCACACACTGTCCTGTAGGATTGCATAATGTCCTGCAGAAATTATAAGAGCTCTTCGGTATTCAAAATGTAGATCGACTGATTAAATAAATCATTAAATACATCTAAAAGATCAATTCACACACCTAAGAATTTCCAACGTCTATTACCTAACTTCACTTACTTACTAGCTTAGCTAGCTAGCTAGCATACTGAATACATAAGCAGTTATAAGTGCCTGTTTTGTAGTCATATAGCTTACTGTAAGTGTTTTCGTTTTGGATAAACCTGCAGTAATTTTCATCTTACAAGACTTATCAACTGCTGGACAAGTTCTATTGTAGCCACAGTGTTCTTTAAAACATGGACAAAAGTACTTATCTGTAACTCCTAACATAATTTACTAACAAAAATATAATAAGACTATTTTATTGACTGCTGAATATTTATACACAAAGGAGTTTAGTAGTACAGTAGTAAAGCTTTGTAGAGTTAATAGCACTTTTTTTGCGTTTTTTTTGTGTTGTAGAATTCTTCCCACATTCATGTTAAATCAGTATATACCACAACTTTTTATTCAAATACTATTTGTCAACACTTAAAGGGTTAGTTCACCCAAAAATCATCACTCACTCGCCCTCAAGTTGTTCCAAACCTGTATACATTTCTTTGTTCTGCTGAATACGAAGGAAGATATTTTGAAGAATGATTGTAACCAGGCCGCTTCGGGGCACCATTGACTTCCATAGTAGGAAAAAAAAAAATACTATGGTGCCCCAGAATTGTTCAGTTTCCCACATTCTTCAAAATATCTTCCTTTGTGTTCAACAGAACAAAAAAATGTATACAGGTTTTGAACAACCTGAGGGTTAGTAAATGATGACAGAATTTTAATTTATATCAAACCATAATATTGTCAATTGCACGACATACACCCAGTAAAATCCCATGCATGTAGTGAAAAGCAAATCCTAGTATGATGTTAAAAGCATTAAAGGTGATTCCCGAGCTGGTTGTTACATCTATGTTCGCTATTAAATTGTTTTATATTTTGGACAGTGCAGCGAGCAACCGAGTCGCACACAAACATTCAAGCTTTGTCCGCTGTGCATTACTAGACCTTTCACATCCGTAAGACCTTTGTTCATTCTCGAAACACAAATGAAGATAATTTGAAAATCAGAGAGGTTTTTTTTATCCCCCATAGAAAGCAAAGAAAGTACCACATTCAAGGTCCAGAAAGGTACTAAAGACATTGTTAAAATAGTCAACATTACTACAGTGCTTCAACCTTAATGTTACGAAGCGACGAGAATACTATTTGTGTGCAAAAACAAAAACAATTTTGTTTCTCCCCTGTCAGTCTCCTACACTGTTTATGTTGTATAGACAGTTCAGCTCTTCCTCATGCCACAGTCGCCGGCGCCGTTTTAAAACGTATTGTATGATGGAGAAAATGCTGTATTACTGTTACTAAAAATAAAGCTGCATCTAATTATGCTATGTTAGCTACTTGACAAAATAACGTTTTTCTCTGAGGCATGGTACTCGCAAAAAAATCTAGAAAATTAGATATAAACAATAAGACTAAACGTGTTGAGCTATATAACAATAATTAGTTTTCTGTTTATAAATATATCAAAACAGTTGTTCTATTAAAATGTGTAATATATTAAAGCATCTTTGGTGTTTTCCATGGAAACCGAGGATAACGCGGGTATGACGAAATTGACGACTCCTCACACGTCCCGGAGCCTTGGTTAAAATTGAAATTTTCTCACGATTTACAAATAGTTGGAAACATTTGGGATACTGTAAGTACTCAAGTGAACAAAATATATAACACTGGCCTAGTGGTTTTTGGATATTTTACTGCAAAAATCTTACATATTGCACCTTTAAGTGCTTATTGTAAACGGAGGCTTATCAATAGCAGTTAATACTAGCTGGGAGGGGGGGGGGAAATCACAGTATACTTACTACAAAAAACTAGACAACAAATCCTGTGTATAAGTAAATAAATATTTTCATACGGACAATCATTAATTTATTGTCAGAAAATAACATGTCTGTCTTCATTACGTAATATCTATTAAAAGATTGTTTCTTTACAGATATACAAGATGTGGGCTTTAACTGAATGGACAGAGAATGATGCTTCGCTAGACATTGTAAAGAGGAAGGTCATACTTCAAAAAGTAATTAATGAGGGAGATGTCGTTGATGTGAAATATGAAGATGAAAGCTCTCCAGCAGTGCTTTTGAAGCTTGACATTTCATTATTTTTTATATTTCTATAAATGCATTATGTATGTTATTAAGACAAGGAAATTGTGTTTTATTCTTGATTAGAAAATAAGGACAAGCTGCTGAAACGTCTTTGTAAGGGAAACCGGTCAATTTAAGACATTAAATTCGTAAGCACATAACACAAGACACTTCTCTTTAAAAATATAAATGAGACTTTATTGACTATTATAACACATAAACTAATATCTAACACATAAACACACAGAGAAACTGAGGAAAAAATGAGAGTGAAATGATGAAATCTCAAGTTTTTAGCAATGTATGCACTTTGTAAAACCTGATAAATTTTACTCCCTGTCCGAATTTATGATACATTTTTAATGGCAATTATGTTTCTACTCATTTTTCATATGGGCCTAAACATTTAAATGGTGCACATGTTAAGTACAAAAACAATTATGCAATAGCCTATAATACATATATATTTAGCAAAATGCTCCTCTCCAAGTTCATTTTTGTAGCTGACTAATGAGTTTTTGGACATTGAACGGCTTTTCTGAGATAAATGTTATGACATTTTTACAAGTTGTTTTATTGATGCCTTTCCGCAGTTGAAACGATGATTGATCGGTTACATGAGACATGTGGTAAGTTGTAACCTACTATATCTTCCAACATACCTTTGATTGTTTATTCATGTTTATTTTGTGTTGTAACTGGTAAAGCGGAAGAGATGATCAGTTCACGTGCGCTCTGCTTGAACTGAAGAGCTACAGATCGCGACACCTGGAAGGGAAGTCTCACTCCAGTCTATGGGAAAGTAGCATTTTTGATTCTTGTGAGGTTGCCTTGATTCTTGGCCTTGTTTATTTTGTTTATATCGTATTCTTTCTGAGCCTAAAAACGTTTCCTAATAAATAATAAAATATAATTTCAGATAGGGCTCTTATATGATTATTTATTTTGGGGCTTGCCTAGAAGTTCTACAGAAGACTATTCTTTGGGAGTCCTGTAAGAGTCATGTGCGATTCCTGTATAGGAGCCCGGCAGGATTCCTGTAGGAGTCTTATAGGATTCCTACAAAAGTACCACAGGAAAAAGATCATTAAAATCCGGTGGAATCCTGCAGGATTCTTTTGTAAGGGTGGGTAAAGAATCCATTTATACCAGATAAATGCAGATAGTGGCAAATGTGATTTATGAGTTCTTAGAAAAAAAGTGCTTAGAACAGTCTTGAATTAATAACAACCCTCATTTCATGAAGGAGGGAATGGAGATTAGGAATCTCGCTAGAGAGAGGAATCTACTTCGAGTGTAACTAAACAAGCCAAGCCATGCAATATTTGCATCTGACTGCCACGCCCTGCAGCATGGGCATCTGTGTCGACTGTGCATTGTTCCTTCGGACAGGGAGTAAAACAGCTAGCAATGGGACATTTCTGGAGAGGCAAGAACGTCTCCAAATCAGCTGGACCGCCTGGGGATGGAGTCGCAGGCTGTCGTGAGAGCTTGTCAATTGCACGATTGGGCACTCCCGGAATGAGAATGGCATAAGGCGACCTCAGATGCTTCTGACTCTATAGGAGGAGATGGCGGGCGAGTCGCGACATGCGACGGGAGCATAGACCAACTGTAGACCACCTTGCCGGTTGATGTAAACAACGGACGCAGTTCTGTCTGTACGGACCATTACGTGTTTGCCCTGTAGTGGCTTTTTTAGGCTCTCAGTACATGACGTACTACTAGCAACACAATGCAGTTGTGAACCCGTCCAAATCCCTGAAACTGCATGCCCGTTGTACGTGGCACCCCAGCCCGTGGTGGAGGCATCCGTAAAGACAACAGCATGCCTGGACACCTGTTCTAGGGGCACTCTTGAATGCAGGGTCTGGCCACGGGCTAAAGGTTTGGCGACAGACCTAAGTGACTGTCACCCGGTGCATTGCCACACCCATCTCGGGCCATGAAGCCAGTGCTGAAGTGGCTTCATATGAAGCAAACTGAGCAGCATTACTGTGGCTGCTATATGCCCCATACTGTCTGTTTGACCGAATCCAGCTCCATCCTGAGAAAAGAGATGCTCATCAATAGTGGTGATAAAATCCTTTCACATCACCATTTCACATGTTTTTGACGCAACAGCCTACATTTCACAAAACAGGCCTGTAGGTGGCACTTGGGCTTCATTTAACCAACTATAATAGTGTCATCAAACAGTAAACAGTATCAATATTCAGTAAGAGTAACCTAAACACTACTTACAATTAATGTGACTATTTTAGTCATTTCACATTCGTTAAAAAAAACTGAAAACTGATTTATAAATAAGACTGGGTAATTACCGCTCCACTTCACTTCACAATTTCACACTAAAATTAACGCCATGGCTTCTGACGGCATATGAGATGTTCACTAAGGGACCGTTTACACAACACCGTTTTCAACTAAAAACTGAAAACTTTTTGGCCGTTCATTTACATGACAAAGGCGTTTTGGTGGCCTGAAAACGCAAATGGTCTCCATGTAAACAACAAAAACGTGAATCTGTGACAATGATGACGTCATGCACATGCGCATTACATGTTCAGTCTATAGTGTTTCATTGCCATCTAATGGCCTGCCAGCAGAATACAGCCTTTTTAGTCGTTTTCACAGATTCGTATGAATGGGCATCGTTTTGACAATGGTGTCGTCTGTACGCGGAAAACTCCAAGGAAAAACTTCTCCGTTTGAACCATATCGTTGTTGTGTAAACGTACCCTAAGTCAGCTGCACAGTTATTTTGAACTTCCCCTAAGCAAGGAGAGAAAAATACTCAGCCCGAGTGTATCAGGATGCTTATGTGAACCTCAAGGTTTGCTTTACATCTGCAAGTCTTTCCACAGTTGACGGCTTATGAAAGGCTACTCTCTGGTGTGAGTTATTACATGATTCCTAAGATGATTCCTGTAAGTGAAACTCATTCCACACTGATGACATAAAACAATTACCTCATACAAATCTCATAAAATTTATCATAATATTTTCACAGTGGCAACACTTCAATTGCATGTGAAAAGCTTCTCTCCATTGTGAACTGTCATGTTCCTGGTAAAGCTTCCTTTTTGAGGGAATCTGTTTCCACACTGTTGGCAGGTGAAAGGCTTCTCTCCAGTGTGAACTCTCTTGTGGACTTTAAGGTTCCCATTTTAAACTATATGAGTCCTCATGTGCCTGTATAAGTTTCTCTTTTGGTTGAAACCTTTTCCACATTGTTTGCAGGTGAAAGGCTTCTCTCCACTGTGAATAGCCATGTGTCTATTAAGGCTTCCTTTGCGAGTGAATCCGTTTCCACACTGTTGGCAAGTGAAAGGGCTCTCTCCAGTGTAAACTCTCTTGTGCACTTTAAGGTTCCTGTTTTGAATGATAGTCTCTCCACACTGAGGGTATGTATGTGGTACTCCAGTGTGAGTTCTCATGTGCCTATATAGGTTTCTTTTTTGGTTGAAACTTTTCCCACATTGTTTGCAGGTGAAAGGCTTCTCTCCAGTGTGAATTCTTATGTGGTCTTCAAAGTGTCTTATTTGATTGAAACTCTTTCCACACTGAGGGCATGTGTAGGGTTTCTCTCCATTATGAATTCTCATGTGGACTTGAAGTTTTCCGTGTTGATCAAAAGTCTTTCCACACTGAGGGCATGTGTAGGGTTTCTCTCCAGTGTGAATTCTCATGTGGACTTGAAGTTTTTTATGTTGATTAAAAGTCTTTCCACACTGAGAGCATGTGAAAGACTTCTCTCCGTCGTGAATTTTCATGTGTCTATTAAGGCTTTCTTTGAGAGTGAATCTGTTTCCACACTGTTTGCAGGTGAAAGGCTTCTCTCCACTGTGAATTCTTATATGGTCTTCAAAGCGTCCTATCTGATTGAAACGCTTTCCACACTGTTGGCATGTGTAGCGTTTCTCTCCAGTGTGAATTCTCATGTGCCTGTTAAGGCTTCCTTTTTGAGTGAAACTTATTCCACACTGTTGGCAGGTGAAAGGGCTCTCTCCAGTGTGAACTCTCATGTGGTCTTTAAGGTTTCCTTTTCTATTGAAACTCTTTCCACACTGTTGACAGATGAAAGGTCTCTCTCTAGTATGAATTCTCATGTGGGCTTTAAGGTTTACTTTTCTATTGAAACTCTTTCCACACTGTTGGCAGATGAAGTGACTTCTAGTCCCTGTATTTTGAGCTCTTTTTTGTGAGAAAGTCTTTTCAGGCTGTGAGCAACTAAAAGAGTTTTCTGCAGCTATGAAATCATGATGATTCGTATATTGATCTTTCTCTTCCATTTCATTCACTTCAGTCTCCACTTTCAGTGCCATCAGATCTAAAAATGACAAATACAAGTTAACCCCACTTTAATGGCACAAAGCAACAGACATCAAAACATTTATACATGTAAAAACCAACATACAAGTAGATCCTTTATCCACTAAGCTATTATAAGAGGTGTTAATCTGAGAAGCCTTCTCAATATTGCTAACTCTTCACCTGCTTTAGGGCATGTCTCAAAATGTCAAGCTTAAAACTTTTATTTAAAAAAACCCATTTTGACCCAGGAGATCTGATTAATTATAGACTGACCTCCTAGGGAAGGGGTAGCCAACCCTGTTTTTTGAGGACTACCTTCCTGCGTTCTTCAGTTCCAACCCTGCTCCAACACACTAACCTGTTATACCTTGAACACCTTGATTGGCTGGTTCAGGTGTGTTTGACTGGGTTGGAGCTAAATTCTGCAGGATGGTAGCCCCTCGAGGAGCAGGGTTGGAGAACCCTTGGGGGGTTTCAGGGATCAAGCATATGTTTGTTATAACTTTGGAATGACCCAACACGATGGTCTAAACATCACTTACAGGTGGAGTTACAACTCCCAGGCCTGGTTTCACAGACAGGGCTTAGCCTAAGCCAGGATTAGGCCTTAGTTCAATTAGAGTATTTAAAGGGGGGGGGGTATATAATGTCATTTCATGCATTCTGACTTATTTACACTGTTAAAGAGTTGGATTCTCATGCTAAACATGTCCAAAGTTTCAAAACACAAGTTGGACGTATGACGGAGTATTTCTGTGCCAAAACTACTCTTCCAAATCCTCACGAACTTCGGGGTCTTTTTTTCGAGTATGGGCCTGTGTGACATCAACGGGGTTGGAATTCCTTGTACGGGCACTTCTCCCGGAAAAGCCATCAACGCGCGTTCGGCTTTACGGAAGTCATGAGCAGCGCTGCACAGGACTTGCTAGAGAAAGATTTGTCACTTTGTTTTTAGACCACGAAATTAACAACGTCTCCAAAGAAGTGTGTCTTTGGTTGTGAGGGAAATATAACCTTGCTTCCCAAAGAACCCAGTTGAGAAATCTGTGCTCACACATTACATTGATGCGCTCTCGATATTTGTTATTAAAATAACCATAGAAACTGATAGTTGCAATCACTTTTTTATTGGTTAAAATGAATGGAGAATATCTCATGTTTTTCCGTGGCTGCTCGAGCCTTCAGGACCGGCGCTTATGGTTTCATAAACAAGGCCCAGTTCTACGCTGGATTTACAGATCGTTTGAAACTGAAAGATGGAGCGGTCACAGCGATAATTATCCCGGTCATGAGTCGGAACCGCAGGTGGTGAGTAAAACTGCTTCAAATGTCTGTTTTGTTGGCAATAGGCACCTAAGTGCATATCATGTAAACAACACGAATGTAGTGAATTCATAAATTCATTATTCATCGTTCACTATACGCTATATTCATTATAGTGATTCAAAAGTTATCCATGGATAATGCAATGGTGTATATTTAGCTGACCATTGATAGCTTGCAGATGATCGCTACACAAAAGCTGCGCGTGCTCGTGACAGCTGGTCACTCTTTAGCTCCGCTCACAGGACACGCCTCCAGGCGCTCGGCTGTTTTCGGAAAGACTCGGTACGGCATATGTATCTTTTATAAATATGATAAAACTAAAGACTTTTTGGTGATATGAAGGATGCTATACTACTCTATAGGTACTTAAGATTAACATGAGATTGGCAGAAACTGTGTGTTATACCCCCCCTTTAAGTAGCTTTAAAAAAAAAAACATTACTGGTGTGCATCTTGAGACAAAACAAATGATATGGCATATTTTAAGATATCTCAGTGCAAGTTACTTTAAGTTAAAAAAGTTTAAACATGCATTTTAGTCTAGGACTAGCTTAAGCCTTGTCTGTGAAACCGGGGGCCAATCGAACCTGAAAGCAAAACACTCATAGATGCAACTGAGAGAGGACAGCAGAACATCACAAGAAAAACAAGAAAATGATATAAAAATAACAAACATAAAACTATTTGTTTAAGGTAAAATATCGTCTTATGAATTTAACCATGTTCAGTTTTGCAGAGAAACTGTATCCTTTTATGTAGATTCATACTGTCTTAAGTTAAGTTCTGTTTTAAATTTCTTTTAGTCAGACAGGAGTGTTTGTTTACCTGCTTTACTAGTTTCGGCTACTTCCTGTAGCCTTCGTCAGAAGCGTCACATGATGTTGCGGTGACATTTCTTGTGGGCTGCTTATGTTGTTTTGCTTGCGCCCCCTACTGTCTGAAGCCTTCTCCAGGACCGCATCCCAGGGTGTGGGATAAGGTGTAGGCTCCCTCGTCCAGGTTCATAGTCCTTGGTGCGCGTTTCCTAACAGGAAAACCTTAAATCAGCCATATCCGACCACTGCAAGAAGGAAAATCACATCATGGACTGGGATAATGCCAGGGTTATCCGTGCTGAAAGTAACAAGTATCACCGCTGGATCAGGGAGGCCATTGAGATTAGGAAACGCGCACCAAGGACTATGAACCGGGACGAGGGAGCCTACACAGGGATGCGGTCCTGGAGAAGGCATCAGACAGTAGGGGGCGCAAGCTCTCCCTACTGTCTGGCAAAACAACATAAGCAGCCCACAAGACATGTCACAGCAACATCATGTGACGCTTCTGACGAAGGCTACAGGAAGTAGCCGAAACTAGTAAAGCAGGTAAACAAACGCTCCTGTCTGACTAAAAGAAATTTAAAACAGAGAAACTGTATGTGTGATGAATTTCAGTGAAGATTTAAGCCCCATCACAGACACTGCAAATTGATGTTACAAATTACCTGCTTTTACCATCTCACCAAACAAAAAAGCATGTTGATCATGTTTAATATCAATAATGTATATTCACCTTCAAGACTTAATTTGCAAAATACCTTGGCTTAGTTCCATCCGGACCGTGGGACATAATTGCGCCATTTTGCCATTTCTATGGATTAAAGTGAGCAGCGCGCCAAAACAAAAGGCTCAGGGTCATTTACTGTAATGATCTTTCGGCGCTACATCTTCCAATATTTTCATCTTACAGCCAAACGCTCTTCATTCAAACTCTTCCATGCGCGTTGCTTTCTCCCGATAAAGATGTAAAACACCGCATTAAGAGCTGCAGATGACGCTGTTATTTTAACAACAGTAGCAGAAACATGGTGTGAGCAGAAAAATACTTTTAAAGCTTTTAATCAAGATGCTGTACTTTTGCTAAAACGCTGCAGAAAACGAGAACGCAGCAAAATACAATTCCCATTTTTATCTATCATACATGACTGTGATTGTTCAACTAAGTTAACGTGTGGCACCTTTAGAGGTTTTGTTTTTTCCCCATATTTAGTATTATTAATCAGCATTTTAAGAGATTTCATTATAAACAATGTAATTGGAAAATTATTTAGAGATGGCAAAGGAAGGGAAAAAAAATCTGAAATTACTAGTTAACTTTATTTTGTGCTCATGATGAGAGTTTTGCTAATTAGATTATGTATGTTGTTTTTAGTAGTTTATTACTTTGAGCAAAATATAAAAATGGCCTATACTTTTCTTAAAGAGGTAAAACCTGCACCCACCCCTCAGTATGTTTTCTCAGTCCCAAAGCCTTCTTGGAACCTCTAGCATTTTAATTGAATAACCTTGACCTATAGAGTCACATGACCTTGACCAGCGACGTGGCTTTAGGTTTTTAGGCTTGTCCTCTAATCCCCCAAAAGTACATACAGTCATGTGAAAAAGAAGGACACCCTTTTGAATTATATGGTGTTACGTATCAGGACAAAATACAACAACAACACATGACATATTACACAGTGTCATTATTTATTTAATAAAAATAAAGCCATAATCGAGAAACCATATGTGACAAACATGTAATTTACTTTGGGTATGCCTTTTTTTTTTTTTTTTTTTAGGCGTTTAGGCAAATTTTACAGGAATGAGTAGTGGTTAATAGCTATTACCATCACCCTGTTTTATGCGCATTTTGAAGTATCTCATCAGAAACGAGTGATGGGGGGAAAAAAAAAAAAACTTAATTCACAATACGCTCACTTGAGGTGGTTTTTGACTTGCGAAAAAGAGTTAATGCAAATAATGGGACACGTTTGCCGAATAAATTCTGATGTAGCGAACATTAAACCCATGTGAAAAACCGTCCGTTTCCGTTGATGGTGTTTTATTTACTGCCTGCTGCTTTTAGTTTTAGGATTAGTTTTTCTCCATAATAAAAGCTTATTGGTTTGGCAAATGATCCAATGTGTACAGCTTCTATTTTCAACGTTTTGCAGCGTTGGGAAATGTAGCCAATCACAAAGATACCTGTTAATTTCTCAATGGCCTCAATGGTGTTTTGAGTGGCGAGTGGATTTTGAGTTTTCGCAAAATCCTCTCATTATAACAAAATAAATACAGCGTAGACATTACGTAAATAAGAAATTCATTGTGCAGTCAGCTTCGTTTATTATAACAGAACTAAATTAAGATGAGGGACAGGTTTTTAATGATTATAAAGGAAGTGCTCTGCGCGCTTTTTATGCCAAATCTTGCATACAGTATGCTTGCTTTTCTGTTTTGTTGTTTTTTTTAAATTAATTTGTGTCTCTCCGTGGGTGCTGTTGGCGCCTATGAACAATACCACCTTCATCTGCTCAAACAACTTGATGGAATAGCACCTAATTCGCATTTGTTTATGTATTTCTTTATTTTTTGGAGTACATTGAAAAAATTCGCTTCATGTTTGGATGGAAACCCAGCTAATGTCTCTCATTAGACACCCAATTCAGCTCTTGCAGTCTCTAATAATGAGCTGATGACTTGAATCAGATGTGTTAGATGAGGGGACACTTGTCTATTGTTATTCCAAACACTTTCAATCACCATGAGAGAGACGCATCAATGCCTTCATAGTTATATTTCCATATTAAGCATGCAAGATATTTAATGATATTATTAATCTACTGCATGCAATACTTAATGTGTGTTGATTAATGTAGGAAGTGAATGCTAGTTCTCATAGTGCCTGATTTCACCAGTATATAATGCCTGATTTTACCAGTAGGGGACGACCACTTTTCTTTTTTTATATTTCAAATTAATGCAGGCAACAATTTTAAAAGGCAAAAACAATATTACAACAATAGACTAACATCTAAT
Organism: Elopichthys bambusa; assembly: GCA_037101425.1. NCBI lineage: Eukaryota > Metazoa > Chordata > Actinopteri > Cypriniformes > Xenocyprididae > Elopichthys > Elopichthys bambusa. The sequence goes on from CM074454.1 coordinate 24,580,522, forward strand.
TATGTTTTAAAAGCATATGCTGCATCCCAATTCGCCTACTTATACTACACCCTAGAAAGTATGTACTCTTTCCGTGAACAAAAAGTACATACTTTTGAGTGTGTAGCAAAAGAGTAGACAAGCTTTGGGACACACTATCACGTCATACAATTGCGTCTTTGCTCTCTGTCACATCCTGTCACCATAAACTGGCCTGTCAATCATCTTACATCCTGCACATTTCATTTAGCTAATTTCCTACCATATCGGAGAGAAATGCGGTACCACGCTGATTAATGCATAATGATGCATTTAAAAGTTAACGGCAAATCGGATCTTTATAAAAGTCCACATTGGTATTGCAGATGAAATATAACACGAATAACATTAAATAAATATTTTCTATCAGGCTGAACTGATTATTAGTCACTCAAACCTCTCGGCGTCGGTCGCGCATATCCGCCATGTTTTGTAGTTTTTTAACACTTTTTTCTCGTGTTTGTAGTTCTGAACTGAATCCTCATCCAAAGCGCAATGGGTTGTGGGCAATATTAATCTTTATAGTGTGCACGGATCCACACTTCAAAAATCTACCAGAAATAGTAGACCATCCTTTTTGGCATACTCTTTTCAACATACTATGCTTTGGGACACACTTATTTTAATCTCACATACTATTTAGGATGGATAGTATGAACATTGGGACGCAGGGTGTCATGATCACCATCTGGAGTGGCTTTGATGGCACTCAAACCCAGACTATTCACTATCATGGACTCCATTTCCCATAACCCACTGCCTGAACTAATCTGCCATGATTACATTCAGCTGTTGCTCATTTGCTTGTTAGTGTCTGCCTACATAAACCTGGTTCATTCAGTGACTCTTTGCTACGTCCGAGCCTTTGTATCTTGTTTTCGGTTTCGTAATCAAAAAATGTCATTTATTTTTCTTTTGTATAATTTATTTATCCTTATTAATTTTGTTTCAAATACAGTTTTTTGAATGTTATTTACATTTAAGAATGTGTACATTATTCATGATTAAGTATTATTTTATTTAATATTATTTTTACTGTTAGTTAATGAAGCTAAATAAGTTAGAACTGAAATTCACTGCAAATTCTGCTCACATATTTGAAGGTTGTTATTGGATCATTGAGAGTAAACGTCATATTATGTGATTAACCATTACTTTACGGAAAGCTTACAACATACTTAGCTAGATTCTGCCTTAAGAACAAATGTGCAACTGATTAATACAGAGTTAGTTACAAACTAGCTAGTTGTTACTCTAGTGTGGACTTTACGTTCCAATTTAAGAAAGAACTTACGAACGGCCGGTGCAACCCTACCCTGGTCCACTTAAAGGGATCTCAATTCAGTTCTTTTTAAAGTGGATTGAGTGTGAAAACACTGCCTGAGTTTATAACATAGTTTTGGAAAGAGCGCATCTAACAAGGGTTACACTTCCTGACTACCAAGGTTGAGTTCACTTGTGCATTCACGTCCTTTTTCTGGAGATGTAAGATATTATGTTTTTGTTTTATATATCTGAATAATCTCATATAGGATGTGTTTGAGTTTTCCTAAAGCGCTTCAGTGTTCATCCATTCTTCAGCTTCAGCTCAAACAGCAACACATTATTAATTGTATTTTTTTTAAAAAAAAACAATCATATTCCTTTAACTCTTTACCCACCAGTGTTTTTTGTTTGTTTTTTCAGCCAGAACCAGCATTTTTGTTCATTTTCACCATTGGACATTTAAGTAAGAAGCTTTGAGAATGAAACCAACCTGTTTGTTCCTCAGTTTCTTCTTGTTTCACTATGAATGTTTCTTCAATCTCAATGTCTTCACTCTCCTCTTTAATAAACGCCATCTTTGTTTGTTCCTCAGTTTCTTCATGTTTCACTCTGAATGTTTCTTCAATCTTCATATCTTCACTCTCCTCTTTAATAAATGCCATATTTATAATAGTGTGTCATGAGGATCTCGGTCGCTTAGCCAGGAGTTTCTCCTGTGTTTAAGATGAGAATGATTAACAGAAAGAAAAATAAATCCAAACTAAATCTCTGTGTGTGTCTCATTTAGCTCTAGTTCAGTGCACTTTTAAGGTAGTCAGTCAGAGTGAGAGTTAATGGACTTATATCACCTGAATATTTAAATAAGAACTAGCATTAAAGCATGCAACTTTTTGTTGTTGTTTACTGATTTGTAGATCGTACTTAATGCTGCACTTAAAACATTTGCAGTTGCTTTGTAAAAGTTGTCATTACACGTTTATATCTGTTGTTCTCGTTACATTTACAGTGTTTTGAGCAGCTTGTGGCGTCAGCGTGCGGTGATGAGGTCGCTTGTAAAACTATAAAAAATGCCTGAACGGTTTGTATCTATTTAAACACCTTAAGATGCTTAAAAACACAAACCTTTCTTCAGCTGAATCTCAACAGATGCAAGAGCGCGGCGCTGCCTTATGGCGTCACACCACCACACCAAAATAAAAGTCCCGTTCACACTCTGCTGTCTACAATCACAAGGAATAGACCTCTTTCACAAAAACCTGAAATGAAGTCAGCACGTGGTAAATTGGTTCTGCTACAGGTCTACGCCTGTTATATTAGTATGCTCTCTTTTGGCTGTTTTCCAAGTTAGAATCACCGCAACATGATTAATTATTTAAAAAGGCTAATTGACTATTTAAATACATGGGGAAATATTTATATGCGTGTTGTCCAATGATTTGATGAACTAATGAAAGTTTGATTTTTAACTACTGCCTAACCCTAAGTGTTTAAAAAGTCTATGAATTAATAAAGCAAAGTTCATGCATGTGTAAAACTTATATATTTTTGAAAAAGCACAAATGTCACACCCAAACTAAAACAGATACAGTTAATGAATAATGAAATACAACCAGAATATCAGGTTTTATTTTCAAACATCTGCAATATAATGAATTAATGTGACTTTATATAGTGATTTAACTTTAAATAACAGACTAAGAGTTTAACTAAATGCATGTTTTTCATGCATTTATTCCCTCATTCATTGAGGTTTTGTTTTTTGAAGATCTTGTCCTCATTGTTCAGCTTGATTCTTATTACTGCCTTCATCTCCGATGTGGAAACGCTGAATTTGGATGTAGTCTGGGGGGAAAAAATAAAAAATAATTCAGAGTAACTCAAGTTTCAGTTACACTCTTCACCATAGGCATATAGTATGCGTAAACTGAATCTTGAATTGTGGTGTTTAGGCATGGTATTGGTGCTGTCCCAAATTTATTTATGGCATATTGGTCAGCATTAATGGTTTTCAGGTAAAAGAAGTCAATACTGGGTTTTAAATAATCATTTCATTATTACCATGAAAAACACAAGGGAAGTGACCTCATTACGCCCAATTCAAATAGTATTTTCTATCACAGGAAAATAATGTCTGCTGCTGTAAATTTACTTTTTTTTTTTTTTAATCGGACAAATTAATTTGTTGTTCATAATTAATCTGGGTCCAGCAGTCACTGGAGAAGTTCTTTACCTCTCAAACAGCATTTCTCATCCACCTAGTGCAAATAAAGTAGTCGTTTAAATATCTTGTTTAAAATATCACATGATACTTAGATGAGAGATAAATCTAGATTTAATACCCACCTTATTCTTACAGCTATTAATGGATCAATAAGAAAGTATTTAAAATTGATGGGCCTAATTAAGTCACTTCCCCTAAGTCACACAAACTATAAACAACTAATATACATTGAATTTTTTGACATATGATGATGAATCCAATTTTCTCAAGTATGTGAGAAGTTGCCTATTCAGATGGATACTTTGTGCGCTGGAAGTGCCTCCTTGCTTGTCTCAGCACTGGGTGCCTTTCTTCCATTCAGAGAGTTGAGGGGCAAAAGTTGTAGACTTTTTTTTTTTTTATCTTTGGCTTACTGTCAAGAGTTCATTTTTTCTTACCTGTATATCTCCTTCAACATCAGAGACTCTAGGAGAGCCTCCACTCCAGAATAACAGATCACAGAACAGGTAATCCAAACACAGGCAATGGTCAAGGTAGGCAGCAAGCGATCATCAAACAAGGAAAACAGTCCAGGGTCAAAACAAAGGCTAGGCAAATGAAACAAGGAGATAAAGTCAGATAAAGGCTAAACAATACTCAGCAATGAGTGTAGCTTATAAAAGGGTCACCGATGGGAAACAGGTGTGAGTGCATGATTGGTTCCTAGGTGAGGGATTGTGGGAAATGTAGTCCAGAGTGAAGTATAACTGTGTGTGCAATGAAATGGTGAACCGGCGACCTCTGGTGGGGAGTAGCAGGAACCAGCAGGCGCCGGTATATGTAACACAGATGGACACTTTGTGCGTTGGAAGTGCCTCCTTGCTTGTCTCAGCATTGGGTGCCTTTCTTCCATTCAGAGAGTTGAGGGGCAAAAGTTGTACTTTTGGCTTACTGTCAAGAGAGGGGATGTTCATTCATTTTTTCTTACCTGTATATCTCCTTCAACATCAGAGACTCTAGGAGAGCCTCCACTCCAGAATAACAGATCACTGCTGTCTCCTTTGCAGGGCCTACAGAAGAAGCCTAGTAAACGGTTCACTCTTCTCTGCAACTTTGTTAATGATCACATCAGAGACAAGAGAGAAGAGGATGTCCCTTTCTATTGACAACATAAAAGCTTCTAAATGCTCCCCTTGTGTAACGAAGGGGAACTGGACGATGGAGTTGAAAATTCAAGTGCAGGCTTTATTAAAATGAGTGTAGTCGTACAGGCAGAGGTCAAACACCAGCAAACAGTTACAAGAGGGCAAGGCAAGAGGGTAATCCAAACACAGGCAATGGTCAAGGTAGGCAGCAAACGATCATCAAACAAGGAAAACAGTCCAGGGTCAAAACAAAGGCACGGCTAGGCTAGGCTAATGAAACACAGAGACAAGGTCGGATAAAGGCTAAACAATACTCAGCAATGAGTGTGTGTGAGTGCAGCTTATAAAAGGTGCGAGTGCATGATTGGTTCCTAGGTAAGGTATTGTGGGAAATGTAAAGACTATAGAATAACACAAGACGCGTCACTCCTATTGTTTTGAATGGGAGAAAGTGCAACGCGCAATATGGCGGAATAAGTCCCGCCTTCTAAATAAGAGCCAATCACCGATTGGTAAAGTCATCGCATCACTGCAGCGGCCGTTAGAAGCTCCGGTTTCTATAGAAACAGTCAGTCGCGCGCCTCCGAAATAAGACGCATTTAGGACTGCGCATGCGCATTAGCTCGATCCAGCCTAAAAAATTACGTTTTTTTTGTCATGATTTGAGCATTTAGAAACAAACTTTATGAGACAGTTGTTATCAGATTTCATTGGTGATTTCAAATATGAAATTTAATCGAAAGCTTGGATGACCGAGAGGCGTTTCAAAGATGGCCACCGAGTGAAATGACTTGTCTTAAAGGGACTTTGATATTGTTTCGCAGCCACTGTACTGATATTCAGACCAACAGTACTCTTAGTCATGTATGATATGGATTAAATATTGGAGACATGGTGAAAGCAGGAAGATCCAGACCTACAGGAGTAACGATTACTGACTACTGAACGATAAGATCCTCATAGAGTAACAATAACAGCAGAAGAATGGAAAGAGTGTGTGAGTGAAGGTGGTTGTGAATGTGTGTAGATGTGTGTTAGTTACAGGATCAGAGAATGACACCGTTCCTCTGTCATAGTCCAGATTCACTCTCACACGATCAAGGTGCTGTTCAACACGAAAACCAGAATCAAAAACACATCCATACTCCACACACCAGACATCAGTCTTATAGAAATCTTGTCCCTTCCTCTGGTTTAATGCTGTAGTTACTCCAAGTTTCCAGTCTGAACACTCTTTAACCTCCACATCCCAGCAGTGTGTTCCTGAGTTAAAACCCTCTGAACCCAGAACACAGGAATAGTCAAATCTCTCTGGATTATCAGGAACAGGTTGATAGTATCCGTTGTTTCTCACACTGGTCAGATCATCAGACAGGACGAGACATGGATCTGCAGTGTTTGGATCCAGAATCACAGGAGCTGATGAGACACAATTAACAGATGCTTTTATTCTGATGTTCATATAATGATCAAGAGTGAACCAACACAGATTATTATGAATTATGACACTCGTCCGGTTGATTTTCCTCTGATTACTGTCACGACTCATTTGGCACCTAAACTCTGGAACAATCTTCCTAGCATTGTTCGGAAAGCAGACACACTCTGTCAGTTTAAATCTAGACTAAAAACACATCTCTTTAACCTGGCATACACATAACACATTATCAATTTATTTTTTCAAATCCTTTAAAGGATTATTAGGCTGCATAAATTAGGTCAGCCGGAACCGGGAACACTTCCAATAACACCAGATGTACTCGTTACATCAGAAGAAGAATGGCATCTACGCTAATATTAGTCTTTCTGTTTATCCCGAGGTTTACCGTAGTCAGCCGGATCCGGGCCGTATCCAGGTGAGATCGAGGACCTGTGCCTTGACACGACCACAACGCAGCAGAGATTGAGTCAACTAGATCATCCACTGTGAAGGCCTCATCAACATGACAACCAGTGGCACATCTCCTCAACAACCATACCGGTGTGATGAATACGATCCTCAACTGGATGGAACTGAATTAAATACTTTGAATGTTGCGATCCTATCTGACTTATGATAGCAACCTGAGTCGTAACAAAGCACTTTTTGCCAGAGAAGAACTGGCCCCCCGACTAAGCCTGGTTTCTCCCAAGGTTTTTTTCTCCATTTTGCCACCTGTTTGCCACCTGATGTCACCTGTTGGAGTTTGGGTTCCTTGCCGCTGTCGCCTTTGGCTTGCTTAGTTGGGGACACTTGATATTCAACAGTGCTTTGCATCTGCCTGCATTGACACTATTCCTTAAGAGCTGCTGTGCAGCCAAAATAATGTACCAGTTATCACTGTAAAGCTGCTTTGACACAATCTACATTGTAAAAAGCGCTATATAAATAAAGGTGACTTGACTTGACTTGACGACTGTCATTAGTTTCACGCTCAGCGTTTTAACCAACTACAAACAATAAATGTGTGATTTGTGTGTCCCATCACTAGAAACTGATACAGTGTGTGTGTGTGAGCACAGATCTTCTCCAGACTCACTGTGTTGGATGATGTCCTGCATCTTCTTCCAGACTCTGAACGGCAGGTTGCCCAAGTAACGTGGCACGTGAATCAAAGCTCCAGAAGCCATCTGTGGATCCGGCTGTGAGCTCTGGACTCTGGAAGAACATTCAGGAGTCAGAACTGCAGTGGCTTTGGATCAGAAGGGTTAGAAACCAGCAGATCACTCACCTTTCCTTTGAGACCGGAAACTCCTGCAGAACAAACACACATTTATCATCAAGAACTCAATCAATGAACCAATGATCTGAAATCAGACCTTCAGAAAGCAGACGTCACTGGCTTTCATCATCTCCTCCATGTCTTTGATTGTGTGTGAAAGAGCTGAGATGTGTCTGTTCATCTCCTCCAGCTTCTCCTTCATCATCTGCTTCTTCTGCTCCTCTTCCTCCCTCAGTGCAGTGATTGTAGCTGCTTCTTCATCTCTGAGAAACCGACGAAGCCTCTTAAACTGCTGTTTAATCTGACGCTCTGTGTGCTCAGCTTGAGACTGAAATCAAACCATATTCTCATCTCAATCAACACCTCACATCATTAATGTCAGAAATAAACTCGGATACCCGACATATAACGGATCCAGAAACAAATTGATGCTCGTCATTTACAGAAATAATAAACTGGAATCCATATCAGATCATAACTGTATTTAGTGATCCTACAGCTGGAAGTTCGTCACCTTGATGTGTTGAACTGTTTTCTCAAACTCTCCTTTCTTTTGTTCTTTGTGTTGAAGTTTCTCTTGTAAGGACTTCACTGCTGTATTGAGCTCCTCCTACAATTGAACACATAAGATTACAGATTACAGCGAAGAGAATACAGTGATAATGCTGTGAAAATGTATCCTGATTTCTTCTGTTTTTGTATCTCATACTAAATTGATTCAGAAATTAAAACCCACCATAAAACAAAGGCAGCCTGAGTAAAGACAAAGTATAGTTTGTAAATGACAATGTTATTTATTGAAGCAAAAAAGTTATTCAGTACCAACTGGGCCTGGGTAAAAAAAATAAATATATATATATATTTGCCCCCATATAGTTACTAATTCCTCATATAGTCTAACTGTACAGTAAACTATATAGTTTCCTTCTGTGAAGCTAATATTTTATGTGGTTCAGTCCTGTTCAATCAAATTAACACCTAAATGGGACCTTTTCAACAGCATTAAGTTGGTTATTAGGTCTTAATCAGTAACACACAATGACAACGGTGAAAGAAACTCCAGGAATGGTGAGGAAGAAGGTGATTAAAATACATCCGTCTGTGAAGGATTACAAAGCTATTTCAAAGGCTCTGCAACCACAGGGATAGTCATTATCTCTATAAACGGAAAAAACTCGGAAGCAAACTTTCACAAAACGTCACAGAAGACCAAAGAACAACACTGCATTTTTTTCTGCTTTCTATCCTAAAATCCTAAAGGAGAATATACAATGGGGTAAGCAAAATAATCATATTTCAAACTGAAAACAAGATTATTTTTCTTACTCCATTGGCAGATTATTCTGCTTGTTTAAAGGAAAAACTTACTCAATTTTGACTTACTTTTTTCTGTAAACAAGACAATAATTGTACTTGTCTAGAAAATGCTTCATGATTTAAGAATTTTTAGATATTTGAACTGGAAACAAGACAAAAACTAAGTAAGAAAAGCATTTATTTTGCGGTGTTTAACCCAGGAGATGCTGTGGCAAGACCTTAAACAGGCAGTTCATGCTTGAAAACCTTCCAGTGCCGCTGAACTAAAGTAGTTCTGCAAAGAAGTGTTTGTCAAAATCCACCGTAAAAGACTGAGCTGCAGTTTTCACAAGCTAAAAGGGGGTGATTACTTTTTCACAATGGTGATGGGTGTTAAAAACTGTATTCTGTAGAGATCTGCTTCTACCATTAATGCAGCAGGCTTGCCTTTGTTTGTTATTTTTGACTACGCTGAACAAATGATTGTATTTGCTCAAATACAGACCTGCTACGCTACTGCTGCTATGACTAATAATTGTTCTTTATGTGTGAAACCAGACATTTGTCTTACCTTATATGATGAAACCACTTCACTGATGGGTCTGAATTTGTGATTGTCGTGTTTTTGTGAGCTAATACACACTACACACACAGGCTGTTTGTCCTCCAGACAGAAGAGTTTGAGTTTCTCACTGTGTAAACTGCAGATCTCCTCAGATCCTGATGAACACTTCTCGTGTCTCTCCTTCAGGAACGACGCACACAAGTTTTTTAAAACAAGATTACATGGAGGTTCATCTCTAGAGGATCTTCTCCTGCAGACAGGACACTCCTGAGTTTTCTTGGTTTTCCAAAATTGTTGAAGACACTCTTTACAGAAACTGTGACTACATGATAAAAGAACAGGAGCCTTGAATATTTCACAACACACAGGACAATTAAGTTCTTTTACAGATAGGGAATCCATTTTCACCGTTTGAGCTCCAGCAATCTGAACTTTACTTTCACTTTAGGAACGATGGTTTTAAAAAATATCACCACACAAATAACAAAGATTTGCTGTCTGTTCAAAAATAAGCTTTTTTTCTTTTGGTTCTCCACTGAACGCTGATTCTTTATTGATTTTGTCAAGACAATGTCAGTATGAAAAAGTAGAAATAACAAGTCAGTTTCTTCCTGGTTAGTGTTGAATGAGGGTGGAGTTTATGATTAACTTTGGGTGTGTGGAAACAGGTCAAACTGGAACATCAGGATTTCTTCAGGTTAAATGTATTCAAAATGAACTTGCATTGAAACGTTAAAATATAATGCTATAAACCTTGGATAAAACACATTGGAAATACACAAATATTAATAATAAAACACCTAAAAAAGAAAATTAAGGTTTTTGTGGAAAACATTCCAGGATTCTTCTCCATATAGTGGACTTCAACGGCTACCAACAGGTTGAAGGTCCTGTAACCTGTAAACCACATTTGTTTCTAGCAGAAATTAAATTTCTGTCACCCTGTTGACATTTCATTAAACGGAATCTCACACACTTTAACTATTAATTCCTAATATTTTCATTAGTAGTATTTAATATAACATGTATATGTTTACATTTCCTTGCACGTTCGTGATTTCAGACTCAGAACAGGACTTTTATTTTGGTCAGAAGTTGTGACATCATAAGGCTGCGCCGCGCTACTGCCTCTGTTGTTGTTAATTTGGCTGAAGAAAGGTTTGTGGTTTTATGCATTTATGCAAGTGTTTAAACCAATGAAAACTGTTCAGTCAACTGAATCGTTTTGCAAGCTTGTATAGTAAATTAATTGTTTTTAATGTAAAATTGTAATGCTTTATTCATTACTGGCCATTGTTGTTTTAGCAAAGCGCATTTACACGTGATTAACAGAAAAGGTTCGTCTCATTTCGCTCCCTCAATCGTGAATCAGTTCACTGTACACACGAGTTCTGTGACTGGCAGTAGTGATGAGAGAAACTGAGCATTTTGAAACTCCGACTCATTTGAACCGAATGCTTTGCGAAACGATTCAGTGATTCGAAGCGCTCGAATAACCTCAAGCTGACGACATCAGTTAGTTAAAACAGTGTAAATGCAACGAGAAAACAAACGCTAGCATGTGTAATGACGAACTGTACATCCAACTTAAAATGTTTTCATGAAAGTGTAATATTAATTATAATGTCCAGGTCCACAATATAGATATTAAGTAACTAATTGCATTAAGTGTCTGGGTAAAGTGTATTATTTTATTAGTTTGTAGTGCTAGTTTTGAGTGTTTTGGCTATAATCAGGTCATTTAAGACCATTAACTCTGACTCCCTCACCAGTGCACTGAACTAGAGCTGATTGAGACGCACCCAGATATTTAGTTTGTATTTATTCTTCTTTCTGTTAATTATTCTCTTCTTAAACAGGACAAACGCACAGAAAAACTCTTGGTGAAGCGACTGAGATCAACCCTATTATAAAGATGGCGTTTATTAAAGAGGAGCGTGAAGACATAAAAGTGGTGTTCATTAAAGAGGAGAGTGAAGATATAAATATGGTGTTTATTAAAGAGGAGCATGAAGACATGAAGATGGCGTTTATTAAAGAGGAGAGTGAAGACATAAAGATTGAAGAAACATTCAGAGTGAAACATGAAGAAACTGAGGAACAAACAGGTTGGTTTCATTCTCAAAGCTGAACTCAGTCATTCGATCCTTAATAGATACATGAAATGATGGGGAAATATAGTAAATAGCCTATATAAAATATGTATAATATAAAAACAACTGAATGGATTTAAACAAATTGTTTTCTTGTCTGTCTAAATTATTTTATGTTGTTATGTATTCCTTTAGTACTGATGATAACAAGTATTTGGAAATCTTGTTCTAGATCCTGGCCTCAGGGCCCCTTCTCAAGCTTTGTAGTTAAAGATTTTTTGAAAATGATAATATTCACGTGTAAAACTGATATCATTTAGTTTAACATTTATTTAGATAACATATAGTTGCCTACGTCTTTGCATTTTAACTATGTTTTATTGCAGAGTTTCACACGGCTCTTTTTATGGTAGAAAAGGGGTGTCCAACCTTCGCTTTTAGCGAGTTTAGCTCCAACCCTGATCAAATACACCTGAAAAAGTCTTCAGGGTTACTCACAAAATTATAAGTTGTATCATGAATTACATTTTATGATTGATTAGCGATGGAGCTAAACCCTGCAGGAGAGTGGAGCTCTAAGGCTAGAGTTTCCCACACCTGAAGTTGAAGACGAAACAGTTCAGTGGAGAAAAAATATTAGGCATGTAATACATGCAAGCATATTTTGCATATTACATATATTTTGCATTAAAAAAAATCAGAAATATTGACGACTTTATACCCTAATTGGGCATATCCTGAGATATGCAACTCATAAAATAAATTTTTTAATGAACATTTTCCACTCTTGCCTGTTTTAGGTTTAATAATCTCTATTTCTGATAATACCAGGGTCTATGTCAAGGTAATATGTCGTGGCCACGACAAAACTAACTAAATCAAAAATGTCCGGCACCACACTTTCAGCTGGTTTATGTAATGCACTGCAAAAAAAAAAAAAAGCCTTTCTTACTTAGTAGTTTTGTTTTGTTTCCAGTCCAAATCTAAAAATCCTTAAATCCAAATTCTTTTACTAGATAGGACAGAACTCAATAATGGTCAATCATGAAAATGTACACTAAAATGTTCCATTATGGCACAGTAACATGTTACTGCATCAAACAAATTTTCAGGGATTGTATTTAAGGTTTGAGAGGCTTGTGCCCGACTGACAAAAATAAGAAAATTTTACTGAATAGTTTGCAGTTTCATCAGCAGAAGCCAGCTCCAACACTCACGAGGAGTTTGTAGGCTGCTTTGCGTACACATTCAATACAGCAGAAATTATACTCTTAACAGAGTCCACTAACTACATCATTACTTCAGGCTGAATGCAAAGGATGCGTAGCTTTTCCAAGGTTGAAGTTGGTTGAACTTCCCCAAAACACACTGATAAATTGAACTTTTATCTCAGTGAGAGGTACAGACAATATTCATCATTATTCTCTAGTGTTTGAAGATGAAAAGTAAAATAAATGCTTTTACATACATTGCAGTTGTTCAAATAATTAAATATTTAGAAGGATAAATGTTGATTAATAACTTGATTATAAATCACTCAAAAGATATATATTAAAGCGGTAGTGGATTCCAGAATCCACCCCTTCAGTTTCAACAGCTGAGCCCTCTTTTCACACCAAAACAAGCAGAATTTATATTTCCACTGCATGAGTTTAAGTCCTCCTAAAAAACCAAACACAAAATGAAAAGAATAGTTAATAATTATTAATAAAGCTATCATCATGCATGCATTTTTACGTGAACAACGTGCACCACATATTCTAGAAGAAATGTTTGTGAAATATAGGTTTTTAGGTATTATTATTGATAAACCACAAACTTACAACTGATTAAAATAGCTTACAAACTGTATATAAAATCCAATGTTCAGTAAAAATCAAGGTTTTTAACCTAGTTGGTAAGCCAGTGGTCTCAACTGATGGTTAGACAGTGAGACTCTACAATAAAATAAATATAAAAAAGTGTTTTCCTCAATGTACGCTAAGAGCAAAAGGTAGATTTCAAGTTTTTACACAATACAACACAATGGCGATAGCACACACATGGTGAGAAGGTGGTTTATACGTATGTCGCTAGCGTAACTACTTCTGCTGCCACATCTCGAAAACGCGAAAATGCGTTAAAGGGAATTAGAATAGTAGAACACATTACTGTCAATATAACTCCTAGGTTCTTAACTTTAGAAAAACACCTAATCTTATGTTCCAAGATTTTTTAATGCTTCTGTTTTTCCTCCCTCTTTATATACCACTAATACACAAGGTGTGCAGCTTTTTCAGGTTGTAAGGAAACATAAAACTGAGTGTGATTGTCATAACAATAAAAACGAATTAAAATGCCCCTGAAGGAAAGTGTATAAAAGGAGAAAAGCAGAGGACCCAATATTGAACCCTGTGGCACTCCACACTTGTTCAGTGAGAAGTCTTCATTCACACTAAGTGTTAGCAGTTAGGTATGTAAGAACTAAACCATGCTAATGCCTGTCCACTGGCATGTTGTGGTCTATGTTGTCAAAAGAGCTAATAGCAATAGAAGATATAACTTTAATAAGGACGATTTCTATGCTACAATAGGGCTTAAACTGACCGAAGTACCGTTTTTCTGCAAAACTAAACATTATTTAGGGAACACTATTCCTATTTTTAAAATCGTAAAAAGGTTTTTTTGTGGCCCCAGCATTACTGGGTATAGGATCTAGCATATGTGTTGTTGGTTTTCTTGTTTTAATGCATTGTCTGTTGCTTTATGACATTTAAGTAGTGTTCATTTTGTGTTTGTCTTCTTTCACTTTAGACCTGATGGCACTAAAAGAAGAGAGTCAAGAACTGAATGAAATGGAAGAGAAAGATCGTGATTTCATTAAGGGAGAAAAATCCATACAGACTAAAAAGAATTCCTCACAAAAAAGAGCTCAGAAAACCATATCTGACAGTTGTTTCACCTGCCAACAGTGTGGACAGAGTTTCACTCAAAAACAAAACCTTAAAGACCACATGAGGGTTCACACTGGAGATAAACCTATCACCTGCCAACAGTGTGGACAGAGTTTTACCCGTAAAGGAAACCTTTATGTCCACATGAGAAACCACACTGGAGAGAAGCCTTTCACATGCCAACAGTGTGGACAGAGTTTTGCACGTAAAGGAAACCTTAATGCCCACATGAGAGTTCACACTGGAGAGAAGCCTTGCACTTGCAAACTGTGTGGGAAGAGCTTCTCACGAAAAGAATGTCTTACCACTCACATGAGAATCCACACTGGAGAGAAGCCGTTTGTATGTGGTCAGTGTGGAAAGAGTTTCAGATGTAAAGAAAACCTTAATCAGCACATGAGGATTCACTCGAAAGAAAAACGTTTCATGTGTCATCATTGCGGAAGGAGTTTCAGAAACGGCCACCACCTTAAGAATCATGTAATAACTCACACTGTAGAGAAGCCTTTCACCTGCCATCACTGTGGAAAGAGTTTCAAACATAAAGGAAACCTTAACATTCACATAAGGCTTCACACTGGAGAGAAGCCTTTCACGTGTCCTCAGTGTGAGAAGAGTTTCACGTATCGAAGAGATCTGAAACGTCATTTGCAAACTCATTTTGGAATTCAACTGTAGTGTTCTGTATGTAGTAAAAGGTTTACAAAAACAGCAGTTTCATAAATTACTTGCATATGGACTGACCATTTAGTTTTGATAAATTTATATATATATATAAAAATAAAAAAAAACACTCAGCAGACACCTAAAAAAAGTCACACAGTTGTGAGACCCTTGAATTTACTACTGTACGTTTTTGGTAATGTTTGAATAGTGTTACAAGAATAACTTTATAGGCATTTTTTCCCAATGTGTTTGTCATTACAGGTTATGCAATCCCTTTTTTTGTTTTATAAAAATACCACGATGTAGTGCGAAAGTTTAATTGCAATGGACATATTGCGCATGTTTTTGGAATTAATGAATCTGTGGCCGATCATTCAAGTCACAACTTAACATGAGCATCAATTAAACCGTAACACCAACTTTTACAGACTCATTTGCTACCGGGACAAATACTACACTGACCAATCATCCTTATTGCACAACGACTGAACAACAATGGAGAAGTTAATATTGCTGGTTGCTGCATTTTTATATTCAGTAATATTCTTCAGAAGGAAATACTAGTATTGTTACTGCCGTGTAGATATTCTAAAATACATCAACCTAAAGCATCTTAGCTGGCCAAATGATGCACCTCCAACGCTACAGTTTAATGAATGAGGCCCAATAACTTCACTATAAAATGGAAGATTGTGTATAGACATTTTTCATTGATACGTTTGTCTTTCTATAGACGGAATAAAGGTACGCTTCGTATTACGAGATATAAACCTGTACATCGCTCTTTCTGTCTTGTTTTTACAGCAACTCTCATCAACTGCACTTTGTTGATTCTTATAGTGACCTTTTACCAGTTCTGTGATTATTTCAGTTTTGTCATCTCCCAGTGAAAGCAATGTAAAAAGTAGTGAAGAAAACCTTAAAGTCCACATGAGGGGAAAATATATATATATAATTAGTTACTGTGGTTTAATGGCTTTGAGTGTTGTGTTTTAAATAAAATCAACGACCGGTTTCTTTCTCATTTACAACAAAGTTATTCTCGTCTGAGGAAGTGTCTTTCAGGACTTTTATATTCAATATCTATTGAAACTTTACTGTCATCTTTAAGGAAATGACTGCATGGTCTTGATGTTCTCAGAACATCATCTCAGATGTTTCCAGAAATTCTACCTGTAAAACTCAAGCATATGCAGATGATATAACTGTATTTATCAGAAACGCTGATGATATTGCTGCTTTGACTTCTAGCTTGAAAAACTTTCAAAAAGAAACGTAGGAGGCTGGCATGCACTGCTTTATTCTGTGCAGCCATCTCCACCGGTCTCAAAAATCAAAGAAGCGTGTGGACCAGCCCGACTAGCAGTGACTGGTGGACTCGTGTTGTAGGTTATTAGTGGCTTCAAAGCAAGGTGGGGCTTTCGTCAGTGCGGAGAGGTCATTGATGGAAGCCGCATTCTAATAATTGCATCGTCACGCAGTCACAGCAACTACTTTGGGAACCTGTTCACATGAAAATGCGTATCAATGGTACGTGAGTGTAATCTCGTAGAATATGCACAAACCCCACGCCATAACGTGCGTATCATATGCATGTGAAAAACTGCATCATATGCACATAACTCATTTTGATTCGCATTTTCATGTGATCGGGTTCACTTTGGTGGCACTCTGTATTCTTGCAAGCTGTTGTAGACCATCAGTACAGGTGAGAATGATGTTAAATATTATGCTTTCTAAGATAATTTGAAGTAATTTTGTATGGTTTTATATCTTTTGAATGTTATCAGTGGGTACATTGTTAACACAACTGTAAATCATATGTAAAATTCATAAGATGTAATCATTGTTGGACTGCCTCAGATTCATGAACATCAATGTTGGATGGCCTGGGAGTGTTCATGACTGCAGAGTGCTACAGAATGTATGTACAATGTAACCTACAACACACCTTTGACAATTTCACATCGATTTAGCTAGCAAATAGGGCTGCTTGCGGAATTCTTCTATTTTGAAAAAAATTAAAACAAAGAAAGCAATGCAAGAATTAAAAGTTGTTCTTATATGCTATTATACTAATGTAAACTCTGATTTCTTATTGCATTCAGGTACACAATAGGCCAAAATATTTGGACTACTAAATAGAAATATATAATTGGCACTGAATAAGTAAATCAGTGTCAAATCTCAATTATTTTTCCATCAATTGTGCAACCCTACAATTAACAATCAAACTGCGTCTTCTCGGCACACTGAAGACTCTTGTGGAACAGCAGTGGCAATTATGCTCCTGGGTGATCCAGTTTAACCGTTGCAAAGTTGGATCATGAAGGGATATCCCGAGACAGGCAACCTAACTGAAAAAGTGGTTTAAATGGTGTATAAACATCAAGATCCAAGAGATTGATGCAGCATAGCCAGAGGAAGTAGTTCACAGCATCGACTGTACAGGGCCAGAGAGAGTGATGGAAGCCCTTACATGGTGGCTAACATGCCTTTAAAATACTGCTTTCCCTAGATTAGCTGTATATTCAATTGCTAACTGCTACTGTACAGCAAGAGAAGACATAACACTTCAGAAAGTGTTTCACTTATTACATTTCTTTGAACTAATTCATTATCTGGCTCTTTATTATACAATAAAAAGTGCAAAAAATGCAACGTTCAAAAAAGTGCAACGTTCAAAAAAGGAACAATTCATGAAAATTTTGCTAGAACTTTCAGAAACGGAAAAAATGATTTCATTAATATCTTTAAATATTATGCTTTGACAATGAAAATCATGAACATTGCTTGTCTCAAAACTGGTTTTAGTTACTGCCTTGCTGAAACTGACTTTGAGGGAGGGGGGGCTTCTTCAAGAACCCTTTAAAGGTGCAATAGGTGATTCTCTACAGAAACATTTTTTTGTTATACTGGTTGAAATATCCTTATTTAGCGAGTTTTCTAGCGAACTAACAAGCAGTGGACACTGAATGGCTTTTCTGAGGTAAGTGTAATACTACGTGACATATTTACAAACCGTTTTACTGACATCTTTCCACAGTTGAAACACTGATTAAGCGATTAAACGAGATATGATACGTTTCAGTAAGTTGTACTGTATCTTTCAACATACGTTCTGTAATAGTGAAGAGGAAGGGTTCACTCGCGCCCTGCGCTGCCCTTTGAACTAAGGTGCCTATAAGGTGCGATCTATCACGCCACATCAAAAAGCGTCAAAACGGCACTTATTGTTTGAATTTCATGATAAATTGGACAGAATTTGAAAGATGGCACTTTGTTTCTCATCGAAACAAAGCCATCTCTGTCTGTGCTGTCTTCTATAGCCAGACAGCGATTTTTTAAGGCCCCGATGCAATGCCATTTTGAACAAAATCAGGCCAAAATGAACTTTGTTTGGAGTTCGTTTTGGGAGTTCGAGAGAGCTTGGTCAGTGGCAATTATGTAATAGGTAGGTGTGCATGAAGCTTTTCCAGTTCATTTCTTCTCATGAGTCCATTGAGGTCAGATATCTGTGAGTAAAAATAAGAACACCCTAGAGATGAAACAAGACACAGTTTTTCACGTTTAATATTGTAAAGCTGCTTGATTGTAAGCAATCTATTGTATTAAGTGCTATATAAATTAATGTGACGTGACTTTACTGAAGTGCCAAATTAGCTTCTGCAAACATATGTACAGTGCTATGATGAGATTAAAAATGCTTTTATTAAAAAAAAAATTCTTGCTGTTTTCTCAATTTTGTTATTGAGAGGAAAGCACCCAGCACATATTTACATATTTATAATAATTCCTTACATTTATATAGCGCTTTTCTGGGTACTCAAAGCACTTTACATACGGAAAGGGGGAATCTCTTCAACCACCACCAATGTGCAGCATCCACCTGGATGATGCGACGGCAGCCATATTGCACCAGAACGCCCACCACACACCAGCTGATTGGTGGAGAGGAGACAGAGTGATGAAGCCAATCAGTGTATGGGGATGATTAGGAGGCCATGATGGACAGAGGCCAATGGACAAATCTGGCCAGGATGTCAGGGTTACATCCCTACTCTTTTCGAAGGACATCCTGGGATTTTTAACGACCACAGAGTCAGGACCTCGGTTTAACGTCTCATCCGAAGGATGGTGCTTTTTGACAGTAGAGTGTCAAATCACAATACTGGGGTGTAAGGACCCACACAAACCACAGGGTGAGCACCCCCTGCTGGCCTCACTAACACCTCTTCCAGCAGCAACCTAGTTTTCCCAGGAGGTCTCCCATCCAGGTACTAACCAGGCTCAGCCCTGCTTAGCTTCAGTGGGCAACCAGTCTTGGGCTACAGGGTGATATGGCTGCTGGTACATATTTGATAACGTTCGATAACAATATATCGCTGCTCACATATTTCGAACATTGTTTTTTGATTATGATAACATGAATTATTCATGTTTCTTTATATTTTATTTTTATTATTATTATTACAAATT
This sequence comes from Elopichthys bambusa, assembly GCA_037101425.1. NCBI lineage: Eukaryota > Metazoa > Chordata > Actinopteri > Cypriniformes > Xenocyprididae > Elopichthys > Elopichthys bambusa. The sequence goes on from CM074454.1 coordinate 24,599,885, forward strand.
GTATTACATAAACAGAAACACTGCATAGCAGTTAAAAACTGTGGTGCATATAACTGTGGAACATGAAACAAGAACACATGTATTTCATGTAGGTCGAAGGTCGAAATGGCCGATGTGCCCTTCTGTGCCTCTGCTGCGCGATTGTGCCATTGTGATTTATGCTGCCTTCACGTGCTCTCGGAATTATCGTACATAAAAATTTCCTAGGTAAAAATTGCACATGAACGCCCTGCCATTACAAAACTTGAATGCGATGAGTTTGTAAACACGACTTCAGAATTGGGAATTATCAAATTTCCGATAGCACATGAAGGCAGCATTAATGTGCTGAGTAATGTAATTTTTCCCACCGTGTCCGATATTAAAATCAGTGCGACACACTTTGCATAAGGCGTGGGCAATATAACTTCGAGATATGAATTCACTTTGAGATATGAAATTAAAGTATTACGTTCGCCGGAGCACCACACGAGTCTTCTCCTCCAATTTCTTAGCAGTGATACTTGCCCTGATTTTGTCGACTGTGCAGATATCAACAGCGCAACGGGGTTGTAGGTTGCCAGGTTGAGGTCACAAATGGGTTGGGATTTGTATGATATGTCGAATGCGCGAGTAGTATGCGTTTCATACAAAATCTGGCAACTGGACAACCTTGGAATAATATATTTGTGATTTATGTGAGGTTTTTTGTATTTACTAATTCAGGGAACTGACACAGTTTCTATGTAATGATATCTAGGTGAAAGAGTCTATGTGTTGGGATTTATATGACTTCTGTGACGTGAAATAGCTAGCAGACGGTCGGTTTAGCCAGTCTGTCTGCTTCCTGACCTGGGCCCCAGTTTGTCATGTTTCAGCTCTAAGACTATGTGCCATATTACTAGAGAGAAGAGCGGCACCATCCCAGGAGGGTGACCTCTTTTCAACAGGTCAGGTCTGCCCCAAAAACTTTTCCAATTGTCTATGAACCCTATATTATTCTGCAGACACCATTTCGACAGCCAGCCATTGAGTGATGATAGTCAGTTAAGTATCTCATCACTCTGGAGAACAGGGAGGGGGCCAGAGCAAATTACAGTGTCTGACATCGTACTTGCGAGTTTTCGAGTCCACCCGTTTAAATATTAATTTGAGTTATCTCCGACATCATTAGTGCTGACGTGAATAATATGCTGTCTCCCAGTCACCCAGTTGTCCTGCTGCATGGGCTCTACAGCCGGAACCGAACAATGTCCAGGGTTCACCAAGCTAGTCGCATCCAAAATAGCATCTAGAGCCCTTGCATGCTTACTATCCTCGATTAAAGTTTGGATGTGTGTCTCTAATTCTGAAATCTTTTCCATCAGCCTGACTATTTCTCTGCATTTATGACATGTAAAACATGTGACAGGCAGTGCAAGTAACAATAACACGAGAGAATGACATGACTCGTCGTGTTTATTGATTGATTCCGGCTTACCACAGTTGTTTGATGCACTCGTAGAAAAAGGAGGGCGCAAGAGAAAAAGACGGTAGGCACGGATGACAAGTCAACAGGCTAGTGAAATGCAAACGCATTGTACTAGTGATAGCGATTTAGATTAAAAGCCAGTGACGTCTGAGTCAAAGTGAAAACAGATCAGACAGGCCAACTTAATTTTGTTGTTCAATGACAAAATGTATTTTAACATGTATTAATACGTAGAACATTAATACCCCACATTATTTACTCTCCCTCATGTTGTTTTATAAGTGTATGTGTGTGTGTTTTGTATGAACGTAGCCATATACATATATGCTCTCCCCCCACATATATTATTTAAGTGTAAAGGGAACATTTATTGAACTGGCTAATTTTAAAACTGCAGAGTTTTCTGTGGAGCAGGTGTGAATTGTGTCTGTGTTCACTCATTAGCGGGGGATTTGAATCACTACATAGGCAGCAACTCACACAAATGACCCTTGACATTGAAGACTTGACTTAGTTTTGATATTTATTAAAAATCTATGAAATATTACATTTTTTAATTGGACTGAAACTTTTAGCAATAAGTTTTGGTATTGAATAAATTCAATTTATATTTTACATTTTTATTGCTTCTTTTACTTATACTGATTCTTTAGATAACCTTTTTACACGTTTTATACCTATTTTTAAACTTTGTCCACATTTTTAAAATTGGTAAAAACACACTGACTCTTATATGTATTTCAATTCGAACACGTGTATTAACTCATGCTCTTTTTAACATGTTTGTTTTTTTATCACATTTGTCAATATTTATTTGTTTTTTAATACATGGATTATCTGGTAAAAGTAGACAGTACATTTCTATACACTTTTGTGTTATTAGGCAACAGCGTGTGAATGGGACTTTTATTTTGGTGTGGAGACATGATATCATAAAGCTGCGACGCGCTCCTGCATCTGTTGCGATTCGGCCGAATAAAGGTTTGTTTTAAAAAATTTAACCGTTCAGTGTTTTATAGTTTTTACACGCGATGTGAAGTTTGTTTATTTACTATTGAATGTAACATTGTAATGCTATATTTAACTTTAATAAAGGATATTTTGTGTGAGTAAAGCACATTCACATATGAGAAACAGTAAACCTGCGTCTCATTTCGCTCCCTTTATCGTGAATCAGTTTATCATAAACACAAATTCGATCGCTAGTGATGGTCTAATCAAACAATTTAAGTCCATTAACTCACTCTGACTCCCTCACCAGTGCACTGAACTACTGAACTAGAGCTGATTGAGACACACCCTGAGATTTATTTTTCCTTCTGTTCATTTTTCTCATCTTAAACAGGACAAACACACTGGAAAACTCCTGGCTCATGACACACTATTATAAAGATGGCGTTTATTAAAGAGGAGAGTGAAGACATGAAGATTGAAGAAACATTCAGAGTGAAACATGAAGAAACTGAGGAACAAACAGGTTGGTTTCATTCTCAAAGCTGAACTGATCCTTATTAAAATGTCCAGCTCTACAGAGTATAATACAAAAGTAGACTAAACAAAACAATTCTTTTGTGTAACATTAAACCCAATATCCACTTCTGAATAGAGAATAATGTAAAAGCAACAATTTATATATTCGTACTCAAGTGCTCTACTACTATTTTAACATACCTGAACATAAATAGCAACAAATAAGCCAAAATTGAGTGGATCATATTGAGCATATTGAACATATTTCCAATCCTCAGTTATTGTACACACTGTAAATACAGTAACAATGGTGTTGATTTTACCATATCAATCCGAAATGATGAAAATGATGAAACATTGGTAGAACTAGTTATTCAACCAGTTATTCAGTTCTACAGATGGTGGTGCTGAGGGGCGGGGTCTTATTGATTCCTTAATAAATTACAATTGTTTTGCATTATTAAGTGCAGTTCTTAATAATAATGCATGTTTATTTCTTGAAAATGCACATTTGACAGTAAAGCAACGTAAAGTTTGAGATGCAGATAAAATTAACTTTTAACAACAATTTAATTTTTATAGGGAAATATTTAAATATTCTACTCTTATAAAATGTACCCCATTGTTCTTCTATAGTATTATACTGAACTGACCGACAGCTTCAGTGATTATAGGAGGTGCGCTATTTTCTTGCTTTATGTGTAATTCTTTGCAATTTGAACAAGTTTTCTTTGTGACTTTTTATACTTCAGAACTTTGATTAATGTCTTGATGATTTGAAACATATAAATTTAAAAGCAAAATTTGTGAAAAAATATATATTAGGGAGTGGAAATGGCTAATAAGCAAATAAGTGCTCCTCTTCTGCCATCTATTGGTTATGGTGGTAATTTCATATCTTTTTTTATTCTAAATAAAAGCATTTGCCATGTGTTAGTTTTTCTACATCTTGAAACTTAGTTTACAAATGGGGACAATCTTTAATTATTGAACAAATAATGTTTTTGGTCATGACATTAAAAATAACATTTAAATTGGATAATATTTAGAGATTTAAAGTGCTGGAAAAAGTGTAAAGCACTTGAAACTCCTTGAAAAGTGCTTGAATTTCACTCTCAAAAGGTTGGACGAACCCTGAAAATTAATAATGTAAAACATTCTACTATTTATGCCACAATACCATGGTTACAGTTAGCTTTGCTACATTAAATCCATGGTGAATGTTGGTGATTTGTGGACTGAAAAGTCTTCTATAACGTTCATTCATGGCACAATGTTTCTCATGGTTTTCACTTAGGGGCGTAACGGTTCAAAGGTATGTGTGTTGGAGCAGGGTTGGAACTAAACTCTGCAGGGCTGTGGCCCTCCAAGAACTGAGTTTGACACCCCGATTTTATTTCAAGACAGTTGTTTTTTGTTTTTTTTTCCATCAGTGTTTCAGCAACGATTATCAGTGTGGTCTCTGTGGAGCATCTGCTTTTGAAACCAGACAAGTCCCCCACCAAGAAAAGCAGAGAACAGATTGAACACAAATTAAATGGTCTGGTCTGTAGTAATCAACTGCTGTAGGATTGAGTGTTGTTTATTTATTTTCCAAGCCTGCTCAAATGTGGTGAGATATTTGTCAGTAGTGCAGGATGTGTTGATGATGTGAGTCAGAGCAGGTAGCAATGTTGGTGCGTGTCTCCACTACTCGCTGATGGGTGAAATTGTTTCTGACTAATTGCATGTTTATTAGGGGTGTTAAAATGAATCATTTATTTTTCTATGATGCATCGTGATGAAAACATGGGCGATTCTGCATAGATGTAGTATAGAGCGACGACAGTGAAGGACGAGAGAGGACCAGGCCTGGATTAAAGTTATGTTTTTATTATCTTTGTGTGTGCGGCAGTTGTCCGTGAGGGACTGCTGCCATTTTATTTTCGTTTTGTTGTTTGTTTATTTTGTATTAAAGTGTTTGAACGTTCGATGGTTCCCACCTCCTCCTTCCCTGATCAACTAACCGCATTGGTGCTGAAACCTGGGAGGAAGGAGGGACATGCTGTCGGAGAGTCCTCGCTGTTGAGGGGGATCGCAGTGCTGAGGAGGTCAGGCAGCGACCACGAGTGGCTGCCTGAGGCGGTAGCGATGACAAAACAGGTGGGACAGAGAGCTCGCTGCTATGCTTCTGGGTCGAGGTGGGGTGGCTGCCATCCGAGAGGGAGCGGAGGAGTCGCCGCCGTTCGCCATGATGGGGAGATGACCGAAGTGATCGGATCGGGATGTAGGGAAGAAGCAGATTGCAGAGATGTCTAGGAGCCAAGCCATGCAATGATTTGAAAGTGAGCATGAGTATTTTGTACTTAATACGATGGGCCACTGGAAGCCAGTGAAGATCAAACAGAATAGGGGTGATATGAGCAGAACGCTTGGTGTGGGTAAGTATTCTTGCAGCAGAGTTTTAAATATATTGCAGTCTGGTGATGGAGCTAGCAGGTAAACCAATGAAAAGAGCATTACAGTAGTCAAGATGGGATGAAATGAAAGCATGGATAACAATTTTGTTAGTAAGTGATGGAGTTCCAGTAATAATGATTTCCATCTTGTCCATGTTTAATTTCAGAAAATTGGAGGTGAGACATTTTTTTATTTCATTCACACAGATGGCAATTTTATCAATTTGAGTAATCAGTGTAAATATGTTAATTAAATCCATGATGATGTAATATCTGACCCAGAGGTAGCATGTAAATGATAAATAGCACTGGACCAAGAACGGATCCCTGAGGGACACCTTGCTTCAGGGGGTCAGTCGAAATCCTGCATTGAAATGTAAAACTGTCTATCAGAGAGATAGGAGGAAAGCCAAGAAAGAGCAACACTGGAAATACACACATATTAGAGGAGTGAAATAAGACAGACAGTATCGAAGGAGGAACTAAGATCGAGTAACAGAAATATTGAGAGAGAGTCAGAGTCCCCAGTGAGTAGTAGGTCATTCACTACCTTGACAAGGGCAATTTCGGTACTATGGAATGGGTAAAAACACTGTTTTTTTCCAGTAATTTGGCAATAAATGGTAGGTTTGAAATTGGACGATAATTAGATGGAACTGAGGAGTCAAGGTTTGGTTTCTTTGGAACTGGGGTAACTGCAGGAGTTTTGAGTGGCAGAGGGAATGAAGTGAAAAATGGGTGCAGAGATGACAGTGGCATAATTTGAGGAGAGAAGTGGGGGGCAGGGTCAAGTCAACAGGATGAAGAGTTGAATTTCAAGCTTAGCTCAGAGACAGAAGATGGATTAGTCAAAGAAAAGCTAGTCAATGATTGGCCAGAGAGATTAGGCAAGAAGCTAAACTCAATCGCCTCACCAGAAAAACACAGGTGGATGGCACCTCTCTTTTCCAGTATATGATTCAAGTAAGAACAGCAAAATTTATCTGAAACTAATGCATCATGAGATGGAGGTTTGGTTAGCTTGTGTGTTGTTAAATAATGCTTTAGGCCTGTTGCTTGATTCATTAATCATAGCAGAGACAAAACCAGAATGAGCAGAGTTCAGAGCAGATTTGTAACTTTTGAGGTGTTCAAGAAAAGCTAATTATTGAACATTGAGTCCCGTTTTCCTGACAAGACTTGTACCGGTAGCCTTTAAGATGCGTAGCTCAGGAGTGTACCAAGGGGAAGTGTGGGTGAAAGGGACAGATCTGATCTTAACAGAAGCATGCTAATGCAAGAAATCAAAGATAATGGAATGGTATTTAGAGAGTATCAGTGAGGGAGAAGTGATATCAAAGATGCATGGAAGAGCATCAGGCTTGGAGCATTGGATACTCATGGGGACTTTTCTAATATTACATTTACATTTAGTCATTTAGCCGACGCTTTTCTCCAAAGCGACTTACAAATGAGAATAGTAGAAGCAGTCGAATCAACATGAGTACAGTACAAAAACAGTACGTAAGTGCCGTGTCAAGTCACAGTTTCATCAGTAAAGTGCTTGTAGCAAGGTTTTTTTATTTTTTTTTAAATATATACGCAAATAGATGGAGAGAATAGAAAGTTGAAGAAGAAAGAGTAAAATATAAAAAAAAAAGTGATATATTACTGGGTCAAGTGTTGACGAAAAAGATTTTTGAAAATGGCTAAAGACTCAGCTGCTCGGATAGAGCGTGGCAGGTCATTCCACCAACCAGGAACAGACCAGGAGAGGGTCCGTGAGAGTGATTTTGTGCCCCTTTGGGATGGCACCACAAGACGCCGTTCACTTGCAGAACGCCAGCTTCTGGAGGGCACACAAGTCTGAAGTAGTGAGTTTAGGTATAGTGGTGCAGAGCCAGTGGTTGTTCTGAAGAAGATGAGTGGGGATAGGGTCTAGCGGACAGGTAGTAGGGTGATTGGAAAGGATGAGTTTGGAAACATCTGCCTCAGAGAGCAAAGAGAAGGAGGGGAGAATTTGTGTGTTTTCCATTAAGATGTTCTTGTCAGTATGTGTTGTGGAGAATTGGCCGCTGATGGTTGTTATTTTATGTGTGAAGAATGTGGCAAAGTCATCAGCTGTGAGAGCTGATGTGGGAGGGAGGGGAGGAGGGCAAAGAAGAGAAGAGAAAGTTTTGAAAAGTGTGCAGGAATCAGTAGAATTGTTAATTTTATTGTGATAGTATGTGGTTTTAGCATTGGAGACATTTGTAGAGAAAGAAGAAAGGAGTGACTGATAGAAGCTAAGATCAGTAGGATCTTTAGATTTGCGCCACTTCCTCTCTGCAGCCCTGAGTCTAGACCGATGTTCACGGAGAACATCGGATAGCCAGGGGGCAAAGGGGTGGTGTGGGCTGGTCTGGATGAAAGGGGGCAGAAGTCATCTAAGCAAGATGTTAGCGTGGTGCAAAGAGTGTCAGTAGCATTGTTAATGTCCACAGATGAGAACTGATTAGGGGGAGGAAGTGTGGATAAGACCAAAGTGGATAGGTCGGAGGGTGAGAGTGAGCGTAGGTTTCGCCGAAAAGTAACATTTGGTGGAGTGCGTGTTGAGTTAGGTTGAGATTAAAAGTGATGAGGAAGTGGTCTGAGGTGTGTAGTGGAGTGATCAGTGTATTATCAGTGGAGCAGCAGCGTGTGTAGATGAGGTCCAATTGGTTACCTGATTTGTGGGTAGCTGTAGTAGACACTTGCTTGAGATCAAATGAGGCAAGCAGAGTGTGGAAGTCAGCAGCCTGAGGTTTGTCTAGATGGATGTTGAAATCTCCAAATACTAGCAGAGGAGTACCATCCTCTGGGAAGGATGAGAGCAACACATCTAACTCCTCCAAGAAGTTACCAAGCTGACCTGGGGGACGATAAAGCACTACAACATGGATTTTAGCAGGGTAGGTGATGGTAATTGCATGTAATTCAAATGAGCTATTGTCACAGAGAGCTGGTAAAGGATTGAACTTCCATTCATTGGACATAAGCAGACCAGTACCACTTCCCCTCGAAATCTGGCGTGGGGTGTGAGAGAAAGTGAAATTAGAGGAGAGTGCTGCCGGTGTGGCAGTGTCCTCTGGTATGATCCATGTCTCAGTCAGCGCCATGAGATGGAGACCTGAATGAGTAGCAATGGATGTAATGAAGTCAGCTTCGTTTACAGCAGATTGGCAGTTCCAGAGTGTTTGATTTACGAGTGTTAGTAATAGTGGGAATTTGCAAGCACATATCTAAAACTGGTCGCAAGATAGACAGACAAGAACAAACTATATAAAAGAGGAAGGAGAAGAGGAAAAAAGAAAAGAGCAATACTCAAGTGCCTTGTCTGTGTCCTTGCTCGGTGGAGTAGCACAGGTAGAGTCGCTGGTCTTTACACTCTTTGGTCTTCACGCGATGAGGGCTTCACACAAGGGCTGCCGTGGTATACTACACAGTTTTCTACCCACTTGATACAACTTTAATTATTTCAGCAGGCCACGCCTTACTGACTCGAAACTAGAACACACGGGACTTGCCACGTGAACACGGTAAACAAACTTTCCTAGCAGCTACACAGCACTACATCAAGCTAGAAATAACACAAAAACACTTACAGTATGTAGATCCTCCTGTTGCTTGGCTGCTTCTCTCTAATAATATTAACATGTGTCCTAAAGCTCTTGCCCAGTCATAACCCTTCATTCCAGTGATATTCTTCTGAGCTTTTATATTTTGTATTGTCTCATCAGTCTTTCTTCAAATCTCCCTCTAACTCTTTCTCTCTCCTCAACTGTCACACTTCCCAAGTTTGTTGTTGGTGTTGGAATATCGCTTGCCCCACCTTTAGGTACAGTACTTGACAGTTTCATGCACTTTTAGCGTTTACTAGTGTTTATTAGTTCTGGATTCTCCTGTTGTATGCTGTGTTTTTTATGTTACCTACATTCAGAAAGTGTACTTTCTTGGAGCTGATAAAGTTAATATAACTGACTGCTTGTATTCATTGATGAAAATGTGGCTATGTGCAATAATATTGAAAATTGAGGATGCAACGTATCGTGATGCATTGTGGAATTGGATTGAATTGTTGACATGATAATCGTAATTGAATTGAATTGTGAGACCAGTGACGATTCACATCCTTAATGTATATTTGAAGAGTTCATTTGCAAAAACCGATAAACTAAAAAAATGAACTAACTGCTGTGCGTTATTCTCCACATATAGCGCGTTCTGTACCCTAAATCCGTTTTGTCAGAAAAGCCAGTATTGTCCACTCTCAGGCATCGCAAGTTCACGTTTTACAGCAGAAGCCGAAAAGGCCCTTGTTGTTTGTGTACAGAAACCAATAAGTCCGTTTTAGCGAATCAGCACACAGTATTCAGGTCAGGTGACAAGGCTTCTAGTCACTACAAAAAGCTGAGGGAAATTTTGTCAAAGCTGTCTAAAAGTGATCAAGGATTTATAATTTCGACTCATGTAAGTCCTTGTACACCATACACGACTTGCGTGCAGAAACCTTGGTTGTCCTTTTGCGCGCGTGTTTGTGTGCACACGTGTATTTGAGTGTGTTTTAAATGCAATTACATAGCAATTACTTGGTTTTTGTTTAACTCTGAAACATGAAATGGCCTTTACATGGTTAATCTACACTGTGAAATGAGATTCCATTTAGACCACTAGTAATCTGGATTTGGTAACCTGAAAAAGTATGTTTCTTGATCAGGGTGATCCAATACGATTTTGCTTTGAAAAACCAGGACAAAAGTAAAAATGGATTACCTGATCCTGGATAGCAAAACATGGGATTTCCAAATCCAGATCATTCTGATCAAGATTAAACTTTTTGAGCAACCAACAACACCACTGTGTATAGGATCTAGTTGAAAGTTGGTTTTTGATGCCTTATATCTCTAAATGTTTTGTTGTCTATCACTTTGTGCCATTAAACTGGTGTTAATTTGCATTTGTCTCTTTTGGCCTTAGAACTGATGGCACTGAAAGAGGAGACTGAAGTACTGAATGAAATGGATGAGAATGATCAATATAAGAATCATCCTGATTTCATAACTGGAGAAAAAACTTGTTTAAAGACTGAAAATACTTCCTCACAAAAAAGGGTTAAAAAGACAGGAAGTAAAAGTAGTTTCATCTGCCAACAGTGTGGAAAGAGTTTCAACCAACATGAAAATCTTAAAGTACACATGAGAATTCACACAGGAGAGAAGCCTCATAACTGCCAACAATGTGGAAAGCGTTTCTCTCAAAAAGTACACCTTAACAGACATATGAGAATTCACACAGGAGAGAAGCGTGGTACCTGTCAACAGTGTGGAAAGACTTTTGCTGAAAAAGTAAGCCTTAAAAGACACATGAGAGTTCACACTGGAGAGAAGCCTTTCACATGTCCTCAGTGTGAAAAGAGTTTCACTTGTAAAGGAAACCTTAAAGTCCACATGAGAATTCACACTGGAGAGAACCCTTATGTCTGTCAACAGTGTGGAAACAGATTCAATCTAAAAGGAAGTCTTAAAAAGCACATGAGAACTCACACTGGAGAGAAGCCTTACACCTGCCCTCAGTGTGAAATAAGTTTCACTCTGAAAGAAAGCCTTAATAGACACATGAGAACTCACACAGGAGAGAAACCTTACACATGCTCTCAGTGTGGAAAGACTTTTGCTGAAAAAGTAAGCCTTAACAGACACATGAGAATTCACACTGGAGAGAAGCCTTACACATGCCAACAGTGTGGAAAGAGTTTCACTCAAATCGGAAACCTTAAAGTACACATGAGCGTTCATGCTGGAGAGAAGTCTTTCACCTGCCAACAGTGTGGGAAAAGTTTCAACCGAAAAGGAAACCTTAATTGCCACATGAGAATTCACTCTGAAGAGAGCCTTTTCAGCTGCCAACAATGTGGAATAAGTTTCACTCAAAAAGGAAGCTTTAACAGACACATTAGAATCCACACCAGAGAGAAGCCTTATACCTGCCAACAGTGTGGAATAAGTTTCACCCAAATAGGAAGCTTTAACAGACACACAAGACTTCACTCTGGAGAGAAACCCTACATGTGCACTCAGTGTGGAAAGAGTTTCAATCAAAAACGACACTTTAAAGATCACATGAGAATTCACTCTGGAGAGCAACCCTACACGTGTCCTCAGTGTGGAAAGAGTTTCAATCAAAAACAACACTTTAAAGACCACATAAGAATTCACACCGGAGAGAAGCCTTTCACCTGCCAACAATGTGGAAAAAGTTTCAACCGAAAAGGAATCCTTAACAGACACATGAGAGTTCACACTGGAGAGAAGCCGTTTACATGTGGTCACTGTGGGAAAAGTTTTGGGTATAAAATAGCTCTTAAGTACCACATGAGTATTCACGTATGAGAGAACTGTTTTTGTACATCATCAGCGTGGAATTAATGTCACAGACAGGAAACACCATGTTTGAGAGACTGTATAATGTGCTGATTATTGTTACTGTACCAATCACTTTAGAGGGCTAATATCCCTATTAAAGGGTTAGTTCACCCAAAAATGAAAATTCTGTCATTACTCATCCTTGTGTCGTTCCACATTAGTAAGAAATTCGTTCATTCGTTCACCACTCCAAGGTCCAGAAATGTCGAAAAAAGACATAATTAAAGTGCTTCATGTGACTCCAGTGGCTTAAACTCATGAGTGCTTTGTTTGTGCAAAAACATGAGGGTGAATAAATGACAGAATTTTCATTTTTGGGTGAACTAACCCTTTAATATCGCGAGGAGTAAAGAAGCCAGAGTCAAGAAATCGATTCAGTGGGTTGATTAGGCAAATGAAAAATGAACTAGTTAAAATTTTACGTCAATATAAGTATAAATCCGTATCAAATAAAATTAATAAAACTATGTAAACTGTCTGCGCAAAATAATGAACAATTTGTTCTCATGCATTCATATATATTTGTTCTGTGTTCTCAACACCGTTTCATACATAATTATATGTGATAGTATGTAACCAATTTTTTAGATTTTGTTCAAGGGGTTGCTGTAGAGCCCCCCCATTACGCCCATATACCAGCTTTGGCTCTGCCCCAATATTTGCGCAAATTTTCAAGAGTTTTTAAAGGGTCATGAAACCCCAGAACACTTTTTTGATATGTGAACAGATGCTGCACATCATTGAAGACACTTAAGGTACTCATTAATTTTATTTATAAGATGAAACTAGTTATTCTTGCATTTTTCAGAATGATTTCTGTCTTCCGGTTTGAAAAGCAAAGTCGGAGCAATATCACAGATTCTGACGTCAGTGTATGATACCGGCAAGATCCGGAGTGGTGGTTGGCTCCAGTAAGGGCTGGTCGAACATGCTGACGTCAACTGTTTCTGAGGCTTGTCTGCATTTATTCATGACATAAAGCTCATTCAATCCAATCACTGCGCTGTAGTATGCATAAGATTATAACTGCGGTATTACGCATGAGGAAGTATCACTTCTCTTGCTTCTGTCTCTTGTTATCATTCAGAGACATGGGTCTTAGGTGCTCGTTTCCTCAGTGCTACAACACAAAAATGCATTTTCCTGCGACCAGAGCAGTTTGGGTGCATGTGGATTGTTTTGCTGTGATCTACCAGCACAAATAGAAAATATGTTCGCATGAGATCGCACTACAGCGGAGAATGTCACAAAAGTGCTGTTCATTCACCTCTGCGTTCGGAAACGCAACACGAGCCGTGTGTATGTTTCCCTCAGCACAGCTAGCACATGAGTGTTTGTATTTTGCCCGCGATGCGGTCTGAACTGGAGTTTCAATACGAACGTGTGAAAAACACGTTTGTTATGGTATACACACTGAGCGCGCATATGATCGGTTTTAGCGTGGAGCTCCACGATGAGTTTAAAAACACTCGCCATGTGGATCGTAGATCATATACGGAGTAAAGTATCCGTGTTTAAAGTTTTTATAGACGTATTTCACACACTGTCCTGCACCAAACATGAACCAGCACAGTGTATGCGCTTATATTTCATCAAGTCTTCTTCAAATGAAATATATGTGCAAACAGGACACTGATGCAGTGGTGTATCTGAACGCGATGACATGAATATTCTGATACTCAAAAGACTGATTTCGAGTCTTTTGTAACTGTCTTTATTCTTTCTGTTAAACTATGCGTTATTTATCATGAGACTGTAGTGCTCGTAAACGTAATGAAGATATTATTAGCCCTTTTAAATATTCTTCCGCATTTCTCCCTTTCTCCGTTGTGCTTGGGAGTTTGTCATTTTTCTGTCATATATTAATATTCATTATTCTGTTTAATGAGTGTGTTGTAGGTCTGTTTCATTGGTCTCTCCCCTCAGTCACTCTTCTGGCTCTGGAGTAACTGTAGGTCTGCTCATCCATGGGCAGATTCATTCCTATGTAACAAAACCGTGTTAATGAACAGGCAATCATTGTGTGCCAATGTTGCTATGATCAGGTATATATATAGTTATTTGGAGCTTGCGTTTTCACAAAGTTGGACCTGCTGAGCATGTATAACCTTGTTTAGATATGCGGGGATGATGAATGGAAGACAGCATTTATCACCCCATCAGGACACTATGAGTACCTTGTTATGCCATATGGGCTGTCCAACTCCCCCTACGTCTTCCAGGGATTTGTGAACAAGGTGTTCTGGGAGTTCCTCCACCATTTCATCATCTTGTTGTACAATGGGGCCAAGTCTCTGTCCTGGAACTCTGAAGCTACCACCACCTTCAACTAGCTCAAGAAAGCCTTCTGTACAGCTCCTACTCTAGCACATCCCAATCCAGAACTCCCCTCAGGTAACAAGAACCAGGAAACTGATGTTCTATCCCTTTTATGCCACCCCGAATCAGCCTCCAAATCCCATACTCCCTCCAGCCATAATAGTTGGTCCTATCCAGTGGTCCTTTGATGATCAAGAACAGAAGCCACGAGATCTGAGCCTCTCGCTCATTAGCAACTGGTCCAAGAACGCTCAGTTTGTGCCATATCCACGGTCCTACATCACGTAATAGACCCTGGTCTCACATTGGAGTCGATTTCATCATGGATCTACCACCTTCTGACTTCGACACCTGTTTCCTCTTCACTGTAGACCGCTTCGTCAGAGCATGCAAGCCGATTCCTCCCACCGCCTTTGATTTGTGAACAAGGTGTTCTGGGAGTTCCTCCACCATTTCATCATCTTGTTGTACAATGGGGCCAAGTCTCTGTCCTGGAACTCTGAAGCTACCACCGCCTTCAACTAGCTCAAGAAAGCCTTCTGTACAGCTCCTACTCTAGCACATCCCAATCCAGAACTCCTCTCAGGTAACAAGAACCAGGAAACTGATGTTCTATCCCTTTTATGCCACCCCGAATCAGCCTCCAAATCCCATACTCCCTCCAGCCATAATAGTTGGTCCTATCCAGTGGTCCTTTGATGATCAAGAACAGAAGCCACGAGATCTGAGCCTCTCGCTCATTAGCAACTGCTACTGGTGGCCCAATATGGCCCAGGAAGTCTCAATAGGTCCAAGAACGCTCAGTTTGTGCCATATCCACGGTCCTACATCACGTAATAGACCCTGGTCTCACATTGGAGTCGATTTCATCATGGATCTACCACCTTCTGACTCAACACCTGTTTCCTCTTCACTGTAGACCCTCTTCCAATAAATCTTCCATCACTTTAGGATACCTGAAGATATTGTATCAGACTTTGGTCCCCAATTTATCTCCAGAGTATGGCACGCTTTCTTCCAGCTGCTCTGAGTTACAGTAAGCTTATCGTATGGATATCATCCGCAATCCAACGCCCAAACTGAGCGGAAGATACAAGAAATCAGGAGATACCTATGGTCATATTGTCACAATCATTAAGACAGCGGGAGCCGGTTTCTTCCATGGACCAGAGTATGAACAAAGCCACCATAGAATTGACACATTTCCAGTGCATACTTGGCTACCAACCGCCCCTGTTTCTTTGGTCAGGTGAGCCTTCCGATATTTCATCTGTCCACCACTGGTTTCAAAGAGAGCAAGAGGGTCTGGGACTCAGCTCACATCCATCTGCAGAGGGCAGTTCGGAGACACAAGAAGGTCTATGCTAGAAGGTCTGGCTCTCAACCAGGGACATCCATCTTTGACTGCCCTGTCATAAGAGTCCCCGCAACGTTGGACCCTTTACCATCAAGAGGCAGATCAACAATGTCACCTACAGGCTAAAGCTAAACCTGACCTACTGAAAGGTTATTGGCAAGTGCCATTAAATTTCTGTGCGTCTGAGATTTCCGCCTTTGAGACCCCTTCATAACCTGCTGCAGTACTCCGCTATGGCCTTCGGGATGCGCAATGCTCCCGCCACGTTCCAAAGATTGATGCAACAAGTGTTTTTAGGAATCCCTACTTGGATGATGTAGTAGTTTATTCTCACACTTGGGAAGAGCATTTAACTCCCTGGGGTCGGCGGTTGGTCCGGCAATATCACCTAGCTTTTTTCTTATCAGTGCAAAATAGATTGTTCAACAGAATTGTACAAAGAATATTTAGTTCAAGTTATGAGAGAATATTTAAAAAAAAAAAGGGGGGTAGAATGTTGTAACATGCATTTTTTTTTCAATGAATTTATATACCTAAAATGGCGACGTATTCTGGGGAATACAAACATTTACATGCAGATCAAGAAAAATGTAAAAATTTTAATTCATAAAATTTCAACACAAACATAGTAAGCTAACGTTTAACAACTTTTTAAACATGCAAGTCCCCTCCAAATACTCTAAATATGTGATATAACCGTTACACGATTCAGAAACTGAATGTTGCTCAGAGACAAACAGTTCTGCTTTGTCTTTATATTTTCGTTGGCAAAATTGAGCAAAACAGACAATATTGTGTCTGAAATAACAAAATAGGCCTATTAAGTTCTTATTTATTGAACTGTTGTATAAAATCATTATCACATTTGTGTGATATTGCACTAATTTCTCGTGTGACATAGCTTATCTATATACACTAACAGGTAAAACAACTTTTTATTTTCACAAACTTTGAAACACTGGCACTTAAGTACTAGAGTTGAAGAGCTGTGACATACAACACATAAGTGCTTTGTAATTTGGGTCTGTATTTTCTTTTGAACAGCTGCCAATATGGGTCAAATTGACCCACGAACAGTAAGAACGTATACAATTTGTGTATGCACATTTCACAATACATCAGCGTGTTAACTTTGTTTGCATGTTCATGACCCTAAATGAGTCACAATTTCAAGAAAAACAGCATAGGTATAATTGTATTTCAGATAGATTGAATAAAGAAATGATAGCTAATTTTTACCATATGAGGCTGACAAAATATTTTATTTGTGTAATGAATCCTTTTTTTTTTTTAAATAGCTTCGTAGGCTAAGTAAAAACTAAAATAACAAAATATATCCAAGAAATGTTATTATTTTGGGTCTATACAGTTACCATAGAACATTAAAATATGCGGGTCAAATTGACCTGTGAACTTCACGAACATACTTTTGTGTGAATATGTCAAAACACATCAGTGTGTTGAAAATTTGCATGCATGTTCATGACCCTAAATGAGAAAATGTCACAAAATTTAAAGACAAAAACAGGTTAACTGGTATTTCCGACAACTCGAATCAAAACAGGACCTGCAACAGCACATGAGGGTTAACATGTATTTTTACCTGTACACCACATTTGTCACTACTTGAATATTAATACTGTAATATTTGCTATAAATGAAATTCTGCATCCAAACGTAACATTTTTGCCATACAGACAGAACCTCTCTATTTAACTGTTAATATTTCTTGTAACATTATACGTAAATGTGTACATTTCTATGCACGTTTGTTAGCAGGGCTTTTATTTTGGTCAGAATGTGATGTCATAAGGCTGCGCCGCGCTCCTGCATTTGTTATGATTCGGCTGAAGAAAGGTTTGTGGTTTTATGCATTTAAAGTGTTTAAAGCAATGCAGTCAATTGAATCGTTTTGAAAGCTTGTTAGTAAATTCATTATTTTTGAATGTAACGCTATAATTCTTTGTTTAACAATAACGAAAGTTGTTTTTATGAGTAAAGCGCATTCACATGACTAACAGAAATGGCGCGTCTCATTTCCCTCCTTCTATCGTGAATCAGTTCATTGTAAACACGAATTCGGTCACTGCAAGATGTGACGAGAGAAACTGAGTTTTTTGAAACTCCGAGTCATTTGAACCGAATGCTTTGCGAAACGATTCAGTGATTCCAAGCGCTCAAATAAGCGCATACGTACATGTGTAATTTTTTACAAACCAGCTGAAAATGTTTTCATGAAAGTTTAATATTAAAAATAATATACAGATCAGTTAATATCAAATCATAAATAAATATGAATTGTCTGTGTAATGTGTGCTCTTTTAGTAATTATTAGTATTATTAGTTATTATTATTATTATTAGTAGTAATTATTTAGTAATAAGTGTTTTTTGTCTTATCATCTTATTTAAGTCCATTAACTCCGACTCTCTCACCAGTGCGCTGAATTACTGAACTAGAGCTGATTGAGACACCCAGAGATTTGGACAGTGTCCAAACACACAGGAAGACTCTTGATGAAGCGACTGAGATCCATGTGACATACTTTTATAAAGATGGCGTTTATTAAAGAGGACCGTGAAGACATGAAGATGGCGTTCATTAAAGAGGAGATTGAAGACATAAAGATTGAAGAAACATTCAGAGTGAAACACGAAGAAACTGAGGAACAAACGGGTTGGTTTCAGTCATTTTATCCTTATTAAAATGTTGACTTCTTAAAATCAAACTGTTGACATTTGTGAGCGATACAGTTGATGCACCTCTTGATGGAAATAACATCACAACATTTGTTTCCATCAAGAGGTGCATCAAGATCTTGAATTGACAATGTGAAAGGTGAGCACTCTGTAAAGTCTTAATGAGGCTGAATCCTGAAACCTAGCTAACAATTTTATGTTATAAGAACGTTTCCGTAACGTTCCCATTAAGCTATCAAAACTTTATTTCTGATTGTTCTAGGAATGTTCAAAGCGTCCAGTTTTTTAGACGTTGTATTAACGTTCTTGCTTGGTTAAAAGAACATTATTCAAAACGTTATTAGAACATTCAGTTCTCTCGTTATATAAATGTTCTCTTAATGTTCTTAACATTATCACAAAGTTCCATTCACTTTTTTTAAATGTTCACTCAATGTTTTTGCATATAGTGTATATAATATGATAATTATTTTATGAAAGTACCTTAAACAGAGAGCCATCTCTGCTAGGTCTGTCCACATGCCTTAACATAATCTCGTAATGTAGCTTTATGATAACCTTAATTTAATTGCCATAAGTATCGACATGTAAAGCTTGGCACTGGTAATTAGCCTGAAAAATGTTATAAATACAGTTGCTACCGTTAGCCTGTGTGTTTATTTATTTATTTATTTTTTTCTGTAGATCTCTTTTGCCACTCCACCGTAACAAGGCAGTCTCTTCAGGATTGGGCAGTGCCAAAATAATAAACAAAACAGGTCGCTAACTAAACCCAGGGACTCTAAATAACCCAGGTGAATGAAAAAGAAACGAATGACAGCAGTCTTCCCTGTCTATGGCAAAAACAGGAGAAAAAGATATTCACACTAAAGAAAACTGGCACCCAATCCCTACAGCCTTTAAGGTGAAAGTCACGGTAACATTTACAATATTTACATAAAAAAGTACCAAAAATAGCAGTGCACATGCCAGCGCACAAACACCACAAAAAAACTCTGCTCTCTCTCCCCACCTCTTTGAGTCCGGTATTTCAAAAGACGTGGGACTTCAAGGGACCAATTAGCAGGCGCGTCCTGGTACGTCCAATTAGGGCGGAGTCTTCTACGAGCAAGAGGGAGGAAAAAGAGCGAGAGAGACACACCGGAAATACATCCCAGATGTAACACATGGCTGACTTGTTTTGATGTAACGTTATTAACGTGATTTCCACCAAATCGAACATACTTTTTATTCCAAATACAACTTGTATAATGCTACTAACATTACCATTTTGCCATTGTTCACTCAGTTTACTGGTGAAGTTGATGTAATCTGCGCAAATTTAGCACACATATAGCCGAATTGAGCAGCACCTGCACATCTCTGGCTTACTTCAACACAACCATCACTAAGCAACAAATAAAGGTGCGCTGGTTTGTTTGCTTTGAAGGGAATAGCGCAGACCTAAGAAACATAATAATGTGGGGTAACTAACCCCAGTGTAAAAAGAAAAGAACCACCTCGCAACAATGAAGCCCATCTGCCAATTTTTAGCAGACCCTGGCCAGATATAAACACTGTTGCGGCAGTGATCGAAATGAGTAAATGACCTATGAAACTAATATTACCTTTTTAAATAAAGATAGTATCTATTATGTTGTTATGCCAGTAGGTGGCGGCCAGTGACTGTTAAAATGTACTTGATAGAGATTCGCTCAAAAACTCTGGACGAAACAAGTCATTTATTAATTTCAGTCATTTATTCATTCTATTAATTTGAGATTTTGTCAGAATCTCAAGTAAATCGCATGTTATTTTGTTTAGTTGTTATTGTTTTGTTTTCAGAATCATGGGAGAACCATGATCTGTATTTTTATTTATCTTACTTTAAATCCAGATAATCTTAAAAGAATATATAATATATTTGGCATATAACTACCATTAGCACTGTTTCCAATATTAAAATATAGAGTCTTAAAGACTAGGATTAAGTCTTCCTGTGGTCCCTTCCTTTTTTCGGGCAGGAGTGCCCCTAAAACAGGTGTCTGCCACCAGCTGGGGTGCCACGTACGACGGGCATGCAGTGTCACGGTTTTGGACGGGACCCCAACTGCATTCACACATCAACAGCCTCGAGTTGCTGGCAGTACGTCTTGCTCTGGCCCACCTCAAAAGACAGCTACAGGGCAAAGACGTGCTGGTCCGTACGGACAACACTGCGACCGTTGTGTACATCACCAATCAAGGTGGTCTGCGCTCCCGTCGCATGTCGCAACTCACTCGTGTGGCCGACGAGCTCTCACGAGCTGCAGTCCTGGGAGAGTGGCGACTCCATCCCCAGGCGGTCCAGCTGATTTAAAGTTATTTCAGAGCTGCACAGGTAGACCTGTATCCCTCTCCAGAAACCACTCACTGCCAGTTGTTTTATTCCCTGACCGAGGGATGGATGCACTGGTACACAGCTGACCCCAGGGCAAATATTCATTTCCCCCAGTGAGCCTACTTGCACAGACCTTGTGCAAAGTCAGGGAAGACGAGGAGCAGGTCTTGCTAGTTGCGCTCTACTGACCCAACCAGACCTGGGCCCTGATTTATCATCGACGCGTACAGACAGATTTGTGCGTAATGAGTGTGTAAGAACAGTTTCACACAAAGTGTGGGATTTACCAACTTGTACTTATACGTAGAAATGTGTGTAAATATAGGCACACCTCTGAGCATGCTTACGCAGAGAATCTAGTGGTAGAATAGTGACACTACACATAAAAAGCATTTAAGAGTGTCACAGTATGCATTAAGCAATCCACATATGTCCTGTGTTTCCTTTCATTATAAAATGCTCAATTTATCTTTTGTCTAGTTTTAAAAACAATGCGTAATTGGTGTCAAATCCTATAAAAGACAGCTGTGACAAATGTTTGTCTCAGTGCAATGGCTTATTTTGCATTATTTGAAGACTTGGCAAACACTGTGCTCCGCAGAAAGCGTGTTTTCCAAGATCGTGGCGATCTGCGAGCGCTCTCTTTGTCATTATTGTGGTGAGGAAAAAACACAATGACGTGAAGTGTTGTTCATCATTGTTGTTGTCACCATATACGGTTCATTGGAGGCGTTTCCGAATGCTAATGACCGTGAACGTGAACGAGCGTGGTACTTATGCACATGTGGGATTTATCAACAATGATTGCTTACTTATGTGCATAAGAACTGCGTACGCACATTTGATAAATACAGGTTTTCTTGTACTTGGGCACATTCTAAATTTCATTTGTAGGACAAAATACAGAACCTTTTCTACGCACTGACCTCTGGAAACTCACTTCAAGGTGACTTACCTCAAGAGGTACTTAACACCATCACTTCAGCACGAGCACAGTCTACGAGACGGCTTATGTGCTGAAGTGGAACCTGTTAATCGAGTGGTGTTCTTCACACTGAGAAGACCCCCGAAAGTGTTTAATCAGTGTTGTGCTTTCCTTCCTGCAGCATGGGTTGGAGCGAAGGCTGTTTCCTTTATTTGCTTAGCATACGTGTTAGCTTTCTTGTTTTAATGCAGTCTTTTGATGTCTGTTGCTTTATGCCATTGAACTGCTGTTAATTTTGTGTTTGTCTTCTTTCGCTTTAGACCTGATGGCACTAAAAGAAGAGAGTCAAGAATTGAATGAAATGGAAGCGAAAGATCGTGATTTCACGACAGGAGAAAAATACACACAGACTAAAAAGAATTCCTCACAAAAAAGAGCTCAGAAAACCATATCTAACAGTTGTTTAACCTGCCAACAGTGTGGACACAGTTTTGCTCAAAAACAAAACCTTAAAGTCCATATGAGGATTCACACTGGAGAGAACCCTTATATCTGCCAACAGTGTGGACAAAGTTTCACTCAAAAACAAAACCTTAAAGTCCACATGAGGGTTCACACTGGAGAGAAGCCTTTCACATGCCAGCAGTGTGGACACAGTTTTGCACGTAAAGGAAACCTTAATATCCACATGAGAATTCACACTGGAGAGAAACCTTACACCTGCAAACAGTGTAAACAGAGTTTTGCACGTAAAGCAAACCTTATTATCCATGTGAGAATTCACACTGAAGAAAAGCCTTACACCTGCAAACAGTGTGGAAAGAGTTTTTCACATAAAGGAAACCTTAATCAGCACATGAAGATTCACTCGAAAGAAAAACCTTTTATATGTCATCATTGTGGAAGGAGTTTCATAAGCGGCAATCACCTTAAGAATCATGTAATGACTCACACTGGAGAGAGGCCTTTCACCTGTTATCAGTGTGGAAAGAGTTTCAATCACAAAGGGAACCTTTATGTCCACATGAGAAATCACACTGGAGAGAAACCTTACACGTGTACTCAGTGTGAGAAGAGTTTCACGTATCGAAGAGATCTGAAACGTCATTTGCAAACTCATTCTGGAATGCAGCTGTAGTGTTCTGTACGTAGTAAAAGATTTACAAAATACAACAGTTTCAGAAATTACTTGCATATTCACTATGGTGTAACAAATTATAAAAATATTAAAAATGATTCACAACTTGTTAGTGAATATTTGAACTATTAATATTAACTTGATGTAGCTAAATTAACATTACAATAAATCAGTTCATCCTGTGAACACTCAGTATTGATTATCAATTAGTTCTCAGAAAAGGGTATTTTTCATGGCCACAGAAAAATAATTCTTTCTTAGCATTTATAGTGCTTAGAGTGTGTAACAAGATTGAGATTATTTTAGTGACATTTATTTGCAGGTAGGGAGTCAGAATCAAATATGTATTGTGCACAAGTTTAATGACCTAATCACAAAAACATAACTAAACAAACACAGACACACATGGGAAAATGAAAAATGTCATAATGAAGCTGGAAATAGGAATAGGGAAGGAGGAAAAGAGTAATTAAACCACGAAAAGAACCACCAGTCTGATTTCAAAACACCTAGTTAAGAGGATTCTACTGCTTATCCTAAAACCCTAGCTAAAAGATTTGATACTTGCATGTCTTGCAGTAGAAGCAGTCTGTTGTTCTGAACAGGTTCTTCGTGGTTCCGTGAATCGATGATGTTGAAGTTGCAATTGATTTTTTTCTGTGTTGAATGAAGAAATTATGACAAACTTGCATGGTTAGTTTGACTCTTGTAGTGAGGAAAGTGTTCTCTTTCTTCCAGGTAAGCACATGGCTGGAGTGCAGCTTTAGGTCTGCCGGCCTGGACCAACAGGCCACCCAGCAGGAGGTGTCTTGAGTCAGTCATAGGAGCAAGAGAAGGCAGTGACACTGACAGTGCCTTTTTCCACTCTGTGTGGTGGTCCCACCTCCACGGGTCAGCGAGCCAATGTTAGCTTAAGCTCTTGGAGGGAAACTTACGATACTTTGTCTCAAGCAGATTGTTTGCATATGTAACTGGATTGGAGGCTGATAAAGAAACTATTAAAGATTCTTGCAGTACTACTATGTTGCACAGGTATCGGCATATCATATACACAATGAGGTTAACTGTTGGTTCTATCATGAAACTGTCATAAAACAATACAATGCAAGATACACTATACAAGACATGATAACAATAATCATACACACAATGTCCTTGGATGCATGTTCATTTATAGTTTGTCTGTAAATTGAAGAAGAAGAGTCTGTTTTTACAGGCTTTGTGTCTTCACTATGGCCTCTGCTTTTCCACGTGACATTCTTTAGAGCAATAAACATTCTTATCAGTTGGTCTTTTAGGGGATGGGTCCACAGACCCCAGAGTGAGTTTTAAAGATTGTTTGTTAAATATAACAAATTATTGTGTCTGATTTGTCTCAGTCATTACAATGGACAACGACCATTTCATTTTCAAAAGTGTAAAAACCAGAAAAACCCAGATTCTGTCAATACACTTAAGCTGGGGACACACTTAATGACTAGCTGAAACATTCTAAAGCCTGGTGTTCTGACAATTTGTTCTACCCTGTCAGATTTTGCTACCTCCCATTGAAATAGTAGGTAGCACAATTCAACAGCGAAAAATGCTTCCAGCATGTTATTAATGTGGTTTAAGACTTCATTAACATCTACATCTACCCCAACCCTAAACCTACCCTTACAATATTTCAAGTACAGTGGTGGTAGCACAATCTGATGTAGCATTATTTGTTAGAACAAGTACAAATCGGCAGCGAAAAATGCTACCTTTATTAATTAATTGTGCTTTATTAATGTCTTCATCTACCCCAACACTAAACCTACCCATGCAACAAAGCAAATACAGT
This sequence comes from Elopichthys bambusa, assembly GCA_037101425.1. Lineage (NCBI taxonomy): Eukaryota > Metazoa > Chordata > Actinopteri > Cypriniformes > Xenocyprididae > Elopichthys > Elopichthys bambusa. The sequence continues at coordinate 24,624,284 of CM074454.1, forward strand.
AATTTTGTGTTATTTATCATGACAAAAATGATGTAATATTAACGTGCGCAACCACAGTAAGCCCGGGTAGGACAATCTGACTAGTAGAATGAAATGTCAGGACACCGGAACATACTGCACAATTTTCGGCAGTCCCAGACAAAAGATTGCCATCGTGAAACAATCGTGGCGATTTTTGTGATCGTGGCTCCTAATCGGTGGTCCTGTGTCGTACAGTGAGAGAGACTCAACAGAGGTCATTGTCACAGTCTTGTGACCAAACATAGCCTACGATAATTTTCTGACAGTATCAGAAATTCAGCATGATCATCGCACAGTTTGTTTGCTGCTACAACCTATGTCTATTAAAACCATGACAGTCTCCATAAACACGCCAACCACCTCCATTCCTCTCTTCGACCATTACGGACATTTTTGTCATTTTCAGTTTTTTGTTTTTGTTTTCATCATTATGGCCTGTGTTAATGCCAACTACATACATTTTGGCACAAATCACCGACCATCACTGAAATTCTTGTCTTTGAAATCTCATAACAGAACAAAACCGACTGACACTGAAAACACTGAGATCTCAGAACCCAGCAAAACCGACTGTCATTGAAATCTCAAAACCAACCGTCATTGAAATCTCGTAGAGGAACAAAACTGACGATCATTGAAATCTGTTTCAGAACAAAATGTACTGATTGTTTTGAATAAATACTGAAGCGCTTTGAATAAATCTATTGATTGTTTTTGAATGTATTGCGTGTTTTAAATGTTTCCAAACTTTTGACTGGTATGTACACACACTTGCAATCAAATTATTCAACCCCCAGAGACTGTAACATTTTACAATCTAAGATTTTCATAAGATCCAATGTTTGAAAATAATACACAATATCTCTTTAGTGGCATACTAAACGTGATGACGTCAAGTGATAATGTCAAATAGTATGTTATCATAATAAAACTATGTAATTGTAATTATTCAACCCCTGTTCAATGTTGCTGTTTTTAAATTACAAAATTTTCTCCATATAGTGGACTTCAACAGGGTTCAACAGGTTGAAGGTCCAAATTGCAATTTCTATGCAGCTTCAAAGGGCTCTACACGATCCCAGACAAGGATGAAGGGTCTTATCTAATGAAACAAATTATACAAATTATAAACTTTTTAATCACGAATTCTCATCTTGCACTAGTTCTGCGATGCTCCATGCGTTACGTAATCACGTTGGAAAGGTCACGGTACTTCCGCCTACATCACGCGTAACCTTTCCAACGTGATTACATAATGCGTGGCGCATCGCAGAACTAGAGCTACGTCTGTATTATTGACTGTAATATAATAAGTCAATTAATTGTGTCTACTCCCAAAGCATATTGTTTTGAATCAATCGCACCATTATAGACACAATCACGGAAATTTAGAAAGACTATTTTTAACCTCTACGTTGATTCCAGAGACAGGATTTGATTCTCCACATTCCAATTATGTTGCGGAGGAGGAAACCAAAGGATGCATCCGACAACTTAGGTAGCTGACTTGTTGCCTTGCTGCCTTATAGGCAACGACTCTGCATGTAATGTAATGTTCAACTTGATGTTACCTATATTAATTACATGATGTAACCTCCATAATATATTTAGCAATTTTATCATATTTGCTTTTGTATATGGTTATCAGAACTGTTGATTTTGTTTTACAGATGCCTCATACCCAGACACTGCACCTCTGCTGCTTGCTGTTCTCTGGACAGACCAAATGAAAGTGAGATTAATGATCTGGCGAGGAGGTAATCTGTACAGCTTGAAAACCGGAAAAAAGTTTCTTGGGATCTGCTACTCCCTTGGTGGACTTGGTGGACTGTCACATATAGATTTGGTATGTTTTGTGCCAAGCCAAGTCTTTCTTTGTTTTGTAATTTGTTCACAGTGTTGCCAGTTTAGCGATTTTGTCACTAGATTTAGACTTACATGGACGATGCTGCTAATGAGAAGAGGTACAGCACAATTTGATCATCTCTGCAAAATAAAGCCACTATACATTAAGATGAGGGATGCCTGCAAAATAAACACCTGGCCAGGAAATTTCAATTGATGAGTGGATGGCTGCCATGTATCTGGCTGAAACAGTATATGAAAAATAAGCCTGTACGCTGGGGATATAAACTTTTCTTTCTGGTGGACTCGATCAATGAGTACACTTGGGACTTCTTTGTGTACAAAGCTGTAAAATAGTGGCAAGGGACTCAGTTATGAGTCAGTGATTGAGCTTTTTGACTCCCTATTCTGCGACCTCCTTCAGAAGAGGATCTGGGCATGCAGAACCATACGTACGACCAGAATTGGTTTTCCAAAAACCAAAATAAATAGTCTGGACTCTAAATCTCCCCATGGCAGCATATGATGGATCAGAAAGGACTCCCTCCTCTTCGTCCAGTGGTGAGACGCAAAGGACGTGTTCATGTGTTCAACAGTCCACACAGCCCTTGCAGGGGACACTGTTCAGAGAGAACACTTGTACTTGTTTTGTCTCTTTATTTGCACAGAGTTCAGTTTCAAGAATTGGAAAAAACACAATAATGTGTTTATGTTTCAGTTACTATGCGTCAGCAATTATTGACAGTGGATAGAATAGCTCTAAGTGTAACCTTTCATTAGAGCCCAAAATTATGACTGTACATTAAAGCATTCAAGAATATCAGCGGTTATAAAGCGCCATTTGGAGTATGCAGTTGGGGTTTTTGGGGGGGAGGCACCTAGACATAAACTTAGATAAACATGTGTAAAGCACTCATTTTCTAAGGTATTATCAAATTTGAAATTGGGCTTGCAAGGCTTCATGCTGTGATCCCATTGTGTTTTCCAGTTAATAGCTATCAGGTATAGTCATCTGCAGGCATCTGTTTACAAAAAAAAAAAAATTGTAAAAATGTTTAAAGTTCTATTACTCAATACCACAAAAGGCCCATTCACACCAAGGACGACAACTATAACGGTAAAGATATAGTTCTAAAAATCGTTCTCAATATTAAAGAATAGATAACACCACAGCTAAAACGATATAGAGAAACGATTTTATTGAGATCACTTTCAGAATGATTTATTTTTCCCAGCTCTTTGAATGATAAAACGCTACCAGCCAATCAGAATCCATTCTAATTTTAAGGGCTCGCGCATTTAAAATGGCAGACGACATTGGAGAAGTTAATCGCAAATGTCCAGAAAAAGCCACCGCTTTTTGACAAGTCGGTAACACTTTAGTATAGGGAACATGTATTCACTATTAACTACGACTTTTCCCTCAATAAACTCCTAATTTACTGCTTATTAATAGTTAGTAAGGTTTAGGTATTGGGTAGGATTAAGAATGTAGAATTAGATCATGCAGAATAAGGCATTAATATGTGCTTAACAAGTACTAATAAAAAGCAAATATTCTTGTAATACGCATGCTAATAAGCAACTAGTAAAAAACCCTAAAATAAAGTGTTACCGACAAGTCAAACCCCCTTTTCAAGAAAATGGATTTGGAAAACAATTGTTCATACCCTCTGAATAAATGGAGAGAAGATATTCAGCGATGTTGTACACACTTTGAAACTGCAGCGTGAGCTTAGAATAAACAGACCGTTATCATTCGTTGATGTGGATGCAAATATAGTTATCGTTATAGTTATGGTCCTTGGTGTGAACGTGCCTTAAGACTTACTGTGATTCTGACTGTTTAGGAACAAACCTCAGAGTGTCACCTTTTAAAACCATGCAAAAACTTCAAATGGTTCACTTTGGGTATGTCTTTTTTTAGGAGTTTTAGGCAAATACGCCGGAATACAATTTCAGCTTGCCACACTTCACTTACTCAAAATCAATATATAAAATAGATGTGACCACATGAAGCTGACTGATCCTGCACTGTCTAGACCAGCGCTTCTCAAACTTTTTGCCATGAAACTGTTTTGACAGTTAAAACTGGTATTTGTCAGGCTTGTGTAGTGTAGAAATGCCAGGTTTTACCACAAAATCAACTCAATTGCTTCTCAAAACTAGCCCAATCGCGTTCGGTTTAATTCAAGTTTGCATATATATATATATATATATATATATGTTTGACTGACATGTAACGCAACCAATCACAGTTCGTTTTGTTCCACGTCCTGTTTAGGGCCGTGAAAATGTAAAGTCGGTGTCCCTGCAATAACTGACTAATAAATTATTCATTCAAGTATGTTGTGCAAGTTTACTACAACAATGGAGCCGCCAACTTCACATACTTTTGAAAATCCAGCATTTATTTGTTCCTGATAAGCGCTTGTAAACACGACCGCGTTCTTCTTCCTCGAGGAGGTTTAGCGCAACGGCATTTGTTTCCAGGCGGAACGTTAAAGAACGTGACAAGCGTCTCCCGGACATCCTGTGTAATTCAACCAACCAGATGACAACTTCGAAAATCCTGAAGCGTTTCCAGATAAGTGTGCCATATGCATCAGATGTTCAGCCAACGGCCCGTGGGCGTGACATCTGAGGCTTAGACTAGGTTGAAACATTTTTTAGAGCGTACACATGGGCAAGTTTAAACTTGATGATAACACATAATTATGTTCATCAGAGTCTCTATAATATCTGTGTAAACAGTTCAAATAGTACAAACATTTTCTTTAAATTTCAGATGAATCAAAGTCAAACTTGAGTGACAGATGTAACAACTCAATCAGTCAAATCTCACATAGAAAAATAGATTACAGCTGCACCAACATAAAACAATTATCCTGAGTGAATAAAAATATACTCAAACAAACACTGAAAATGCACATATATATCACCAACGATTAGTTTTTCTTATATACAGGTGCTGGTCATATAATTAGAATATCATCAAAAAGTTGATTTATTTCACTAATTCCATTCAAAAAGTGAAGCTTGTATATTATATTCATTCATTACACACAGACTGATATATTTCAAATGTTTATTTCTTTTCATTTTGATGATTATAACTGACAACTAAGGAAAATCCCAAATTCAGTATCTCTTAACTTAAGACCAATACAAAAAAAGGATTTTTAGAAATTTTGGCCAACTGAAAAGTATTAGCATGAAAAGTATGAGCATGTACAGCACTCGATACTTAGTTGGGGCTCCATGCGGCGTGGCATGGAGTCGATCAGCCTGTGGCACTGCTCAGGTGTTATAAGAGCCCAGGTTGCTCTGATAGTGGCCTTCAGCTCTTCTGCATTGTTGGGTCTGGCATATCGCATTTTGAGTTTGATCTTCCCAGGAGAGACAGAAAATCTTCTTTGACAGATATGGGAAAATGATTTTGCAGGAAGTATCTCCAGCAAGGATTGGGATTCAGTCTGGGATCATGCTAAGAGAATATCATTGCGTAACAGAGTGTTACAATACAGAAGGGTCGGAGACTGAAGAGTACAGTTAATGGTTGTTTATTAGACACACAGCAGAAATAACAGAAGTGCAGATGATCTTTGAGTGAATGGAGAATGATAGATGAATGATATTGTCCTTTGTGTTTGTAGTGGTGAAGATCCTGGGCGATGGTGGAGCGATGTAACAACGGAGACGATAGACAACTCACACATAGACTGGAAACACAGGAGGAGACTTGGAGACGGGTAAGTAAATCAACTGGTGTCCTTGAGGTAAGCGTGAAGGTAAGTCCTAATGCGAACGAGACCGGACGGTGACTGAATGTGTGTGAGTGTCTTTTATATGGTGACTGATTGGCGTGCTGATGAAGTGTAGGTGCGTGTGATCAGTATTCGGGTGAGGGAGTACGCTGTGATTGGACAGTGTTGGAGCCTGGCGTGTCTTTGACACAGAGCAGATGTTAATCAATTCAAAATAATATGTTAGCTACATATCACTCCTTATTTCAGAAAAAAAAAAAAAGGACCCAAAACTTTCCCCCTGCTGCTCAAAATGCAAAATATCAGTTGGTAATTATATTCATTATATCTGGTCTTGTCACAGAATTCAGTTGTTTTGGAAGAAAATTGCTGACCACATTGGCAATATTCTGGGAATGAATATATTTGTTGATGCTTGTTTATTTCTTCTAGGTCTGCTGGCTGGTTGTATTTTGAATAAATAATCATAAGTATGTCATTCAGTATGTTAACTTTTGCGGCAAGAAAGAACATTTTAATGTTCTGGATGAACTCCTTCAATCAAGAAATGGTATAACCTTGAGAAATAACTCATCCCAGTGGAATTTTTGATCGGATATGGATACCCTGTTTGTTCTGTTGGAACTTCATTAACAGAAATATCGATAAAAATATTCAATAAAAAACAACAATAGAAAAATTAAAGTGTTTTCAGCTAATTAAAGTGGTAATTTATTCCTGTATACAGTTCACATGCATATTAGCATCTATTCTTTTAAAACTAAGAAGACAGTGGTAATCTCCATTCAGCATACAATCTAACAAACAACATCCTATGATTTAGTCCATGACAAAGGCAGAAATTGCATACATGCTCTATAAGAAATAAATTAAGTAAACATAAGTACATTCTTAAGATAACGACACGTGTTCAGGCCAGCTAGGAGTTAATAGAGTATGTCCAGCCCAGCTACTTTTCTGATCACTCGAGCAGTATTTGCCAGTTCATTTAATCCTTCTTTCAAGAAGTATTGAGTAGAACCAAAGGTCAATCCTGCAGCAAAAGCACTGCCCACACCTGGAAAGAGACTCGACAAATCTGCAATGGTAGAAACTGTTACAACCGCAGCACAGGCCTGTATTGTGGTCACTGCTTTTTTTTGGATGGCATCAGTAAACTTCGATCTGGCCCGATATTCCAGCAAGGGCATGTTCACTTTTTCTGAAAGCCTTTTCAGCGATCTGTCATCCAAACCAAATGCATAATAGCACCTTGAAAGGAAAAAAAATGCAATGGCTGCCTCACCTGCTACTGATGTTCCAGGCACAGGGACCGCTGCTATACCAGCAGAAGTAAGAGACGCAGCCCAGGTCAGTCCTTTAAATAACTTGATCTTCTTCTCAAGAGTTGCAGCAGAGCACACCGGCCAAGCTTGAAGAAGTGCAGATTGCTTATGGACCGGAAGCTCATCTATGAGTGTGTTTTGAAGCTTTTCAAAATCATATTTCCCCAAATCAACAGACGATATCAAGAAAACTTCAGAGTTTCCCAGTTCATTCAGTTCATTCAGACAGTACTTTCTTATCGTGTCAAGAACTTCCTGCTCATTAAATCTTGTTCTCCTTTGCTCCGAAGAGATGTCGATGTCAATCTTGGAACGAACAAAGTAAAAATGTTTCTTCTGTTTTCTTATTTCTTTAGCCAGCATGATGTCATTCTCCGTGAACCTCTCTGAGTTCAGGATAATGAAAAAATCATAGGTTTTAAATTCGACATCTTTAAGGTATTTATTTGCTTTGAATTTCGGACTTCCTATTCCAGGCAGGTCCCAGATTTTCACATTTGGCATTGTAGGATGCTCATACATGGTGGGCTTCACTGTAGTTTCTGTGACGCCAGTAGGTGCTGCTCCATCATCATCATCACTTAGGTCTCGAATAAGATTTACAAAGGAGGATTTCCCAGATCCCGTCTTTCCAGTCACAGCGATGTTAAGCGAGACATTTAAAAACTTGTTAATTGTTTCTTTTGCTGTAGCCCTTTTCAGGGTGGACTTGCCTGATGCATTAACAGCACTGTCTTCAGTTGTCATGTTTAAACTGCAAAAGTTATAGAAATACCTTAAACATTACTTTATTCTTGAAAGATGTAAGAATGTTAATAATTTCTGTTATTACAGTAATCAGCAGTTTGCTCTTTGTTTAACAAATTGAGTCAACAGAAAGGCCTACTGCATTTAAAGGCAGATAATGTTTTGCCTAAAGGGCCGCATAACTTTATTAGGATGTACATTACAATTAAAGTAATCAAACAGACATAGCATTTGATGGCGACTGTGTTTTATACTGACCTTGGAGAGCTTTTAATGTTTTCTTTCCTTGTGTGTTCCTCTGCCCTGTCAGTGGACATAAAACCATGTTTCATAAATTAGACAACATTGATAACTGGGGTCAATTTACTTAAACAGCATTAAACTGCTGAGTGACACAAAGTTAAGGGAAACGGGTGAAATAACGTTGTAGTTGTATACCCACAATACAGAACCAGCTCGGGGTCCTGATCCCCTGTCAGGGTTTAGTTTTTTTTTTTTTTTTTGTGTGTGTGTGTGTGTGATCAGAAACTTTATCCATTCTGCAGTGCTTTAAATTATATATGGATTAACTGTAATGTGGTGTCAAATATTGGCTACATAAAGAAATGTTGAAAGTGACAAACATTTAATAAACTAAAGTAGTGTAAATTTAAAGTACCTGGTTGATAAGGGACATAATACTTCAAAAAAGAATTATAATTACCTTAAATTCTTGGTTTCAGCAGGAGTAGTGAGACACCTGTATGATGACGTTTTGTGTTTCTCTTTTCTCGCTTGTAAAAGTGAGGTTCGAGAAAACAGTAGTTTATAAGGTCTGACAATCCTTTTAATTGAGCTATGAGCTGCTGTAAAAGCAATAAAAGACAACATAAGAATGAACCAATATATCTAAAAATTATTGGTCATATAGTGTGGTGCATTTTGAACATACCGTATATTTGATTTCCATAAACTTTGTAACAATCAAAATGGAATAATGCCTTCTTTAGTTCCTGCTGCTGATTTTTACCATGTAGGTACAACTCAGCTGCAGCCTGGAGATCTTTAAAAAGGGAAAAGGGCGGGCCGTCCACTAACAGTTAGGGTTTGGCAAAGCTGCCCCGGGGCTTTAACTGTTGTGGGGCTTTCCTGGTGCTTTAACTGCTTAATGAACACTTCCTTGTCTCCTAACAAGTATTATATTACCAGGATCGATGAGATATATCCAGCTGCAGCCCCACAGTGCCCACACGCATTTCAAGACACACAAACCGGGAGGCCGGAAGTGAAGACAATGGTGAATGGGGGGGGCAATGGTGATTCTATTGCCAAGGTGTGCGTAGAGGTTTGTGCTTTATGGTGAATGTGATTTCATATGTTTATAGAATATATATAACGTTTATGCGTGATTATTGGAATAAGTTCACAAAACACAGTAAATATTTGTCTACAAGACTTCTGAGTATTGGATGTTGAAGCCTAGAATTTTTGCTTCAAAATGATGTCGTTCCTACTCATTCACATAAACAATATATTTATATAGTATATATATATTATATACACTTTTTGTTTAGGAAGACAGTATGCGTGGGATGTGAATGATCATGAATAATGCTGTGATTCACATCTGAGACAATGACCCGCATAATGAGCCTTTGAATCAGGTATGTGACTGAAAGAACGAATGTGAGGATAAAAGAAACACTATGAGTACACAGTTATACCAGGAAATAAATCATGTTCAAAGATATAATTGAACATGACATGCCAGGCATTTCCAAGGTTTTTGGTGTTTCTATGCACTGAGAAGAAAACCATTTTTAATACGTCCAGTCAGCGAGCTCATCACCTTCACCAAATTTATGCAGAATGTCCAACGTGGGCCAGTATCTGGTAACTATGATTCTCAAATCTGTGAGATAAAATAAAAATAAAAAAACATCTGTGAGCATGCTGATAACAGGATCATAGCAACTAATGTTAATATAATGTCCACTCTTAACAGAAAACATGATTTTTGTGATCTCATGCATGCATGTGTTATTGCACATCATGTGAAGAAAATGTTGTATATGCCTATTATATATTAAATTATATACAGTACTGGTCAAAAGATTACTATTTTTAATATTTTTGAAAGAAGTCAAGCCTGCATTTATTTGATCAAAAATACAGGGAAAAAAACTGTACTATTGAGAAGCATTATTACAGTTTAAAATAATGGTTTTCTATTTTAATATACTTTAAAATATAATTTATTTCTGTGATTCAAAACTGAATTTTCAGCATCATTACTCCAGTCTTCAGTGTCAAATGATCCTTCAGAAATCATTCTAATATGATGATTTATTATCAATGTTGGAAACTGCTGTGCTGCTTATATCTATCTATCTATCTATCTATATATATATATATATAATTTTATAACTTGTGATTTTTTCTTTGATGGATCAGTAATGGCTGATGAAAAATCCCCTTTGTAATAGCTGATGAAAACTCAGAAATAAAATGTATTTTACAGTATATAAAAATAGAAAACTACTATTTTAAATTTTAATAATATTTCACAATATTGCTCTTTTTTCTGTTTTGTTGATCAAATAAATGCAGGCTTGATAAGCATAAGAGACTTCTTTCAAAAACATTCATTTAAATAGCAATGTGTCTAAACTTTTGACCGGTACTGTATTTAGCATCTGAGCAGAAATTTGCAAACAAAAGCTTCATTGATGTGGCACTAGGCTATTTTACACTTTGTAGTCTGTCCAAAACAGGCCAAAGAAATCTTGTCTAAACATTCATATTACGTCTATGACATTTTATGTGTATCGTATTTGTTATATTAAAGAGCCTATAAAAGTTAATTTGCAGTTTAATACATTAAGACATTTTATTTCAGTATTTATTACATTTATTACATCTCAATATAGCAATATAGTCTGGGGGAAAAAAGACGTTTACTAATGTATGTGTAGTAAACGAAAGCTTGCGTTCACCATATATTTATATGTTTTCTTTTGTTCTTTTTGTACAGTTTTTTGTTTGCCTTTTTCTTACTTTTGCATATAGCTTTTTTTTTATTTTTCTACTGTTTCACCTCTTGAGCACTGTAGATAAACAGCAGGCCTGTGAAGACCCGTTGTCTCACAGCGCTTCAACACTGAATGAGCATTTCCCTAAAAGAATAAATACGGGTGTGACTTTGTGTCTTTTCAAGATGTCATTCCAACTCTGAGTTTCTGTCTGACAGTCATGATCGGAAGTGGCCACTGGATCCTTCAAGAAATCCAGACACACTGAACACATGAACTCATCCTGAGAAAATCTGGCTTCTGCCATTTTACTGCATGAACACAGAGACACAAACACACAACAGCTCGACTACACTTCAGTTTCTCTTTCTCTGAACCCAGCTAACAGGGAACATTCCCATAACTTTCACTAACATTATGTAAAAGTTATGTAAATGTTAGAAAAAACATTCCTGAAACAATGTTTAAGGAACAGTCTTATAATGTTTTCACAGTTAAAACACATTCTCATAACGTTGAGAGCAAACTTTCTTAGAACAACATTGTTGGAACGTTCTTATGATGTCATTTTTACTTGACTGATCTCATAATGTGTGAAAACGTTCTTATAACAACGTTCTTGGAACGTCTTTATGATGTTATTTGTACTTGACTGATGTTCTCGTAATGTTGAGAGAAAACGTTCTTATAACAACGTTCTTGGAACGTCTTTATGATGTCGTTTTTACTTGATTGATATTCTCAACGTTGAGAGAAAACGTTCTTATAACAACGTTCTTGGAACGTCTTTATGATGTTATTTGTACTTGACTGATGTTCTCAACGTTGAGAGAAAACGTTCTTATAACAACGTTCTTGGAACGTCTTTATGATGTTATTTGTACTTGACTGATGTTCTCGTAATGTTGAGAGAAAACGTTCTTATAACGTTCTTGGAACGTCTTTATGATGTCATTTTTACTTGACTGATGTTCTCAACGTTGAGAGAAAACGTTCTTATAACAACGTTCTTGGAACGTCTTTATGATGTCGTTTTTACTTGACTGATATTCTCAACGTTGAGAGAAAACGTTCTTATAACGTTCTTGGAACGTCTTTATGATGTCATTTTTACTTGACTGATGTTCTCAACGTTGAGAGAAAACGTTCTTATAACAACGTTCTTGGAACGTCTTTATGATGTCGTTTTTACTTGACTGATATTCTCAACGTTGAGAGAAAACGTTCTTATAACAACGTTCTTGGAACGTCTTTATGATGTCGTTTTTACTTGACTGATGTTCTCAACGTTGAGAGAAAACGTTCTTATAACAACGTTCTTGGAACGTCTTTATGATGTTATTTGTACTTGACTGATGTTCTCGTAATGTTGAGAGAAAACGTTCTTATAACGTTCTTGGAACGTCTTTATGATGTCATTTTTACTTGACTGATGTTCTCAACGTTGAGAGAAAACGTTCTTATAACAACGTTCTTGGAACGTCTTTATGATGTTATTTGTACCTGACTGATGTTCTCGTAATGTTGAGAGAAAACGTTCTTATAACAACGTTCTTGGAACGTCTTTATGATGTCGTTTTTACTTGACTGATATTCTCAACGTTGAGAGAAAACGTTCTTATAACAACGTTCTTGGAACGTCTTTATGATGTTATTTGTACTTGACTGATGTTCTCAACGTTGAGAGAAAACGTTCTTATAACAACGTTCTTGGAACGTCTTTATGATGTTATTTGTACTTGACTGATGTTCTCGTAATGTTGAGAGAAAACGTTCTTATAACAACGTTCTTGGAACGTCTTTATGATGTCGTTTTTACTTGACTGATATTCTCAACGTTGAGAGAAAACGTTCTTATAACAACGTTCTTGGAACGTCTTTATGATGTTATTTGTACTTGACTGATGTTCTCAACGTTGAGAGAAAACGTTCTTATAACAACGTTCTTGGAACGTCTTTATGATGTTATTTGTACTTGACTGATGTTCTCGTAATGTTGAGAGAAAACGTTCTTATAACAACGTTCTTGGAACGTCTTTATGATGTCGTTTTTACTTGACTGATATTCTCAACGTTGAGAGAAAACGTTCTTATAACAACGTTCTTGGAACGTCTTTATGATGTTATTTGTACTTGACTGATGTTCTCAACGTTGAGAGAAAACGTTCTTATAACAACGTTCTTGGAACGTCTTTATGATGTTATTTGTACTTGACTGATGTTCTCGTAATGTTGAGAGAAAACGTTCTTATAACAACGTTCTTGGAACGTCTTTATGATGTCGTTTTTACTTGACTGATATTCTCAACGTTGAGAGAAAACGTTCTTATAACAACGTTCTTGGAACGTCTTTATGATGTTATTTGTACTTGACTGATGTTCTCGTAATGTTGAGAGAAAACGTTCTTATAACAACGTTCTTGGAACGTCTTTATGATGTCATTTTTACTTGACTGATGTTCTCGTAATGTTGAGAGAAAACGTTCTTATAACAACGTTCTTGGAACGTCTTTATGATGTTATTTGTACTTGACTGATGTTCTCGTAATGTTGAGAGAAAACGTTCTTATAACAACGTTCTTGGAACGTCTTTATGATGTCGTTTTTACTTGACTGATATTCTCAACGTTGAGAGAAAACGTTCTTATAACAACGTTCTTGGAACGTCTTTATGATGTTATTTGTACTTGACTGATGTTCTCGTAATGTTGAGAGAAAACGTTCTTATAACAACGTTCTTGGAACGTCTTTATGATGTCGTTTTTACTTCACTGATATTCTCAACGTTGAGAGAAAACGTTCTTATAACAACGTTCTTGGAACGTCTTTATGATGTTATTTGTACTTGACTGATGTTCTCGTAATGTTGAGAGAAAACGTTCTTATAACAACGTTCTTGGAACGTCTTTATGATGTTATTTGTACTTGACTGATCTCATAATGTGTGAAAACGTTCTTATAACAACGTTCTTGGAACGTCTTTATGATGTCATTTTTACTTGACTGATGTTTTCGTAATGTTGAGAGAAAACGTTCTTATAACAACGTTCTTGGAACGTCTTTATGATGTCATTTTTACTTGACTGATATTCTCAACGTTGAGAGAAAACGTTCTTATAACAACGTTCTTGGAACGTCTTTATGATGTCATTTTTACTTGACTGATGTTCTCAACGTTGAGAGAAAACGTTCTCATAACAACGTTCTTGGAACGTCTTTATGATGTTATTTGTACTTGACTGATGTTCTCGTAATGTTGAGAGAAAACGTTCTCATAACGTTCTTGGAACGTCTTTATGATGTCATTTTTACTTGACTGATGTTCTCAACGTTGAGAGAAAACGTTCTTATAACAACGTTCTTGGAACGTCTTTATGATGTTATTTGTACTTGACTGATATTCTCGTAATGTGTGAAAACGTTCTTATAACAACGTTCTTGGAACGTCTTTATGATGTCGTTTTTACTTGACTGATGTTCTCAACGTTGAGAGAAAACGTTCTTATAACAACGTTCTTGGAACGTCTTTATGATGTTATTTGTACTTGACTGATATTCTCGTAATGTGTGAAAACGTTCTTATAACAACGTTCTCAGAACATCCTTTTAATGTTATTATTATTTGCTGAATGTTTTCATAATGTTATCAAAATACGTTCTGAGTACAACGTTCATGAAACGTCCTTACGATGTAATTTGTACTTAATGAATGTTCTCGTAATATAGAGAGAAAATGTGATAACAACGTTAGAAGACGTTTATAGAACATTCTCGTAACGTCTTTATGATGTTATTAATATTTGCTAAATGTTTTTTGGAATGGTTTAACTTTTTTTTTTTTTTAAATGTTACTACTTGTTTGATCATTAAAGACAATTAAAGAGAACATGAAGTCACAAGACACATCCATAAGAAACAAATAATGAATGCAAGTTGTACATAAAATATACAAGCAAGCAGGAATAACACACTGACAAAATGTTTTATAGAATGTTTTGCTAACATTCCAATTAAGTTTCTGAAACATTCAAAATATAATTTTTTTTTTTAAAACAAAACAATACAGTCTTCAGCCTGAAGCATCACTGTAAAATAACAATGTTTGGAACTCCATATGAAACACTTCATATTCACAGAACACAATTTTGTGTTTTCTTTTTCTATTGTGTTGTTTTCCACGTCTTGATAGATTTGACTCGTGTGCTGTCTTGTCTAGTTGTATGTTTGAGTTTGTGTTTTTTTCCCCCTTGTTTAACTTGGTAGGGTTGTGTTTTTGGTTTAGAAAATGTAAGCTTTGCTCTTTATGATTTCTTGTTTTGGACTGTGTACTTAGTGTACTACAGTAAAATGTGAATCTTAAAGTCATATCTGTTATTTTTGGATTCAGATATTTAATGCACTTACTTAATACTCCGGAAAAATGTAAACACTCTGTAAACGTGAATTCTGCTACTTTGAAATCCATGCATTTTATCTAGTTTTATCACTTGAATTCATATAAACATAAATATAAACAGGGCAGCACAGTGGGTAGCACTGTCACCTCACAGCCAGAAGATTCCTGGTTCAAGTTAGCTGGTTCTCTGTGTGTCAGTGTGGGTTTCCTCCAGGTACTCCGGTTTCCACCACAGTTCAAAGACATGCAGCAGAGGTAAATTAGCAATACTCAAGTCTCTGTGTGTGAGCCCGGCGATAGACTGGCCATCCGTTTGTGGTGTTTTGAACGTTCAGAAAACATTTAATAACATTTCCAAAATTATAGAATGGAATGTTCCTCTAACGTTCACATAAACCAAGAAAGAAACATTCTTAATACGGGGGGAAAAAAAACCCCTGATAATTTAAACGTTCCGAAAATATTCCGAAATAACGTTTTCATAACATTTCCAAAATGATAGAGTGGAATGTTCCTCTAACATTCACATGAACCAAGAAAAAAATCGTTCTCGATACATTAAAAAAACTGGATGTTTAAAAAACATTCAAAAATAAAGTTTTTAACGTTGGGAATGTTAGCAAAACATTCTAAGAACATATTTTTGTTAGCTGGGAACTTAGGTGATTCTTGTTTCCTGGTTCTGTGTTTGAGTGACGTGTGCAAAACAGGCGTGTCTGTAAAGCAGCTTCCTCATTGCTGCTAAGTTTCTAGTTTTCATGGGTGTTCCCACACACACTGTGTTTAATCAGTCTCAGACACACACTCAAAAAATGTAAGTTAGAGAGAAGCAAGACAACACCCTTAAAAGTTCAGTAAATCTGTAACTAAATACTACACTGGTACTGCAGGACTGAAAACCAGTTTCTTGAAATCAAAATAGCCAGATCTTGTTTTTATTGAATACTGCAGTAATTACTATAAGTGATTTATCCATGCACATCATTATTTTGTGCGCTCGTAATCTTGAATCGAAATAAATTCCCCTCCCTTTTGCAGTGACATCTCTTCTCTGATGATGAGGGCGGGGCAACCTGTCACTCACATGAGATCCACCAATAGCAAACCACGACCATCCAATCAATTCCCCATGGACAAATTCAAGCCTACATGTGTTCTTGTTCCTGAGACCATTTCATTTGGATATGCTGTATAGCAAGGAATCGTACCTTATATATCATGCTGACATTAATAGCTCATGAGTGATTTCACTTTGAGTGTCATGAAATATTTAGTCTTTTCAGAAATGTACACCAACAGCTTTATCTCCAGGAGCCGTATTTCTGTTCAGAGCATGTCTGTTTGCAATCCTGTGTGTGAAAATAAGTTTTTTTTTATTAGATATTTATTAATATAACTCCGATTGTGTTCATCAGAAAGAAGAAAGTCATATACACCTAGGATGGCTTGAGGGTGAGTAAAGCTCGGAGTAATTTTCATTTTAAAGTGAACTAATCCTTTAATCTTCAGTTGCCTTTCAGGTTAACTTGTCATCTATAAACACCAAACTTCTTAAGGCCAAGAAACATTAGGGGAAATTACTAATGTTGTGGACATCCACAGTGCCACAAAACAAGATTACTTACTTTGTAATTATTGCTTCAATTCACTAATAAAATGCGTGTCGCTGTGGGAGATGCACGATGGTTATGCTGTGATCTTTGTTTGAACTATTTTCGCTGCTGAAATAGAACAAAAACAGTCAGTACTGCGTCTAAAATGTAAGTGACTTTATTAACTTGTATTGAATTTACTTACCTAATAATTATTAACTTATTATTGAATGAGGGCTATAAAAGTAGTGTCACATTTTCAGTCGTGATTCCAATAACGCAGGGAAAACAGCCCTCTTGGTCGTATGATTTTACGTAACTGTATCATATGTTATAAATATAATTTTTTTTTACAGCAGCATGTTTTCTTTGTGTGTGCTGCACTCACTGTTCAGCCCGAGAGGCTGCGCGAGCCTTGCTGTCGTCAGTACATTTTACATTATATATTATTATCAATCATCAATCGCCACTTACACTAAATGTAATCATGTTATTGATGTTTTAATCAGGACAAGTAAAACTCTCTTTCTCGCCCCTTCAAAAAATTAAGCGTTAATGTCGAGCCCTGGTAAACCTATGTGCAGCCCCAGACTGTCCCGGTCCAATTTAACCCTTGGTAACATAGCTCTTAGTGAATGAAAACATCCTGCAAAGTTTTAAATCTGAAAGTGCACCGTATATAAAGTTATTGTCTCTCAAAAGTAAGAGTCGACTCAGAGTCAATTAAATGAGTCGTTTGTAAACCAAATCCCAAGCCGTTTCGTTGTGACGTCAGCTAGGACCAGCTTAGGACCAGCATAAACCAGCTCAAACCAGCATACCAGCTTCAAAACCTACCTTAACCAGTATATGCTGTTTTTTTCAACAGGGTTTGTCTTAAAATATGGATCAATGCCCAGTTTATTTGGACCAGCCTGCTCCTCTGAATCTCAACCTGTAAGTACGACTAATAATTGATGTTTATATTTTCGTTCAAAATTCGTAGTTTTGTATGTTTATGTTGTGTAACGTACACCAGTTCCCACAGGTGCACCTACATTAAGTATAACAGTGACGCTGCTATCACGTCTAACTAATGTGACACTTACCATAGAGAAAAATCCTACTCCAGTCGTGAACGCGAATCATTTCTGGTTGATCGACTACTTCAGACGTTTCATCGTCAGACTTGGGCTCGAATTGATACGGTAAAATCGATGCTATCTTTCTATCCATACATTGTATACAATGTCTTACGAATTGATAGCTGTCATTCAGTTATGGCAATGGGAGTGTGTGCGCACAGTAGACCAATCACAAAGTATTGGGCCATCTGACCAATCAGAGCAGTGTAGGCTCACGGAAAGGAGGGGTTTAGAGAGACTGATTTATTGAACCTCTTCAAACGAATCATTTACCAATCTTTGGTGAACTGAGGTGAAATTAAATGTATATTTTGAGAAAACAAGTGTTTTTTGACCTTGCATGCATGTAAACCTGTTGTAGGAGACTCACAAAACAATATTAGGAACCTTAAAAATGGCTTAATAGGGGCACTTTAAATTATTATTATTATTATTTTAAAGTTTGAATATCAATAGCATTTCTCCTGCATTACTTATGATTGTAAGAGCAAAGCAGTTGCCTCAGGATTTAGTAACAGAACATACAGGGTTTTTTTTCTTAAGTAAAATGCAAATATTACTGTCCTTAATAATGTCGTTATTGTTACTATTATTCTTTTCAATATCTAACATTTTTAGCAGATCGTTTAGGTAGTTGTGTATTATTTGGATATGTAACCAGTACTTAGTAGATGACCCCTGTCCTGCATCCTTGCATTATAAAATATATGGGTTGCGATACACATAGGTAGATTAAAACATTTAGGCCTACACTATGCATTATGTTCTCTTATACATTTTAAAACAATTTAGACAAAACCTGTTTTATGCCGTTATGCTAAACCATTCATGATTTCTTAAAGTTTTTCGAAGCTAAATGTCTGACAAATGTCAAGGGAACTTTATCTCAGTAAACATTTTTGACAGACTCGAGCACATTTGTAGATAAGCAAGTAAGAACCATATTTATAACTTTATTTTTATAACTCTACACACAATAAAACTTGAGCCCAGTGTCTGACTGGCGTTTATGTAAACCTGTGTAAGCTTGGATAGTTCGTATGTTTAACTCCAAAAAAAGAAGGTGACATGAGGTACATTCATGTACCTGCTATTGGCCAATCACAGCCCTCTGCTGTCAGGATAGACCAATCACACTCGCGATAATACTTGTTATTTGATCCTTCAGTCACAGTAATAGAAAACGAAACCAAAAGTTTGCATTTGCTAAGACGCCATTTCAGATTGCTGAACCAAAGACTACAAGTTCTATCATATTTATATTGGTAAGTCCAGTAATATCCTTCTCATAACTTACATGAAGTTTTCTTATATCTTGACGTGTGTGTGTGTGTGTGGTATTTATATTTATGATCAAACTCAGTTGAGAGTTTACTACAGGGTATACTCGAGGCGTGAGGCAAAAGTAACAAATAATGTTTATCATATAATGTATTATATACATTTCTGCAAAATATGATTAAACCCAGGTTTTAATGAGGTTTTATCAACATTCACATCGAGGTCAACATTTGTTATATTTTTATTTACCCCAGTGTTGTAGCCACGGGCTGGGCTAGGCCTTCCAAGGAAACGTACATAGAAACGGTCATAAACTTTGGATCTAACCCCGAGTTGACAGTTGACCCACTGAACATGATCTAAACCAATTCTGAAATCTGAATTAGTGTGTGCTGAAGTTTTTTCGAAGTGTTGTTATTGGCCTATGTGTGCAGGTGTGTACAACCTGTCTCATTTAAAAAGTAGATCTATATCTTTTATCTTTATATATATGTATATATATATATATATAATCAGTGGTGTGCGGTGTTTTTTTAAAACAAAGAGGCAAAGTCCTTGTGTGTGTGTGTATATATATATATATATATATATAATATAGTAAATTTATGTAATTTTTACACTTAATTTTCCTGGTTAAATATTACATAAAAAAAGAAACCAAATGACTATTTTTGTACTGTGTAATGTTCTATTTATTAATACCCAGTATAAAGTCAGTGTTTTTGCACATTTTTACATTTATTCGAAAATAATATCTAAAGGCAGTAACAATTTAAACAATATATATTATTTGTGAACTAATGTTCAGCTTTTCTCTTTAACCCGCATGCACTGTTCGATTTCTGGCGACTGCCTGTATGGTCCGGGTCAAAAACATATGAAAAAAACATACAATCATGTACAAATAATTAACTTTTAATATCAATACTTTTCACACATTACAAAGAACAAACATCTGAATTTATGAGTTTTTAACCACTATTTTTAAGTCTGCCCCTCCCCCCACCAATGGGACATTGCCATTACATTTATAACAATAATATCTTAAGTCTAAACCTAAAGTAATCTTGACAAACTATATAACATTTGAAAGCTTTCAGACTGTAGTTTTCATATTTGGTGACTGATTTTCAAAAGAAATGATATAGAGAAATAGCGATTTGTTGGTGCTAACCTATAACACGCTCTGATTCTTTCCGTATGTTTTTAGTGTTTTTGGGATTGAATTCAAATCAAATATTAACATTACTGCATAAACTTCTGAATAGGATGTCTACTTCATAAATATTTTGAAAAGTATGGAAAAATATGGTTCAGATCACTCAAACCATATATGGAAATCAAAGAATCCTTATATGGTCACCGGTGAAATCTGAATGTCATCTAAGTCTTACTGAAAGTTATTTTTTTGAGATACCAACCCAAAAAGTTTTAGTGTTGAACATGTTTTGTAAAAAATATATATATTTTATATAAAATATAAAAAATATATATATTTTACATTTATATAACTTTTTTTAAACTTTACTTTTACATATTTTTTACTTTCTACAGTAAAGATACCAAACTTAAGTCTTAAAACTTAAGCTTTTTAACAATTTTAAAGTGAAAAGTCATATCTAAGTCATATCTTTTTTAAGCATAGATATTTCATATCTATGCTTAAAAAATGGGACAGACATTTAACAGGTAAAACAACTTTATATTTTCACAAACTTTGAAAATAAAAAGTTTTAAACTCAGTAAGACACTGGCACTTAAGTACTAGATTTGATGAGTTCTGACCAACAATACAGAAGTGTTTTGTATTTTAGGTCTTTACAGTTGCTTTTGATTGGCTGTCTATATGGGTCAAATTGACCCACAAACAGTAAGAACGTATACATTTCTGTATGCACATTTCACAACACATTAGCATGTTGAAACTTTGCATGCATGTTCATGACCCTAAATGAGAAAAAGTCAAACAATTTCGAGAAAAACAATGTAGGTTAGATAGTATTTCAGACAGATTGAAAAAAGAAATGATAGCTAATTTTTACCATATGTGGCTGACAAAATATTTTTTTTGTATTGAAATAAGTGAGGAAAAGCTCCTTTTTTAGCTTCATAGGGTAGTTAAAAAAAAACTAAAATAACAAAATATAACCAAGAAATGTTATTATTTGGGGTCTGTATAGTTGCCTTAGAACATTAAAATATGTGGGTCAAATTGACCCGCGAACATCACCAACGTAACCAAAATTTAGTGTGTATAGGTCAAAACACATCAGCGTGTTGAAACTGTACATGCAAGTTCATGAGGAAAAAGTCTCAAAATTTCAAGAAAAAAAAAGTAGGGTAATTGATGTGTCCGACAACTCAAAAATCAAAACGGGTCAAACTGACCCGCAACAGTACATGAGGGTTTAAGGCCCTGATATACTTAAAAGAAAGTTCTTTTTCGTTCTTCGTTTAGAAGTAAAACGAAGTTCGAAATGCGTGACCAGCGATATACTGTAATCGAACATCTGATGCTGCCCACACTGCTGAGAGCGGAGCTCTTACCTCAACAAACTCTACAGACGAAATGAGTCAGAAATTAGTTCCATGCGAATGGTAGACCAATGGTAGTACAAAGGTGTTTTGCAGCTATAAACGAACTTCGTTTTGGCCTGATTTTGTTCGAAATGACGTCACATCAGTTCGTTCTTCGATTTCGTTTGAAGTATATCGGGGCCTTAATAGTCAACTTATTTTCAGCAGCTATCAAGCTTGTACACTGGTCACAGACACAAATATGTACCTTTAATTTCACCAAGCTGATTTCTCAGTAAAAAAAAAAAAAAACCCACATTCATCATGTTTTCAGGCCATTTCAAGTTTGATTTTGATGTGACATAAAGAGGAGATATCTAAATGGCTGATTTGTTTACTTTTCTTTAATGCCATCGTTATTGTCTTCATTCCTTAATTCAAGAACACGCACAAACCAATCATATCCTATTATAACCAATCATATCTAAGACTTTCCCCCATTCATTCTCAATTATCCCCTGCTAAACCCACCGCATGCTTTGGGGGTCTGTTCAAACTCAATGGGCTCATGGGAGGCAAGAGAGACATGGCGTTCCGCTGTTATGGAGGGCCAAACCTGCAAAAACATTCAAGCTCAGAGTGGCAGTGCTAAAGCTTTGAGGCCACAGTGACACCTCGTGGTGTGACTAAACGAAACACAAGCGGTTTGGACGTGCATTTGCAAGAAGTCGCACAGGGGATGAATGACTTAGAGATGGCAATTTATCCAAAATCTTATATCACAGTTATTTAATATCACCCTAACTGTATGTATATACCATCTTTATTCCGAAAAACATCGCCGGTCGGGATTTCTTAATTGTCTTGGCACACATGAACAGAAGCAACTGCCTTCAACAATTCTGATAACAAATACTTTGACACAGAAGCACGTGAAATGGTCCACTATTAATCACGTTTAATGTAAATGCGCTGGATGGGGCTGATAAGAGCTTGTGTTTATTGTCAATGAGACTCGCACACCAGCTCAGAATGCAGAGAGAATTCAGCGCACATTTCGCTGAAGTCTATGCAAGCATATTGATCAATGCATTCAAAACGCGGCTTCAAATACAGTTTATATTCGCATTCCCTAATTTTGCATGCATAACGTGACAAATCAAATGCTTAAAATATAATGCATATTTTATAGATGCTGCTCTTAGATAACCTGCTGATTAATCACACGTCATCAATTGGAATTATTCAGGATAAATCAAACAAAAGGTGCTCATGTAAATGCAGACAATGAGACATGCATCTCGCAATGCATTGTAGATCTGTACACAGAAGCATCATGCCCATTCAAACAGCACCTGTCGTGCCCCCTTAGATTTCTGAGCCAACTGCATTTTTAATGTAACTTCCAAAAACAATGTTGACAGCAACAGACACAAACTTTTCTATTAAGAGGTCGTATTTCCCCCCTATAAATTGATTTCTAGGGGCATTTTATTCAAACCTTATTAAATATGCATCATCGTATGATCAAGTTCTTAATTTTAATCAAAAAATTCATTATTATTATAATAATAATAAGGCAATATGGCTGTTACCAGCAAAATAAAATCAACAAAAGCCATCTTTGCACTGCAAATCGTTATGAGATGTTTTATATATAACATTTTGAATATAGTCACCCTGCCATGAGTTTTACCCTTATTTAAATAACATATGTTATAGGAATTTTAACACAGAACCGTTGCGCCTCTAAGGAACACGTGGTGTTTTCTTATCGAATGAATCAGTTTTTAAATGAATCGGCTGAATTAATGATTGAACTCACTTGTTAAGACAGTGACTTGCCGCCACCTACTGGCTGTTTTAGTTTCATAGTTTCAAGAAAGTCATATACACCTAGGATGGCTTGAGAATTTTTGGGTGAACTAACTCTTTAAAGAGGACCTACTATGCCCCATTTTACAAGATGTAAAATAAGTCACAGGTATCCCCAGCTCAAAATATACCACAGATCATTTATTATACCATGCCCTAAATGCTACTTTTTGGGCATATGTGTATCTTTAAATGAAAAATAACCTGCTGCTTCCCACCCTCTTTCCAGAAAAAACAAACAAAAAACATTTTCTTGTTGACTGTGTGAGATTCGGCAACCCTGCATTATAGAATGTTGTTTATTAGAATTATTTATTTTTTCCTCTTATATATAATTTATGTTCTCAGTGTTTCTAACAGGCTGAAAATCATGATTAAATTATAGGAGAGCACCGCTTGTTAAAATGAGTCTCTCTGAGGAGAGAGAGGAGGGAGTTCAGAACCAGAGAGCAACATCTCCAGAGCCCAGCTGTATATCTATGAAGAGTGATGAATCCATGGAAATCCCTGTCACCTTCAGTGATGGAGAAGTGATCTTCAACCCCAGGTGAGACAACAACCAGTATTGGAGACAAGAGACAGAACTATTCATTAAACAACAGAGAGATCATCAGAATTATTGTTTTATTAGTATCCGAATCCATCATGTCCAGTATCCAGCTGTGTCTATGAAGAGTTTTTTTGTATGCAACAAATGACGTCAGAAAAGCATCAGTACGTTATAATCAGTTATGGTCTATTACTGAACCGATACCGAATCGTCCTCGTCTGCATCGCGATGCATCGTAGAAATGATCAATTTCGACACCCCTACTCAGAAGGCCTTTATTAACCCCTCTGGAGCCGTATGGATTTCTTTTATGATGGATGGATGGATATTTTTTTTGTTTGTGTTTAGCTGAAAGAAGGAAGTCATATACACCTAGGATGGCTTGAGAATTTTTGGGTGAACTAACTCTTTAAAGAGGACCTACTATGCCCCGTTTTACAAGATGTAAAATAAGTCACAGGTATCCCCAGCTCAAAATATACCACAGATCATTTATTATACCATGCCCTAAATGCTACTTTTTGGGCATATGTGTATCTTTAAATGAAAAATAACCTGCTGCTTCCCACCCTCTTTCCAGAGAAAAAAAAACAAAAAACATTTTCTTGTTGACTGTGTGAGATTCGGCAACCCTGCATTATAGAATATTGTTTATTAGAATTATTTATTTTTTCCTCTTATATATAATTTATGTTCTCAGTGCTTCTAACAGGCTGAAAATCATGATTAAATTATAGGAGAGCACCGCTTGTTAAAATGAGTCTCTCTGAGGAGAGAGAGGAGGGAGTTCAGAACCAGAGAGCAACATCTCCAGAGCCCAGCTGTATATCTATGAAGAGTGATGAATCCATGGAAATCCCTGTCACCTTCAGTGATGGAGAAGTGATCTTCAACCCCAGGTGAGACAACAACCAGTATTGGAGACAAGAGACAGAACTATTCATTAAACAACAGAGAGATCATCAGAATTATTGTTTTATTAGTATCCGAATCCATCATGTCCAGTATCCAGCTGTGTCTATGAAGAGTTTTTTTGTATGCAACAAATGACGTCAGAAAAGCATCAGTACGTTATAATCAGTTATGGTCTATTACTGAACCGATACCGAATCGTCCTCGTCTGCATCGCGATGCATCGTAGAAATGATCAATTTCGACACCCCTACTCAGAAGGCCTTTATTAACCCCTCTGGAGCCGTATGGATTTCTTTTATGATGGATGGATGGATATTTTTTTTGTTTGTGTTTAGCTGAAAGAAGGAAGTCATATACACCTAGGATGGCTTGAGAATTTTTGGGTGAACTAACTCTTTAAAGAGGACCTACTATGCCCCGTTTTACAAGATGTAAAATAAGTCACAGGTATCCCCAGCTCAAAATATACCACAGATCATTTATTATACCATGCCCTAAATGCTACTTTTTGGGCATATGTGTATCTTTAAATGAAAAATAACCTGCTGCTTCCCACCCCCTTTCCAGAAAAAACAAACAAAAAACATTTTCTTGTTGACTGTGTGAGATTCGGCAACCCTGCATTATAGAATGTTGTTTATTAGAATTATTTATTTTTTCCTCTTATATATAATTTATGTTCTCAGTGCTTCTAACAGGCTGAAAATCATGATTAAATTATAGGAGAGCACTGCTTGTTAAAATGAGTCTCTCTGAGGAGAGAGAGGAGGGAGTTCAGAACCAGAGAGCAACATCTCCAGAGCCCAGCTGTATATCTATGAAGAGTGATGAATCCATGGAAATCCCTGTCACCTTCAGTGATGGAGAAGTGATCTTCAACCCCAGGTGAGACAACAACCAGTATTGGAGACAAGAGACAGAACTATTCATTAAACAACAGAGAGATCATCAGAATTATTGTTTTATTAGTATCCGAATCCATCATGTCCAGTATCCAGCTGTGTCTATGAAGAGTAACAGTGATTTGATTCCTTTCATCTAATTTTTTTTTTTTTTGTATGCAACAAATGACGTCAGAAAAGCATCAGTACGTTATAATCAGTTATGGTCTATTACTGAACCGATACCGAATCGTCCTTGTCTGCAACGCGATGCATCGTAAAAACTATCAATTTCGACACCCCTACTCAGAAGGTCTTTATTAACCCCTCTGGAGCCGAATGGATTACTTTTATGATGGATGGATGGATATTTTTTTGTTTGTGTTTGGCTGAAAGAAGGAAGTCATATACACCTAGGATGGCTTGAGAGTGAGTAAATTATGGAATAATTTTCATTTTTGGGTGAACTAACCCTTTAAAGAAGACCTACTATGCCCCTTTTTACAAGATGTAATATAAGCCACAGATATCCCCAGCTCAAAATACATCACAGATCATTTATTATACCATGCCCTAAAATGCTACTTTGTGGGCACATGTGTCTCTTTAAATGAAAAGTAACCTGCTGCTTCCCACCCCCTTTTAGAAAAGGAAAAAAAAAAAAAAAATCTTGTTGACTGTGTGAGATTCGGCAACCCTGCATTACAGAATATTGTTTATTAGAATTGTAAATTTTATTGTGCTAATTTATCTGTATCTGATTTAGAGCGAGCAGAAATCTGTGAGAAATATAATGACCCAAAGTGATGAACTTTAACCTGTTATGTAGGTTAAAGCGCTGTGTCATACGCCATAACTGAGCACAAGGCAGTCCGTGTTCGTCTCAGCTCAAGGTTCAGGCTTATTTGTTCATTAATGACATAATCAGCAATAGTCAACGTTGACTCGACTTTAATCGCATAAATGTCAACTTTATGTGATTACAGTCATCCACCAGCTAGACCAGAACTATGCCAGCTCTAAACAGCCTAGGCCAACATGGAATTCATGCTTGATTTTTCAGCAGGGTTGTGTCTCAGTTGGTTTTGAGAATGACACACATGGCTTTACTAGAAGATCTTGCAGCTAGTGCTCTCATTCATTCTATGTGTTTTTTCTCCCTGCTGTGTGGATAGAGATGATCAGACTGGAGAACTGCAGGATTCTCACCTACCAAAAGATGATGAACTACAGAAAGCCAAAGACCAACACAAAACCAGCATGAAGAACAAGAATGAGAGATTATTTGAGGGAATCAAATTTCAAGGGAATCCGACTCTTCTAAACAGGATCTACACACAGCTGTACATCATAGAGGGAGAAAGTGAAAAGGTGAATGAAGAACATGAGGTTTTGCATATGGAGAAAACTCCCAGAACACAACATTCACAAGACATTCCAATCAGCTGCAATGACATCTTTAAACCTTTGGCTGAACCAGGATGTGAGCAGAAAGACAAAATAAAGGTTGTTCTTACTAAAGGCATTGCTGGAATTGGAAAAACTGTCTCTGTGCAGAAGTTCATTCTGGACTGGGCTGAGGAAAAAGCCAATCAGGATGTAGATTTCATGTTTGTGCTTGCATTTCGGGAGATAAACTTGATTAAAGAAAATCAGTACAGTCTTCACAGACTTCTGGTTGACTTCAATCCTGAACTTCAACATCTGGACTCAAAGATTTATGAGGAGTGCAAAGTTGTGTTCATCTTTGATGGTCTGGATGAAAGCAGAATTACACTGATGTTTTCAGACAGTGTGAAAGTTTCTGATGTAAATGAGTCTTCATCAGTGGATGTGTTGATGTCAAACCTCATCAGAGGAGAGCTGCTTCCCTCTGCTCACATCTGGATCACCTCCAGACCAGCAGCAGCCAATCAGATCCCCTCCATATATATCAACCGTGTGACAGAAATTCAAGGATTCAGTGACCCTCAGAAGGTAGAATATTTCAGGAAAAAAATTAGTGAGGAGCATCAAGCCAGCAGAATCATCTCACACATTCAAGCATCAAGAAGCCTCCACATCATGTGCCACATACCCGTCTTCTGCTGGATCTCAGCTAATGTGCTTCAAAACCTCCTGAAACAAGATGACAGTGTAGAAATCCCTCACACTCTGACTGAAATGTACATCCACTTCCTACTCATTCAGATAAACACAAGAAATCAGAAGTATGAAGAGAGAGATCCAAAGAAACTCTTGCAGTCCAACAGAGAAGTGATTTTGAAACTTGCTGAACTGGCTTTCAAACAGTTGATGAAGGGCAATGTTATGTTTTATGAGGAGGATCTAAGCGAGTGTGGCATAGACATCACTGATGCCTCAGTGTATTCTGGGATTTGCACTGAGATCTTTAGGGAGGAATCTGTGATTCATCACAGGAAAGTCTACTGCTTCATACATCGGAGCTTTCAGGAGTTTCTAGCAGCTTTATGTGTATTTTACTCCCATCTGATGAAGAAAATGGAATCATTGCAGTTTTTTCTGGATAACAGAACTGAAAGCTACACATCAAAGCCAATGTCTTTGTGTGAGCTTCTAAAATCAGCAGTTACTAAAACTCTTCAGACTAATAATGGTTACCTGGATCTTTTTCTGCGGTTCCTGTTGGGCATCTCACTGGAGTCTAATCAGAGACTCTTAGAGGATCTACTGACACGTACAGAAAAAAGCTCGAAGACCATCAGAGAAACCACAAAGTACATTAAAGACAAAATTAAGGAAAGCTATGGTCTATTAGCTGACAGATCCATCAGTCTGTTCTTCTGTCTTCTTGAAGTAAATGATCAGACTCTGTACAAAGAGATTCAGGAGTTTGTGAAATCGGGTGAACATTCAGAGAATAAACTCTCCCCTGGTCACTGCTCAGCAATAACCTACATTCTTCAGATGTCAGAGGAAGTACTGGATGAATTTGATCTCATGAAATACAACACATCAAATGTGGGTAGAAGGAGACTAATACCAGCTGTGGTTAACTGCAAAAAAGCTCTGTGAGTATTTTATTTACATATCTTTTTTTGTCAATCACAGAATACAGATAACATTAGCCACCCATCTCCTCCTCACTCCATTGTTTTCTTCGCTACAGACTTGTTGGATGTAATCTATCTGATCAGCACTGTGAAAGTTTGTCTTCAGCTCTGCGATCATCAAACTCCCATCTGACAGAGCTGAACCTGAATAACAATAACCTGCAGGATTCAGGAGTGAAGCTACTCTCTGTTGGACTGAAGAGTTCAGACTGTCAACTGAACATACTGAGGTTTGAGTTTTACACTGATTCAATCAGTATGTTGAAATATGTTAATGAATAGTTTGTTTAAATAAACCAGTTAATGTCATTGTATTGTATTTTAAATATTTGTTTAATGGCATCTTTTTTACTTGTCCTGTAAAAATGTAAAGTTATTGTTTTCGTTGTTTTTGACCCATGGAACCTTGTAAACAGTGCTTTAAGATTTTTAGGTAGGTCTAACAGGTAGGATATATACAGAAATTGAATAAGTTATTAAACACAGTTTTCACTGCATAAATTATAAATTAAATATATAAATTAAATATAATTAAGTATTGACCCCTTTTCCCGAGAGAGCAGTTCTCTCCTGGACAAATTCTACATAGGAGAGCCATCAAGGAGAGAAACGAGGTCTGAAAAACAAACTCGGTCCGACCAGAATGGAGCTATTAGTAGAAGACAGACCCCGTCCAGGTGAACTCTCTCCAGAACTCCCAGGAGCAGAACAATCAGGGGAAAAGCGTACAGATGTAAGCTCGGCCACTTCTGTACCATGGTGTCCAGCCCAAGAGGAGGTGAGGGGGAACCACAGTGGACAATAAGTCGTCTCTAGAGATGCGAAAAGATCTACTCCTTCACCACATCAGGATAAAGTCTCCATTCCCCGGGCCTCGGCCCCTGCCTTGACAGGATGTCTGCTCTCTGATTCAGGTACCCTGGGATGTACACCGCACTCATAGAGAGCAGCTTCCCTTGGGCCCACATGAGTATCTGGTGAGCCAGGTTGTATAAGGGGACGGCATTTCCAGGCAATTTATGTGCCACGATAATTTCCCCCTGCTTGTCAGGGATGCATCCATCGTTAGCATGACCAGGAGCCCCAAGCACAGGTCTTTGGGTAAGGAACGAAGGCATCGCCACATGACCTTGATCATGTGGAGCGGGTTTCCCCTGTTTGGAAGGAGCAAGGAACTCAACACCGCTACGTTTCCGGGCAGACGTTGGGGATACATCTATGATTCTTATCCCTTTTAACAAACCATTCACCTTATTACTTTTTGGCTTTACCTATATATTACTTCTAGAACAGTCTAACTTAGGAATTAAATGCATGTTAAGTCACCTCCACATATTAAATTTCCTTGGGCATCATTATGTCATTGTGAATGATGTAATTGCATGAGGATGTAACTGATTAATTGAAACGAACTGTCTGAAAGAACAAATTTGTGAAACAGAACCATACTTCCCATCACTAATTTCTGGAGGGCCACTGTCCTGCAGAGTTTAGCTCCAACCCTAAATAAACACACCCAATCCAGCTAACCAAGGTCTTTAGAAGTTCTAGAAACTTCCAGGCTGGTGTGTTGGAGCTGGTTGAAGCTAAACTCTGCAGGACAGTGGCCCTCTAGGAGACAAGTTTGACACCCCATCCTAAAGTGTATTTATTTGGTTTCCTCTTAATGTGATGGTTAAAAATTATATCTTATAATTATCATCATTTATATTTTAAATTACTGTACATATCCATCTATAACTTTTATCTTAACAAAACATTTATATAATAAAATATATTATAATATCTAATCTAAAGGTAATATTTGTAAATACAGAATTAGTATCAAATTTTGTAAAAGGCAATCATTGGGTATACTCACGTGTTTTGTTTTTCTTCAGATTGACAGGTTGTAGATTGACTGGTGAGTGCTGTGAAAGTCTGTCTTCAGCTTTACAGTCATCAAATTCCCATCTGAGAGAGCTGGACCTCAGTAACAATAGCCTGCAGGATTCAGGAGTGAAGCAGCTGTCTGTTGGACTGAAGAGTTCACATTGTCAACTGAACATACTGAGGTTTGCCTATCAAATTTAGTTCTAAATAAGAGATTTTAACAAAAAATAGCTTGTGAGTAAAGACTCCCAAGTGCGGTTTTAAAAAAAATAATTGTGACACCCTTGGTTGTAGCATGGTTTTAATCAGTTTATATAATTTAAATAGCAAATAAAAATTATATAATTTTAATTATAAAAGTACTATTTAAAATAAAAGGTAAAAATAAATCAGTTGTATGTAGTAAAGTAATTTTCAACATACAAATGCATAGTAAGAAATAAACGCACTACAAGCAATACATAAAATGTTAGACATTTTCTGAACAGTTGAGGTGAGTCAAGTGAGTTCACTCTTTTGTCTGCACTTCCTGTTTCCCCCATGTCTTCTGTGCTTGTTTACAAAAACCAAATAAGTTTATCTTGGTCTCATCAGACCACAGGACATGGTTCCAGTAATCCATGTCCTTAGTCTGCTTGTCTTCAGCAAACTGTTTGCGGGCTTTCTTGTGCATCATCTTTAGAAGACAGCCATGCAGAGCAATTTGATGCAGTGTGCGGCGTATGGTCTGAGCACTGACAGGCTGACCCCCCACCCATTAAACCTCTGCAGCAATGCTGGCAGCACAACCTCTGGATATGACACTGAGCACGTGCACTCAACTTCTTTGGTCAACCATGGTGAGGCCTGTTCCAAGTGGAACATGTCCTGTTAAACCGCTGTATGGTCTTGGCCACCGTGCTGCAGCTCAGTTTCAGGGTCTTGGCAATCTTCTTATAGCCAACGCCATTTTTATGTAGAGCAACAATTCTTTTTTTCAGATCCTCAGAGAGTTCTTTGCCATGAGGTGCCATGTTGAACTTCCAGTGACCAGTATGAGAGAGTGAGAGCGATAACACCAAATTTAACACACTTGCTCCCCATCCACACCTGAGACCTTGTAACACTAATGAGTCTCATGACACCAGGGAGAGAAAATGGCTAATTGGGCCCAATTTGGACATTTTCACTTATGGGTGTACTCACTTTCGTGGTCAGCGGTTTAGACATTTTGAGGGGACAGCAAATTTACACTGTTATACAAGCTGTACACTCACTACTTTACATTGTAGCAAAGTGTCATTTCTTCAGTGTTGTCACATGAAAAGATATAATAAAATATTTACAAAAAAGTGAGGGGTGTACTCACTTCCGTGAAATATTGTATATTACACATTTATGTTCAAACACCATTTTAAAAGTGAGTTTTTCAAAATAGGTCCCCTTCAAGGTAGAAGTGATCACTGCAAATGCTAGCCAGAATGTGTCATTTAATGATTGTTGTGACAGGAGTTTCTTACTTCTTTATTGTTCTGCTTAGATTGGTCACCTGTAATATCACTGGTCAGTGCTGTGACAGTTTGTCTTCCGCTCTACAATCATCAAACTCCCATCTGAGAGAGCTGGACCTGAGTAACAATGACCTGCAGGATTTAGGAGTGAAGTGGCTGTCTGCTGGACTAGAGAGTTCACACTGTCAACTGAATATACTGAGGTATTTAATAGATTAAGAATTACTGCCATCAAAGTAAACATGTCAGTTTTGTCCTGCTCTTTACTTCTTGGGTGCTTGTAATGTCTTAGCAGAACCTAGTTGCTGCATTTGCTCCAGTCTTTTAATGAAGACAGTGCCTATTTACAAGTGTAAGTGTAAATAGCAATTAGACACTTTATATTAAGTGAAAATAGCATATTCTCTTAGCAATAGATGCTATTTACAGGAAATAGTGACATTCTATTTACACTGACAATAGCAGAATTTTCTTAGCGATATGCTATTTACAGTAAATGAAAATACCAATATTTTCTATTTACACTGTATAAAAGTAGCAGTTCTTTGCAATAAGTGCAAATAGTTGTTGGATGCTATTTACTTTTAAATAGTGGCTGATACTATTTGCACCACAGTATTGTTGTACATTAACAGGATTTAGTAATAAAAGAGTGTAAATGACTATATTCAAATTATTAAATGGATACCGCTTTATTGGGACAATAAAGCCCTCCCTACACCTACCCCTACCCCTAACCGATAAAACACTTTATTATTAAACAGCTTTTAGGCACTTTATTTCCACTTTTCAAATATTTTCTTTATTTTTATTGAAAATAAATGGCCTTCCGATCTGATATGTGATGGGAAAAGGGAGAAGAACAAGTTCAGCAAAAGGCGGATTCGGACTTGAGTTGAATGCATAAAAAGTTACTTTCAGGCACCATACTCCCTATGGCCCACGCCACTGCAGATGTTAAGTGGCGCGCATCTTTTTTAATCTTGTGTGGCCCAACCAGACATGGGTGGAGTTAGTGTAAATAGCCTTTGCCAACAAGACAGGCTATTTACACATAGCAAAGGGTGTTCTACTAAGTACCAAAGATGCTTACCATGAAGGGGTTGAATAATTTTGAGACTGCAGAAGTCATTAAAAGTTGCATTTTCTGTTGAATTTGGGGAAACCACTTGAAACATTTGTTGAGCTATTTCAGTTACTTTTGTTTGATTTGTTCATTACAAACAGCTGAAAGTCTACAGCGAATAGTCCTGATTTGCAATGAGGGTTAAATAATTTCTAATAACTTCAAGTGCTGGAGTGATGCTGTTAACAGTGCCCTTTTAACTGAACATGAACACAATCCATTCAGATTCTCACCTAAGGGTTATATATATGAACAATATACATCAAATTACTATGTGCCATTGTTATTTAATACCTCCAGTTTTGCAGACCACACTACACCAATAAAACAGCATTTTCAAATGTATTTCCCTTGGAGAGTTTTTTGGTAACACTTTAGTATAGGGAACACATAAATGATTAACTACAACTTTTCCCTCAATAAACTCCTAATTTACTGCTTATTAATAGTTAGTAAGGTAGTTGTTAAGTTTAAGAATTGGGTAGGATTAAGAATGTAGAATAAGGCATTAATATGTGCTTAATAAGTACTAATAAATAGCCAATATTCTAACAATATGCATGCTAATAAGTAACTAGTTAATAGACCCTAAAATAAAGTGTTACCAGTATTTTCAATAAGTTCTCACAGTATTTTCGCAGTTTCATTCTATTGTAGAAGGAGGGCCAAAATATAGAGAAAAATATGCATTTTCAAATCTATCTAGATTAGTAGTTCCCAAACTTTACCAACTTCCAGTCCAGGTTGTGAAGGTAAGAATAAATGTTTAGCATTTATTAAGTGCAGCATTAAGTCATGCTGAATAAAAGAAAGTTGTAAATGGAGATCAGGCTCGACATTGAAGGGGTCATGACAAGAGAAATCTAATTTTCCTTGATCTTTTGGCATATAAGAGGTCTT
This sequence comes from Elopichthys bambusa, assembly GCA_037101425.1. NCBI lineage: Eukaryota > Metazoa > Chordata > Actinopteri > Cypriniformes > Xenocyprididae > Elopichthys > Elopichthys bambusa. The sequence goes on from CM074454.1 coordinate 24,658,593, forward strand.
TGTATCATTAATACATCCTGCAAGTTCCATAATTTAAAACGTCCTTGTTATCAATAAAAAAAGCATTTCTATAATCAAGTTGTAAAAATAATTTGTTTGAATCCAAGGTGGCATGTGACGTCACAGGGGCACAATAATTTGCATACAATTGCCTCTGGAGCCAGACAACAACACCTTCTTTTACATCGTTACATTGTTTGCCGAGTGGTATCAAGTTCTGTTGTTACCAATAGAGTTCAATAGAACTTTCGACCATAGTTGGCTGACGACACTTTGGGAAATGCACCCCAGGTCATGGGGTGATAAATAGTGATCTTTCTTTGTCAAATTGGACTCTTGTTGTGTATGTCTGTAGATTGTCTGGCTGCATGGTGACAGAGGAGGGCTGTTGTCATCTGTCTAGAGCTCTAAAATCCTCACACCTGATAGAACTGGATCTAAGCTACAATCACCTAGGAGAATTAGGAGTCAAGCTGCTGTCTGATAGACTGAACCATTCAAGCTGCACACTGGACAAACTTAAGTATGTTGACACTACTGTGTATGCTTGTGTGTGTTTACTGATTGTATCAGGTCTGCAGAATGTGTTTTATACTTTGTGTTTTACAGTGTGGATCATGGAGGAAAGTTAAAGATTACAGCAGGACTACACAAATGTATGTCTACACACACACACATACACACACACATACTTGTTAACATGGTTTATGGGGACTCTCCATAGACATAATGATTTTGATACTGTATAAACTGTATATTCTATCCCACTACACTTATCATACCCCTAAACCTACCCATCACAGAAAACTTTCTGTATTTTTTTATTATATAATACCCATTTGTGTTCTCATAATCCATGTATACAAGAACACACACTTTGTGATTGTTAAATGTCTTTCTTTTTGTGTTCAGATGCCTCTGATCTCACACTGGATCCAAACACAGCACACACTCGCCTCATTTTATCTGAGAAGAACAGAAAGGCGACAAATGTGGAAGAGTGTCAATCGTATCCTGATCATCCAGAGAGATTTGATGGGTGTCCTCAGGTTCTTTCTAGAGAGAGTCTGTCTGAACGCTGTTACTGGGAGGCTGAATGGAGTGGAAATGCTATTATATCAGTGACATATAAAGGAATCAGAAGGAAAGGAGGAAGTTGTTCCTGTGAATTTGGATACAATAAAAACTCCTGGAGTCTAATATGCTTTAATGACAAATTTACTGTCTGGCACAATCTTATTTCAATTGATATATGTGTTCCTTCACACTCCTGTAAAAGAGTTGGAGTGTATGTGGATGCGTCAGCTGGCATTCTGTCCTTCTACAGTGTCGCTGACACAAACACACTCACTCATTTGCACACATTCAACAACACATTCACTGAGTCTCTCTATGCTGGATTTACAGTTTTTGATTCTGTGTCTCTGTGTCAGTAAGTAAAGATACAATTGAAAACCATGCTGTGCATTGTAAATATTATAATGATACATACTTATATATTGTGTAAGAGAACAGCACAGTGTAAGAGTTGCAGCACAGATCAGCATGGTGTATGTCGTGCCTCCAAGCTGTCTTATTCGTTTTGTTAATAAATAAAGAGTTCATTTGCAAAAACGATAAGCGTTGTCCTTTTGCGTTTGTGTGTGTGTATGTGTGTGCCAATCTGTTAGTGTGTGTGTGCGTTTGTGTGCATGTGTGTGTTTTAAGTGCAATTACAAAGCAATTACTTGGTTTGGTCTCTGAAACTCTGAAACATGAAATGTGGAGTTACCTGCTTTTGCCAAAAAACTAACTTTTAATATCGAAAGACAAAAAAACACTTTCAATGAACCTTAATCTTGTAAGTTACTTGTATTTTTTGGAGTTATTACTTCTTAATCAAAACAACCCAACTGCAGTTTGATCGATATTACTTGGAATGCACAATAATAATAAAAAATAAAAAAAAACATGATTTGTGAGAATAATTAAAAAATGGAGTTATCTGTTTTTGCAAATGAACCCTTCAAATGTTCTATGTTTAATATAAGCAAGTATATATTTGTTTCTTATTTATTTGGTTCCAGTGTTTGCTGTTTTTCAGTTTTTTATTTAAACTTTGTATAAGTTATTTGTTATTTTATATTAGGGCTATAGGATGGTGTATGCTGCACTTATTTGCTTTGTTAATAAAAGCTCTCTGTTTAATATAAGCAAGTTTTGTCATTGTACTTGTTTTGTTGTTGTATTTTTCATGTCTTCAGGTGTGAATCACAGCATTTTTCAGGATTATTCATGCCTCCATGCATACTGTCTTCCTAAACAAAAAGTGTCTTACAAAATTTAAATCAGTATATTGTTTTATGTGATTGAGTAGGCAGGATGATTTTCACATTCAAAATGATGTGAAAATCATCCTGCCTACTCAATCTACAACCTCTAATACCCAGAAGTCTTGTGAACAAATTTTTAGTATTTGTTTTGTGGCCTTATTTCAGCGACTTAATTTTTTATTGTTTTACATGTTGCTCACATATTATGGTAGCGTAGTTCATGCTGAATACAGTGTAATAACACCTTTGCCATTAATATTTTTTATAAACAACTTAAAAAAGCACAAATGTCTGGGCATGTCAAAACTTCTCCAGGGCCCCAAAAATCCTGTCTGGCACAATCTTAATTCAGTTGACATATGTGTTCCTTCACTCTTGTAGGAGAGTTGGAGTTTATGTGGATGTGTCAGCTGGCATTCTGTCCTTCTACAGCAGGGGTGGTGTTACGTCCCCTGTTGGCGTAGGGGTATGGGGAAAACATACATAATAAAATTGAAGCACACTTCTTATAACTTTGGTCTCTGGGGAGTACTGCGGGTGTAACGAAGCGGGACATGACTTGAGATCCATGTACAAGCTTTTATTGAACAATGTTCGTGGTCAAACAGGCAAGGGTCAAACAGTGGCAAACAGGTACAGCAAGGCAGAATCGTGGTCGTAGAACAGGCAGTAGAATCAGGGCAGGCAGATATCAATCACAAGTCCAGTAAACAATAAACAGTCCAAAGGCAGGCAGCAGAGAATTGTAGATGGGGAACAGACAAGATCAAGTCCAGGTAATGTGCTGCAGCTGGGTGTGGTGATTACTGATTGGTAGAGTGAGTGCAGGTGATAACCAAGGAAGATTGTGGGAAATGGAGTCCGGGAATGACTGGAACCGTGACAGTGGGAGAATGACACAAGGACAACTGGCATAACTATAAATGGTTCGCTTTTATTTACAAAGGAAAGAACTTACACAAATGAAAACACATAAACCAAAATCCTTATTTACAATTATGTACAACCAAGCAAAAGAAAAGAAAAATAATAATAAATTGAAATAAGCCACAGAGAAAAAGAAAATGAGCGGTGCTAAACAAACTAAAATAACAAAACCAAAACATTCAGTAACTAATTCCCCGCCCTCTAAACTAAACAAAACCAGAAAATAAAGAAATCTTCGGCGTTCAACACGCCATAACTAAACCTTCACTAACTAATGAAAACAAAACTTACACAAGGTTGCACACACTCCTTCCCTAGTGTGTCTGACAGAGGTAATTCTGCGTGTTTGTAAGATGTAAGTCACGTGACATACTTCCCTTTTCTTTATCTCTGGGCTGGTTAAGTTTAGATCAGATAAGACATTCTGAGTCAAACACAGCAAGCAAGCAAGAGAAACCACCACTAAACAGCAGCATCAAACAGATGGCACAGCCAACAAACACTCCAAGCTCCCTCCTCTTCGATTCTCCACAGCGTCTTTTATCTTGAACCCGTTAATGATTAATGGTTTCTAAAGATCATTCATCATGATGGACACGTTACTCAACCAATCACAGCACCTAAAAACAGAGAGACAGCAGAGAGTGGGAAAACAGGAAGAAACCAATAACAAAGGGGAGAAACACAGCAACCAATAACAAAAGGGGGGGGAACAACAATCCGAGCACGCAACAGGTGGGGAATGTTGATCCTGAAGGGCCATTGTCCTGCAGAGTTTAGCTCCAACCCTGAAAAAAACACTCACCTACCTGTAACTTTAGTAATCCTGCAGACCTCGATTAGCTTCAGGTGTGTTTAATTAGGGTTGGAGCTAAGCTTTGCAAGATAATGGCCCTTCAGGATCAACGTTCCCCACCCCTGTTCTACAGTGTTGCTGACACAAACACACTCACACACTTGCACACATTCAACAACACATTCACTGAGTCTAAAGTTAATATTAACAACTCAAATTAATATAATGCAGATTATATAATAAGCTTATATTATTTTTTATAATAAAAGAGAAAAAATATATAATAAATATGTAATATAGTGCATATGTTTACAAAAAATACTCCTCTCTATATTCTCATTTTTCTTGCTAACTAACATGCTGGTCATTAAATGGCTTTCCTGTGGTAAATGGTAAAGTTACACGACACATTGATACAAGCTGTTTTACTGACCTCTTTCCATGGTTGAAACACTGTTTAATTGATTACATAAGACATAATACATTTTGGTAAGTTGTACTGTCTTTCATCATTCCTTCTAATGTTCATTGTGGTGTGAGAGTGTGAGAACAGTGTCAATTGCATGAGTCTCACGCTGAATGCGTAAGAGTTGGCAGCCTTTTATAGGATTACAAATTTTTTATCTGCTTTGGTACTATTTTCACAAGTAAGGTGTATATTTTTAAAACTCTTAGTACAAAAATCCAAACTGATCACGCTTGTAACACATCTAGTCATTCTTTCAAAACCTGATCTCGTGTTTTCATTCTAGTTAATCACTGTTTCAAAACACAAGATCATTGTGATATGTAATGAGAACATTTGGTTTAATCACTGAAACAGTGTAGGATTACTCATGAACGAAGCCCACAAACTCCACATCCCAAAGATCAAAGAGAGTTATCTTTAATCCCCATAAAGTTTGGACACAAAGGCCCGTAAGAACATTATGCTAATAACAGGAGAACTGGGCGTAGGACCCGCCTAAAACCACACCGGACTGGTGGAAACACTTAAAAGGGTGGAGCCAACATATCGTTCAAAACTCGATGCCACGTAATGTTCTAGGCTTTTGCTTGCTTTTTGCCTTGGCTTTTGCTATCATCCTGACTACACGTTAGACCTCTTCAAGAGCTCACTAAAACTCATCAACTTCCTGCAAGAACCTTCGTTGAACTTCGCTGAAGAAGACTCAATCTTTTGCTTCCAGCTAATTAGCGAGACACAGAGAAAAAATCTATAACCCGGTGACCAATCCACAAAGATTTCCTTCCTGCAAAGACAATTTTTTATTAAGCAAACGAACTACGGTTGAATTGCTAGTATATTAATTCTCTCATGGTTGTGGTCAAAGAATATGTCAAAGAAGGAGAAAGACCAACTAGAGAACATCAGAAGGCAACTGGGCTTCTTTTTACTGCACAGGATTGGAGAATGGAAGCAGACTGGGAAAGCAGCTGCAGTTTCCTCCCCACATCACAGAGACTACACTGTGGCCTGACATTGTGCTGTGGTCAGACACATCAAAGAACGTTCTGATGCTTGAGCTGACTGTACCATGGGAAGAACAGATGGAGAAGGCCTTTGAACGTAAAAGAACAAAGTACGAGGAACTGAGGAGTGACTGCCAAAGGAAGGGATGGAGAGCCAAGTGTTGGCCCGTGGAGGTTAGGTGTCGGGGCTTTGTAGGCCAGTCGCTGTGCAGGGCATACAGGGCACTTGGTATCACAGGAGAGAGACGAAGGAGAGCTATTCACACTGCAACAGATGCAGCCGAGAAAGTGTCTAGGCGGATTTGGCCAAAACGGGCAGGTTGGAGGAAAATGTGTGTCCTTCATGGACATAATGGGACTGGCAAGGTATGTCCAGTTGGCTTTAGTGGTCAGCTCAGATCTAACAGAAAGTTCATGGACGACCTCTGTGGTCTTGTTGTGGTAGACACAGAACTCAGGGACGAACTCTGTGGTCCTATCAGGGCAGAGAGGGAACTCAGGGACAACTTCTGTGGTCGCATCAAGGTAGACAGAGAGTTCATAGGTTGTGAGGCTTGTTTCTGGGACTGGAACAAACTCTGGAGTGGACTCATGGACAAAGGTGGACTCTGAAGCAAACTCATGGGCTGGATCGGAGTTACAGTGCAAGCCAAGCTGTGTGGAATCCCAGCCCCATATTGATGAGGTGATGTTAGAAGTTTTGTCATTAATTGTTGGCCATTCATCTCATCCTGATCACACACTACAAGCTAAAACACTGCTATCAAGTCACTAACTGTCCCTATAGCTTTTAAATGCTTTGAATCTTTTTCATTTGCAAGTAGTAAGTCCCACCTAGTGTGCATTTACAGATCCCCCTCTAATCATTATATATTTTACAGGTAACAAACCAAAGGAAAAGGGTGGCAGCATTGCTGTGCCAGTCGTGGAAAATACAGAAAAATCCTTTATGAAGATGTGCGAGGTAAGTTGAAACTTGCCAGACAAGATGAGGAAAAATTGAAGATTATCTTTCTCAATTTGCATGGGTCTTGGCTATTTATCTATATTTGTGTAATTGATAAAGTTACGTTTAATTCTCTGTAAAGTAGGAATAAAACGTTTATTAAAATGTTATTTATTTTTAACACTAGAACTGCTAGGAGTCTTTGTATACCTAAAACCGCCAACGGGTAAAATGTACCCACGTCCACGACTACTGTTTTGACATTTCCATTCACATATACTCAGGAGAGAAGGCTTCATTTGAAGTTTTCTGCTGTTGGAGAGCTTCTGAGACATTGACATAAACAGCACTTCCCAACAACTTCAAAAAAAATTGGTGACAAGCAATTTTGGTATTCTTGTTTTTTGTTCCTTTGGAGTTCTTTTTTATTTATTTGGTCAAAATTACATTCACTGTAATGCTGGAGTAAGATTTTAGAAGAAACCTTTTGGTCCTGTTTAATGTTTGTGCTATTAAAGGTTTAAGAGCTTGTAAGTAATTGTAAGTTCGGTAACACTTTACAAAAAGGTCTGATTTTAACATTAATTAACATTAGTTAATGTATTAGCCAACATGATCTAACAATGAGTAATATATTTTTTAAAACATGGAAACCCAGCGTGTGTGTGTGTATGTGCTTGTTTTCATGATTTATGAGGAAATTTGTATAATGACATTGGTATTACACTGGTATTACGCTGTAAACATGTTTTATGAGGACATTTCATGAGTCCTCATATTTAAAATAGCTTTAAAAACATACTAAACAATGTTTTATTAAAAATGTAAAAATGCAGAATGTTTTGTGTGATGGGTAGGTTTAGGAGTAGGAGTAGTGTAGGGGGATAGAATGTACAGTTTGTACAGTATAAAAACCATTACGCCTATGGAATGTCCTAACTAAGATAGCAAAACAAACCTGTGTGTGTGTGTGTGTGTGTGTGACAGAGATTTGCAATTTGTGAACATAGAGCAGGATAGAGTACAAGGGAAATCAGGGAAACAGTCAACGACTGTAACATCAGATTGATCAGAGATGCATCAGAAGAAGAGAGACAGATGTAGGGTTATGTATCGTTTTAATTTTAGCGATTCCGATTCTGCTTATCGATTCTCGATTCCGATTCCAATTCCAATTCCAATTTTTCTGATGGAGAGAAAAAAAGAGCAAATACTTCAAGAATAATGTTTTTACCTTTTATTCTTGCCACATTTAGGCTATGACCAGTAGGCAGTAACTGTTTTTGTACCGGAGTGTACGCTGCTATTGCTAATATTAGCTGTATCTGGTGCTTCAGGACTCGTGGCTGGGAGAGTTAGAGTTATATATCTATATATCCATATCACGTCTTTTGCACGCACAAATTCGTTATCTCAAATGTAGGCACATTATTTTTCAAACGTTCGTTATTTCAAATTTTTCCAGGTGAGCATATGCTTTTCAGAATGCCTTTTCAAGCGCACCACAGGTCATGTGACAAGAACCAACCGATCAGCTTCGGCCTTTCCGTTACAACATCAAAATCTCAGCCGGGTTTTATTTCTCATCTCCATAAATATATCTAGTAGTAAAGCTAATGCAAGGGCTAGAAATCAATTGATCCTTTGCTGATACTTCCTCGTCATCATGCAGAGCGCAGTTCATGGTTGCATAGACGCCACGGGAGTGAAAACGCTTTGGTAAGGAGGAGAAAGTGGCGCGGCCACGCTTTTTATATGCGACATGTTAACGGCCCCAAACATGGTGCATTCCTTCAGATTAATGCCGTGTTGAAGCAAAAGTTGGTGCCGATTGTAATGAACTGCGTATGTGCGTGATAAGATAAGGTCCTTGTCGCAGATCCTAGCAGATAGATACAACTGTAAAATGCTTACTGCCGTTCATTGTGCGAAGTGTAAGTGTATTTTCTAATGTAGCATCTTTGAAACATGTATCTTGCATTGTTTGCTATTGAATGAACTGATTGTTAAAAGTACTAAACTGAAAGAAGATCATACTGTTGTAGAGGTTAACTCGGATCAATTGTAACTCAAAGGTAATTAAATTACAGTGAATAAGAACCGAATTAAACTGGAAATGATTCAGAATTAATGTTTAACACTTTATCAATTATTTGTCCACCGAAAAATTGAGGTTATGGTATTTTACCAATTCTGGACAAAATATTACCCATGGCCAACAGGGACAATATTTAGTTATGATTCTGAAATATGAGCCAGGTAGCAAAATCTAAGTTTAAGGCAGTAATTTGCAAGACACTGGGATATGTGAAAAATCAAACAAGACTTTATTACTACTGTACTACACACAAACTAATCTAACAAAAACACACACAAACATTCATTCATTCATTCATACTGTTACAGGGAAATTGTGAGATTGTTATCGGAAGGTGAATGGGGTCCCAACTGTCTAGCTTAACCTGAATGGCGTTCCTGCTCGGCCCTGTCCTTCAGCAGATGTTAAGAGTATTGCTGATGGTTTCTGCTATTGTCTTAAGGACCTGGTCATGTCGCCACCAATAACGACAATAGCTAATGTATTTAAATTAAATAAAGTCACTCAAACTTGCATCTGCATCTGGACATTTTTGAGGTAATCATTCCTCATAGTCACACAGCCTGTTTTTGTCATGATCACCAGTTGGAGTGCCCTGGTTAGCCAGCAGAGAGCACTCCACCCTGGACCATGGTAACACCAAAACTTCATTTCCCATGAAATTCAACCACTGGAACCACTTGTTTGGATAGAGTGTATGATTTATGGGGATAATAAAAAGGCTGGTTGTTAACACACTGTAAATACACATTTGTGTTCAAACACCTTATAAAAGTGAATTTTGCATAATAGGTACTCTTAAAGGTCACAGTGCCCAAAGTCTGAGTTCCTATGACTGAGAACTGGAATTCATATACACCAGGTATCTGGCAAAAGAACAACCTTGATTATAATGGTTTTGTCCATTGTAAATTTCAATTTATTTTCATTTCAAAAAGGGACAGTGTACATTAGTCAACATTCATGAAAGTAAATGTACACAAATTAACACAAAGGCTAGTTTTCACTGGTAGTCCCTTTACCAAAAACAACAATAATAATACAACCAGAAATTATAAACAACTCTGTAAAATACAGTTAAACAACATGTTATACAAAAAGACTATATATAAAAAGACAAAAGAGAACAGAAATCGAGTGGCAATGATGAGATCACTGCATTCATGTTTGTCTTCGGCTACAATGCTCATCGCTGCAACCTTTGATGCAACGGGAGATCTAAATATAATTCTATAAACACTTTTTACAATTAGTTAATCTTGACAGCTGTAGTAGTAAAAACATAGTAAAAGTTTTCGAGAGAGTTCCATGTTCCAAAAGACAAAAGAGCAGTAAGAAGATAAAAAAGAAAGTATTGTTATGGGTTAAATAATAATAATAATAATAATAAATATTGCTGCAAGCAGCAGTTATCGTGGCCAAGCACAAAGAGCATGATAAGCCATGCCAACATGGCTAGGAGCATCAGACCAGCTGCAACAAGCAAGTAACAACATTTCAAGATGATTTTAGACAAATTGGCATCATGCCTAAAATATGTTGCTACACTATACAAAAACAGTTTTGTCTATCGACATGAAATCCATAGTTTTTTGCCGGCATGGTCTGGAGGTAATCTGACTCAGATTTGGTGAAAATCGGACTAATGGTCCCTAATAAAGGGAGCAACATCAATGTTCACATTGTTGATTATGAAGAAGCCATTTCCTAAAATTAAACTTCAAGGAGTCAAATGAAATGCATTCTCTAATTGATTGTGGTATAGAATTCCACTGATGTGATGCTCTGAATAAAAAAACAAAGGACCCAACTGAACATAATCACTTTAGCAGAGACAGGAAGGGTGGTGCCAACAGAAGCAGGTCCTGGAGGTCCTGGAGGTCCAGGCGGGCCTGCTACACCTTGTGGACATGGAAAAATTCATTATTAAAGAAAAGAAAAAAATTATATTGATAACATATGCAAAAAAAGAAAAAAAAAAAAGATATTTCATTAGTTGTAATCTTGGCTCTGTTAGTTCTGGTCTCTGGCTTTAAAAAAATGTTGGCGCCTTTGTGTTGAAGGAATATTTAGAGGGGATGTTTGATGTATGCTTACCAGGTTCCCCTCGAGGTCCTTGGAAGGACTCTGTATCTGAGGAGTAATGCATATATGTTATATGTTTGTACTTTAAGCCTAACTATTCACATCAAAGAAAAAAAAGTTTTAAATGTAAAAGAGGCCCTAAACCCAAGCAAAACCCCTTGAAGCAAGCGAAAGGCAGAAAGAAGGACTAAACAGTTTACAAAGATTTGGTGCAGTTCATGTGCAGTCATAAAACACTGCTTGACAGTTGTGACATTCAGTGGTTTTACAGTAAACTAACTGTTATTTTAAGGTAAATAATAGATCATGTGCACAACAACATTACTCATCGTTTTGCTTGCAATTAGGAGAAAACACTTGTCTAACCTTATTTCCAATGTCTAAAATGTTGATGCCACCATCACCTGGAAGGCCAAACACCAAATTACAGGTGAATCAAACTATGGTGACCATGCGAACAGATTGTAAAATGTCTTCAATACCTGATATGTGCCTATACTACCATAAATTAGGTATTCTACAAGCTAAAGTTAGTAAGAAGCTTAGAATTTTCCAGTCAGAGGGAGAAGATTTATGTATGACCACATAGAAATTTAAGAGCTCTTACTGTATACAACGGTGCCGTACCAGTTTCAATCCAAGGGTTGAGGTCTAAGGCTGGAATATCCCCACAGTTAACGAAATTGGCAGAACTGGTGAAGCGGAAAGGGTCATTGGGAACTCTGCTGATTCCAGTGTTGTCGCAGATGATGCGGGCGAGCGACACAGAGGCCAGTGATGCTTTTTGCTGGGTGGTAAACACTCCTTTGTTCTCCCACCATAACCTGAACACACCACGCCACATAGCATTAACACCTCAAACACATACTAGTTTCATAAACTAAATCAGGGGTATCCAATCCTGCTCATGGAGGGCCAGTGTCCTGCAGAGTTAGGTTCCAACCTGCCCCAGTGCATTTACCTGGACGTTTCCTGAAGACCTTGATTAGCAGGTTCAGGCGTGTTTAATTAGGATTGGAGGAAGATAGTGGCACTCCAGGAGAGGGACTGGATATCCGTTGACTAAATACACAAAAATCTTTACCGGTCTCCCTCACGAATGTGCTGGAACTGTGTAGAGATAAGGCAGGCAAAAAGAGCACCAACACGACCACCAGGAACAAAAGGCTCAGCGACGCCTCCCAACCAAATGTCAATGTTCTCAGGGGTGCCATAAAGCTCAATCAGCCTGTGAGCCAATTCAGTGTTGTTCATCACCACAGCCAATTCTTGCTCATTTTGAGGGGAGGACAGTCCACAGAACCGACGCCATGCATTATAGCCTTATGAGGAACAACATATGAATATCCGGTAAGTCTTCTCTTAAAAACACATGGAGTGGTAATGTAGTATGAAACTGAGTTGGCCTTACATGGTTTGGTTGAAAGAGTTTCAAGATTTTTTTTTTTTTGTGTGTGTGTGTGTGCATGTTGTGTATGAGTCCAGAAATATGTACCTGGTATTGCATGGTCACGGCTTCTTTGCATGTTGAGGGATGCCAAGTCCAAAGCAATGTGGGCTGTAAAGGCAAATAGTCTCTCTCTAAGAGCATTTACCATCATGTGGTCCTGCGTATTCAATTTTGCCGGCCGACCAATCAATCCTCGGAGCAGAGGATCGATGCCCCCTAAGCAAAGCAGAAATAAACTAAGATTGAAAGAAGACAGATTTACGACTCAGTAGGTATGCTGCAACAAGCCTGACAAACTCACCTTCGAAGATCACCCTCCATGGCGAGAAGAAGGTCTCAAATAGGGGCACGTTTGGAAATTGAGTATGGGTCTGGTAATTTTCATCAAGACGAAATATGATGGGTTGGATTGCTAGGTGGGCAAAACGGAAAGCTGCAGTGGCAAAGACGTTTGCAATGGTAGGGTCCACATTTTCATTGTAACCTGAATATTGTCCAAGGTGTTTATTGTAAGCATCAGGGCCCACAATTAATGGCAAGTATTCCTTAATCACCAAGATCTAAAAGAGAATAAATTAATATATGTTGTACACAACAGGTAATTGCTTGTGTTAATGCATTTTTCATTGAGTGTCTTTACCTGGTTGTAGGCACCCACAATTTTTCTTGCCTCTTGATAGAGGGTTTCACTACTCCATGTTGGATTGAGTACATGGAGGGCACGAGCCAGTCTATTGTGCTCTCTCAAGAAAAGTGCGTGTAATGAGGTAAGAGCAATGTTCTCAACAACACGAACATCCCCTACACACATCAAGAGTACATTACCATTAATAGTAGGAGTATACCACACATTTTAAATGCTGCATTTACCAATGACAAATGTCTGATAATTGCATATGAAAGCATAAGATTTTCTAAGAATGAAAAAGTTACTGACCTGCAATGAAGCAAGGCACCTCTGTTAAGGTGGTGTCATTGAGGGTTTTCCCACGCGTGGCACACATGTTGCTTTTTACACTGGTAAAAGGCAGGTGCTCTCGTCCGTTGTCCAGGAACTGATTGTTGACACGTAGAAGACCACCATCATTGGTCAGGTCTCGTAGTTCCAGTGCTAGTCCATCCTCTGCCCCATAAACCTGTCCAGCATCTAGGTAAGCTGTTAGAGCATTGATCTGTTCCCGAACTTTGGGGACCCCACCAAAGAGATAGGCAGTGTTTCCGGAACCACAGGCCGGTGATGAACGGAAGAAAGGGAGACAGGTGTCAGGACGCAGCCGTTGATCTCCTGGAGGGGCCTGTTTTTTGACATTAAATATAACATGGAAGATACTTATTATACAACAACAACCCACAACAGTCCGACAGCAACGTTGTGTCTCTGGCCAAAAATAGTCGCGATATGATGGCATAAATCGGTAAAAATATGTAACAGAGAACATTTCCTAAAAATGCATTCAGATACAATTCTCTGGGGTAGCATGTATAATTGTTACTTGACTTTTAGCTACGTGTAGTTCAATATATATATAAGATAAGATAACGTCAAAGACGTCCATTCAAATTTCATTTTGGAACTATTTTTTGACCATGACGTCCAAATGTTTGCAGTGAAGATTGGGACAATCTTTGACAAAATGACAATCTTTGACTGACCGGAATTGGGAAGCAGGGTTCAGAGCGCTCACAGCTCTCATCACAGTTGAGGCCACTGCTGAAGGACCTAATGCTTGGTGAGGTGGGCGTAAAAGTCAGATCGTGGTCAACCCATTGCCCAAAGATGGTAAGCATGAAGGTAAAGTCACGATCACTCTCTATGTCAGCATCTGCAGTGCTTAGAATACGATTGGAAACTAGTCTGACCTGGAATCAATGATAAAGACAGAATTCAGACATTGTTAATTATTTGGTGGCCTACTTGTAGACTTCAGTAAACTATTCATAATCATCTCCATCATACCAAGGGCAGCGCTGAACCATTGTACAATCTGTTGGGATCCCACCCTTTGGGCTGGGAGATGCCATCCTCATAGACAGCAGGCAACCAGCGGGCAAATGGGGTGTTGGATGCACCAAGAAGTGGGTTCCTCCTAGGAATTATAAATTTAGTTGTTTAGCTAGGTGAAAACTGAGTCTTTAAAACTACTGTGAATAAGGAGGGCAAGATGGACCTGTTGTTGCAGATATTTGTGGCAGTTCGGTACTTGTTTATGAGGGGTGTGGTCCTACAAGAAGGGGGCCGGGTTTGAGCCGCACAGCCTGTCAGACGTTTAATCGTGTTAAGCTCATCAAGAGTTAGCAGATCTAGGGGAAAACACAATGACAGTTCTAGCATGGAACATCAGTCAGTGATGGATCTTATCTGAGCTTTGCAAGTTTTGCAACATGTCCTCATACTTGTAGCATTGATGGACCTCTTGTGTACATGATGGGCTTTCTCACTGATCAGTCTGAGCGTTTGCGCCATGTAGTCTGCGGCTCTCACAGCCTCTCGTGTCTTTCGAGCTGGCTGTTTCAGCAGACGTAGCTTGTCAGAAGGCTTGATGACATCTCTGCGCACCCTTGCTAAACTCCTGGAAGTGAGGAGATTTATAAAAATATGAATAGATCAATGACTGATGATGGCACAGGAAAATACTGAGCAACATTCTTACAAACTTTACTCACTCATCACGAGAATACTTGTAAGCAGCATCTACTATTTTCTTTGCTTCTTCAATTGAATCTAGAATGAAACGTCCACTGGAACTCTCTTCTTCTGCTAAAAAGAAAATGGTATTAAATCATGAGATTGCCCTAGAAAGGCTAATAATCTCATGATTAAATCTCAAAAATTAACAGGGGCTTGGGCCAAAAATGTACCTGAACATTTAAATTAAATCTAGTAATAAAGCGAAAATAAACATTAAAAGAAAAGTGTCAATTGCGGCATTAAATTTAGATCTGCTCATGTTGCATCATAATTTTTTACATGTTTTACATCGTTGTGCACTATAACCAATCACACACGTTTGTGCTAAGCTTATGAACGCAATGGCAAATCAGAAATGTTAAGCTTAGTAATCGCTGGAGTTTTGTTCGGTGCGCAAAACTTTGAATTCTGACTCTCTCGCGAATACTCTCATCATAAACTGACAAACATAAACAGATTTAGAGATTATGCTTTTGAGAGTGTTGAAACTGATATAAATAGATTTTTTTTTAATTACAACATATTTTGCAGCATTGAGCACTGTAGCCAATCACAAACATATGATGATTTCTTGAAAGCAATGGCCAATCAGACTTGTTTAAGTTAGAATCCCTTACCACTCAAAATGCCTGAGCTTTTGTCCAGTGCTGAGATCTACACACTCAAATCCTTTCGTTACAATTTAACTTGTAACAAAAAATTGTAGAAGTGTAGGCTAAATAAGATATTCATTGTACAGTCAGCTTAATCGATTAGGAGAACTTTGTGAGATCACAATGAATTAAGGTGAGTGAGTGATTATAAAAGGAGCACTTTTATGCATGCTTTCTTGGCGATAATCCATTCGGAATTTGAAGAAAACATGTGTTTTGCTGCATTAGGTAAGTTTTTAAGGAGGAATCGCATCTAGCCTTACCCTAGAATTGGTTCACCCCCCACCTATGCTTCTTAGATAAAGTTTTAAAATAGAGTTGATCTCATTCTTTCCCACTGGGGAAACAAATTTATGCAGTTTTGCCAATAAGGTGAACATATCTTTTAGGCAGTTTATAGGCTATTTTTAGTGGAAACACATATAGGCATACTTATTTATTGCAGTGTAGTCTGACTCGGCGTGTCATTGACAAAGTAGCCTATTTTAAAAAGGAAATGTTTTCTTCAAGTTGTATCCTTCGAATACATTTCATAATGTTGAGAAGATGCCTTCACACATGACATCAACACTGCAGCTGTGGTTGTACAGTAAGCTATGATCATTGGACCTATTCAAACCGGATAATGGACCGTTCAAACACTGAATCCAGCAGTGTCTGCCATAATTTCGAAGTGTGCATCACTGATCATTGTTCTCACTAAAAATATTATATCATTTTTGTTGAACTTTCGCGTAATGACTTTGTGATTTCAATCATATTCAATGTCATATTTAATCTACATGTGTAGCCTATATCAAATGTAAAAGAGAGTTTAAAATCATTCTGTTACTTTTCTCATTCCAGGAAGAAGAGTTCTTACGCATGATTTACAGTTTCTGTACGGCGCGTGCATATTTACTGCAAGTTTATTTTTTATAAATCCAGATATGTGCGTGGAAATATTTCCATGCCCATTTTGTGTGTATGCGACGGTTATAAATGATTTAACTGATAAACTTACCACCAATTGAAAGGGCACAACAGCACCCCACCACAAAAAGAAAGGTTGGAAGGTTCATCTCTGAAACACAAAGTGTGACCATGTTTATGAAAATTGCACTTTTTGTTTTATGCATTTCATCAATTTTGGAAGATAAATTCCTTTTCATTTAAGTGAAAAAAAAAAAAAATATATAGATTTAAAAAAAGAAACGATTTAAATAACTTTTTAAAAGCTGCTAAGTTAGATTAAAATGTATACATCTGCAGTATAAAATAGCATTTCAATCTAACTTTTAATTTGTAATATTGTGACAGCAAAAATTAATACAGATTTTATTGTGAAAGAATCTGAAAAATTTGATAATTAAAAAAAGAAACATTCTAGAGCAAGAAGTGTTTATTAAATGTAACAAATAATTATTCTAAATATATTCTTAGCATAATAGAGTTTCAAAACAATTACATAAAAAGTGCAATTAAATTTATATTAAAGCCATTTTAGATGTGTTGCATTTCTCACCTGGTAACAGGTCTCAGGCTCTCAAGGCTCAGAGTGTGTTGTACTGAGTGGATGGTGTGGACGTGCTTTTATGCCATCCTTCATCTTAACTCTGTTAAGGATCACTGAGGGAGTCTTAGGTGGGGCATCAGGTTTACTTCCTTCTTCCTTTTCACATTTACCATTTAATTTAAAAACATTTTGAAGTGAGTGTGACACTTCCCCCTATCTGGATGGAAGAGTCAGGGAGTTTCTGGCAGAATATTTGTTGCCACCAGAGCCAACTCAACTTTGTTTTCCATCAGAGCGGATCTGAATGGATCTTCCTCACGCTGGAGGATAACTGTAAAAAATATTAATTATATTTGTCAGATAGCTTTGCGTTTAAACAGTACCCTTACAGACAAATCTTCCTGGACTAACTCTGTCCAGAGCTCCATCCAGGGATAACTCTACTCAACTTCTAAACGGATCTATCCATCAGAGCAGATTTAAAGGGATAGTTCACCAAAAAATGTAAATTCTGTATTATTTATTCACCCTCGTGTTGTCCCAAAACTGTATGCTTTTCCTTTTTTGTGGAAAATAAAAGAAGATATTTTAAGAAATGCCTCCTATGTTCTCCTAGGTTCCCAGTGTTCTTCAAAATATCTTCTTCTGTCACATGCTCTGGCTGAAAGGATAAAAGTTTATATCTCTCAAACCTCCTCAGATCGCAGTCATCGCATAATTTCGAGGAGAATTAATAGAAATGCTTAGAAATGTGACGTAAACATATGATATTTTATTAATATTTTTCTAAATGTGTAAGCCTTAATGGAGCTGTTTTGTGCGTTCTCGTGATTGTAAATAAATGTCTGTCTGTTTTTCATTTTTCATTTCTATTTTAAAAAAATCCTACTTCCATAAAACGCTTTCATGATTGAGGTCATATCAAGTTTATTTCATTTTAATTGCATTTTACTACTAAAAGTAAACGCCTACAGATTTGAAAAACAATTACACAGAAAATTCCTCATAAAGATATGTTTAAAGCATTTAGAGGAACTTACTTTCTTGACTAAGTAAAGGCAAACATAAAGAACATTTTCAAATGAAACATTCAAGTGCAAGAACTTGGCAGGGCATATGTGCAAAGTTGTGCAAAAGAATTTGACGTTTCTTTCGTTTACCTGAGGTGATGTGATTTGATCAGATTTTAATAGTTTAATTTAATAGTGCAGGCAGATAAAAACAAATATACTTTACACTCAGAGTTTATGAAATGTCACAGATAAGGTACAGTGTTCTCAATATGTGTTTAAAGAAAGTATATAAAAGATTACTTGAGGATCATATTTAACTGATGCAAATTTGTTTACTAATGATGTCATACTGTTGAATCACATTGTTACACAAATACAGACAAAAGTGACTAAACAGACTGACTGACTGAAATGGTCCTGTTAACACTACTAAAATATGTTCATCCAAAACATCTACTGTATGTTCGTGGTGCACTTCAAAATCTTATCGGAGTTTCCTGCAAAATATTTCATGTTTACAGGAATATATTTTTCATTCCTTTCTTTGAATGACGTGATAAAGCTTTAAGGTATTTATACTATTTATATTTATACTATTGTGGCAGTTTGTTGATTTAATACTGTCCTTCTTACTCACTCTGTTAAGCATCAATGGGCGAGTCTCAGGTGAGGCAGCTGATTTATTTCCTTCTTCCTTTTCACATTTACCATGTGTTGGTTTGGTTTTGTTTGTTTTTTGAGGCGAGTCTCCCAGGAATGCAAAAACAATAGTTACAGATTTCTGTACTTAGCTGCTTAATACTAACACAACATTTTAAAGGGATAGTTGAAACTTTATTCACCCTTGTGTCGTCCTAAAACTGTATGCTTTTCCTTTTTCTGGAAAATAAAAAAAAGATATTTTGAGAAATGTTTTTTGTCTATACAATGATAGGCTCCTATGTTGTTTGGTTCCCAAATGTACTTCAAAATATCTTCTTTTGTGTTCAGCAGAAGAAAAAAGGTATACAGGTTTGGAACAACATGAGTGTGAGTAAATGACAATGGCTATTTTATAAGCTATATATATAAAATTCAGGGTCTTTTAACTAGTTGCTTATTAGCATGTAGAATATTGGCTATTTATTAGTACTTATTAATGCTTTATTCTGCATGACCTTATTCTACATTCTTAATCCTACCCAATACCTAAACTTAACAACTACCTTACTAACTATTAATAAGCAGTGAATTAGGAGTTTATTGAGGGAAAAGTCATAGTTAATAGTTTATATGTGTTCCCTATGCTAAAGTGTTACCAAAATTCAACTAAAAATGTATGCATTTTTAAGTTGGTTTATGTTTATTTATTTAACATATACATAAAATCCAAGTATCGCAATGAGATCAAATGTTTCATAATGTAAGTGTTTCACTTATTTCAGTGTTCTTGCAGATACACTACTAGTCAAAAGTGCAAACACACCGACTCAGAGTCACTTAGAGTCATGGTTGGTTATTAAAATGTAATACATAATACAAATTTGGCAGTACGTGGGTGTTATGTTGGCTGTTTGCCGATCATTGAACTAATTCATCAGATATCAGGTGACGGCCTGTAATGTGTATAGTCAGTTTTGGTTTAGTTTCTGTTTGCCTGTGTTCCCTTTGCTAGATTGTATCCATAGTTTTTGATTTAGTTACGCACATGTTTCTGTTAAACATCCCTTGATATCTTTCTGTTCATGGTTTGGTGTCGTCTAAGTATTCTTGTTCTGGATTATTGGATTATTCAAGAAGTCGTGCGATTACTACAGCCACTACCCTGTAGGGGTGTTATGGTTCAAATTATTCACGGTTTGGTTTTTAATGCGGTTTTAGGGACACAATTTCGGTACGGTTCGGTATGTGCAATGTTCAGGGAAAAAAGGGGTAACACTTTACAATACTGGTGCACTAATTCATGCTTAACTAATGCACAGATAATCATGTTTTAATGTATGACTCATGAAGAACTACACCATTAATTAATGATTACCGATTCAGCTGTCTACATTGGACATGACAGACCATTGCAAGCCCATTAGTCCTTCATAACAGAAGTGATGTTTTGTTGTGTTGTGTTGCGTTGCGTCGTGCCACATCCAGTGTAGAATCACTATCACTGATTATAATGGGTTCTGTTGTCTTTGTCCGGTCTTGTTACAAAATAGCAGTGCCCGGCCACATGTTCTCAGTGTTCTGCCTTTGAATCCTAGACCTTAAGCTTGACCTGACACATTCCTGTGCCATGAACAACAAGGCTCTGGATGTGGCAGTTCATCTGGTACAGTGGAATCATGGTTGTAGATAGTTGGAAATTGAAATCCATGGCTTAGTGTAGAATAGATGTCAAAACTATAATGACATATTAGCTAACAATTAGTTAAGAGTCATGTGCCTCAACAAGTAAAGTCATAACATAATGATACATTTGCTTAGTTAAAGCATAATTAAAGCAGACAACTGGAAGTTGAAGTACATGGCTTCAAACCATTGTGGTAATTAACACATTTAACTTTTATAACTTTCATATATTACTTAATCTATTAATCATTTAGAAACTTTATTAGTTGCTGATGCAATCATTAATTAATGGTGTAGTTCTTCATGAGTCATATGTTAAAACGTGATTATCTGTGCATTAGGTAAGCGTGAATTAATGCATATTAGTGCGCCCGTATTGTAAAGTGTTACCAAAAATGGACTACCGTCAAATAAAAATAAAGAAAATAAGAACAAATAATCAAACTACAAGCAACAGCACAAATAAATACAATAGAGCACAGATACAAAAAATTTCAGGTCTAACAGTAGTTTTCAGGTACAGAACTGGAATAAAGTAATCAAATGCAAAATGACGTTGCATGTAATCCTCACTGTATAAATTAAAGATTAATCATAATTAAAGTTATAAAAGCTATGTGATTTCCTTGTCTTTTGTTGTTTGGTTAACATTATAAATACAGACAGCAGGAATATTGTTGCTGACACTTTAAGACCAAAAATGCTTATACCGACACACGTGTGTGGTCTTTTCTTGACTGTTTACGTTCACTTAAGACATAACCTAATATGTTTGCTAGAACACTCACCAAGACAGGCATACTGGCAATTTTTGTGTGAATTTTGTGTCCGTTTAAGAGCAAGACTTGAGAGAATTCAATAACTGCGCGCTGTCTGAGACGCGGCTTTCTGTGTGCGCACTTCGGATGAGTGAACACACAAATCGTGTTGCGTGTTCTTGTGTGTGAATGTTTTAAATGGCAAGGCTTAAATGAGAGTAGTAAGTATACTACAACGAATGCCAAAATGATTGATGGTGATCTTTGACCCCTATGGTGACCTCTTTTTTTTTTTTTTACCTTTATTTATATAGCGCTTTTTACAATGTAGATTGTGTCAAAGCAGCTTTACAGTGATAATTGGTATATAATTTTGGCTCTTAAAGAATAGTGTCAATGCAGACAGATCAAAGCACTGTTGAATATCAAATGTCAAGTGTCCCCGACTAAGCAAGCCAAAGACGACCTCTGACCCTCCCCCACTCGGACCACCCACATTGTGACTTCCCACAACCTTGACCACCCATGTCGGTGTCACCTTTGACCTTGGGCTATCTTCCGGGGATTGATGGTGACCTTTGACATATTTAGACTACCAATGTTGGCCTATGTATCTTGGTTATAGTCCAGGGGAACAAATTGAAGATGGTCAAAAAACAAACTGGAGGAAAACAAATAGGCATGCCAAAGAACAACAATGATCAATAGATACACATGTTCACATTCCATATCTATGAGCAAGAGACAAAAAATAAGATTCTAATGAGGAAACAACCACATAAAAATAACAAAAGAATAAGCACGGTTTATTTTGTGGATCAGATTATGTTCACACACACACTCAATTGGATGTATAAAATGAATAATTCTCTTCTTTTAAAGATGGTAATGAATAAAAAAACACTGAATAATAACAAACAGTTAATAAAATTTACTGAAATACAGTGAACCAATTATTATAGTTTTTTGCTAAATAAAAACATCTTACATTTCAAACCAATAAACCAGGAAAAAGAGCTCCTCATGCAATGATGTTTATACACTGAATGAAAGGTTTCTAAAAATGCCAAAAAAGGATTAGTTCACTTCAGAATGAAAATTTCCTGATAATTTACTCACCCCCATGTCATCCAAGATGTTCATGTCTTTCTTTCTTCAATTGAAAGGTTTTTGAGGAAAAACATTCCAGGATTTTTCTCCATATAGTGTACTTCAACGGCTCAAATGTCAGTTTAAATGCAGCTTCAAAGGGCTCTACACAATCCCAGATTCTTTTTCTGCAACCATTTAATTAATTTGACTGTCCTCCTCTTGGTTGCCTTTTCCTCCGTTAAAGACAATTTTTTATTTCCTAAATGCATGTTTTTATGTTAGATTTTCTCTAAATTTTAAGTTACCCATGCAGCTTCCGCTTGCATCTTTGGGGTTGTGGAGTTGGACGCTAATTATAAATAAGAAAACAACAGCTGGGCCCTAATTTTGAGGATAAGCCCAAACGGGGTCCAAGTGTGCATGCATGCGCATTTGCTAAACTGATCGGCAGCCTGAATGGATAGGACACTAAAGGCAGGAACACACCAAGCCGACGCCGACGAACTAGTGGCGACGAAAGCAGACTGCGGGGTTGGCTCACATCGGCAGCATCTGGGTCCAAAGTTGGCCTGACACACCAAACCAATGCTCGACAGCCGATGGCCAAGTAGCACGCCTGTGTAAGGTGAAATGCCTTTCCGTACCAGCAGGTGGCAGTAGCTGAACAGCCAATCAGAATGATCAGATGGCCAGACGGCGATTCAACATGTCGAATCAGCCGAAAAAAAGCAGACAAGGACCAACTTCAGCCGACGGTGTGGAACACATTGAGAAAACTTAGTCGGCCGACGATCGAAAAGTGCCCGGCGGGGTGTTCCTGCCTTAACACAGTCCTCCAAAAACCATGTGATGTCCATTCCAATGGACGCAGGGTCTCAAAGGGGTTAATGTCATCAAACTATTTGGAGCTCGCTTTACTCTGACAGAGAGATAATACACTGGAAAACCAGGCCCCGACAGAGCTCCCATGAGGCTACGAACGAAAGCAACTTCTGCGGTCATACGACTTGAACCAGTCAGCAGGGAAGAGGAGGAGCGCGCCAAGTCCAAAAACACATATCAGGGTAACCACCTTAAGTACTTTTATCTTAAATCTTACAACAGTTCCCACACGAGCGATTTATAGATTAGCATGACAGAATATGCTAATTAATGACTTTAAGATAACCATGACTTTCAACTAACCATTCAGTCCTGTTGCATTCTACATGTTGTCACTTCTTCTTGAGTCTCTCCATCATTGTCCGACTTCGGTTTGAACATAAAAAGGCTGAACAGTTTCTGACATTTTTAGCGAGTCTTTGTCGGCGCTGCTCTTGAAACCCCGCCCTGTGCTTAGCAGCAGCAGCTCATTTGCATTTAAAGGGACACAAACAAAAACGGAGCGTTTTTGCTCACCCTAAAAAAAAAAAGACAAATTTTAAATGCTATATAAAATTATCTGTGGGGTATTTTGAGATAAAACTTCACATTCACACTCTGGGGACACCAAAGGGTTATTTTACATCTTGTAAAAATGGCATTATACCACCCCTTTAAATTCTCTTTTGCTTTTTCTAGTGCTGAAATGGTTTAAAATTTATTGAATGTGTAAATAAGCAAGACAAAACATGTAAAAATTGTAAACTTTCAGTCTATGGCGGTCAAACTTACAATTAATCCGTGAATCACATGCATGCCGAACTATGGGTCCTGGTCCATGCGGATCACGGATCAACAACGATCCGTTTAACTCCTAGTCATAATAGGATCAACACAGCTGGAATAAAAAAAGTCAAATTCTAACATTCAAATTAAATTCATTTAGAATAATAGCACAGTATAGGGCTGTTATTACCAGTCAAATGAATTCATTATCAACAAAATTCATCTTTGCAATGCAGAGGTGACACAGAAGTGGCATTAATATATTTACACTGCATTTACAATCATTGATAAATTTAATTTAATTGTTTTTAATTTTTTTCTAATTGAAACATTTTAATTAAAATGTACTTTAAATGAAACTAAACTGCCAGTTGGTGGCAGCAAATCTTAATGAGTGAGTCATTCATTCAACCGATTTGTTCAAACGACCGATTCATTCAGGAACAAAGCAAGTGACCGTCTTTAATTTGAATCGGTCATTGAATCATTAATTAAATTGATTCGTGGATTCAGTCAGTGTGTGTGTATATATATATATATATATATATATATATATATACATATGGGGCGTTTCCTCCGAGGAGGCAAGGGAGGCAGTGCCTTCTCACAAAAACTGGATGAGAAAATAATCGATATTACAAAAATAAAACGTTACAAAATTTGGCATTAAAAAGTGTAAAAGTCACTCGTTTTTCTAAAGAAACACTGTCAAACAGCGACACCCGCAGGTGAAGTTACAGCGGGGAGTCCGCGTCTCTTGTGTCTCCCTTCAGCTCATAGAAACAAAGCAGAGCCTCCTAAGCGTGTGGTGGGTTTAGTGGCGGGTAAATGGGGGAAAGTCATGTGAGTGGAGGCAATGCCTCCATCGCGCCATGATTGGATATGATCGGTTACGATTGGACATGATTGATTTGTGCGATAAATCCCGCCTCTTGTTTTCATGCCCGTTCTCGTCAAATCGGTCTGAATGAAGACAGTGATGGCATTAATGGGAAGACTAATTAAAAAGTAAACAACTTAGATATCAATGCTTTATTTCATGTCAAAATCAAACTCTGAATGGCCTGAAAACATGATGACGGCAGGGGCAGTGAGCAATCAGCGTGGTGAAATTAAAGCTACATCTTTGTGTCTGTGAGTGACCAGTGTGCACAAGCTTGATGACTGCTGAAAATAAATTGACTATTAAAAAGAAAAGCTGAATATTATTAATAATAATATATATTGTTTAAATTGTTACTGCCTTTAGTTATTATTTTGGAACAAATGTAAAAATGAGTAAAACACTAACTTGATGAAATGTATACTTGGTTTTAATAAACAGAACATTTCATAGTGTAGAAATACAAAATAGAATTGTATTTGGTCTCTCTTTTTATGTAATGTTAACTTAAAATTGTGTAACAGGGACATAAATGAGGACGTTGCCTCCTCATTTTAAAACACCACTGATTATATATATATATGTGCCTGTTGCACGGAGACTGTCGTTCTTCATTTTGAAATTTTCGTTGGCGAAATAAAGAAAAAACAAACAATATCGGCAATATGTAACTCACAATGTTAACTTATTGTTCATTTAACTGTTGTATAAAATAAATATCACATTTGCAATCGTCCTGATTTGGGGAAACGGCACTCTTGCTCGTGTGATATTGTAATATAACTACATCATATCATATGATAAGACAAAAACTCATCGGGTCAAAAATGGCCGTGTGTCTTGAATTTTGAGGGCATGTAATAACTGCATACATCACGCAGTGAAAGCGTGAGTGACAAACTCAATGTCAGCTTGCACATCGTTTAAACAATAATTACGATATCATCATAGACGACACTTATCACACACCCCTACACAAATAAAGAATGAACTTACAACGGTTACTGAACTGACATTTACCCATTTTCTTCTTCTTTCTCTCCCTTTCACGTGCAGGAGACAGACGTTATACAACGTCATACATAAATGCCGTGAGGGGAATTGTCACGTGAACAAATCCACATAGAAAAAAATAATAAAAATAATATTTACGCGAGTTTTAATTTGGTAAATGATTTAGATATGTCTATATCAGTGTCATCTAAAATGTAAGACCTCTCACAAGTAAAAAAAAACAACTTTTTATGACCTTAAATTTAAAAAAAATCTAATTTAAGACTTTTAAGGATCCGCGGGAACCCTGTAAAGAGGCAGAACGTTTCTTTTCTTTTGACTGAGTGAATGCTAGGATAGGTTTAACCACATTTTGATGTAGATATGGGCTTTGCTTCCACTCATCATCAGTCTAGTGGGGGGCAACTCAGTAGTTTCCACTAAAGTGATGCATTCTCGTGCCTTATGTTTTAAAGTGCAACAAATGACAGATGTTACATCACATTTACATTTTAAATTGTACATCAATTAGACAAATACATGAAATTAATTATGAAACAAATGCATAAATATTTACACAACAGCACATACATTCCTGCTACATTGAGTTAAAATGTTAATAAAAACATGACCTATATCAAAAGCCAAGTTCTTTGCCCTTACTTGAAAAGCACAGCCATGTGTGCAGAACGGTCGGAAATAAACTCAGCAGGAATGTGACTATCCAGGTCCAGGAATGAGGAAAGCCTGGATGCTTTACTAACATGCAAGAGATATTTAAAAAAAAAAAAAAAAAATACAGAAACTGTTTGATTTTAGGGTAAAGAGAATGTTGCTTACATTACAAACCATCAGATTCATTACTGATGTGTCCAATTATTTTACTTTCTTTCAACGCATAAGAGTGGGCCATTAGCTGTTTTGTTGCTTGACACTGCAAACTGGTAGATGCTAACATATATTCATAATTCATAATCATAAACAAACTGGTTTGTAGCACACATATTTTTACCATTTACTGCACTTTGTTGTTCTTCTAGTTATTTCCCTATAGCTGCTAATAAATCAGAAGTCTCGTACGTTCAAATTAAAAAGCTTACTTTCGTGTTTTGAAATACAATTGTATGAGAAGAATGTCTTTCTCCGACCATAATCAATGTTTTGTTTAGTTTGTTGTTGTTTTTTTGCAGGGAACCTGGCACTGAAAGGGGAAATCTGCAAAACCTGTTAGTGAACTGTGGTCCTACTGCCAGTCATACTGCCACTGGTAAGATGGTGCAGGTTAGAGACTTTAAAATGGGTTTGCAGATATTCCCTTACATCAAATTCATCAAGTCAGCAGGCCCTATTCAATAAGAAAGAGGTGCTGGCATTGTTTCAGGTTGTGAACAGCCCCTTTGTTAAGTACTTGCTAATTTGCCAAGATTTTTATCTACTTTTTCTACTGAAGAACATCATTGAACATCAGTTTTTTCTGAGGAACTTCTGAGGAAGGAGGTGGATTACTCATCAAAATAAGAAAGGTCGATTGTGTAGCCTGTTGGGAAGAGTGAAATATTAATTTTATTTTATTTTTATACTATTTTGGTTGTTGCAACCATGTATGAATAAATGAAAATGCATATTTTTCAATTAAAGAGAAGTAGAGAACTTAGAGAATTGGTTACTTAATGTGAGTTTTATCTGACTTTTGTCTGATGCAGTTTTCTATAGTACGCAATATGATAACAATGTGGAAAAATTGATTTGTGTTGAAATTTGTACACTTTATCAATATCAATTTACATTTTAATACATTTATTTATTTTTCATAAGTTTGTTGCCTCAATGCAACATTGTACCACAATGGCGAAATTGAAACATTTGGCATTTTCATGTAGAAAAAAAAGAAATATATTTATTGAAAACATCAATTTTTCTTTAACTAGACACTTGAACAAACAAATTTATCCAGTTTTTAATGTATTAAAAGTTTCATATTTAATAAAAAGTAACATTTTATATCCAGCTGTTGCCCTCGGGCAACATTGTACCATAGTGAAACACAAATATTACCAAACCATCATATGTTATTATATCAAGTTATCATATCCATCTTCATCTTCATCCTCATCTCCATCTTCTCTCTCACCCTCACTCTCTCCCTGACGGATTGTCATTATGATTTCATCTTCCTCATCACAGTATGACCCCTCATCATCACCCTCATCTACCTGTGTTTTATACCTTTTTGAAGTGCAAAAGAAACTGTGCAGATCATAATATATGCAGATATAGTATGTTAATTACTATTCTTATAAGTGCATTACAAAATCATGTGAAAATGCAAATATATTTAGATAATTCTAACTCTTTTCCTTACAAATATAATACATTTGTATTCAACCTGTATGGCCTTATGCGATTCCATTATGGTACAATGTTGCCTTGAGGCAACACACAGTTTTTTGTTATTTTCTCTAAAACATTTGATGATATATAATGTAAAGTTCTTGAAAATACTTCTTTACTTGCCATTGAAGGTGACTCGTATTCGCACTTTTCATTGGAGAAAATATGGAGCCATGTGACATGTGCTGAAACAGGACACAAAATGGACCCCTGTTGGTCATGTTTTGGTCGTTTTTGCACTTTTATTTAGTAGTATTTGAGTTATTCTGTCCTGAGATAGAATATTGGTGCCTTATTTTATTCAAAACTAACTAAAATAGACCATGTTGCCTGGAGGCAACACCGTACTATAGAGGGTTAAACCTAGCCATACTGTCCTTAACCTTACCCATATCCCACCTCACCACCATTTTTGTTTTTGCACCTAACAATTTTTGTTTTGACGTAAGTATGTAGAAGTTAAAGTCACCTACTATATTGTGACCTATAAGAACTATAAAGATAAGAAGTAAATATTTGAGATGCTAGGAGGGTTACCTGTGTTGTGGGTGGTTACTGTACCAAATCAGTCTCTGACATTTTGATCTTCATACATAGCTTCTAAATTTAATGCTGATGGACATCTAAAAAATTACCAGATTTTTATCTAATTTTTCTACCGAAGAAAGAGTTGATGTCATTGAGCTTGTTTAGTCTTTTCCTTCCTTGTTCCCTGATGTACCCAGTTGGACAACTAATCTGAAACATGACGTAGGTTTGGCTGGGTTAACCCTATGAAATGGGAACTACTGAGGAAGGAGGTGGTTTACTCGTCAGAATATGAAAGAGATTTATTGCTATGTTTACACCATTTGCCAATTTTGCTACATTTACACATGCTGCCACACCTTGAGAAATGTCAGGAAACCTCGGCAATATAAATTATATTTGGAAGTCTGAAATATAAGTTATTATATGGCATATTATGTCTAGTACCTTGTGTTTAGACAATCCTGTTGCAACTAATGTATGTTGCGCTTATGTGTATTAGTTAGTTAATACAATACAGCTAGTACTGGAGGAATATTAAGGATAGTAGTAAGAATATAAGTGTTTATTACACTTTATCTATTTGCATCTGTAGATTTCAATTGCAATACATAACTTTAAAGGCTGTTTTCTCACGTCAGTAGCACTTGCATACACCAAACGCGCCTATTTATATTCTGAAAGTTTTTACAGAGTATATATGTATGCATATTAGCACAAAATTAGAAAATGCATCATTCACATATTTCAGAAATCTTGCAATACAAAACCATTTTCTGTGATAAATCAAATGGAAAGGTGATATACTACTACAAAATTAAGTCATTTATGATCAGATCTGAAGTTTTGATGGATGTAAGCCTGAGATACATTGTAAAACTGCAGGTGTGTTTCAAATAAGGGTGCAAAACTATTGCTTAGATACATCGATTGTCTTTCCATATTCTGGATTTTCAGCAAAATGGATTTTTTCCGCAGCTTTGAGTTCCTCAAAAACCATAATCTAAATGACCGGGGGGAAAAAAAAGAGAAGATTGACATGTATTACATTTCATAGATTTAAAGAAGACAGATTTTGTTACACGCAGCTAGTCACCTCATTATCTCCACTCCTGAGCCAGGGACCAGGGAGATAGAGGGATTTCTGAGGACCAACCGACCAGTGGCGTCCAAGATTTTGCCCGTTCACAAAAACCACTCCTTTACTCCAATTCTGCCAACAATACAGAACAACATGATTCATGGTTCTAAGGCTGTGAGGAAACATGTCAGTCAAGGATAATGTAAAGAAAAAATAAAACTGTAGATTCTCACCGGCAGCTTCACGAAAGTATCTGTGGGCTTATCCACTACCAGGGTTCCCCTGAAAAACGCAGGGTAGGTGGGCTTCTGACCGGTAGACATCCATTTCTGTGACTGCAGTCTAATAAAAATCGACAGATTCAGTTTTGTCCTATGATTTAAAAAAAATATCAAATGTGTGCATAGATGGTACCAGTTCTTAAACCTCAGATAAGCCAGTAATTGCTGAAGTTAAAGTTACCCAATTTTATATAACACTATTATGGAAGCTTGTGTCAGCCATGGAATAAAAACAAAAAAGCACTTTTTACCTCATAATTCTGACTTTTTCCACACAATTGCAAGTTTATATCTCACAACTCAGAATTTATAACTCACAATTCCGAGTTTATAGTTGATTTTTTCCCCCCCAGAATTGCCATAAAAAAAGTCAGAATTGTGAAATATAAACTTTTTATTTTTTATTCCGTGGCGGAAACAAGCTTCCATACACTATAGACACACAATACAGAAGCAAATACTCCGAATTAACCTGTTAATGAAACTGGTTTTCATATCCAAACAGTACATGGAGAACTTTTTTAGAGGTACATCTTCCAGAGTTATATCTCCAATAAGCCCTGTATGGATGAAAACAATAATGAATGGCATGTTGTTATGGTCACTACACACCATATCATATCTATTACAGTATTGTGACATACAGCTATATTTGTTTTAATTAAATAAATCTTCCCACACCTTTGTGCTGGTTGTCCAGGGCTGGACCATAGTTCACTCGTCCACAGTTCTCAACAAGCAAACTCAAGGTCCTCTTACTCTGAAAAAAAGAAATCAGGGATGCACAATAATTCATCATAAAATGTAATTAGCTTAAGATTATATGAATACATTCTAGGAAAAAGATTGTTGTAAGTCAAAGAAGGAAAATTAGTTTTATTTGTTTTATAATACTACTACTAATAATAATTACGCTAGCAACTTTTATAGGCTATGTATGTTAACTTTTATGTTGTGTCATAACATTGTGTAAAATTTTAATATACCAAGAGTGCATCATATTTACCTTACTGTGAGATATTTTAACTCTCTGAGTTCTGTAGTCCAAAACACCGATCAGCTCTCTGTCAATAAACACCTTCAAAAGAGATTAGAATTAAATAGAATTCAGTTCTCCCCTTGATTTTAGGCCAAAATAGGTAGGAAAAGATCTTACTAGAGCTCTGTCCTGAACATGGTTCCTTGAGTTGAGTTCTCCACCTGAATGAATATCAGTCTGATAGAGTGTGTACCCATATGACTGACCATTGCTGTGGTTTGCAGGAAGGTTCTCCATGCTGATAGGATCATCAGCTCGGAAATGCTATTGGACAAATGGTGTATAGTCAATTCTTGCCAAATGTTTTCTAGTTTTTTCCTATAACATGAAACAGCATTCGCAAACCCCTTTTTATTCCATAATGTAACATTTCCTAGTGAAACAGGATATTTAATTATAAAACAATGTAAACTGGGTCAGTTTTGATGAAATGGAAGCTCAAATGTTCAAACGTGCATGTTTGGCGTGGGAAAACCAATAGGGTTGGTGCTCATGCGCCAAGCAAGCACAGTTAAGCTTCTCTTTACATTATTTGATGAGTTCTGTGTAGTTATAGTACACTGATCAATGATTATATGTTAATAAAAGCCTACATTAAATCTGTTCATCATATAGAGCAGGGGTGGGGAACGTTGATCCTGGAGGGCCATTGTCCTGCAGAGTTTAGCTTCAACCCTAATTAAACACACCTGAAGCTAATCAAGGTCTTCAGGATTGCTAAAGATACAGGCCGATGAGTGTTTTTTTTCAGGGTTGGAGCTAAACTCTGCAGGATGGCCCTCCAGGATCAACGTTCCCCACCCCTGATATAGAGTGATTGTTTCTCTTCACAAGACTTTAAACTGCATGAAAATGGGTCGCTCTCAGGAGCTCAGTGAATTCAAGCGTGGTACCGTGATAGGGTGCCACCTGTGCAATAAGTCCATTTGTAAAATTTCCTCACTACTAAATATTCCACGGTCAACTGTTAGAGGTATCATAACAAAGCTGGAAGCAATTGGGAACAACAGCAACTCAGCCACGAAGTGGTAGGCCACGTAAAATCACAGAGCGGGGTCAGCACATGCTGAGGCACACAGTGCGCAGAAGTCGCCAACTTTCTGCAGAGTCAATAGCTACAGACCTCAAAACGTTGTGTGGCCTTCAGATTAGCTCAAGAACAGAACATAGAGGGTTTCCATGGCCGAGCAGCTGCATCCAAGCCTTACATCACCAAGTCTAATGCAAAGCGTCGGATGCAGTGGTGTAAAGCACGCCGCCACTGGACTCTAGAGCAGTGCAGACGTGTTCTCTGGAGTGACGAATCACGGTCTGGCAATCCGATGGACGAGTCTGGGTTTGGTGGTTGCCAGGAGAAGGGTACTTGCCTGACTGCATTGTGCCAAGTGTAAAGTTTGGCGAAGGGGGGATTATGGTGTGGGGTTGTTTTTCAGGGGTTGGGCTTGGACCCTTAGTTTCAGTGAGAGGAACTCTTAATGCTTCAGCATACCAATACATTTTGAATAATTTCATGCTCCCAACTTTGTGGGAACAGTTTGGGGATGGTCCCTTCCTGTTCCAACATGACTGCGCACCAGTGCACAAAGCAAGGTCCGCAAAGACATGGATGAGCGAGTTTGGTGTGGAGGAACTTGACTGGCCTCAACCCGACAGAACACCTTTGGGATGAATTAGAGCGGAGACTGCGAGCCAGGCCTTCTCGCCAACATCACTGCCTGACCTCACAAATGCGCTTCTAGAAGAATGGTCATAAACACACTCCTAAACCTTGTGGAAAGCCTTCCCAGAAGAGCTGAAGCTGTTATAACTGAAAAGGGTGGGCCAACTCCATATGCATTAAGAATGGCAATATAGTGTGTATACATATATATATATATATATATATATATATTCAGACGGTTTTTATATTTTTGGTATATTTTTACTGGTGGGTGCAGGACATTATAGTTCATTTATGTAAGTGAGGATAGCAAAATAAAGTAATCTGTGAAATAATATACCCCCAAATTCTTCATACAGTGGACTACCGTTCATACAGTAAAATTGATACAAATTTGGAACCAAAAATTATTCAGACACTTTGACCTGACCATGTTTTGCTTAAGTGTTTAAGCAAAACATGGTCAGGTCGGAGTTAAAAACAGTTTAACTCTGAACAGCCTAAACGATTCGTTAGAAATTCCAAAAACCTACTTCCGTGGCGGAAGTGGGATCGGGGAGGGATTTAGAGAGACTGAAGCATCAGACGAGTCGTTTGAGAATCAGTGAAAAATGTGGTGATGTGCAATGTATATTATGAGAAAATGAAAGTGTTTTTTGATCTGTTATAGGAGACCTCCAAAACAAAATAAAGAACCTTTAAAATAGCATAATAGGGGCACTTTAAGGGAAAGTAAAGAAGTAAAAGAAAGAATGTTATAGTAGGATACATTGTTCTTACTGTTTCTGCACACTGAAGAGTCTCCCATAGAGAAATGTAATGAGAAACAACCACCGGCTCGTATTCTCTTCTGCTCTGCACAGCTGGTGGCTCTGATATTGGCTTCTCTGTCATAGATAGAGACAAGCACAGTAGGACGGAGAGATTCAGCTCCATAAATACACTTTTAAAAGTGGCAAATTCTGTAATCAGGGACCACAGTGTAGAAACGTACTGTTGTAGGTGCTCAGCAGGTTCCTCAAGAGATGATACTTGGTTGTATAATCACCGCTCTCAGTCAATGGAGCATCAAAATCTAAAAGAGACAGAGGGGATGATTTTAAGTGCCAATTGCTATAAAAACACATGTACACAAAAGTACAGTGCAGACAGAAATATTCTGAAATATTATTACAAGTTAAAATAACTGTTTTCTATCTGAATATGTTTTAAAATGTAATTTATCTGACTGGCTGCTCAAGAAACATTTCTAATTATTATCAACATTGAAAACGGTTGTGCTGCTTAATATGTACAGGTGCTGGTCATATAATTAGAATATCATCAAAAAGTTGATTCATTTCACTAGTTCCATTCAAAAAGTGAAACTTTATGTTACTATTATGTACTATTATACTTTATGAAACTTTATGTGAAACTATATTATATTCATTCATTACACACAGACTGATATATTTCAAATGTTTATTTCTTTTAATTTTGATGATTATAACTGACAACTAAGGAAAATCCCAAATTCAGTATCTCAGAAAATTAGAATATTACTTAAGACCAATACAAAGAAAGGATTTTTAGAAATCTTGGCCAACTGAAAAGTATGAACATGAAAAGTATGAGCATGTACAGCACTCAATACTTAGTTGGGGCTTCTTTTGCCTGAATTACTGCAGCAAAGCGGCATGGCATTGCATCTCCATAAAGTTGGTCAGCAGCAGGAAGCATGAAGTGCTCTAAAACGTCCTGGTATACGGCTGCGTTGACCTTGGACCTCAGAAAACACAGTGGACCAACACCAGCAGATGACATGGCACCCCAAACCATCACTGACTGTGGAAACTTTACACTGGACCTCAAGCAACGTGGATTGTGTGCCTCTCCTCTCTTCCTCCAGACTCTGGGACCCTGATTACCAAAGGAAATGCAAAATTTACTTTCATCAGAGGACATAACTTTGGACCACTCAGCAGCAGTCCAGTCCTTTTTGTCTTTAGCCCAGGCAAGACGCTGTCTGTTGTTCAAGAGTAGCTTGACACAAGGAATGCGACAGCTGAAACCCATGTCTTGCATACGTCTGTGCGTAGTGGTTCTTGAAGCACTGACTCCAGCTGCAGTCCACTCTTTGTGAATCTCCCCCACATTTTTGAATGGGTTTTGTTTCACAATCCTCTCCAGGGTGTGGTTATCCCTATTGCTTGTACACTTTTTTTCTACCACATCTTTTCCTTCCCTTCGCCTCTCTATTAATGTGCTTGGACACAGAGCTCTGTGAACAGCCAGCCTCTTTTGCAATGATCTTTTGTGTCTTGCCCTCCTTGTGCAAGGTGTCAATGGTCGTCTTTTGGACAACTGTCAAGTCAGCAGTCTTCCCCATGATTGTGTAGCCTACAGAACTAGACTGAGAGACCATTTAAAGGCCTTTGCAGGTGTTTTGAGTTAATTAGCTGATTAGAGTGTGGCACCAGGTGTCTTCAATATTGAACCTTTTCACAATTTTCTGAGATACTGAATTTGGGATTTTCCTTAGTTGTCAGTTATAATCATCAAAATTAAAAGAAATAAACATTTGAAATATATCAGTCTGTGTGTAATGAATGAATATAATATACAAGTTTCACTTTTTGAATGGAATTCGTGAAATAAATCAACTTTTTGATGATATTCTAATTATATGACCAGCACCTGTACATTATAATCATAACGTGTACATTGTCTCAGAAGCCATGAATATTAAGACTACAGAACCGTAGCTGCTCGTCTGTGGTTGGTAGGTCCCATTGTTATTTGCGCCATTCATGAATCCAAAGCTGGTTCCTCCATGAAACATGTAAAAATTGATGGAGATGCCACGATCCAAAAGCTGTCGCACTATGGAGATCATTTCTGTCATAACAGAAGAAATACAGGAACAATATGTGTCAAAGCAGAATTTATCAGACAGTAAAGTATATACTGACAAGGAAAAATGCAATGCAATGCAAATTGATTGTTCTTCACAAACATATACATATTTATGTATTGTGTCATGCAAAAAGTACATTTAGATACAGATTTAAAGGCAGTGCCTATTCTAAATGGTTTGTTCTTTCTGCCTTGGTAGACCGTATATGTCCATGTCCACTTTGATGAGGCAGATTCTTTACCTTGAGCAGCGAAAACATGATGAGGTCCTCCCCAGACATCAAACCACCCAGACCAATACTCCATCACCATCAGCGGCTTCTTTGGCTGCAGCACAGACAATGCTCTCACAGACATGTTCAGATCTCATGTTCTAATCATGTTCTAGTATTTGTAGGCGTTTCATTGTTCATTAAGCCTTATATCTATCATATATCAGTATAGTATAGGAGGCTTTAAGAAATATAGCAGATTTGAATGCAGATACAGTCATTTTAACAAAGTAAAATGATGAATACAATTGCAAATAAGGAAAAATGTGAAAACATTCTAAAATCTTTACCGACCTGCAGTTTTGCTAAAGTCTGTACACCATCATTTGACAGTTTCTGCAGGTTCACTGTCTGCAAGACTTTTAGAGAAAAAGTGAGAACAATTCAATTTAATCTGTGAGAGAAGAGCTCTACTTAAGTAAGACTTAAAAAAAAAAAAAAGTAATTAATAAGCAAGGACGCATTAAATTGATCAAAATTGAACTTTTACATTGTTACAAAAAAATCTATTTCAAAGAAATGCTGGTCTTTTGAACTTTACATATACTGAAAAAAACACATTTCAACATTTATAGTAATAAGAAGTGTTTCTTGAGCATCAAATCAGCATTTTAGAATGATTTCTAAAGGATCATGTGACACTGAAGAGTATTTATGCTGAAAAAATAAAATACATTAAAACATTTTATTTGATAACATTTTTGATAAAATAAATGCAGCCTTGGTGAGCATAAGCGAACTTTAAAAATCTCTGACCTCAAACTATTGAACAGTAGAGTAAACACAATGAAATAACTGCATATGCACAAAATACTATCATAACATTGTAACTGTAATTAACAATACCAAAAATATGAATATCACATTATAAACAAGCAGTGGGAACACTAAATATATGAATGTATAAGTGATACCTCCATCCACCCCTCCACATTTTAACCCTTCGTGGTTGTCTGATGTCAGAAGAAGCTCTGAGATTCCCCGGGACAGTAACGCCTGTTGATTTTGAGAACAAACTGTATGTATAAAAGAAACAGATTACCGTATTTCAGAGTAAAAGATATTGATTTCATTTCATTCCATACCTCTTTGATGAACGACAGGTATTGCTTATCCTTCGCATATGAACCATATTCATTCTCTACTTGAACAGCAATAATAGGGCCTCCATTCTTAAACTGCAGGGAGAGCAATGGAGGCGGTTTCAGTATAATAATTTACAATTATAATTTATTCAGTCATTTTCAGCAAATAATAACAGGTAAAAAAAAACGTCACCTGGAGGGGTGTGATTCTCGGAATCAGATTATCAAAGTATGAGTTCACAGCACTTGTGAAACCAGAGTAGGTCGTTCTCACTTTCATTTTCTTATCTTGCAGCAGCCAGCTGATTAAAATAAGGTTAAAAATATATATATATATATGTAATGCAAGACTAAAGCAGACATTCACCACAAAAAAATAAAAATGTTCATAACACAGTTGAACCTTGGTAAGCCACCCAAATCCCACTCGGCACATATATACGGTCCTGGACGCAGAATCACCCAGAGGCCTAATTCCCCTGCGAGACGAATATACGCCCTTCAAACAAGCAAAAGAGTTCAATTGATGAGTACAGTTGTGAAAATAGAACATGCCATGAAATGTTTATTGCTGAGGCAAGTATCACTGTGGCTCATACATGGCTGTGAGGGTTAACAATTGTACTAATAAAAGTACAATAATGTCAAATAAAAAAAAAGTTTTACTTTAAAGTACGTTTTAAATAATTATGTTTCAATAATAGATAATTATTGATCTAGAGAGTCCAGAGAATTGTCCTGCAGTGGTTTGGTTTTCGATTAGGCAAAAAACCTAGGACTAGTTCGCAAAAGTAGGTTTTTCACATATTCGCAAATAATTAATGAACGATTTGATTGACAGCATTGGTTCTTGAGGCAATGTTGTTTATAATGTAAATGATATGCATATTTTGTGGCTCATACATGGCCGTGAGGGTTTTCAAACCCATGAAAAAAAAAATACTTGTACTGAATGCCGGATTAAATTTAGAAGCCATGTATGAAGATCAAAATATCAGAGACTGATTTGGTACAGTATTTTATAGTTCTTTTTATAGTTCTTATAGGTCACAATATAGTAGGTGACTTTAACTTCTACATACTTACGTCAAAACAAAAATT
Organism: Elopichthys bambusa; assembly: GCA_037101425.1. Taxonomy (NCBI): domain Eukaryota; kingdom Metazoa; phylum Chordata; class Actinopteri; order Cypriniformes; family Xenocyprididae; genus Elopichthys; species Elopichthys bambusa. The sequence continues at coordinate 24,696,564 of CM074454.1, forward strand.
GTTAGGTGCAAAAACAAAAATGGTGGTGAGGTGGGATATGGGTAAGGTTAGGGACAGTATGGCTAGGTTTAACCCTCTATAGTACGGTGTTGCCTCCAGGCAACATGGTCTATTTTAGTTAGTTTTTAATAAAATAAGGCACCAATATTCTATCTCAGGACAGAATAACTCAAATACTTCTAAATAAAAGTGCAAAAACGACCAAAACATGACCAACAGGGGTCCATTTTGTGTCCTGTTTCAGCACATGTCACATGGCTCCATATTTTCTCCAATGAAAAGTGCGAATACGAGTCACCTTCAATGGCATGTAAAGAAGTATTTTCAAGAACTTTACATTATATATCATCAAATGTTTTAGAGAAAATAACAAAAAACTGTGTGTTGCCTCAAGGCAACATTGTACCATAATGGAATCACATAAGGCCATACAGGTTGAATACAAATGTATTATATTTGTAAGGAAAAGAGTTAGAATTATCTAAATATATTTGCATTTTCACATGATTTTGTAATGCACTTATAAGAATAGTAATTAACATACTATATCTGCATATATTATGATCTGCACAGTTTCTTTTGCACTTCAAAAAGGTATAAAACACAGGTAGATGAGGGTGATGATGAGGGGTCATACTGTGATGAGGAAGATGAAATCATAATGACAATCCGTCAGGGAGAGAGTGAGGGTGAGAGAGAAGATGGAGATGAGGATGAAGATGAAGATGGATATGATAACTTGATATAATAACATATGATGGTTTGGTAATATTTGTGTTTCACTATGGTACAATGTTGCCCGAGGGCAACAGCTGGATATAAAATGTTACTTTTTATTAAATATGAAACTTTTAATACATTAAAAACTGGATAAATTTGTTTGTTCAAGTGTCTAGTTAAAGAAAAAATGATGTTTTCAATAAATATATTTCTTTTTTTTCTACATGAAAATGCCAAATGTTTCCATTTTTTCATTGTGGTACAATGTTGCCTCGAGGCAACAAACTTATGAAAAATAAATAGATTAAAACATTTATGAAAATGCTTATTGATATTATTAAAGTGCCCAATTTTAATCAGCAAAAACAACACAAATTATTTTTTCCTCATTGATATCATATTGCGCACCATAGAGGGTGGTGTAAGAGAAAGGTCAACAGGTATTAAATGATGTAAAAACATGCATGTGCACAATAAGTGCATTGTACCAAATGATTAATTTAAATGTCGGCGCACAGTAGTTAAAGATACTTAATATAAATAAAGTAGGACCAAAAATAAATAAATAAAAATAAAAACATCACTTACTCCATATCCAGCTGCTCCTGAAACAGATACACTCCTCTTTCTGGTTCATGCAGATTCCATGGCACATACCTGACAGACAGAACAAATATGAGTCTTCAAGAAGATTTTGAGAGGGAAAAAAAGCTGTGAACCGCTGTCGTGGTCTTACGTGGTGAGGGTATTGAGACCGCAGGCCTTCAGTTTCAGCAGCCGGTCTCTCCAATATGCCCTTGGGACCCGAAAGTAATGAATGGAGCCTCCCAGGATGAGAAATGGTGCTCCCTCTAAAGTGAAGTGGGTCGAGTCTGCCCTTAGTCCCTTTTTCGCTGACATTCTCTGGAAGAGCCACAACGAAACCAAGCCACATACTAAAGCATGTGTAAAGTACTTGATTAAAATTTTAAATGCAGTGTGTTATTTGATATTACATTTAAAGTTAATATATTTTAAATGGTCTAAACAGGAATTTCATCATTTCAAGTGTAATTACAATTAAAGCTACAAGCAGCACTTACTGGGGTTCAAGCATTTAAGGCCTTTAAGCATATAAAAAGGTATTATATTTTATTTAGCAAGCATGTAAACACTTAGATCATAGATGGAAAAGACCATTTACAGCCAATAGAGGCAATTTAGTAAGGAAAAATATGGTTTTTAAAGGTTTTTTGACAATTATAGCGCCACCTATTGCCCAATCTCCACCACTTGTTTTAGGTGTTAGATGTGTTAATTTTGGTGAAAATATCTCATTTCGTTTTGAAGTTATAGATACTTATATATATATGAGAGCATAAAAAAATGACCCAAGAACATCTTTGATTGGATTTTTATGCCACTTCCTATCAAAATGTTGACATTTGGCTGAATACTCAAATCAACTTAGGTTCCGTGTTTCCTATGCTGGTTTCGTCTCGATCGGACTAACGGTTTTGAAGATATTCGCGAAAGTTTTTTTAAGCGCTAAATCACAACGTAGCAAAAACCATAAAGCGAAACCTTGCAAGTTGTTGGACTCGGCAAGGATTCAGTAGTCTGAAGACGTGACTCCCATGAAAATATGTCAAATACACTTAAAGTTATATACATTTTTAGCCAAAACCATTAAAAATATGTTTTTTAAAAGTTTTTTAACAGTTATAACGCCACCTATGGTCCGATGTCCATAAACATTGGTATGCTTCTTTAGAGTCATAGGCTGCATGTGTGCAGTTAATTTCGTGAAGTTTTTGTTTAGGATTTATAGGCTTTTGGGAATTTTTAGCCACGCCCATTTTCTAAATGGCCCTGTTATAGCAACCCAAAGGGTAAAGTTCAATTTTTTTTTTGATAATTATTGATCTAGAGAGTCCAGAGAATTGTCCTGCAGTGGTTTAGTTTTCGATTAGGCAAAAAATCTAGGACTAGTTCGCAAAAGTAGGTTTTTCACATATTCGCGAATAATTAAGGAACGATTCGATTGACAGCATTGGTTCTTGAGGCAATGTTGTTTATAATGTAAATGATATGCATATTTTGTGGATCTGTGAAACACCATGTGATTACAGAGGCGTAAAACTCGTTAGCGCCAACTAGTGGCTGATTTCTTTCAAAATTCTTACAGACCTCGAGGACCATGAATCGAACATGCCCACCAAGTTTCGGGTGTTCAAAATTCATTGGCCAATGGCAGCCATGTTCTTCGAGATACGCCAATGTCCTCATAGACCATCAAGCCCCCTTGGACCAAGACACTGCAAGCCAAATTTCAAGTTAATCGGACTTACGGTTGCGTAGTTACAGCCGTTTTCGTGGTTTTTTCAAGTTATAGTGCCACCTAGTGTCCAGTCGAGTTTGGTGCAAATATCTCATTTCTTTCTCGAGTTATAGCCATTTTAGTAGAAGTGGCCCCGCCCACATCGTGGCACCCCTTAGCGACTGTGAACCAAAATTTCGTGAACCAATTATTGAGATTTGGACTCCAGAGAACATTTCTGCACTGGTTTGGTTCTGATTGGGTCAAAAACCTAGGACTAGTTCGCAAAAGTAGTTTTTTCAAAAAACCCAAAATACCCGCTACGCGCTTGTAACCCCTAAATATATTTAAATACATGACACGCAAGTTTCAAAAGAAATGCATATTTTTAAATGTATAAGTATATTTTAGTTTACCTTTCATTTTTGTCAGTACATTAGGCAGTTTCACTATATTTCAAAGACAACAGAAATAATAATGAAATTACATATAAAGATGTACTTAAGCACTCGTAAGTCCAACCGAACACTGAGCAATTTGAATCAAATGGCTCTAATTAAAACTAACATACACTACAGATAACAACACAAACATACAAATTACATATTAGCGGAACTATGAGTCTTACCTTACATAAAAAAGAATCATACAACACAATTACACTGGGTGTTATTTAGAGAGGAGCACTAATCAAAGCTGTGGCCACTGTATCAGCTAGAGCAAAGGGAAATCAGTGAAGCGATGTCCAGAATACACTTATACAAAGAGAACAATGCATGCTTTGTTTTGATGAGCAAACAAACATAGGTTCAATGTGGAAGGTTCTTCATTTGTCACATGCATATACATGTCAAATGGTTTTCCTCTAGGTTCTCTCACATAATGCAACAATACTAACAAGAAGTTAAAATCAAATAAACTAATAAAATATATTATATTTTATATATATACAGTGGTATGCAAAAGTTTGTGAACCCCTTGCAGAATCTGTGAAAATGTGAATAATTTTAACAAAATAAGAGAGATCATACAAAATGCATGTTATTCTTTATTTAGTACTGTCCTAAGTAAGATATTTTACATAAAAGATGTTTACATAAAGTCCACAAGACAAAAAATAGCTGAATTTATTAAAATGACCCTGTTCAAAAGTTTGTGAATCATTGATTCTTAACACTGTGTGTGGTTACCTGATGATCTACGACTGTTTGTTTGTTGTGTGATGGTTGTTCATGAGTCTCTTGTTTATTCTGAGCAGTTAAACTGAACTCTGTTCTTCAGAAAAATTCTCCAGGTCCTGCAGATTCTTCAGTTTCAAGCATATTTTGCATATTTGAACCCTTTCCAGCAGTGACTGTATGATTTTGAGATCCATCTTTTCACACTGAGGACAACTGAGGGACTCAAACACAACTATTAAAAAAGGTTCAAACATTCACTGAATGCTCCAGAAGGAAACATGATGCATTAAGTGTCGGGGGGTGAAAATGGCTGAACCACTGATGATTCAGGTTGCACTGCTACATCCTGCTACGGTTGAAGAGGAGCGTCCACCCGAAAGGCGAGGGACAAGAAAGTGCAAGAAGGAGAGGAGAGAGAATACCAAAACTCCACCACCTTCAACTATACAGAATGCTAGGATGGAGACATGCAACATGCAGGTCACCCATCCAGAAAATGAAAGGCTGGAAGACCACATAAGGAAAGAGAAAAGGACAAAGAAGAAGAGAAAAAATGACCATCCAGAACAATCAACTCCACCACCAACAAAAGTAAAACTGGCTTGGATAGAAACATCTAATACACAAGTCAGTCATGAACAAACTACAAAGGTAGAAGAAGATTCAGAGCCTGAAACAGTGGTGGAGATACTGATAGTGGCTAAAGAAAAGATAAAGAAGGAGAGAAAGACTGAATATCGGGATGAAATTCCATCACCTGCAACAAGAAAACTGGCCTGGATGGAGATGAGTAACACACACCCGGAAGAAAGAAGGCCAAAACGAAAAGAAAATGAGCAGGAAGATACTCCATCAACTGCAAAGGAAAACTGTGTTCAGATGGGAAGCGATATGAAGGGGGCAAGCAGCCGGCCGTCCCATGAGGAGTGAAAGAGGAGCGAAAACAGAGGCAGTCTGCCAATGAGACCGTCTTATTAACAGGCTCAAAAAATACATCTAGTGGACAGTCTCCCTCTCTGGGGCAGTGGTGGCCTAAAGGTTAGAGAGTCGGACTAGTAACGCAAAGGTTACGGGTTCGAGTCTTAGTACCAGTGGGGGGAGTGAACGAATAGCGCTCTCTTCCACTCTCATAACTCACAACTGAGGTGCACCTAACCCCCAATCACTCCCCGGGCACCGCAGCACATACATAAGCAAAACATAATGTCCAGGCTTGGTCCTCTCTCATCCCATCACTGTCGCCGCTCCAGGAGCTCCTCCGTGAGCAACTCGAGACCGGCGCGCATTAACACTTGTCCCACCGGCCTTGCCCCATTCTCAACATCTCGTTCTACAAATACAGTATTTTGTATTTTGAAAATGCACAAAATACATGTGAAATTGGCCATACAGTGAAGTATGACTATTAGGCTTAAATCTTTTTTTGGACCTGTTCTGAATGCAAAGCATATTTGGTGTGTACTGCTTAGAAACTTTTGTTTTTATTTCACTTGCCTCTACCACCAACTTTTAAAAAAGACTGGGTGTGACTAAGTTGTCGTCTGTGTGCCATTATACTTACTTCTGACCAGCTTACACTGCAGCCTATTACTTGTGGTGAACAACACTACTAAATGAATCACGTGTAAAACTGGGAAATTTTCCTACTATCTAGCAAGGACAAGGAATGGGCAATATGACTGAAATTATATCACAATATGAGTAATTTTCACAGTAACAATCATGATATAGTTTTTTTTTTGTTTTGTTTTTCTGGAAATAAGGTTATGTTACGATACCAAAAGTGAGTAAATACAGGAGAATTATAGCCAAGTCATTTCAACGTGCCACACTTCCTGCTGCCAACAGGTGGTGCTTTGACCGTAGCTGAATATTGTCATGTAGATGTCTTCAGGCCAGGACTATTATAAAATGTGAAGTTTGGAGCAGATCAGACATCGTATGCCTGAGTTACTACAACTTCCTGTTTCGTGGCGTTAATCGCATATATTAGCACTTAGCCAAGTGTTGCATGATTTAACGTGTTTCTAGTATGTTTGGTACTTTGTGGCATATTGAAATGTGTTTCTGGGAGTGTATTACAGTGTAAAGCATTTCCTGTTGCCAGCAGGTGGCGCTATGACTAAATTAATATTGGCATGTAGATGTCTTCAGGCCAGGACTCTTATCACACATGTGAAGTTTGGAGCATTGTATGCCTGAGTTACAACAGCTTCCTCCTTCATGGCGAAACATCAGAATTTGTCACGGACACGCCCTTCACCGAAAACTCAAGATCTTCGCAATTTAACGTCGCAAAGGCCTTTAGATTAGCTAGATTAGATGACCAAATATGACATTGATCTGATTAAGGCTGTAGGAGGAGTTCGTTAAATATGTGAGCGACAAGAACGTACATGTTTGTATTTTTGAGAGAATTACGTATATGCGGAAAAATGAACATTAGCCACTGGTCTCTTATATTAATGTTGTTCGGAAGCCTGTGCAATTAAGTAGTTTCTCGACATCCATCGACTGAACAGCGTTTTCTCGACATGTTTCCGTGTTGTTGTTGCTCAGCAATGGCACGGACGCGATGTTGTCTGAAGGAGAGTGGTGCGGTGGGGGTGTAGTTCTGACGTCACGTTTTTATGGAAGTCACAGTGGCTCGTGAAAAAGCACAGCTACTTTATGCAGGCTGCGTGCATTTGTCTGTGGATTGAAACTTATATGGTAGTTACGAAGCCCTAAGATCTCAGTTATAATGAAAAAAGCAAGGAAAGTTCAGTTTTGACAATATGGGACCTTTAAAAGATGCTGATTCGATTCTGTGTGTGGATGGACTTTAACCAGCATTAGTTTAAATGTTAATTTTTTGCCCTTTTTAACCCCCCGGAGCCATGTGGAGCACATGTTTATGATGGATGGATGTGGATACTCGTTAATCCCGCTCACTGCCATTATTTAGTTTAGTTGTTTTAACTTTAGTTTTGATTTAGTCGAATAAAACTTTTGTGGACATTCATGTGAGTTTTTGATTCTGGTCCTTGCTTGTAAATCAACATCAATCTAACAATGCGAACACAGCTACGTGCTAAGAAGGGGTTATTTTGCTGTGGCCACAGAAAATATCCTTTCTGAGAGTTGATAGATGATCAATACTGAGTGTTCGCTGGCCGAACAGATTAATTGATTGTTATATTAATTAAGCTACATCAAGTTAATTCTATTAGCTGGTCCAAATATTTATAACAACTAATTATTCATTTCCCTTTTAAGCTAATTTGCTACATGCACCAGATAAAGAGAAGAAAAGAAACTTCATGAAGAGTGTGTGCACCCATTTCAATGGACAAATACTATTTTTCATATGAAAGGTTCAAATATGCCTATACATGTTTTGCAATTATTTGTCACTAATTTGAAGATAATGAGGTTTTCTAGCTTGGTCAACAAAATATGAATGTAATATATTCTTGTATTTATTTTAGTTATTTTATTTAATAATCAAGCCAAATAATACAGGCAAAAGAAAAAAGAATTAAAAAAAACTCCAACACTCCAACATTTGAGATAAAACGTAAAATAGTTCAACCAGGATAAACACAATCCAATGTTCATGGATGCAACATTTTCTGTCAAAACTACCATCCAGTACCAGCTTGATACTATGATTAAATGAGATTTTTTTTAAAATTATTTACAGATCATTCTCATTGATTAATTTCGTGTGCTCTCTGCATTTGTTCATTGCCCACCAAAAACATCCATTTTCAGTTTTGACAGACCAGCTTTCAGATAACTCAGAGCATCTTTATTTGCTTCCTCAGCTTCAGCGGGTTCTCTTCATTTCCTCCAGCTCTCGGGCCCAGTCTACTTTCCTAGCTTCCTTCAGTCTGGGGATGAAGAAGTCGAGATGATGAAGTGTGAACGCGGAGTCTGGCTTTAATGCGATCTGAGACAGATGCTTGATGGTCCTGTAAGCATTGAACAGAAGAGTTGACTTTTGGTCCTCAAGCTCCTGCAGATCTTTGCCAAGATGTTCCATTACAACCAAATGTGTCTTGGTTTTTTCTATGGCTTTTTCATATTTCTTTCTTACATCTTCATATTGCATCACAATGTTCAAGTTTCTGATTATATATTTCTTGTTTTCTCTGACATGTTTGCTGTGATGGCACTTCCCTGTGCACACGGTGCAGTAGCCTTTTTTCATGACTTCACATTTGCTGGGATTAGAAGCCCACCAGCAGTCAAACTCATGGCAGTTTTCCGCACAGACCGTACAGGTTGTCGCCTTTCTGCTCTCCCATGACATGCTTTCAATGGGAACCTTCTCTTTGATGGTTTTTGTTTTACTCTAATGCTAAAGTTTGCATGTCTGTCAACCTTATCTTTGTTTTGTCTTATTGCCTCCTGGATCTGAATTTTTTCAGACATCTTTGACTCTTTCTCTTGAATTCGCAGCCGTAAGTTGCAAATATACGCTTCAAATTGAATGCGCTCTATCAGGACATTTGAAGTCAACTCTAAACTTTTCCTGTTCTATTCATCCAGTGACTGAAGAAATAGATTCATTTCTTCTATGCTGTTTTCCCAAGCATCTCTTTGAGCACGAAGGTAACGTTTCTCATTGTGGTGGGCTTCAGCCTGCCGGTTGTTAAATATGAAATGAACTGGCTTGTTCTTGTGGTCTCGTCTGCAGGGGATTTTAGCTATATTAATGGCGCCAAGGACGTTGTTGGGTTCCAGACCATCAGAGTGTGTTATTAAAAACACAATGTTGTTCACAATGTCTTTCCCAAACAAAGACAGAACTGAACTGGTAATGTAATCCTGTCTGTCTGAGAGACGATTCTTAGATGCTTGAGTAACAAAACAAATGGCATCAATCTCACAAACTCCATCATTGCTCTGAAACAGAACCGATAAATTCTCAGCAACTTCTAGATCTTTTTCCAGTCCTCTAGTGTCTCCGTAGCCTGGAGTATCAATGATGGTGAGAGACATGCGACTCTTTAATGGACAGAACTCGTACATGGTGATTTCAGAGGTTTGTGATTCTGATTGGTCTCTGGCTTCTTCTTCTGTGATTTCATACCATATTTCATCCTCAAACTTCACCCCCAGCAAGTAGTTGACCATGGTGTTAATGAGAGTCGTCTTTCCAGCGCCAGTTTCTCCCACCAGCAGAACAATTTTGTTTTGTTTACTTGTGTCTTTTATCCCAAAAGTCCATTTTCGGACTTTTCCATTATCATCAAGCACATTTCTTTCTGTGGCTAGACGAAATCGTTTTGGTGGGCCACGATGAATCAAATAGGATGTGCGTGGTAAAGGACTCAACTTTCTGTAAAATATGGAGGTAAATGTTTTTCAGAATATTTATGTAGCAAGAATTTTAGATTAGTAGTGGCCATAAATATACAGATATATTTTGTTACAAACATTTGCGACATGAACATACAAAACAGTATTTTAGGAATATTTTTATGTCAGATAAACCCAAAACCTACTTCAGTTTTGATGTGAATGCTAGAGTATGCAAAAACTGCATGCAACTAGACAGACCACAATAGTCTATGCAGACACAAAAATTGGGCTGTATGTGGATGGTGTGCGTGGATATCTCTTAAAAGAGATTGACCAAAACCAAATCTTTTCAATAAAACATTAACATATAAATCTTATTTAAGCCTTTATGTATTGATACACTATTACAAAAAGCTATAAGACATCATAATAGTAGAATAAGTAGCCCTTAGTTCTAAAATACTTACAGTATAAATAATTTGTTAATTTTACTGGTTGTAAACCCCTTTATTCCCAAAACGTTACATATTGTTCCCTTTTACCTACACATACATACTTTATAGGTACACTATAATTACTGAAAGGTACGCTGTAAATTTGTTTTACTTACGCAGTACTTTCCGGGCGGTAATTTAAAGCGTTACCCTCTATTTTTCTGTTCTTGTTGCTCTTCTTTCCTTTAGTGATTAATGCTCAATCATCACTCAAATAATTAATTACCTCAGTAACTCTTGAATGGTCTTGGAGGACTGGTGCTCTGAGATTAGATGTGTAAATGTGTAAAATTAACACACGTAGGCCTGGGGGTGTTCCAGAAAGCAAGGTTATCTTTCTATCAAACATACCCTGAACTCTCGGTTGATTAACCCAAACCTTGCTTACTCAAGGTATGCTGGTTCCAAAAACGCGTCTGGTAAGTTCAGCCAACCCAGAGTATGATCCCGATTAGCACACAAAGACATTCACAACAGTGCGACCAATTGCTGATTCACCATGGAAACAGATAAAGCGCGCCATTGTGCTTCCTTCTTTTATTTAATGCAGATTTACATAACCTACTTAGTACACATCGCCTTCTATATATACAGTGGGTACGGAAAGTATTCAGACCCCCTTAAATTTTTCACTCTTTGTTATATTGCAGCCATTTGCTAAAATAATTTAAGTTCATTTTTTTCCTCATTAATGTACACACAGCACCCCATATTGACAGAAAAACACAGAATTGTTGACATTTTTGCAGATTTATTAAAAAAGAAAAACTGAAATATCACATGGTCCTAAGTATTCAGACCCTTTGCTCAGTATTTAGTAGAAGCACCCTTTTGATCTAATACAGCCATGAGTCTTTTTGGGAAAGATGCAACAAGTTTTTCACACCTGGATTTGGGGATCCTCTGCCATTCCTCCTTGCAGATCCTCTCCAGTTCTGTCAGGTTGGATGGTAAACGTTGGTGGACAGCCATTTTTAGGTCTCTCCAGAGATGCTCAATTGGGTTTAAGTCAGGGCTCTGGCTGGGCCATTCAAGAACAGTCACAGAGTTGTTGTGAAGCCACTCCTTCGTTGTTTTAGCTGTGTGCTTAGGGTCATTGTCTTGTTGGAAGGTAAACCTTCGGCTCAGTCTGAGGTCCTGAGCACTCTGGAGAAGGTTTTCGTCCAGGATATATCCCTGTACTTGGCCGCATTTATCTTTCCCTCAATTGCAACCAGTCGTCCTGTCCCTGCAGCTGAAAAACACCCCCACGGCATGATGCTGCCACCACCATGCTTCACTGTTGGGACTGTATTGGACAGGTGATGAGCAGTGCCTGGTTTTCTCCACACATACCGCTTAGAATTAAGGCCAAAAAGTTCTATCTTGGTCTCATCAGACCAGAGAATCTTATTTCTCAGCATCTTGGAGTCCTTCAGGTGTTTTTTAGCAAACTCCATGCGGGCTTTCATGTGTCTTGCACTGAGGAGAGGCTTCTGTCGGGCCACTCTGCCATAAAGCCCCGACTGGTGGAGGGCTGCAGTGATGGTTGACTTTCTACAACTTTCTCCCATCTCCCGACTGCATCTCTGGAGCTCAGCCACAGTGATCTTTGGGTTCTTCTTTACCTCTCTCACCAAGGCTCTTCTCCCCTGATAGCTCAGTTTGGCCGGACAGCCAGCTCTAGGAAGGGTTCTGGTCGTCCCAAACGTCTTCCATTTAAGGATTATGGAGGCCACTGTGCTCTTACAAACCTTAAGTGCAGCAGAAATTTTTTTGTAACCTTGGCCAGATCTGTGCCTTGCCACAATTCTGTCTCTGAGCTCTTCAGGCAGTTCCTCTGACCTCATGATTCTCATTTGCTCTGACATGCACTGTGAGCTGTAAGGTCTTATATAGACAGGTGTGTGGCTTTCCTAATCAAGTCCAATCAGTATAATCAAACACAGCTGGACTCAAATGAAGGTATAGAACCATCTCAAGGATGATCAGAAGAAATGGACAGCACCTGAGTTAAATATATGAGTGTCACAGCAAAGGGTCTGAATACTTAGGACCATGTGATATTTCAGTTTTTCTTTTTTTAATAAATCTGCAAAAATGTCAACAATTCTGTGTTTTTCTGTCAATATGGGGTGCTGTGTGTGCATTAATGAGGAAAAAAAATGAACTTAAATGATTTTAGCAAATGGCTGCAATATAACAAAGAGTGAAAAATTTAAGGGGGTCTGAATACTTTCCGTACCCACTGTATATATATATATGTAACTATATAACAAGTTTGGTTACATTAACCTCCATTTTTGGAATCGAAAGTTGAGGTTATCCGCTTACTTACTCTTAAACATACCCAGGTATGTCACATAACCTGCTTTCTGGAATACCCCCTGGTTTCACAGACGGGGCTTAGATTAAGCCAGGATTAGGCCATTTTAGTAGCTTTTAAAAATTACTGGTGTGAATCTTGAAACAAAACAATGGCACGGACATATGTTTAATATATTTTAAGATCCGTCAGTGCAAGTTGCTTTCAGTTAAAACAGCTCAAACATGCATTTTAGTCTGGGACTAGGTTATGCCTTCTCTGTGAAACCGGGGGGTATGGGTGTTCTTGGCTTCACAGATCGTGTTGGATGCTGTGAACAAATACACAGGTTGTGTTAATTTTAAAACCACACACAACTTTGTAAAACAACTTAACTCTTCTAACAGTTTTATTTAATACTGACACAAAATTTCTTCTAGGAGTGTAAGGGGTCATAACTGACAAAAATAATAATAATTTTCACCCTTCTGGTCAAACATTTACAGCTATAACTTGACTGTGCTGCAAGTAGCCATGGTATATATAAATATATATATATATTTAATCATTTATGTAGAAAGCATGTACATTTAAACTCACCTGGAATTCATGGTAATCACTGGACTGAATGTGTCAACCTTCACTGTCAGTCTTCAGACTGCTTACAGAAAAACAATTCATTACTTTATTTGTAAAACACTGTATTTAAAAAACCCCAAAAAACTATTTCTTAGACTTGTTTAATTAGCAAGCCTAAATGGCTAAAGTCCCTCCGAATGAGTCTAATTTAGTATCTGAACTGTCTGAATAAAATTAAAGGAACAACACTTTCATGTGCGTATGTTGTCATAGATGTGTAGCCTACTTCATCTAGTCATTTATTCGTAGTGTTAAATGGACTAAATGTATTAATTCGTCACAAAGAAGAAACATTCCACTATATTTAAGATCTATATTTAAGTGTTTTCCATAGCATGCAAGTGGCAGGATTGGTAATGGATTATTTTTTATTTGTTATGATTAATTAAAGCATTCATTTTTTTTGTGAGTATTAAAGTTGTTTTTAGTGACAGTCAAAATGAGTTAACTTTGAGCAATCTTAGTTCGGGTCTTTGTCTGACTTCACCTAGCCAGCACAAATACAAGGAAGGATTAAAGGATTGGTTCACTTCAGAATTAAAATTTCCTGATAATTGACTCACCCCCATGTCATCCAAGATGTCATCCTTTTTTTGTGTTTTTCTGTAGCTATTTCTGAAGAGTTATTTTCATAGTTAGACACCACGTTATCCAGCAGCGCTATTAAGAGGGTAGGTCAAGGGGGCAGGGGCTCAAACCCTGTGTACGCCACTGCACTGCACGACTATCTGGGGTAGCGTTCATTCCCGTACAAGCTACGTTTCACAACCAAACACACGCGATAAGGAAATAACGCGCGATTGTTATCAGTTCTGATGAAACATCAAATCGATATGGGTGCTCCTGCCAAAGTTTGACTAAACTTTCCTCCATTTCTTGGGTCCAAATAGACCGAGAAGGAGCCTTTTTCAGAACCGAAGCCATGCGCACTGATATTCTGGTCTATAACTCCTCTCTGAACTTCCCGCTGCCCTGTATCTTGCTCTCTCATTGGCTGTAGGTCATCGCCAATGTCATTTTCACATTTCACGCAGCAGGAATTTGAATCGCAGGCATGCCAGATTCTCTCAAATCGCGTCTTTTAATGATGTGTGAATGTCACTCGCGTAAACGAGCACCAATTTGCCTCAGATTTGCAAAATCTGGGGCATTTGTGGTTAAAAAGTATATAATTATTTAGATAATGACAGATTGTGTCGATAAATAAAGCCTTTATTCCTCGTGTAGAGCTCTTTGAAGCTGCACTGAAACTGCAATTTGGACCTTCAACCCGTTGAACCCCAGTGAAGTCCACTATATGGAGAAAAATCCTGGAATGTTTTCCCTCAAAAGAAAAAAAAAGACATGAACATCATGGGTTTTTTTTGGTTTTTTTGAGGGGTGGCGGTTCTTGTACCTCATCTGATGAGTCAATGTGATCAGAGTATGTTTTCTTTCTAGGAAAGAAAAAAAAAGAAAGGCAACTGTACTCAAATTTCATTGCCTCTTGTGTGATGTAGCAAATGGACTCAGTACAATACAATTTATGGTAGTTTATTTATTTATCCTTAAATACTCAGATGAACCAATGTGATTATTACAGGTGTTAAGTTATTGGACATCAGCGTCATTTTAAATAGCCAAGTCAAAAATGTAATGGATGTTTGAAATGTTAATGATGGCAGTTTTAATATGTTAAAACTCCACGTGACTACCAAACGTGATCACAGAATGAGCTTCCCAGAGGCATTAAACACTATATATTAACACATTAACCTGAACAATTAAACGTTTTATAACCCAAAAACAATTAATAAAACTCTATAGTTAGATATAATGATCACTGGAGTATGTTTAGATCATTTCCCTCATGTTAGAGAGAACATAAATTAAGAAAAACAAAACGTCATCGGCTAAATCACATTCAACACTTTACATTCATCATCATATCATGTATCACATAAACATTTCTATTTCTTATTAGATTTTGACTTGTGTACCAATGCATTCTAGGATTACATAAATAGAGATTCATGTATATTTATGATTTAAATCAAAGATTGATTTAATATGACACTTAATATTCCATAATAGAGGTTTAATATAATAGATAGTAGGTCCCTCCTCTCTTATTTCATCACATACGTTACTCTCCTGTATTTCATTTTTTCAAGCGCCACTTTAAAGCATCCTCAGTTGTGCTCAAAGGATCTGCTCTTTTGTAGTTTGGGATTGGTTAGTTGAGAAATTCGAAACAAATATTAATAAAGCAACTGTCCGTGACTCGTCCCTGCTACAAAGATGTGGTCACATGCAGGTTTTGATTGTGATCCGATCAGGAAACGGTTTGTACCCTTTCATGCTGACCACTTGTGAGTCACCAAAACGCATCTTAATACCAGCTGGAAATGGGGCCAGAGTGCCATCGTCACAAAGGTAATCTTTAACATGACCTGTTAATGATCCATTCTCAACAAGTCTGCCACTTTTGTTCTGACTAACTGAAAAAAATAAAATGTTCCAGAGAGATGAAACTGTATGTGAATCGACAGACTTTCGAAAGACAGGGACCCAGGCTGGTCTAAGTTCCTTTGCACGTCTTCAAAAGGAAAGCTGAGACGCCTGTTGCCTCATTACACTTAAAAACATAAATTGTAGGATTTACTTGATAGAAACCTCATAACAATTTGCACTAACATATTTTAAGTAAATTTTACTGCTACTGCTTTGTATAACGTACCTGTTGTTATCAAGTAAAATCTACTTACTATTGAACTTTAACATTTATAAAGAAATTAAATATTACTTAATTATATGTAATTTCACATATATAATTAAGCTGGCCAGTCGTCCTTTCTATGATTAATCTGGTTTTTGTTAGGGCAGTGTTATATTGTTCCTGCAATACGGAAAACGGAAGATAGATTGTTCCAGATATTTGCTGATAAAATAGCATAACAAGATTTATAAGCTATTTTTTGTAGGCTGGTCAATTTTTACGGCGAACACCACAAGTGTGACTTTGTGCTATTTTGAACAAAATAAAAGCGTTTAAAAACAAATATCCCGGTTAAACATTAAAGCACACCAGCGTGATAAACAGTGCAATAAACAAAACAAAACAAAAAAATTTAAAAAAATTGGGAAGTTGTTGGACTAAAATGCAATAAAATTAACTAGCATTTTCATTAGTAGTTCATAATTATTATAATCATTGGACAACATACATGAATATTTCATCATGATTTTTAAATATATATATATAATTTCTAGACAGTGTGTGAACAGGACTTTTATTTTGTTCTGGATAAATGACATCACAAGTCTGCGCCGATCTCCTGCATTCGATGTGATTTGGCTGAAGAAAGGTTTGTTTTTAAGATTTTTGCGGGTGTTTAAATTGATACAACACGTTCAGGCATTTTATATTTTACAAACAAGTAGTGATGGAGAAACGGAGCTTTTCGAAACTCCGAGTCAGTTGAATCAATTGCTTCACAAAATGATTCAGTGATTCGAAGCGCTCGAATCACCGCACGCCGACGTCACCAGCTGCTCAAAACACTGTAAATGTAACGAGAACAACAAACACTAACGTGTAATGACAACTTTTACAAACCAACAAAACTAATGTTTTTATGAAAGTGTTGTATTGAACATAATCTACAAATTAATAAATACTAAATGTAAATCATAAAAGAGTTTGGATAATTTGCATGCTGTTATTAATTTGTATTGCTAGTTTTTATTTATTTTTCTTTCTGTTAATTATTCTCTTCTTAAACAGGACAAACACAGAAAAAAAAAAAAAACCTGCTGAAGCGACCGAGATCCATGTGACACTATTATAAAGATGGTGTTTATTAAAAAGGAGAGTGAAGACATAAAAGTGGCGTTTATTAAAGAGGAGAGTGAAGATGTGAAGATTGAAGAAACATTCAGAGTGAAACATGAAGAAACTGAGGAACAAACTGGTTGGTTTCATTCTTAAAGCTTCTTTTCATAACCATTTGAATTTTATCAATTCCCAGTTTAGATTCCAATGTGTTAAAAAAAAAAAACGACAAAGGTCAAACAGGGTACTGTTCAAGAAATCATTCCAACATCAAGTAGAAGGAATTCCAGCTGATTCTTACATCAAGAATAAGGAGTGTTGAGGCAAAAAAGAGGCATAGGACAGAAGCATAAGTGAGATGATATTTGCAAAATGTACTTTACATTTTCACTACACTTTCAAGCACTTCCCGTGATCTTTCATGGTCAAAAAATCTGGTCCGATCTGAAAATGTGCGCACAGGAATCGAAATTGTATCTGATTCCTAAATTTAAAGGCCCCCTGTGATGAAAATAAAGTTTATACAGTGGGTTCGGAAAGTATTCAGACCCCCTTAAATTTTTCACTCTTTGTTATATTGCAGCGATTTGCTAAAATCATTTAAGTTCATTTTTTTTTCCTCATTAATGTACACACAGCACCCCATATTGACAGAAAAACACAGAATTGTTGACATTTTTGCAGATTTATTAAAAAAGAAAAACTGAAATATCACATGGTCCTAAGTATTCAGACCCTTTGCTGTGACGCTCATATATTTAACTCAGGTGCTGTCCATTTCTTCTGATCATCCTTGAGATGGTTCTATACCTTCATTTGAGTCCAGCTGTGTTTGATTATACTGATTGGACTTGATTAGGAAAGCCACACACCTGTCTATATAAGACCTTACAGCTCACAGTGCATGTCAGAGCAAATGAGAATCATGAGGTCAAAGGAACTGCCTGAAGAGCTCAGAGACTGAATTGTGGCAAGGCACAGATCTGGCCAAGGTTACAAAACAATTTCTGCTGCACTTAAGGTTCCTAAGAGCACAGTGGCCTCCATAATCCTTAAATGGAAGACGTTTGGGACGACCAGAACCCTTCCTAGAGCTGGCCGTCCGGCCAAACTGAGCTATTGGGGGAGAAGAGCCTTGGTGAGAGAGGTAAAGAAGAACCCAAAGATCACTGTGGCTGAGCTCCAGAGATGCAGTCAGGAGATAGGAGAAAGTTGTAGAAAGTCAACCATCACTGCAGCCCTCCACCAGTCGGGGCTTTATGGCAGAGTGGCCCGACGGAAGCCTCTCCTCAGTGCAAGACACATGAAAGCCCGCATGGAGTTTGCTAAAAAACACCTGCAGGACTCCAAGATGGTGAGAAATAAGATTCTCTGGTCTGATGAGACCAAGATAGAACTTCTTGGCCTTATTTCTAAGCGGTATGTGTGGAGAAAACCAGGCACTGCTCATCACCTGTCCAATACAGTCCCAACAGTGAAGCATGGTGGTGGCAGCATCATGCTGTGGGGGTGTTTTTCAGCTGCAGGGACAGGACGACTGGTTGCAATCGAGGGAAAGATGAATGCGGCCAAGTACAGAGATATCCTGGACGAAAACCTTCTCCAGAGTGCTCAGGACCTCAGACTGGGTCGAAGGTTTAACTTCCAACAAGACAATGACCCTAAGCACACAGCTAAAATAATGAAGGAGTGGCTTCACAACAACTCTGTGACTGTTCTTGAATGGCCCAGCCAGAGCCCTGACTTAAACCCAATTGAGCATCTCTGGAGAGACCTAAAAATGGCTGTCCACCAACGTTTACCATCCAACCTGACAGAACTGGAGAGGATCTGCAAGGAGGAATGGCAGAGGATCCCCAAATCCAGGTGTGAAAAACTTGTTGCATCTTTCCCAAAAAGACTCATGGCTGTATTAGATCAAAAGGTGCTTCTACTAAATACTGAGCAAAGGGTCTGAATACTTAGGACCATGATTTTAGCAAATGGCTGCAATATAACAAAGAGTGAAACATTTAAGGGGGTCTGAATACTTTCCGTACCCACTGTATAAACTTTATTTTCATCACAGGGGGCCTTTAAATTTAGGAATCAGATACGATTTCGATTCCTGTGCGCACATTTTTAGATCGGACCAGATTTTTTGACCATGAAAGATCACGGGAAGTGCTTGAAAGTGTAGTGAATACTTTCTGTACCCACTCTATGTCTATGTGGTGTTTTTAATGTACTTTAAGACATTTAAGACAAACACAATTTGCATGTCTCCTTTGTCTGACACACCCATTTCAGGTCTTGGAGTAGAGTTCTTCTTGGGTCCTAAAATCTTTACCCAACCCGAACCACTTCTTACCCGAACCTGACGTGCATACATAATTTTTTTTTTTTTAAAGAACCCGACCTGAGACAGACCTGATGAAATCAAACCCCAGTCCAGTCAGGTTAGAAAATAAACCCGAACATAAATGGAATTGACTTGTGCACAGCCTGCAGGAAAAATTCTGCTGTCCTTCTGACTGATTTGGCCGCTGTTCCGTTTAGGGTGACCATACGTCCTGTTTTTCCCGGACATGTCCTCTTCTGGACCTAAGAAAATGCATCTGGCTGGGATTTCTAAATCGGCCAAAATGTCCGGGATTTGGCTTTTGTTTACTACAATCGTGAGTTCTAGTGATGATTTCTTTTCCAAGAGAGAATGTGAAACATATATATTGGTTTTTATCATTTTCAGTTTTAAAATAGTTTTAAATATAACTGAAATTGATTTTTACACACTATTGTATTGCATATCGCATTATTTAACAAGGTATCTCGCATTTTTCTTCAATATCGCACAGCCATAATGGAAACGGGGGCTTCTGTGTACACAAAAAAACTTTAAACACGTCTTGCAAAGACTTTCATGCCTAGTTGATTGGTAATCAAGGACTGTTGGGAAAGATTCGATCTTCAGGAAAGTATACCAGAGAACAAAAGAAGTACTGAAATAGTTTTTGACTAAAATGGTTATTATTTGGTATTATTCTATTGTTGAGGGCCAAAAGTTGAATGGAAATGATGTACTTTAACATAGTTGCATGGTTGTGAATGCATTTGTCAAGTATTTCGGCACCAAATTTGCTAATTAGCACAGTTTTTCAGCCAGGAGATAATTAGTGAAATCAGCTGGCTGAGTTCATGGGTGGAATAAACATATGGCAGGACTTTTACTTTCTGACCCCTGGACTTTACACCTCTGGTTCGACTTTCAGTTGTGACCAGTGGATTTGGATTTGTGTTGTCTGCAACACTGTTTACCTCCTCTTCGGTGGGCTTCTGCACACTAAAAAAGAAAAGCCCTGCATAAACATGCAGTGAAGCGAGTGGTTTTTCCTGATCTTATAGCTATAAGATGGGTTTCTGTGTGCGAGGTTACAAATATTTGTTTCTTATCTACGTGCGTTTCGTAAAAATGCACTTTAAGTGAAGAGATAAAAATATTGAGAAGGCTTCTCAGATTACATGTAACACCTCTTATAGTAGCTTAGTGGGTATACGTAACAGATGTAGGCTAGCAAGAGCTTTGTGTGTGTAAACTTCACTCCCCTGTTCTCAAGGCACTCTAGTGCCTGACATTAGAGACTGTGGTCTTTAGCCTCCTTGTTAGAGAGCCTGACTCCCATGCCAGCGGACTCAGGTTCGAGTACCGCTTAGAGCAGGCGGTTCGAACTGGAGGGATTACATATAAGATATAATTGTATGTTAGTTTTGATGCTTTACATGTATAAATGTTTTGATGTCTGTTGCTTTGTGCCATAAAAGTGGGGTTTACCTTTTTCTCTTTTTTCACTTTAGACCTGATGGCACTGAAAGAGGAGACTGAAGTACTGAATGAAATGGATGAGAAAGATCAATATAAGAATCATCATGATTTCATAACTGGAGAAAATTCTTTCAGTTGCTCACAGACTGAAAAGATTTCCTCACGAAAAAGTGCTCAAAAGGCAGAGACTAGAAGTAATTTCATCTGCCAACAGTGTGGAAAGAGTTTCAGTGGAAAAGGAAACCTTCAAGTCCACATGAGAATTCACACTGGAGAGAAGCCTTATGTCTGCCAACAGTGTGGAAAGAGTTTCAATAGAAAAGGAAACCTTAAAGACCACATGAGAATTCACACTGGAGAGAGCCCTTTCACCTGCCAACAGTGTGGAATAAGTTTCACTCAACAAGGAAACCTTAAAGTCCACATGAGAATTCACACTGGAGAGAGCTCTTTCACCTGCCAACAGTGTGGAAAGAGTTTCAGTGGAAAGGGAAACCTTAAAGTCCACATGAGAATTCACAATGGAGAGAGCCCTTTCATGTGCCAACAGTGTGGAAAGTGTTTCAATAGAAAAGGAAACCTTAAAGACCATATGAGAATTCACACTGGAGAGAGCCCTTTCATCTGCCAACAATGTGGAATAAGTTTTACTCAAAAAGGAAACCTTAAAGACCACATGAGAATTCACACTGGAGAGAAACCTTACACCTGTCAACAGTGTGGGAAAAGTTTCACTCGAAAAAGAAACCTTAAAGTCCACATGAGAATTCACACTGGAGAAAAGCCTTGTACATACACTCAGTGTGGAAAAACTGTCATTTAAGACAGGAACCTTAAAGTCCACAAGAGCGTTCACTCGGATTCACTCAAAAAGTAAGCCTTAACAGACACAAGAGAATTCACAATTTAGAGAATTCTTACACATGCTCTCAGTGTGGAAAGAGTTTCAAAAAGGACACCTTAAACTCCACATCAGGACTTGCTCTGGAGAGAAAACCTACATGTGCTTTCACAGTGTGGAAAGACTTTCAATCAAAAAGGACACTTTGAAGACCACACTGGAGAGAAGCATTTCACCTGCCCTCAGTGTGAAACAAGTTTCACTCTGAAAGGAACTTTAACAGTCGCATGAAATGTCACACCGGACCGAAGCCTTGTACAAATCCTCAGTGTGGAAGCACTATTGTTCAATGCAGGAACCTCAAAATCCACAAGAGACTTCAAAATGGAGAGAGCCCATTCACCTGATGTGAATGCACTCTAAAAGGAATCCTTAACCAAAATTCATCTGGATAGAAGCCATTTACATGTCATCAGAGACTTTCAGATATAAAGTAACCCACATAAATACCACATGAGTGTTCACGTATGAGAGAACTGTTTTATATGTCATCAGTGTGGAATGAGTTTTTACTGACACCTTAGGAATCATGTAATAACTCACACCAAAAAGAAGAATCAAACCCTGAAATAAATCAAACCCTGAGGTTTACATAAGCATCCTGATATAATCAGGCAAAGTTGTTTTCATTCTTCACGTAGGGGTTAAAAGTGGTTTAAAATACCTGATCAGCAGAGTTGGTGAACATCCCTAGTGCCAGAGCTGTGGATATTAATTTTAGCATTAGCACTACATTTTATTCAATCTCATTCAACTACCTGTCTGGTTTTTTTAACAAACATGAAATGGCTAAAATAGAAATCACATTAATTTTAATAGTTAATAGTCCAATAGTTAATTCGTTCTTCTACTATTCTCATGTGTAAGTCGCTTTGGAGAAAAGCATCTGCTAAATGACTAAATGTAAAGAATGTAGTTAATATTTCCATCATTAATGATTTATCTCATCCGTGTTACCCATCCGCAATTAATCAGAATATTTTTTATTACTTGGCTTGCCTGATCCGATGAGTATTCACAGTGTCCGCAGATATAACCACGCATCACTAACATCTAAATCAGAATCAGATGATCAAATCATAGATGGAGTAGATCATATCCATCAACATCTCCAAAGCTTGCACAGTCTTAATACTTCAAACGAAATTGAAGAACTAACTGATGTGACGTCATTTCGAACAAAATCAGACCAAAACGAAGCAGTTTTTTTTTTTTTTTTTTACACCTCTGTGCTGAAGAGATCTTTCATCATGATGGGTCCGGTATACAATAAAAACTGTCTGAACTCTGTTGCCTTTCAATTTCCCTCAGTACCCTTGGTTTCCATGCAAACACAATGGGCACACTTCTCTGAGCATTCACCAATCTTTCTGTCAATGTGTGGACTTGAAACCCTGACAGTCTACAAGTGAGAGGACCCATCTTCAGCCACGAGTGGAGATGCTGTCTCATGATTACAAGGCATACATGTAATCAAGGGGGAAACCAGAGACCATTTCCCGGGAAGTTTCTTCAAGAGGTGAGGTACCATGATGTTGATTAGAGTCTTGTTTTCCAGGTACACTCCATCCTGTATGCATTGTTCACATCCGTGATAGCCTGTGTGACCTTTAACATTTTCCAGAAATGCATGTGCATCGAAAACCCTTGTCTAATATTTTCCATTGTTCCTAGAATGGGCCAGAACTGTGTTGCTGAAGAGGCAAACCATCAATTTTGACCTAAAGCTCCAACTGGATGTTGGTGGATGTTGACTTGTATTTCTGTGTGGGAAAGCACAGTTCCTTAACAATGTTTTTGAGTCTTTTGGAAGATTTAAACTATGTTGAGTAGCAAATTCAATGCCATGTGTGTTTTTGTGTTTAATAGCCCAGGTTGCCAAATAGATTGTGAAGTTTGATGTTCACAAATCAAACCCTGTTGTTTCTCCCACTGTATCTTAAACAGTTCAGTGCACATTGTAGGTTTTCTGAACTGCTTCCATACCAGGGACCCCAAGAGTATGATCAGCTCAGCGAGGAGTTCCTTGAATATCAATTGATAGACATCACCAAGACCCAAGACCAAGCCACTTTTGACATTGAGAGTTTTGAGGGGAATATGTCATCAATGAAGAATAGGGTAAGAGATATTCTACACCCTTTGACATTTACTTAATAAAATGAATGAATGCTAAAAAATTTAAGAGATTTACTTTTTTAAGGTTTGAGCAGATTCATTAGGCTGTCTAAGATTGCCAAACTGGTTTTAGTTCTTCCCCACTCGAATGCAGATGCAGAGAGAGTGTTCTCCATGGTGGGTTTGAACAAAACTAAAACTAGAAACAGTTCGGCTCTGGATGGGACTCTATCATCCATCATGACAGTGAAAATGGCTGGCCTTGAGCCACAGTGCTTCAAGTCGGAAACCCTTACCCCTGTCATCAAGGCATCAAAACTTGCAACAAACACTTACAACACAAAACACCATTCATAAGCTCTTTCTTATGAGCTCTCTTTGAAGAATGAAACCATAAAATACTTTTGATTCTAACATCCAGATATCACACCACTACAGAACGGTGTGGAGGACAACTGGGATGTCATGGGTTTCCACTGCAAATATTCTTGGCATTGGTTTGCCCACCCTTTCTCATTGATGAGCTTAGTTTGGACTAGTTGACAATTATGCCATTCCAACAGTCAGCTGGATGACATAATTAGGAACATCACTGCACAACTAGATTTAGACTACAACTAGAACAATTTAAATAATCACTCTAGTATAGGCGATTTCAGAACTGTGGCTATGTTTGTTCAAGTGTGAAACACAACACTCAGAGGTGATTACATGTGCCATGTCTGTGATGTAGCCCTCGAAGTTTACCCGTCTAGAGTAAACCGTAGCAGAAAACCCAACAGGATAATGGGATCATTGAAACCATGACCCCAATAGTCACAGTCTGTCTGCTTATAGTAACAGCTACGAAAGAGTGACTTCTAGAAAAGAAAGCACATGTTAGTGGAATGATATTTGTTTTTTAAATTCAAAACCAGTAACGTGTAAATGCTTTGTTTTGGAACAGTGATTGTGTGATTATTGACTGGATTCATTTGACAAGAGGAGAATGAATGCTAATTTCATAAAAACTTTATAAAATAAAATGTATTACAACTAAAGAGTGTTACCTGCTTTCACTATGAAATTTTAAATCATGCTTTGCTGATCATCATTATTTCGCGATCACATTTTGTTTTACAGTATTTACATGCAGATTACTTGCAATGAAGTACAACATAAACACATTTATGAATACTTCAGTTAATTATTGTCCTTTGTGCCTGCTTTACCACCCCTTCTAACCACCTGATCTCCACCTGATTCCTGTTTCATTCTGGGAAACAGTATTAGCAGTTACTCTTATTACATCTTACTTACATCTCAACTACAGAGTGCGGTGAACAAACTGAAGAGAAAATTTATTTTCTGGTAAAACAACAAATTACAGACTTACACAGACTATCTGACTACCTTTATACAGATGCCTATCTCTGCGTTATGTCTGCAATTTTTTTTTATTAATGAATGGATTTCCTTTACTTGGTGATCATCTATAATGGTTGGTAGGGCACTTTTGTAAGTGTCTTTGGAAAAGAAGATCTGCTAAATGCCTTAAATGTTAATGATGTGGATCAATTTAAACATGAGCTGTTTGTTATATAGCTTAATCTCTGTTTTCAAGGTCTAATAGAGTTAGTAACTATTATTGACATAATTCATAGGTTTTTCAACAATGTGAAGTCCACATTTATATTAATGACTATAATGAATATATAACATTTTAATACATAAACTGGAAAGTTTGTTTACATAGAAAATGTATTTTATAATTATATCTAATCTCGATTTACTATGATTTTGTACAGGTCAATTTCAGATTCAGAAACAAGAATGTCTCAAACTGTCATACCCGTGACATCTTCGACGCTTGTCATCCAGTTTCAACCGCCAACACAAACAACAGCAGCTGGAACTGGGACAAATGCTCCTGTGCCTGTTTATGGACAACAGCTAGCAGGAGTTTCACCTTTTCATGGACTTCAGGCATTTCTGAAAGGCCAACCAAAAGCCCTTGGGGTGAGAAATTGATCATAAACCCAAATAATTGTATAATTGTATGTGTATATGTCAGTGTGAGGTAAGGAAAATACATGATAAATTCTTAAAAAAAAAAAAGGGAGTGGTACACACATGAACAAAGCAAACACATTTGTTTAAAGAAGAATGTGACTTATTGTCTTGTGACAATGCAGTAAATACAGCAATATAAGGTAAGGTTTATCATTTACAGGGTAAAATAGTATAAAAAAAAAATGAGTGTATCAGTCTCCGAGAAGAATGATTTAGGAGTTGCAAACAAAAAATGTCAAGTAATGGACAAATTTTGCTCATCTGTAAATCAGTATGTGATTTCATGCAATGAGAATACCTGGATATTTTTGTAGTGCAAGCATAAGTCCAAAACTACAGCAAAACTACTTGTACATTTTATAATGTTCCCCAAAATTTGATGCTGTTTTACTTTCTTTATAAAAGACTCTCTTGTCCTTCACAGACTGTTCAGATAATGATTGGTCTGTTGACTCTCCTGTTCGGAATCGTGTCTACAGTTTATGCAGAATCCATCTCTGTCTTTAGTGGTATTCCTTACTGGGGATCTCTCATCGTAAGAAACAATTATACAATTAAGCATTGTGTCTTTCTATAACAAGTTATATATTCCAGCAGAAGCCTTGATTTGTGTCTTTCTCTCTGCTCTCAGTACATTTCCGCAGGCTCACTCTGCATTGCTGCAGAAAACAAACTGAATTCACCCTCCAGTTTGTGTTTGGTATGTACACAACACCTGTCATTTTTAGGGCTTGAAGCACCGGAAGTACTTGAAACCTATCGTGTTTGTACTGATTTATTCTTCCTTATTTTTCTTGTTTTCTTATGTTTTTTTCTTAAAAGTAAATGGGCATCAGTGACTGTAATTTGTAGAGAACCCAAACTTGTCAGTAACTGAAGGATTGGTAAAGTTGAAAATTAATATGAATCTTTTTTGGTGGATGTCATAACAAAACATACAATATGATTTGGCTACATAAAAAAGTCCACTAGCAGCCAATCAAGTTTCAGCTACTAATAAAGTCAAATCTGAATGGCCTACCTTTAAAAAATTTGACATCTTGATGTACATCAGAGCCGATCCTCCCCGAACTACCAGGGGGCCCCCTTGCTCATCATTATATAAAATAAAAATTATGGTAATTTACCATAATGTGAATATAACATGCAAATGTACACCGATCAGGCATAACATTATGACCACCTTCCTAATATTGTGTTGGTCCCCCTTTTGCCAAAACAGCCCTGTCCCGTCGAGGCATGAACTCCATTAGACCCCTGAAGGTGTGCTGTGGTATCTGGCACCAGGATGTTAGCAGCAGATCATTTAAGACCTGTAAGTTGTGAGGTGGAGCCTCCATGGATCGGACTTGTTTGTTCAGCGCATCCCACAGATGCTCGATTGGATTGAGATCTGGGAAATTTGGAGGCCAAGTCAACACCTCAAACTTATTGCTGTGCTCCTCAAACCATTCCTGAACCATTTTTGCTTTGTGGCAGTGCGCATTATCCTGCCGAAAAAGGCCACAGCCACTAGGGAATACCGTTTCCATGAAAGGGTGTACGTCAGGGGTCTCAAACTCAGATTGGCTGGGGCCCATTGCTGTGATTGAAACCTCATAGGAGGGCCATTTTAACATTCAAGCACAACAAGAAAGCAAAAAAAATTTACTTGACATTATTTCTTATTTACTTCAAATTCTATTACTAAAATATTTTTGTCAATTTAAATTGTTATCTATCATTGTTATATACCGTATATATTAGTTTTCCTTTATTTTAATTTTAATAACTTATTAAAACCTTGCACTGAACATATGCAAACCCTGAATACATTTGTACACTATTCTATTTCTTGCCAGACACATGGCAGCGCTTCTGCTTGCACAAATGAGCCACATTTACCCTGATGGAAGTCACAGTTGAAACTCTGAGTACAGCTTCAAGATGGGCATCACTAAGCCTGGACCTGTACATGCATTTATTGAAGTTCATAGCTGAGAAAAGTTTCTCACACAGATATGTGCTTCCAAAAAGGCACATTACCCAACTGAACACTTTGGACAGCTCTTGGAAGCATGGAGGTAATTCTCTCAAAAACTATCCAGTCTTGTCTGCTTGTCCCTGCTTGCTTATTGAATTGCACTGCAATTCAATAAGTTCCATTTGCAACAAAAGGGGCTTTCGCACCGGAGGAACCTTTTCATAGTTCCTAGAACTACTGGCTGAAGTACCCAGATTTTTTAAAACCAGCACTATAAGAACTATAGGGCAGAGCTCAAGGTCTGGTAATGCCAGTCCCTGACAGGCATTACCTTTAAGGAAATACAGGCAAAGAAAAAAAGTGAGTTCCTTTGCCTTGTCACTATACTAGTGGGATCTGGTTCAACCCCTAAAGACCACAGGGGAACTGAAAAGACATGTTTAATCCTGTCT
The DNA here is from genome assembly GCA_037101425.1 of Elopichthys bambusa. Taxonomy (NCBI): domain Eukaryota; kingdom Metazoa; phylum Chordata; class Actinopteri; order Cypriniformes; family Xenocyprididae; genus Elopichthys; species Elopichthys bambusa. The sequence goes on from CM074454.1 coordinate 24,724,572, forward strand.
GATTTAAGGTCAGCATCTCTGAGCCAAATAAAAATAGGGCCCAAGACGGGACCAAGGTGGCCTCACAGAAGGCAGAACACTTAATGTCACCGTCTAACTTGAACCCAGGTGAGCAGAGGCCTCAGCAGAACACTATTGTGAGAGGAGGCCAAGCATGCTCAACTTCATAGACAGTTTACCAAGGCGGCCAACAGAAGGCCAAACACTTGATATCACTGTCTAACTGGGGCTTAGGTGAGCTGAGGCTTCAGCAGGATGACTTTCTATAATGAGAGGAGGCCAAACACACTTAATTTCAAAGACAGCTTACCAAGGCGGCCTCATAGAAGACTCAAATGAGCTAAGGCCTCAGAAGAAAAAACTCTCCATAGCTAGAAGGCCAACCATACTCAAACTGACAGCCAGTTTACCAAGGCGACCTAAAGAGGGCCAAAATTTGGTGTCGCTGACTAGCTGGAGCTCAAGTGAGTGGAGGCCTCAACAGAATGACTCTCAATAGTGAGAGGAGGCCAACCAGCTCAACATAAAAACAGATTATCAAGGCGGCCACACAAAGGGCCAAACAGACTGTAGCTCAGGTGAGTGGAGGCCTCAGTAAAACAACTCTAAAATGAGAGGAGGCCAAACACACTCAACCAAAAAGATAGTCTTTTAAGGTGGGGGGCTCAGATGAGTGGAGGCCTTAGCAGAACGATCCTCAGATTGGGATGAGGCCAAATTATACTCAATCTTAAAAACAACTCACCACAGCAGCCCACAGAGGGCAGGCACACTTAATGTCACTGTATAAATAGAGCCCAAGAGAGTGGAGGCCTCAATCGCTCACCACAGCGGGCCACAGAGGACTGACACTCTTGATGTCAGTGTCTTAGCTGGAGCTCAGGAGAGCGGAGGACTAAACAAAACAATTCTCTAGAATAAGAGGTGGCCAACTACACTCAACCTTGAGAAACAGCTCATCACAACGGCCCACAGGGGGCTGACACACTTGGTTTCACTGTCCAGCTGGAGCTAAGGTGAGCTGAGGCGTCAACCGAGGCCCAGCATACTCAACCTCAGAGACAGTTTACCAAAGCAACTTCAAAAAGGGACACCAAACTGTACTACTCAATTTAAACATAAATTAAATCAAATCAGTACCAGAGCTAGCAAAAGGAGCTTATCGCATCATACAACACCGTTTACCCCCTTGGGAGTTAATCGCACTAAATTCAGTTGCCAGATTCTGTAACTCTGAAAGAATCATGTGAGAACAGCCATGAATGCATCGCTAGGTGTGCCTTCAACCCCCCTGAGAGCTGAACACGCTCGTGCAAACACCAACTACATTCCCTCAGGAAAGAACAGAAAAGACCAAACGCACATCCCACATCTGTAGTAATAGGGACGACGCCAATGGATCATTCATTGAGAAATTCTTGCAATGCGAGTATTCAGCTCCCTGGAGAACTAAACGCATGTGCACAAAGCAGACAAACGCTTGGCAGGGTGTTTCTTCTGATAATCATGTTCACACATATGCAGACAAATGTCTCCTGAAGACAAAAGAAATTGTTGATGTGTACCACAGGTGCCCTCTTATACTCGCGGTCGCAAACGTAGCCGCTTCATGGGCTGTCGCCGGCTAATGGCACTGTCGCATTTGAATCACATGCTTCAGACACCGTCACGCTGGAGGCGTTCGGATGCAGCGCGAGTTCCCATTTGAAAGGGAAATTTGGTTTTAATTTTACTTAATTGTTCTTACTGCCAATTCAACATGTTTTAACAGGTTTTTCTTTACATATTTATATAGGCCTACGTTTTTCATAACTTGCAGTTTGATTCCTTGATGTTTTAATTCCATTAGCTATAGAAAACTGGCAGTGCACCTTGTATAAACCATTGTAATTATAACTTAAGTTTAGGGAAATTTTGGGGTTTTTAAGAATGCATTGACAGGGGCCCCTTCACAAAGTTTTACTTAGGGCCCCCAGAAGTGTAGGATCAGCACTGATGTACATAATGTGAAAATGAACATGTGTACCAAATTTTGTTGACAATAATAATACAGTTTAAGCCCAACAGTTCAAACAAATGCACAGCTTAAAAAGGTTAGATAGTCACACATATCATACAATAAATAATAAAAATAAAAAGGAACTTAAGATAAATACTTCTGGAAAATTTTGAGCTGCAAATAATAACTCCGTAATCACTTGAAATTGACCTGACATCCCATGACATGCATTTTATCTAAATTTCAATGTTTAACACGAGTCCACATACACCCCATATATTTTATGGTCGCATATCTTACGACAGTAAAATATATATATATATATATATATATATATACAGAGGATTTGTTTTGGACTAAAAGTAAGAGGGAGGATTTCCATTTGTCCTTTTTGACACCAGCATATTTGCTGTAACCTAAACTATCAGTGAAGATTGACTGGACTTCGCTGTAAAACTACATTTCAATTGTATCCCTTAATCATCCACACGAGCTTGGACCCTGATAATTGATGCATGTGGGTATATCTTATTTATTTATGTCAAGCAGTGTATTTATCACGCTCCATCCATCTATGTTAACAAGCTAAAGTAATTTATTAATCTATTTTATGTTGTTGTTGTTGTTTTTCCATCTATAGGTGAAAGGTTCACTTGGAATGAACATTTTCAGTGCTATAACTGCAGGCATTTCCTTTATCATAATTTCAATGGATTTGGGTCTAGGGCCATTGAACATGTACATTTTCTGCGATGATTACGATTGTTATGATATTGAGAGAAAGTATAAGGTATGTCACCAACTTTTATATTCACGTTTATTTAGTAATTACAGTAAGATCACTGTGTGGTCAGAACACTTGAGAAAAGTCAAGCCATAATCTGCACTCATCTGTCCAGTCTTTTTCCATTTTCAGAAGTAGTTTATAGATATCTTACTATTACTGATCGTTTACAATACAAGAAGACATTGATATTATACATTAATTGTAAACTCAGTCCAGTTTGACCTATAAATATGTTGTATTATGAACTTCAAGGATGGTAGATTCTGAACTTCTGAACAGCCATTGTACCAGTGTGAGTGCTAATTCTCAATTTTTTTGTCATTATTATTTTTGCTCTCTCAGACTCTCTTCTTTGGAATCAGTAGTGTATCACTGATATTCGCAGTCCTTGAGTTTATCATCTCCATCTATCTGTCAGCATTTGCCTGTAAAGCCACCTCCTGCTGTTGTACTCCACAGGTGAGTGATGCGTCAAGTCAGGGGTTCCCAAATGTTTTTGTCAGCTGAACTCCTCAGATATGCAAAACAAATATATATTTCTTAAATTTTTCACTCTCAAATGTTCAAAAACTCCATTCATTTTTGTCCACAAAAATTTTGGAAATGATGTGAAAGTAAATAAAGTGAAATTGCATTACCAAACAATACATTTAAAGCACTTGCAGAGGTGGATTTTGTGAGAAGCAGCATTTACTGTGAACCGAGGCGCTCTAAAAACGTGGTATTATAAGCTGCACACGTGTACATGATCACAGTACAGCTTTTCACTCTGAAACACAATGGAGTCAATTTTCCCAATTTAAAAACATTGTTCAAACATTTTATTTCAAGACATTTATCAGATTTCTGTCCTTAAAGCACCCTTTATTGTACATCCCTTTTTCAAAACATAATTTTAGAGCTAGTAATGGAGGTTTGAGCCATTGATATACAGAGATTAAACGTCTGTGAATTACCCGAGTCTGTGCGTCAGTGTTCAACGTCTCTACTAATAGCTAAACTCCAAGTTTAACTGCTTCAAAAACAGCAGCATTTCCATCTACTGAGAAATGTCATGTGGTTTTTCAGTTGTGACATTATTTTATGAAACCCAAATGAAAGCTTAAGGTTTCACACCAGCTTTTTTCTTCTCTATTTGAAGTACATTGATGTGTATAAACATGTAATACTGAAACTGTCTGCCAGTGTCATTGAATATGTCATTTCACAGTAAGAAGGCGTAAAACACTTCTTGTGCATTTTCCAAAGGTGGCGTTTGTTCCACAGGTTTTACCTCAACAGCCCTGTTGTTTTGGGCACAATCATTTCCATAATCTTAACAACTCAGAGGTAAACTGTCTTGTAAGCCCAGTTTAATAAACTTTGAGTAAAAAAAAAAAAAAAAGTAATCTGTAATCAAGGAAGCTGATCATATAGTTTTTTTTCTTGCAGATATCTGTGGTGAGCAACCCTGCCATGCATCACCATACTGCAGAAATTCCTCCGCAATACAGTGAATTTAAATAAATATGAATATTAAGACAAAGTTGAGTTCCTGCAGTTGTGTGAAATGCTTTTGTGGGTTTTCCCAGTGATTTCCTGTCCATTATCTTTCGTTAAAAAGAGAACATGACAGCAAAGGATCAGATAATAATGATTAAATAATATTTTTTTAAGTCACAAATGTGTAAACAATAACTATTCAAGACTAGATACTATTTTTATGATTTCTTTCTTTAGTTAAGTCAAGAAATTTGCCTGATCATTAATGAAACTGGATTGCTTGTTTTGCACAACTAATTAATACAGTATAATCTGTAAAAATAAAGTATACAGAATAATAAAAAAAAAGGCTATTCTCGTCTCTTTTGTTTGTTTGTCACCTTTCACCTTTATTTAAAGTTTGTGATATTGCATTGTCATAAGTTTCGTGGGTCTTGTACAACAATGTACCCCGCCCTCTCCATGTAATGTAATAGGATGTGGGTCAAAGGTGGTTTCTCTCATTACAGGCAGTTTTTATCACGCTGATGTAAGTTCAAGTGTTCATTTTTTAAATAAGTTAGTTATTTGATGCTATAAAAACACAGGTTTTGACATAGTGATTGACAGCTTCTCTGAGTAGAGTCACTGAAACGGACTATTTTCCGGCTCTTTGGAGGAGATTGGAGCTTTCACTTTAATTTCTACGTTTCCAGAACTGTTTATTTCACACCAACATAATGAGTTGTTCTGCAGTAAACTCTGTGTGGGAGGGACCTTGGTATCGCGGCTCCACTTCTGCGCAGACTCGGGCTCCAAGTTCACTCAAGATGTCAGCGCCATATAGACACAATAACAGTAGATCTCTCTCTCTCTCTACTGGGTTGCGAATAGCAAAAATGCATTAATATTATCGCATATAGATCAAATAGCAATCATATATTTTTTTAGACATTTTATATAAACATTTGTCACTATTTGCATTTGAATCTAATTTATATCTGATATAAAATGGTTTCTTCACCCAGACATTACAGTTTTCCCTTTTAGACAAAAGCTCACATTATTTGCATATATTGAATTTCTATGCATTTTAAACAGCAGCGTGCGAGCAGGACTTTTATTTTGTTATTGTGGCTTGACGTCACAAAGACGCGCCGCGCTCCTGCATCTGTTGTGATTCGACTGAAGAAAGGTTTGTATTTAAAGCGTTTAAAAGTGTAGAAACCGTCCATTCAACTTTAACGTTTTACAGACGACGCAGAATTAATCGTTTATTATTGAATGTAACATATTATTGTTTTATTTGCCTTATTTTTGTTAGTAAAGCGCATCCACACACGACTAACACAACAGTGACGTCTCATTTCTCTCTTTTTATCGTGAGATAGTTTATCATAAACGTGTTTAACGAAGACTTAAACCAAAAGAAAATGTTTTCATTAAAGTGTAGTCTATTAAATAAAATCATTAGATGCCAAATATAAGCCATAAATGCCTACATTTCTTTTATTCATTTGTAGTGCTAGTTTTGAGTGCTTTTGTCTAATTGAAGTCCATTAAACTCTCACTCTGATTCTCTTACTAGTGCGCTGAACTACTGAACTAGAGCTGATTGAGATAATTATTCTTATCTTAAGCAGGACAGAGTATCCAAAGATACAGAAATACTCCCGGTGAAGCGACTGAGATCCACGTGACGCTATTATAAAGATGGCATTTATTCAAGAGGAGAGTGAAGACATGAGAATTGAAGAAACATTCAGAGTGAAACATGAAGAAACTGAGGAACAAACAGGTTGGTTTCATTCTCAAAGATGAACTCAGTCATTTGATCCTTAATAAAATGTCCAGCTCTACAGAAATGAAAGACATTTTTGAAGAATGTCATATGAGTGTCCTAATTAAAGTGGTAGTTCACCCAAAAATGAAAATTATGTCATTTAATGACCCTCAAGTTGTTCCAAACCTGTATGAATATCTTTGTTCTGCTGAACGCAAAGGAAGATATTTGGAAAAATGTCAGTAGCCAAACAGATCTCGCCCCACATTGACTACCATTGTATTTTTCCTACTATGGTAGTCAATCTGTTTTTTTCTTTTTTCATTCTATATTCTATATTAAACTCTATTAAGGCTCAGAGATCGAACGGTCCATTCGCCGGTTTGAATAAGAAGCTCACACAGTACTGTACAACCTGAACGCAGGTGTGCTGTTGGTGTCGTACACAGATGGACAGTAGCCTAACGATAACCATTTTTGTGGTCTTCACAATATTATGAAAAATACCAATGCATTTGAAGGATAGAAATTCGCAAGAACCAATGAGGGTCATTCTCGTGTTACGCAGCACGTTTGAGCTTCAGCAAGAACCGATGAGGTTCATTCTCGTGTTACGCAGCACGTTTGAGCTTCACAAGAACCGATGAGGTTCATTATAGTGTTACGCAGCACGTTTGAGCTTCATCAAGAACCAATGAGGTTCATTCTCGTGTTACGCAGCACGTTTGAGCTTCATCAAGAACCGATGAGGTTCATTCTCGTGTTACGCAGCACGTTTGAGCTTCACAAGAACCGATGAGGTTCATTATAGTGTTACGCAGCACGTTTGAGCTTCAGCAAGAACCGATGAGGTTCATTCTCGTGTTACGCAGCATGCTTGAGCTTCACAAGAACCAATGAGGTTCATTATAGTGTTACGCAGCACGTTTGAGCTTCTTCAAGAACCAATGAGGTTCATTCTCGTGTTACGCAGCACGTTTGAGCTTCACAAGAACCGATGAGGTTCATTATAGTGTTACGCAGCACGTTTGAGCTTCATCAAGAACCGATGAGGTTCATTCTCGTGTTACGCAGCATGCTTGAGCTTCACAAGAACCAATGAGGTTCATTATAGTGTTACGCAGCACGTTTGAGCTTCTTCAAGAACCAATGAGGTTCATTATAGTGTTACGCAGCACGTTTGAGCTTCAACAAGAACCAATGAGGTTCATTATAGTGTTACGCAGCACGTTTGAGCTTCATCAAGAACCAATGAGGTTCATTCTCGTGTTACGCAGCACGTTTGAGCTTCACAAGAACCGATGAGGTTCATTATAGTGTTACGCAGCACGTTTGAGCTTCATCAAGAACCAATGAGGTTCATTCTCGTGTTACGCAGCACGTTTGAGCTTCATCAAGAACCGATGAGGTTCATTCTCGTGTTACGCAGCACGTTTGAGCTTCACAAGAACCGATGAGGTTCATTATAGTGTTACGCAGCACGTTTGAGCTTCAGCAAGAACCGATGAGGTTCATTCTCGTGTTACGCAGCATGCTTGAGCTTCACAAGAACCAATGAGGTTCATTATAGTGTTACGCAGCACGTTTGAGCTTCTTCAAGAACCAATGAGGTTCATTCTCGTGTTACGCAGCATGCTTGAGCTTCACAAGAACCAATGAGGTTCATTATAGTGTTACGCAGCACGTTTGAGCTTCATCAAGAACCGATGAGGTTCATTCTCGTGTTACGCAGCACGTTTGAGCTTCACAAGAACCGATGAGGTTCATTATAGTGTTACGCAGCACGTTTGAGCTTCATCAAGAACCGATGAGGTTCATTCTCGTGTTACGCAGCATGCTTGAGCTTCACAAGAACCAATGAGGTTCATTATAGTGTTACGCAGCACGTTTGAGCTTCTTCAAGAACCAATGAGGTTCATTATAGTGTTACGCAGCACGTTTGAGCTTCAACAAGAACCAATGAGGTTCATTATAGTGTTACGCAGCACGTTTGAGCTTCATCAAGAACCAATGAGGTTCATTCTCGTGTTACGCAGCACGTTTGAGCTTCACAAGAACCGATGAGGTTCATTATAGTGTTACGCAGCACGTTTGAGCTTCATCAAGAACCAATGAGGTTCATTCTCGTGTTACGCAGCACGTTTGAGCTTCATCAAGAACCGATGAGGTTCATTCTCGTGTTACGCAGCACGTTTGAGCTTCACAAGAACCGATGAGGTTCATTATAGTGTTACGCAGCACGTTTGAGCTTCAGCAAGAACCGATGAGGTTCATTCTCGTGTTACGCAGCATGCTTGAGCTTCACAAGAACCAATGAGGTTCATTATAGTGTTACGCAGCACGTTTGAGCTTCTTCAAGAACCAATGAGGTTCATTCTCGTGTTACGCAGCATGCTTGAGCTTCACAAGAACCAATGAGGTTCATTATAGTGTTACGCAGCACGTTTGAGCTTCATCAAGAACCGATGAGGTTCATTCTCGTGTTACGCAGCACGTTTGAGCTTCACAAGAACCGATGAGGTTCATTATAGTGTTACGCAGCACGTTTGAGCTTCATCAAGAACCGATGAGGTTCATTCTCGTGTTACGCAGCATGCTTGAGCTTCACAAGAACCAATGAGGTTCATTATAGTGTTACGCAGCACGTTTGAGCTTCTTCAAGAACCAATGAGGTTCATTATAGTGTTACGCAGCACGTTTGAGCTTCAACAAGAACCAATGAGGTTCATTATAGTGTTACGCAGCACGTTTGAGCTTCTTCAAGAACCAATGAGGTTAATTCTCGTGTTACGCAGCACGTTTGAGCTTCTTCAAGAACCAGTGAGGTTCATTCTCGTGTTACGCAGCACGTTTGAGCTTCTTCAAGAACCAATGAGGTTCATTCTCGTGTTACGCAGCACGTTTGAGCTTCTTCAAGAACCAGTGAGGTTCATTCTCGTGTTACGCAGCACGTTTGAGCTTCTTCAAGAACCAGTGAGGTTCATTCTCGTGTTACGCAGCACGTTTGAGCTTCTTCAAGAACCAGTGAGGTTCATTCTCGTGTTACGCAGCACGTTTGAGCTTCTTCAAGAACCAATGAGGTTCATTCTCTTGCGTCAAGCATGTACAGTTGAGCTGTTTATGTGAATAAAAGCCTAAATTCAGTATGTTTGTCATATAAAGTGATTGTTTCTCTTCAGAAAATTCGAACTAAATCGTTTAGTTCATGTGGATTAATTTTACATTCTCTTTATAAACTTTGCAAAGCGTCAATGGAGGAACAGAAATCTCTCAGACTTAGTTGAAAATATCTTAATTTGTGTTCTGAAGATGAACGAAATTATATAGGTTTGGAATAACAACAATGACAAATTTTTGGGTAAACTGAGTGAAAATGATTTTTAGTATAAATAAAGGCTCGTAGGATTGTAAAATGATCGATGCAGTTATGAACATTTGATAAAACGAAGCGAGCACTCCATAGTTTACTTTAAATAGCGATTAATGTTGCAAGCATTGCTAAAACAGAGTTTATTGTTGGCTGTGTAGTTTCTTATCCTGTCACGGAGATTGCTGAATGCGCTGTAAATGGTGCTTCTTGTTTTTTTTAAATTTTTTTAAACACAGTCGTGATGTTCGTAACATTATTACCATTTAAAGTAAAATGATCCCAGATGTAACTACGGTGCGGAGGACTGTGCTGGTCAGGGTGACTTACCGGCTGTGGTATAGCAACAGACATTTTTGCACATATCTTTTGTTAAAGTACAAAGTTTTACTTACAACGTAAATAGCAGGCAAATGTTACATCTCGCCCGTGGAAACCTATGGATTCATGCCGAATGAGGCCCTCGAGGTCCCTTTTTCTGCAACCTTGATAAAACTTGTCTGCCTTTAGCATTCAGTTTATACAGAAGACCTTGATTAGCATGTACAGGTTTGTTTGATTAGGGTTGGAGAAAAACTTTATTGGGGCAAGTAGGTTAGTGGCCCTCCAGAGCAGGGTTGGACACCGCTGGTATAGGATCTAGCATAACATGTTGTTGGTTTTGATGCATTACATACCTAAATGTTTTGGGGCCAGATTTACTAACAGCTTGCACCAGCGCAAACCCTCTTTTGTGGTTAAAAAAAACAAATGTTGGGATTTACTAAAGACACACAGTGCAAAATTAGCACTGAAAAGGTGTTTTTGTGACTGACCTTATTCCATATGCGTTTGTAGGAGTTTCCCTTTCAGACGCAAAGCGTATGGGAGGAGAGTGTTTACAAAAAACACACAGCACTAATGATTTACTAATGTTTGTGCTAGTCAATTTACTGGTATTTTTGCCATTATTTAATGCCCCAAAAAGCATGTCTTAATCCGTTTTGTGACATGGCTGCAATTGTTGCTGCTAGGAGGAGACACGGCAGAGAGCGAGTGGTAGAAATGAGAAAATATTTTCTACTCATTTCTTTGGAATGCCAGAGGAAGACGTTATCTGAACATATCGTTTGCCAAACCATGTTGGCCTATGTATATATATAAATGTGTATGTGTTTGTCAGATTATATGTAACAAGTTGCGCCTGTGTTTACCCGCACCTGATGAGCTCTTGGTAGATTGCTTTGGTCATTGTGTAAATGATTCGATTGCATCTGAGTTCTTTAATTTGTGCATCAGCAATAGATCACATGCAAAATGACGCCAATTTGCCCCGTTTAGTAAATCTGGCCCTTGATGTCTGTTGTATTGTGCCATTAAATTGGGGATAACTTATTTGTTTTGATGTTTTTTTCACCTTAGCTCTAATGGCAGTGAAAGAGGAGACAGAAGTACTCAATGAAATTGAAGAGAAAGATCAATATGAGAATCTTCATGATTTCATAAATGGAGAAAAATCTTTTAGATGTTCGCAGACTGAAAAGAGTTCCACACGGAAAAAAGCTCAAAAGAGTTTCAATCAACAAAGAAACCTTAAAGACCGCACGGGAGGGAAGCGTTTCACCTGCCAACAGTGTGGAAGAAGTTTTGCTCAACATGTAAACCTTACGATCCACATGAGAATACACACTGGAGAGAAGCCTTTCACCTGCCAACAGTGTGGAAAATGTTTCAATCAACATGGAAACCTTAAAGTTCACATGAGAATTCACAATGGGGAGAGTCCCTTCACCTGCCAACAGTGTGGACAAAGTTTCAAACATAAAGTAAGTCTTAACATACACATAAAAATTCACACCGGAGAGAAGCCTTACACATGCCAACAGTGTGGTGAGAGTTTTGCTAAACGTGTAAACCTTAAAGTCCACATGAAAATACACACTGGAGAGAGCCCATTCACCTGCCAACACTGTGAAAAAAGTTTCAACAGAAAAGGAGACCTTAAATGCCATATGAGAATTCACACTGGAGAAAAGCCTTACACCTGTCAAGAATGTGGGAAAAGTTTCACTCATAAAGGAAGCCTTGACTGGCACATGACTATTCACACTGGAGAAAAGCCTTTCACATGCCCTCAGTGTCGAAAACGTTTTGCTCAACATGGAATCCTTAAAGCCCATATGATGATTCACACTGGGGAGAGACCTTTTACCTGCCCACAGTGTGGAAAAAGTTTCCATCACAAAGGGAGTCTTGAGAGTCATATACGAATTCACACTGGAGAGAAGCCTTACACGTGCCAACAGTGTGGAAAGAGTTTCAATCAAAGTGGAGCCCTTACAGTCCACATGAGAATTCACACTGGGGAGACCCCTTTTACCTGCCAACAGTGTGGACAAAGTTTCAATCGTAAAGAAAGGCTTAACAGGCACATGAGAATTCATACTAGAGAAAAGCTTTACACCTTCCAACAGTGTTTAGAGTCCATTTGAGAATTCACATTGAATAGAACACCTACACATGCCCTCAGTGTTTACATAAACATTTTCTGTTATCTGTATAAAAAGAGAGAGATGTACAGTCGTTCTCGTGCTTTATTTTACAAAAACAGTGTTTTGTTTTAATTGTATGTGGTCACAAATAAAAGTAAACCGTTTCAAATGATGTATTGCTTTTATCTGTATGACTAAAATGAAAGAGTATTTTAAGTCGATAAATGCCCCAAGATTAAAGTATCCGCTTATTCCTGCATTTTGTTGTTCTTTGGATTTTAAAGGAAATCAACACTGAACTTACTTAAGCTGGACAAAAGCCAATAGCCTTCATCTGAGAAGGGGAAACGAAGCAGGCTAACCCCCTACCCTCAGATTTTAGCCCATTAAACACAGCCAGGAACTGGGAAATGCGAGTCGACTTAGACCAGAGACTCACTTTCCCAATAGTGATTGCTTTGACCAATCTGCACCCAGACCTAGTGCTGTGGTCCCTTGGGAAGATGCCATCGATGAAGCATAGAGAAAGAGTAAAGCTGCGCTATACCACCTTGGCAGCTGGAGCGTGAAGGTGTGTCCAGTGGAAGTTGGCTGCAGGGGCTTTGTTGCCAATTCTACTACAAGGCTTCTGAAGGAAATGGGCATCAGAAGGCAGGCCCAGAGGAAGACCATCAAAGAACTTGCTACAGTCGCTGAAAGGAGCAGTCATTGGCTGTGGTTGAGAAGAAAGGACTAGTGCTGTGGTCCCTTGGGAAGATGCCATCGATGAAGCATAGGAAAAAGTAAAGCTGCGCTATACCACCTTGGCAGCTGGAGCGTGAAGGTGTGTCCAGTGGAAGTTGGCTGCAGGGGCTTTGTTGCCAATTCTACTACAAGGCTTCTGAAGGAAATGGGCATCAGAGGGCAGGCCCAGAGGAAGACCATCAAAGAACTTGCCACAGTCGCTGAAAGGAGCAGTCATTGGCTGTGGTTGAGAAGAAAGGAAGACAGCGTGGGGAATCAAATGATCACTCCGTCCACTTCCGACACACCAATGTCTGATCAGCCTGTGGCGGTAAACGGCCAAAACAACCAAAGAAGCCAAGGAGATTGTATAGGAGGAAACATCACTAAGTGGTCACCAACGAAACCCCCCAACCAAGGTGATGCCTCAAAACCCACTCAAGGCAAGTATCGGACTGAATCAGCTGGGATTGCAACATCTAGTCCTTATTATGTCATTTGAATATAAAACTATGTTGCCAGTGCACTACAAATGAACTGGTTTTATGCCTTTTATTTTACCTCATATAAATAGACACGGCCTAAAAGATTTTTTTATCCTGTAATGCAGGCCAAAACACACAGCATTGTAAGGGTTAAACTGTAAACCATGAAGAGTGTAACTCAGAAACACACAAAGAGGCAGAGTGAGACCTAAGGATAAGTTGTAAGATGTTTACCAGTCAGTTAAAAGCCAGAAAATTTAGCATTAAAGTAAGCAATAAGGTACGAGAGGCTGCGCTGTATTGTGAATAAGTGCAACCCCTTGAGCCGTGACTTATTCACGATACAGCACTAGCCTTGAGTACCTTACTGCTTTTATAAAACGGTTACCACACAATACAAATATTAAACCCAAAAAATGTGTATCAATGCAACTTTCATGAAGAAAAATTGCGAAAAGCCTTCCCTTCCGCCAGACAAAATAGTCCCTGACCGTGACCAGCAACAGAAGTTACATTATTACGCCACTAGATGGCGGCAAAGACTGTCTTTATGAGTGAGTCAGTCAGTAGCGATGACTTTTATATTAAAAGACTGAATTGTTGTGAACACGGAACAAGACGCAACTGACAAATGTTTTGACTAGCGCTGTCAGTCATGGGAAAACCCCTTAACTGTTAAAAGGACAGGATAATACATCGGACATTTAAACAGATTATTTATTATGAACATAGGACTGACCTGAAGGAAAATGATAAATCTGAATGCAGGTAATAAACTCAAATCACTCAAATCTTTTTAATACATATAATACAGTAAGCTTCAATGAACAATATCAATAGAGAACATACAGTTTACCTTGCTAAATATGGTTGCTACGGCTGTTACATAGTTACATAGTAGTTAAACACCTAATATAAACATTTTGTAATATAGTATTAAAACTACAGAAGACATTTGAATTGTAATACAAAATATAAAAATATATGATGTTTGAGAGTGTGTAGAGACCCTTAAAAGCTTTTTTTCTATGGCTAATGGCTATCATTTTTTTTTATTATTTATGATCAATCAGTTTATGGCTTTAAAATTGAAATAGTGGCCCAAATAATGTCAGTATTTGTTAAAGGATTGAAGATATAATGTAAATAAATCTCATCAATCATAATGTTTAGACATTTTATACCTATTTTCAGGAATTTTTAGACCCAAATGTTTTAAATGAGAAAAACACTAACTTTTATGTGTTTCAATACTGACACAAGAATAAACTCGTACAAACTAAATTTGTATCTGGTATAAAATGTTTTTATTATTTTTCCCCAGCCAAATATTACAGGTTTCTCTTTAGACAAAATCTCACTCTAGTAGTTTCCTAATATTTTCGGCACATAATTGGACAATATACATTTAAATTAGTTTTTCACCAATACATTAAACTCTGAATTTCTGTCAACTCTTTTGTTATTTGTATATATTGTTCTATGTAAATTTCTATACATTTTAGACAGCAGCGTGTGAACAGGACTCTTATTTTGTTATTGTGGTGTGACGTCATAAAGCTGCGCCGCGCTCCTGCATCTGTTGTGATTAGACTGAAGAAAGGTTCGTGTTTAAAGTGTAGAAACAGTTCATTCAGCATTAAAGTTTTACAAGTGATGCAGAATTAATTGTTTATTATTGAATGTAACATATTAATGCTTTATCTAAAATGTACGTTATTTTTGTGAGAAAAGCGCATCCACGCACGCGTAACCCAACAGTAGCGTCTCTCTTTATCTTGAATCAATTTATCATAAACATGAGTTCAGTCACTGTCAGGTTTTGATGGAAAAACTGGGCTTTTTAAACTCCGAGTCAATTGAATCAAATGATTCGCAAAATGATTCGCTGACGTCACGTGCTGGTCAAAACAGTTTTAATGCAATACGAACACGTGTTTAATGAAAACTACCAGTAGAAAATGTTTTCATGAAAGTACAGACTATTAAATGTGATCTACAAGTAATTAGATACCAAATATGAGCCATAAATACCTAAATGTGAACTTTCATTATAAGTTATTTTATTAATTTGTAGTGCTAGTCTTGAGTATCTAATCGGGTGATTAAAGTCCATTAACTCTCACTCTGACCCTCCCCAATGCACTGAACTAGAGCTGATTGAGATGCACCCAGATATTTAGTTTATTTTATTTTTTTCTTCCTATTAATTATTTTTATCTTAAACGCAGAAAAACTCCTGAAGAAGCGACTGAGATCCACGTGACGCTATTATAAAGATGGCGTTTATTAAAGAGGAGAGTGAAGACATGCCGATTGAGGAAACATTCAGAGTGAAACAAGAAGAAACTGAGGAACAAACTAAAATGGCGTTTATTAAAGAGGAGAATGAAGACGTGAAGGTTGAAGAAAAATTCAGAGCGAAGCATGAAGATATTGAGGAACAAGCAGGTTGGTTTCATTCTCAAAGCTGAACTCAATCATTTGATCCTTATTAAAATCTCCAGGGGCCTCATGTATAAAACTTTCCGTAGATTTCATCCTAAAAGTGTGCGTACACATAAAAGCCAGATTTTCCGTACGCCCAAAAGTTTTTAGATTTGTAAAACCATGCGTACGCCAGAACCTGCGCAAAATTCCCTTTATCAAACCCAGTCAGCTGAAGATTGCGCGTACATGAATCTCCGCCCCGTCTGCTCTCCGAAATAACCATATGTGACCCTGGACCACAAAACCAGTCATGAGGGTAATTTTTTTCAAATTGAGATTTATATATCATCTGAAAGCTGAATAAATAAGGGATCTGATAATATTTGGCAACTATTTGAAAATCTGGAATCTGAGAGTGCAAAAAAATCAAAATATTGAGAAAATCGCCTTTAAAGTTGTCCACATGAAGTCCTTAGCAATGCATATCCACTCCCAAAAATACATTTTTTATATATTTATGGTAAGAAATTTACAAAATAATTTCTTGGAACATGATCTTTACTTAATGTCCTAATGATTTTTGGCATAAAAGAAAAATCGATAATTTTGACCCATACAATGTATTGTTGGTACAAATATACCCGTGTCTTACGACTGGTTTTGTGGTCCAGGATCACATAGTTTTAATATGCATTACGTCATCTGCATATCATTTCCATGCATATTCCCATCCACGTGACGCTGTGTTTAACGGCACAACACAAGACATTAGGAAAATATGACAATTAATGCTGTCACATTACCTTGCTAAAAATTATTCACTCTCCTTGTCTTGTTTTAGAAAAGTTATTCTCATTCTTCTCCACTGGCCAAATAGTATTTTTATTTGTTTTAAGCAAATCAAATTTATGCAATTTTGCCTATAAGGTAAACATATATTTTAGGATGTTTATGTACTTTTTATGGAAACGGATAGGCCTTATTTTTGCATTGTAAATAATTGTCTGACTCAGCGTGTCCCTGAGAAAACATTGTAAAAATAAAACGTATATCTTATCGATTCCTTCAGATTCTATCCTTCAAATACAATAGCATTTTTCAAAATGTTGAAAAGACCATGAAATGGGTTATGTTTAGGCTACTGTCTGTCTGTGCATGACACCAGCAGCACACCTGCGTTCAGGAGAGGTTGTACAGTACTGTGTGTGTGTGTGTGTGTATTTGTGAAAAAATGTTTTTTAGAACATGAGTTCTGCTATTGTGAACACAATTTAAAGCGAAATGATCATGCGCGAAGCAGTCCTTGCTGTTAAAACATTAAAACACAGCATTCCGCAGGATAAAAGCAGTGCATCCACTATATTTCTATTTAAATTAATATAAAAAAACACGGAAAATCTCGCACACTATCAACTTGAAAAACCATAAAAAAATTTCTTTATTGGCAACGTTTCAATCATATGATCTTCATCAGGCATCAAGGTTACTCTAGTCTTGTTTCCTACGCACCTATCTATGACCTACAGGTGTGCGATACTAATTGATCTTTATTTAAATTAATATAAAATGTTAATGATTTGATTTCATGTAATTTCTGTGCTAAACTCCATTAAAGGAGAGTGACATATTTAATCTAAATGTGGAAACTGAAATGTTTAAATGGAAAACAGAGTTTAAAATCCTTCTGTTTACTTCGCTCACTCCAGTAAAAGTTGCGTACACACCGTCTAGAGCTCTCGTACGGTGCGCACATATTTACGCTAAGTTTTTTTTATTTTTTATAAATTCCAGTATGTGTGTGGAAAATTGAGTATGCATATTTCAGTGCCTTTTTTTGTGTGTACGCAACGTTTAAGTTTTATCTCTCTCACTCTTGCTTATTGATAAAGATGTTGTTGGTTTTTATGCATTACATACCTAAATGTTTTGGGGCCAGATTTACTAACAACTTGCGTCAGTGCAAACGCACTTTTTAGCATTTAAAAAAAACTACTGTTGGGATTTAATAAAGACACACGGTGCAAAATTAGCACTGAAAAGGCGTGGACTGAGTTGTTTTTGCGACTGACCTTATTCTATATGCGTTTGTAGGAGTTTCCCTTTCGGACGCAAAATGTATGGGAGGAGAGTGTTTACAAAAAAATCACGCAACATGATTTACTAATGTTTGTGCTAGTCAATTTACTGGTATTTGCATCAACACCTCTAAAAATAATTTTTTTTAACCCATTTTTGCGACATTGCTGCTAGGAGGAGACAATGCAGAGAACAGAGAGCGCATGGTAGAAATTCGAAAATATTTTCCATTTCTTTGGAATGCCAGAGGAAGACGTTTTCCGAACAATTTTATTCGTTATCCGAATTTGCGCTGCTCTTGTTAGATTGCATTGGTCATTATGTAAATGATTCGACTGCATCTGTGTTCTTTAATTTGTGCATCAGCAGTAGATCACATGCAAAACTTGCCACTCCCATCTGCACATTTGGGGAAATTTGACCCGGTTAGTAAATCTGGCCCTTGATGTCTGTTGTATTGTGCCATTAAATTGGGAAAAACTTTTTTTTTTTTCACCTTAGCCCTAATGGCAATGAAAGAGGAGAAAGAAGTACTCAATGAAATTGAAGAGAAAGATCAATATGAGAATCTTCATGATTTCATAAATGGAGAAAAATCTTTTAGATGTTCGCAGACTGAAAAGACTTCCACACAGAAAAAAGCTCAAAAGAGTTTCAGTCAACAAAGAAACCCTAAAGACCGCACAGGAAAGAAACCTATCACCTGCCAACAGTGTGGAAAAAGTTTTGCTCAACATGGAAACCTTACAGTTCACATGAGAATACACACTGGAGAGAGTCCCTTCACCTGCCAACAGTGTGGAAAAAGTTTCAACAACAAAGGACACCTTAATTGCCACACAAAAATTCACACTGGTGAGAAGCCTTACACCTGCCAACAGTGTGGGAAAAATTTCTCTCATAAACAAAGCCTCACCTGGCATATGGCTATTCACACTGGAGAAAAGCCTCACGCATGCCCTCAGTGTGGAAAAAGTTTCAGTCGTAAAGAAAGTCTTGACAGGCATATACGAATTCACACTGGAGAGAAGCCTTACACATGCCAGTGTGGAAAAAGTTTCCATCAACGTGGAACCCTTACAGTCCACATGAGAATTCACACTAAACAGAGTCCCTTCACCTGCCAACAGTGTGGACAAAGTTTCAATCATAAAGTAAGTCTTAACAGGCACATGAGAATTCATACTGGAGAAAAGCTTTACACATGCCATCAGTGTGGTGAGAGTTTTGCTCAACGTGTAAACCTTAAAGTCCATATGAAAATACACACTGGAAAAAACTTTTATTCATGCCATCAGTGTGGTGAGAGTTTTGCTCAACGTGTAAACCTTAAAGTCCACATGAAAATACACAATGAAGAGAGCCCATTCACCTGCCAACACTGTGGAAAGGGTTTCAGACATAAAGGAAACCTTAAAGTCCACATGAGAATTCACACCGGAGAGAAGCCTTACACCTGTCAAGAATGTGGGAAAAGTTTCACTCAAAAAGGAAGCCTCACCTGGCACATGGCTATTCACACTGGAGAAAAGCCTTACACATGCCCTCAGTGTGGAAAAAGTTTCCAGCAACATGGAAACCTTAAAGCCCATATGATGATTCACACTGAGGAGAGCCCTTTTACCTGCCAACAGTGTGGAAAAAGTTTCAATCGTAAAGAAAGTCTTGACAGGCATATGAGAATTCACACTGGAGATTAATCTTACACATGCCAACAGTGTGGAAAAAGTTTCCATCAACATGGAACCCTTACAGTCCACATGAGAGTTCACACTGGAAAGAGTCCCTTCACCTGCCAACAGTGTGGACAAAGTTTCAACCGTAAAGTAAGCCTTAACAGGTACACGAGAATTCACACCAGATAAAAGCCTTACATCAGCCAACAGTGTTTAGAGAGTTTTGCTCCACATGGAAACGTTGAAGCCCACATGAAAATTCACACTCAGGAGAGCCCTTTTACCTGCCAACACTAGAAAAAGTTTCAGCAGAAACGAACATCATAGGGTGTTCTCACACTATACACTCTGAACCGTGCCTGAGCCCACTTGACCCCCAAAGCCTAGTTCGTTTGATTAGTGTGATTGCTCTATACCGGGCACGTATGTCCCTGACCCGCTTGGAAGAGATGGGCCAGAGCCTGGTCCGGAGCACAGAACAGATACTACTTTTGTGTGCGTTACTGTCATTATTATGTTGGCAAACATATTATTACTACTTGGATAGTACACTTTTCAATTACTTTCATTAATTCAAGTGTATTTGGGTTCATAACGGGTCTGGTTCTCACTTTATTGATGAACAGGAATTGTAGTTTGCAAGTAAAGCTGCAAATTGGATCAAAATTAAACTGTGCTCTTTTTCTGAGGTAAATCCTAGCTGACTTTGAACAAACCATGAAACCAGACCTGGTTGTAGTCAACTCTTGTGTGTGTACAGCCGTGAATGGTCCTCGAAGTACAGGGAGAACCTTAAGAAGTTCTTCGGGAGGATAAAGGCCATCTGTACCATTCTTCATCTGACCCAAACAGCCACCTTCCACCAGGCAATCTTGTTCAAATTAAAACTCTCCCAATTAAAAAGCAAGGGGTAAACTTAAATATGTGTCTCTTTGCAAGATTGGGACTAAATCTCTTGGCACCTCAACAAATCTATTGTAGAACAGCTGCTTTGCATGTCATTGAGCCACAGGCCTCATCATGGCTTTACGTGTTTAAACAAGAATCCCATAAATAAGGATAAAAGAAGTGAAGGCCAGTTCATTTTCTGCAAGGAAGTAAGCAGTTTTAAGTAACCCCTTCAGCTCCTCTCTGTGGCTGGGTAGTTTGGGTAGCATTAGTTATAGCATTTTTGGATGTTTCTGCTTCTTTCTTTTTAAAGCTGCTGTATGTCCAGTTCCATTGGCATGTCTAAGTAATGTAGATGTTTTGTAGCTTTGGCTGGTAAATTGTACACTGCTGTACATCTTTCAAACTGAGCAGCTCATTATTCGAGATGGTCCTCACTGCAGAACACAAGATCTAGATTCAACCCCTCCCACTTTACATATCCCTTAACCTACCTGACTCCGCCCCCTGGATCTAAACCTACCCATCTCCACCCCCTGGATCTGGATCCAACCCCTCCCACTTTACATATCCCTAAACCTACCCGTCTCTGCCCCTAGATCGAAACTTAACTATCTCCACCCCCTGGATCTGGATTTAACCCCTCCTACTTTACATATCCCTAAACCTACCCGTCTCCGCCCCTAGATCTAAACCTACCCATCTCCACCCCCTGGATTTGGATCCAACCCCTCCCACTTTACATAGCCCTAAACCTACCCGTCTCCGCCCCTAGATCTAAACTTAACTATCTCCACCCCCTGGATCTGGATCCAACCCCTCCCACTTTACATATCCCTTAACCTACCTGACTCCACCCCCTAGATCTAAACCTCCCCATCTCCACCCCCTGGATCTGGATTCAACCCCTCCCACTTTACATATCCCTAAACCTACCCGTCTCCGCCCCTAGATCTAAACTTAACTATCTCCACCCCCTGGATCTGGATCCAACCCCTCCCACTTTACATATCCCTAAACCTACCCGTCTCCGCCCCTAAATCTAAACCTACCCATCTCCACCCCCTGGATCTGGATCCAACTCCTCCCACTTTACATATCCCTAAACCTACCCGACTCCGCCCCCTGGATCTAAACCTACCCATCTCCACCCCCTGGATCTGGATCCAACTCCTCCCACTTTACATATCCCTTAACCTGCCCGACTCCGCCCCCTGGATCTCGAGTGTTCTGCAGTGAGGGGCTACCGCATTATTCCATCATTTATTTCTGGCCAAGTGTAAATTTTTAACCAGTTCGTTTGAAATTTATCATTTGACTACTTCACCTCCGTGCGATTGTTATTGTTTTTTTTTTTGTGGATCTTCGGTTTGGCTGCTTGTCAGCCTTTCGGAGTCAGACACTTTTTTTCTTGCAGTCACATGCTCGAACAGTCAACAACATCGCTCTAGATGCACTTGAACTGAATTAATTTGGAATGATTTGAATAACAAATTTAATATGTCACTTATTGTTTCATTATTTTGAGTTGCTTTCATTTTATGGCTTTTTCTGAATGAAGTAAGAAAGTTTCAGCTTTCTAAGATATATTAAGTTTTTCCTACTGTTAAACTGTTGAGTAAGAACTTAACCGGTCCGGTGCTGGAGTGCTTTTGCCATTTTCATCTCGGACTTCATTACCCATAACCCACTGCCCAGACTAATCAGCCATGATTGTCTACAGCTGTTTCTTGTTACTTCATCAGTCTCACCCTATTTAAACCCTGGTTTCTGTGTCATTCTTTGTTCAGTCTTGCTAATGTTTACAGTGCTTCCCTGGCCTTGGTTTTCTATGTTTTTCTAAGTCACTACAAATTTACTGCTTCTATGCCTTTATTTTGTTATTCAACATCAGTCTGTCCAGCCGTCCATGATTCTCCACATCTGTAAGAAAGGACATTTCAGTTATTATCCATCTCCAGTCATCGTGAAGTTACTTTGTACCGTCTACTCACCATATTGCTCTGTGCTGCAAAATAAAGAACCTGTTGCTGTATTTCTCTGTTCCTGAGTCTGTTCCATGACAGGTATGTGTCTCTGCATCATTTTAGCAGTAAATTAAGTATAAATGGTTGATAGATTGATAAACACAGTGAACACAATGTATATTTATGCTGAAATATAACTGAATAATGGTATTGTGTGTCATGGTGTGTATTGAGCTGGCTTGAGCGATTCTGTTTCATGCTCAGAATCTCTATTAAGGGCACGTTTTGTATTTAAACAATAAGTACATTTTATTTTTACACAAGTACATAGTAGTTAAACACCTAATATAAACGTTTTGTAATATAGTACTAAAACTACACAAGACATTTGAATTGTAATACAAAATATAAAAATATATGATGTTAGTGTAGAGACTTTAACCCTTAAACAAAAGCTTTTTTCTATGGCTAATGGCTATAATATATATATATATATATATATATCTCAGTCATCAGTTTATGGCTTTAAAATTGAAATAGTGAATGTCAATAATTGTTGAAAGATTACAAAGATACAGACATTTTAGACCTATATTCAGGAATTTTTAGACACAAGTGATACTGAATACTGAAACAAGAATGAAATCTGCTTTATGAACTTGTGCACTTAAAATATATATATCTCATATTTGTCACTATTTGCATTTTAATCTAATTTGTATCTGGTATATTTTTTTTTCCCCCAGATAGATATTACAGGTTTCTCTTTAGACAAAATCTCACTCTAGTAGTTTCCTAATATTTTCAGCACATAATTTGACAATATACATTTAAATTAGTTTTTCACCAATACATTAAACTCTGAATTTCTGTCAACTCTTTTGTTATTTGTATATATTGTTCTATGTAAATTTCTATACATTTTAGACAGCAGCGTGTGAACAGGACTCTTATTTTGTTGTGGTGTGACGTCATAAAGCTGCGCCGCGCTCCTGCATCTGTTGTGATTCGACTGAAGAAAGGTTCGTGTTTAAAGTGTAGAAACAGTTCATTCAGCATTAAAGTTTTACAAGTGTTGCAGAATTTATTGTTTATTATTGAATGTAACATATTAATGCTTTATCTAAAATGTACGTTATTTTTGTGAGAAAAGCGCATCCATGCACGCGTAACCCAACAGTAGCGTCTCTCTTTATCTTGAATCAATTTATCATAAACATGAGTTCAGTCACTGTCAGGTTTTGATGGAAAAACTGGGCTTTTTAAACTCCGAGTCAATTGAATCAAATGATTCGCAAAATGATTCGCTGACGTCACGTGCTGGTCAAAACAGTTTTAATGCAACAGGAACACAAACGTGTTTAATGAAAGCTTAAACCTATATAAATGTTTGCATGGAAGTGCAGTCTATTAAATGTGATCAACACGTCATTAGATACCAAATAAGTCATAATACCTAAATATGAACTTTCATTATAAGTTATTTTATTAATTTGTAGTGCTAGTCTTGAGTGTTTTTGTCTAATCGGGTGACTGAAGTCCTTTAACTCTCACTCTGACCCTCCCCAATGCACTGAACTAGAGCTGATTGAGATGCACCCAGATATTCGTTTATTTATTTTTCTTTCTATTAATTATTTTTTATCTTAAACACAGAAAAACTCCTGAAGAAGCGACTGAGATCCACGTGACACTATTATAAAGATGGCGTTTATTAAAGAAGAGAGTGAAGACATGAGAATTGAAGAAACCTTCAGAGTGAAACAAGAAGAAACTGAGGAACAAACAAAGATGGCGTTTATTAAAGAGGAGAATGAAGACGTGACGATTGAAGAAACATTCATAGTGAAACATGAAGAAACTGAGGAACAAACAGGTTGGTTTCATTCTCAAAGCTGAACTCAGTCATTTGATCCTTAATAAAATGTCCAGCTCTACAGAAATGAAAGACATTTTTGAAGAATGTCATATGAGTGTCCTAATTAAAGACCAGACAAACATTAATGCTGCCTTCGAGTGAAGCTGAGGAGATCCTACCTCCATGTTGGTCATTCGTTATTATGTCACACATTAAATTAAGAAAAGTTGTCAAAACAAAATCATTCTCATGTGTAACGTTAAATCCAATATTTATTTCTGAATGGAAAAGAATTAATTTCTATAAATTAATTATACCACAATATCTAACAAAAACATTTATTTTGTGCAAGGCAAACCTTGAAATGTGAGTGATCAACTTTACATTTGGTAGAGATACTGCTGCTGTCTGCATTTGTTCTTCATTTAAAGGGCTTTGATGAGAAAATAAAACCACCAGTGGGCACTAATTTTATAACAAACTGTTTCGTCTCCTGGTGCCTGATTTTAAAAAGTTGCATACGCACAAATCAGGAATTATAAAAAGTGAACTAGGAGTAACCCACATGAACACTCTAGACCGTGCGCACGCAACTCTTACTGGAGTGAGCGAAATGAAGTAAACAGAGTAATTTAGACTGTCTTACGTCTGATATACACATTTAGATTAAATATGCCACTCCACACTCAAATTACATGAAATCAGTATCCAGAAGTTACAACATTTTGATATGAACTTTTCCGGTGGCGTGCTGTTTTAACTAGCGAGGTTTTGCTTGGCGCATGATATTTCAGCTTTAAGTTGTGTTCACAATAGCAGAACTCATGTTCTGAGAAAATATTTTCATGCGAATAATTATCAGTGATGCGCTCTTGACTCTAAGCAGATGGCTTAGCAACATAGATGGTATAATGACAGACACTGAAGGACTCGAACGGTCCATTGGCCTGTTTGAATAAGAAGCTCACACAGTACTGTACAACCTGAACGCAGGTGTGCTGTTGGTGTCGTACACAGATGGACAGTTGCCTAATGACAAGCATTTTTGTGGTCTTCCCAATATTATGAAAAATACCAATGTATTTGAAGGATGGCATTTGAAGCAAACGCCCGAGAACCATTGAGGTTCATCCTCACGTTACGCAGCACGTTTGAGCTTCAACGAGAACCAATGAGGTTCATTCGAGTGTGTTGCGCAGTAAGTTGGAGCTTCAGCGAGAACCAGCGAGGTTCATTCGAGTGTGTTGCGCAGTAAGTTGGAGCTTCAGCGAGAACCAGTGAGGTTCATTCGTAAGTTGGAGCTTCAGCGAGAACCAGCGAGGTTCATTCGAGTGTGCTGCGCAGTAAGTTGGAGCTTCAGCGAGAACCACTGAGGTTCATTCGAGTGTGTTGCACAGTAAGTTGGAGCTTCAGCGAGAACCAGTGAGGTTCATTCGTAAGTTGGAGCTTCAGCGAGAACCAGTGAGGTTCATTCGAGTGTGCTGCGCAGTAAGTTGGAGCTTCAGCGAGAACCAGTGAGGTTCATTCGTAAGTTGGAGCTTCAGCGAGAACCACTGAGGTTCATTCGAGTGTGTTGCGCAGTAAGTTGGAGCTTCAGCGAGAACCAGCGAGGTTCATTCGAGTGTGTTGCGCAGTAAGTTGGAGCTTCAGCGAGAACCACTGAGGTTCATTCGAGTGTGTTGCGCAGTAAGTTGGAGCTTCAGCGAGAACCACTGAGGTTCATTCGAGTGTGTTGCGCAGTAAGTTGGAGCTTCAGCGAGAACCACTGAGGTTCATTCGAGTGTGTTGCGCAGTAAGTTGGAGCTTCAGCGAGAACCACTGAGGTTCATTCGAGTGTGTTGCACAGTAAGTTGGAGCTTCAGCGAGAACCAGTGAGGTTCATTCGTAAGTTGGAGCTTCAGTGAGAACCAGTGAGGTTCATTTGAGTGTGCTGCGCAGTAAGTTGGAGCTTCAGCGAGAACCAGTGAGGTTCATTCGAGTGTGTTGCACAGTAAGTTGGAGCTTCAGCGAGAACCAGTGAGGTTCATTCGTAAGTTGGAGCTTCAGCGAGAACCAGTGAGGTTCATTCGAGTGTGCTGCGCAGTAAGTTGGAGCTTCAGCGAGAACCAGTGAGGTTCATTCGTAAGTTGGAGCTTCAGCGAGAACCAGCGAGGTTCATTCGAGTGTGCTGCGCAGTAAGTTGGAGCTTCAGCGAGAACCACTGAGGTTCATTCGAGTGTGCTGCGCAGTAAGTTGGAGCTTCAGCGAGAACCAGTGAGGTTCATTCGAGTGTGCTGCGCAGTAAGTTGGAGCTTCAGCGAGAACCAGTGAGGTTCATTCGTAAGTTGGAGCTTCAGCGAGAACCAGCGAGGTTCATTCGAGTGTGCTGCGCAGTAAGTTGGAGCTTCAGCGAGAACCAGTGAGGTTCATTCGAGTGTGCTGCGCAGTAAGTTGGAGCTTCAGCGAGAACCAGTGAGGTTCATTCGTAAGTTGGAGCTTCAGCGAGAACCAGCGAGGTTCATTCGAGTGTGCTGCGCAGTAAGTTGGAGCTTCAGCGAGAACCACTGAGGTTCATTCGAGTGTGTTGCACAGTAAGTTGGAGCTTCAGCGAGAACCACTGAGGTTCATTCGAGTGTGTTGCACAGTAAGTTGGAGCTTCAGCGAGAACCAGCGAGGTTCATTCGTAAGTTGGAGCTTCAGCGAGAACCAGCGAGGTTCATTCGAGTGTGTCTGAGGTGTGTGTTCAGTCTGAGGTGTAGTTCTTGTGTTGTCTGCAATTTCTCTGAGCATTGCAGGCTCCGATCTTGGGCTGAATTTGCTGGGAAGATTGGTGTCTGTTTTGAATATTCTCCACTTGTGAATAATCTATTTTACTGTAGAATAATGGACTTCAAACGGTTTGGAAATGGCCTTGTAACCCTTCACAGATTGATGGGCAGCAACAATTGTTTCTCTAAAATCATTGCTGATGTCTTTCCTCCTTGGCATTGTGTGAACACACACCTGAAGTCTCCAGACACTCAAACTGCCAGAACTTCTGCTTTTATTGAGTTGATAACACTTGCTGATGATCAGTTAATCAAAGGCATTTGATTAGCAGTGCCTGACTTACCCTCTTAAAGGGATAGTTCACCCTAAAATGAAAGTTCTGTCATCATTTACTCGCTCTCAAGTTGTTCCAGACCTGTATAAATTTGTTTGTTTGTGATTGTGGACAATTGGACATAAATATTTACAGCAGATTCTCACGATTAAAATGAGTCCAATCCGATCACAAGATACTGATCACGCAATTACGACACATAAAACCCCACAGGCGCACAGATGCTAACTAAAATCTAACTATCACTTGGCTTTTCCTCTTATACCTTAATAAAACGCATAGATTGTAGAAAATGGCACATCGTTACTTACAGTGGATTCTCCCGATTAAGTCCAAGATAAACAAAATCCTGTGTGTTACAAGTTACTCCACGTGAAAGAATGATTTTAAAAATGCCCATCAGGGGGTGCCAGTGGATAAACAAAAAACTACCTCTGTTCCAAATGCTGTAACTTTAGATTTTTTTTATGGGATCACCACAAAATTTGATCCAGATACAGCTCACATATAGAGGAACATCAAAAATATTCTGAGGTTTTATTTTCAAAATGCCTAGGACCAGATGATTTTCTTTATTATGCCCTGATACAGAAAACTATGGAATTCAATATGATTAACTTTTTTACATGACTGTAGGTTAGTGGCCCTCCAGAGCAGGGTTGGACACCGCTGGTATAGGATCTAGCATAACATGTTGTTGGTTTTGATGCATTACATACCTAAATGTTTTGGGGCCAGATTTACTAACAGCTTGCACCAGCACAAACCCTCTTTTGGAGTTAAAAAACTACTGTCGGGATTTACTAAAGACACAGTGCAAAAGTGAGTTGTTTTTGCAATTGACCTTATTGCCTATGCATTTGTAGGAGTTTCCCTTTCAGACGCAAAACGTTTGGGAGGAGAGTATTTGAATAAATCACGCAACGCGATTTACTAATGATTGTGCTAGTCAATTTACTGGTATTTGCATCATTATTTAACACCGCTAAAAAAGAATGTCTTAACCCATTTTGTGACATGGCTGCAATTGTTGCTGCTAGGAGAAGACATGGCAGAGAACAGAGAGCGAGTGGTAGAAATGAGAAAATATTTTCTGCTCATTAATTTCTTTGGAATGCCAGAGGAAGACGTTATCTGAACATCATTTGCCAAGCCTTGTTGGCCTATGTGTATATATATAAATGTGTATGTGTTTGTCAGATTATATGTAACAAGTTGCGCCTGTGTTTACCCGCACCTGATGAGCATCAGCTCTGCTTATTTGCAACCCAACGCTAATTTGCGCTGCTCTTGGTAGATTGCTTTGGTCATTGTGTATATGATTCGACTGCACTTAATTCGCGCGTCAACAGTAGATCACATGCAAAAATTGCCACTCCCATCTGCGCATTTTCGGAAATGCGCTCTGACGCCAGTTTGCCCTGTTTAGTAAATCTGGCCCTTGATGTCTGTTGTATTGTGCCATAAAATTGGGAAAAACTTATGTTTTTTTTGTTGTTTTTTTTACCTTAGCCCTAATGGCAATGAAAGAGGAGACAGAAGTGCTCAATGAAATTGAAGAGAAAGATCAATATGAGAATCTTCATGATTTCATAAATGGAGAAAAACCTTTTAGATGTTCGCAGACTGAAAAGAGTTCCACACGGAAAAAAGCTCAAAAGAGTTTCAGTCAACAAAGAAACCCTAAAGACCGCACGGGAAAGAAGCCTTTCACCTGCCAACAGTGTGGAAAAAGTTTTGCTCAACATGGAAACCTTAAAGTTCACATGAGAATACACAATGGGGAGAGTCCCTTCACCTGCCAACAGTGTGGAAAAAGTTTCAATCATAAAGCAAGTCTTAACAGGCACATGAGAATTCACACCGGAGAAAAGCCTTACTCATGCCAACAGTGTGGGGAGAGTTTTGCTCAACGTGTAAACCTTAAAATCCACAGGAGAATTCATAGTGGAGAGAGTCCCTTCACCTGCCAACAGTGTGGAAAAAGTTTCAACAAAAAAGGGCACCTTAATCGCCACACAAAAATTCACACTGGGGAGAAGCCTTACACATGCCAGCAGTGTGGAAAAAGTTTCACCCATAAAGGAAGCCTCACCTGGCACATGACTATTCACACTGGAGAAAAGCCTCACGCATGCCCTCAGTGTGGAAAAAGTTTCTATCAACATGGAAACCTTAAAGTCCACATGAGAATTCACTCTGGGGAGAGCCCCTTTACCTGCCAACAATGTGGAAAAAGTTTCAATCGTAAAGAAAGTCTTGACAGGCACATGAGAATACACACTGGAGAGAAGCCTTTCACCTGCCAACAGTGTGGAAAGAGTTTCCATCAACATGGAAATCTTACAGTGCACATGAGAGTTCACACTAAAAAGAGTCCCTTCACCTGCCAACAGTGTGGACAAAGTTTCAATCATAAAATAAGTCTTAACAGGCACATGAGAATTCACACTGGAGAAAAGCCTTACACCTGCCATCAATGTGGTGAGAGTTTTGCTCATCATGTAAAGCTTAAAGTCCACATGAGAATTCACCCTGGAAAGAAGCCTTACACATGCCATCAGTGTGGTGAGAGTTTTGTTCATCATGTAAACCTTAAAGTCCACATGAAAATACACAATGGAGAGAGTCCCTTCACCTGCCAACACTGTGGAAAAAGTTTCAATCATAAAACAAGTCTTAACAGGCACATGAGAATTCACACCGGAGAGAAGCCTTACACCTGTCAAGAATGTGGGAAACGTTTCACTCATAAAGGAAGCCTTAACTGGCACATGGCTATTCACACTGGAGAAAAGCCTTTCACATGCCCTCAGTGTGGAAAAAGTTTCCAGCAACATGGAAACCTTAAAGCCCATATGATGATTCACACTGG
This sequence comes from Elopichthys bambusa, assembly GCA_037101425.1. Taxonomy (NCBI): domain Eukaryota; kingdom Metazoa; phylum Chordata; class Actinopteri; order Cypriniformes; family Xenocyprididae; genus Elopichthys; species Elopichthys bambusa. The sequence continues at coordinate 24,754,500 of CM074454.1, forward strand.
GGAGAGCCCTTTTACCTGCCAACAGTGTGGAAAAAGTTTCAATCGTAAAGAAAGTCTTGACAGGCATATGAGAATTCACACTGGAGAGAAGCCTTACACATGCCAACAGTGTGGAAAAAGTTTCCATCAACGTGGAACCCTTACAGTCCACATGAGAGTTCACACTAAACAGAGTCCCTTCACCTGCCAACAGTGTGGAAAAAGTTTCAACCGTAAAGTAAGCCTTAACAGGCACATGAGAATTCATACTGGAGAAAAGCCTTACACCTGCCAACAAAGTGTGGAAGAAGTTTCACTCAAACAGGAAACTTGAGAATTCACACCAGATAAAAGCCTTACATCAGCCAACAGTGTTTAGAGAGTTTTGCTCCACATGGAAACCTTGAAGCCCACACGAAAATTCACACTCAGGAGAGCCCTTTTACCTGCCAACACTAGAAAAAGTTTCAGCAGAAACGAACATCATAGGGTGTTCTCACACTATACACTCTGAACCGTGCCTGAGCCCACTTGACCCCCAAAGCCTGGTTCGTTTGATTAGTGTGATTGCTCTATACTGGACACGGTTCACTGAACTGTCCCTGACCCGCTTGGAAGAGATGGGCCAGAGCCTGGTTCAGTTGGGCTCAAGCGCGGTACACATGCAGCGTGAACGCGCCAGAGCACAGAATAGATACTACTTTTGTGTGCGTTACTGTCATTATTATGTTGGCAAACATATTATTACTACTTGGATAGTACACTTTTCAATTACTTTAATTAATTCAAGTGTGTTTGGGTTCATAACGGGTCTGGTTCTCACTTGATGAACAGGAATTTTGTAGTAAAGCTGCAAATTGGATCAAGTCGCTCCTCAAATTCTGAATGTTATTAATTCATATAATTGCTATTAATATTGAACATCAGACTGGTTTCTTAGCATTTTCTTTATACAAAGCACAAATTCAGTGCATTTTCCTGCTCTTTTTTTGATTGACAGGATATGTTGGCTGTTTTTAAACTATCGACTGATAGCGTCAGTTTGCTTTTATCATCCGACACGGATTACTGGGTAATATATCAGTGCATCTCTAACATTAATGGTAATGAGCTCACACAAGAATGACCGTACATCTCTCTCTTTTTATACAGATAACATAAACAGAGAATATTTGTTTGTTTTGAATTAGATCATTTAAAATTAGATACTTAAATGTTTTTTTTTTGTGTGTGTGTGTGACATGCAATTGTATGTGGACATAAATAAAAGTAATTCTTCACAGTTTCAAATGATGTATTGCTTTTATCTGTATGACTAAAATGTATTTTAAGAGTATTTTAAGGCGATAAATGCCCAAAGGTTAAAGTCTCTAGTATCCGCTTATTCCTGCATTTTGTTCTTCTTTGGATTTAACTACACAGCATACACAACAGAATGACAAACCTCCAAAACAAAATGAGTTGTTAAAGCTGCAGTCCATAACTTTTTGTTGGGTTAAAATGATCCAAAATAATTTTTTTTTTAAACAAGTACATAACCAGCCAGTGTTCAAAACTATCTCTTTACCTTAGTACGATTCACAACGGTAAGCTTGTAAAAATGTTTTTATTATTGTTTGTTAAAAGAGTCACAAATCACAATATAAATATTCTGATTTTATTTTATTTTTTTATTTTTCTCAGTAGTCTTTTTTTTTTTTTTATTCAAACAAATTTGAGCATTTTTGTATTTAGATCCAGAAAATTAAGCAGCTTTGTTGGATATTAAAAACAAATTATTTACAAATAATTTACAAACAAATACTTATTTTGGTCATACTTCCAAAACTACTACTTGTGATTCCTTAGTTTCCTATACAGTATCCGCCAGTGCGGTGACTGGCAGCCACACGTTCTTCTCGAAGCTTTAGACTAATCTGCGCACTGCAATGAGGAGTCGTGCCAAAGCACAACCCACGTAAAGACGAATAACTGCAATTGCAGGTTTTGAACAGAAATGGCAACAAAGAGGCAAAACTTACGGACTGCAGCTTTAATGATAAATTTGCATTTTGTAATGATAAACATTTTTTTTGTAAAATGAAATATTAATATTTAATTAATAAAATATCAACACATTAATATTAAAGCGTAAAACAACACAATATATACATATAATATATACATAATATATAATATACATTCTTAAAAAATTAAACCACTGAAAAAATTTTTTCTTTTTCTGGATTTATTATTTAAATGTGTCTGTTTGACTAAAATAAACATTTTTGATTCATTCTACAAACTACTAACAACATTTCTCCCAAATTTAATTTTTTTTGTCATTTAGAGCATTAATTGACAAATGACAACTACTCAAAATAACAATTAAATAATAAAAAGTTGCCATGTTTTCAGACATTAAATAATGCAAAGAAAACAAGTTTATATTCATTTTTAACAACACAATCCCAGTGTTTTAATTTAGAAAGAGTTCAGAAATCAATATTTGGTGGAATAATCCTGATAACCAATCACAGCTTTCATGCATCTTGGCACGCTCTCTATCAGTCAGTCGCATCGCTATATAAATGAAGATGACTTGACTCGATTATGACTGTTTCGCCTTTTAGACAGAATTTCACATTGTAATTTCACCATTGAATATATTTCACCACTGTTTTTTTCTTTTATCTATGTATTCTGTTTAAATTTCTATCCAATTTAATTTCTATGCACTATACAGGACTTTTATTTTGGTCAGGTGGTGTGATGTCATAAGGCTCCAGTGTCTGTGATGTGGCTAAAGAAAGTGGTTTGTGTTTTAAGCATTTTAAGTGTTTACATTTGGTACAAAGCATTCAGTTTATTTTATAGATTTACGTGCAGTGTAAAATTAATTGGTAACCCTTTACAGTATGTTCTCATTTGTTAATATTAATGTATTAACTAACTGTGACGAGCAGGGCGGGGGCGAGAGCCGTGAGGGAACGGTGCGAGTCCGGTGACGCGAGTGATAACGAGCTTCAGCTGCGAGTCGCACCGGTCTCGAGTCTCTCAAGGAGGAGCTCCGGAAGCATAAAAGGAGGAGCGACGACAGTGAAAGATGAGAGAGGACCAGGCCTGGACTTTATTTTATGTTTTATTATGTTTGTGTGGCCGGCAGACGTCCGTGAGGGTCTGCTGGCATTTACTTTCATTTTGTTCTTTGTTTGTTTTATATATTAAAGTTATGTTTGAGCGTTCGCCGGTTCCCGCCTCCTTCTTCCCGTATCTACGAACAGTGTTACATTGGTGCCGAAACCCAGGAGGAAGGAGGAGCATGCTGTCGGAGAGCCCTCGCTGCTGAGGAGGATCGCGGTGCTGAGGAGGTCGGGCAGCGCGGGAGTGCGAAAACCGCGAGTGGCTGCCCGAGGCGGTGGTGCTGGAGCGATTTATCAACAGGTGGGACGGAGAACTCGCTGCTGTGCTCCTGGGACGAGGTGGGGTGGCTGCCGTCCAAGAGGGAGCGGAGGAGTTGCCGCCGTTCACCGTGGGCCGGAGCCTGCTGCCGTCCGCCATGAAGGGGAGGAGCAGATAGACATTTTAGACCTATTTTCATGAATTTTTAGACTCAAATGAGAAACACATTTGTGTTTCAATACTGAAACAAGAATGAAGTCTGCTTTATGAACTTGTGCACTTAAAAAAAATTAATATATATATATATATATATATATATATATATATATATCTCATATTTGTCACTATTTGCATTTTAATCTAATTTGTATCTGGTATATTTTTTTTTTTCCCCAGATAGATATTACAGGTTTCTCTTTAGACAAAATCTCACTCTAGTAGTTTCCTAATATTTTCGGCACATAATATACATTTAAATTAGTTTTTCACCAATACATTAAACTCTGAATTTCTATTTTATTATTTGTATATATTGTTCTATGTAAATTTCTATGCATTTTAGACAGCAGCGTGTGAACAGGACTCTTATTTTGTTATTGTGGTGTGACGTCATAAAGCTGCGCCGCGCTCCTGCATCTGTTGTGATTAGACTGAAGAAAGGTTCGTGTTTAAAGTGTAGAAACAGTTCATTCAGCATTAAAGTTTTACAAGTGATGCAGAATTAATTGTTTATTATTGAATGTAACATATTAATGCTTTATCTAAAATGTACGTTATTTTTGTGAGAAAAGCGCATCCACGCACGCGTAACCCAACAGTAGCGTCTCTCTTTATCTTGAATCAGTTTATCATAAACATGAGTTCAGTCACTGTCAGGTAGTGATGGAGGAACTGAGCTTTTTAAACTCCGAGTCAATTGAATCAAATGATTCGCAAAATGATTCGCTGACGTCACGTGCTGGTCAAAACAGTTTTAATGCAACAGGAACACAAACATGGTTAATAAAAGCTTAAACCAATATAAATGTTTGCATGGAAGTGCAGACTATTAAATGTGATCAAGTCATTAGATACCAAATATAAGTCATAAATACCTAAATATGAACTTTCATTATAAGTTATTTTATTAATTTGTAGTGCTAGTCTTGAGTTTTCGTCTAATCGGGTGATTGAAGTCCTTTAACTCTCACTCTGACCCTCCCCAGTGCACTGAACTAGAGCTGATTGAGACACACCCAGATATTTAGTTTATTTTATTTTTCTTTCTATTAATAATTTTTTATTTTAAATGCAGAAAAAACTCCTGACACTATTATAAAGATGGCGTTTATTAAAGAAGAGAGTGAAGACATGAGAATTGAAGAAACATTCAGAGTGAAACAAGAAGAAACTGAGGAACAAACAAAGATGGTGTTTATTAAAGAGGAGAATGAAGACGTGACGATTGAAGAAACATTCATAGTGAAACATGAAGAAACTGAGGAACAAGCAGGTTGGTTTCATTCTCAAAGCTGAACTCTTTTGATCATTTGATCATTATTAAAATGTCCAGCTCTACAGAAATGAAAGACATTTTTGAAGAATGTCATATGAGTGTCCTAATTAAAGACCAGACAAACATTAATGCTGCCTTCGAGTGAAGCTGAGGAGATCCTACCTCCATGTTGGTCATTCGTTATTATGTCACACATTAAATTAATAATACAGAAGTTGTCAAAACAAAATCATTCTCATGTGTAACATTAAATCCAATATTTATTTCTGAATGGAAAATAATGAATTTTTTATAAATTAATTATACCACATATACACATTTAGATTAAATATGCCACTCCACACTCAAATTACATGAAATCAGTATCCAGAAGTTACAACATTTTTAGATCCAATGAAGCTCATTCTCGTGTGTTACGCAGCACGTTTGAGCCTCCGCAAGAATTAATAGGGTTTGTTCTCGTACGTCAAGCATGTACGGTTGAGCTGTTTGTTCACTGATTAATGGTTATAAGCCTAAAATCAGTATGTTCATCATATAAAGTGATTGTTTCTCTTCTGACTAAATCGCTCATTGAGATAAGTCAATATTTAACTATATCTCCTGGGTAAAACTGTCTTTTTTTTAGTTTTTTTTTTAGTTTTTTTTTTCCCTAAATAAAGGGTTCAGCTGCCATTTTAAAGGTTTTTGGGATATGACCTAAAGAAAGTTAAGAGTTAGCAATATTGTGAAGAGCAGCGTTTGGCCCTCAAGGTCCCCTTTTCTGCAACCTTGATAAAACTCACCTGTATTTAGCTTTCAAAAAATACATGATTAGCATGTACAGGTTTGTTTGGGGTTGGAGCAAAACTCTAAAGGAAATGGTGTTTTAACCCTTTGAGCGGTACGGTCCCACATATAGGATTTAAAACATTCAGCGACGTCACATAATTGCCAGACGAACTCTTGTCATATATCACAGCTATGCAGTGTTTTCAGCCACATAATGTTTCTTTTAAGGTTTTAGACATTTCAATACGCATGAGCACCAGTAAAACAATACATTTAGAGCTAATAAAATACACACTGATGTTAGAATAGCAGCAATAACAATCCATTCAAATATAATTTGCCGACATTTATTCATATCAGACACACATAATGGGCCTAAGTAACTATAAAGTTTACTCTATTATTCTTATTATTCTTGCATATATTTCAGGAGAAACTGATGAATTCACGTGCTGTAAATCCGACTGACAGGACTGCGGTGCAAACTAAGATGGCGGCGTCCGTCTCGCATTATAGATCAAGATAAAGATAATTTATAAAGGGTTTTTAAACGAGAACGCACTCACTTACACATATTTGAGAATCAGAATATCAGATAGTTGATGACATGGTAAGCAAGTTTGTGAATATTTTAAATAAAAAAAGGAAAAGCAAAATAATAGCGATCCATCTGTCATACAGCGTTATTGGAAACAATAAACGCAAACGTTCTAAAATAACGGTTTCCTTAAAAAAAACTCACTCTGGTGGGTCAGCTAGAATATTTTAAACTCACGCTTGAAAGTACTTCAGAAACTTCCGGCTGGTGTATTGGGGCAAGTAGGATAGTGGCCCTCCAGAGCAGGTTTGGACACCGCTGGTATAGGATCTAGCATACATGTTGTTGGTTTTGCATTACATACCTAAATGTTTTGATGTCTGTTGTATTGTGTCATTAAATTTGTGTCATTGTTTTTCACCTTAGCTCTAATGGCAATGAAAGAAGAGAAAGAAATACTCAATGAAATTGAAGATAAACATCAATATGAGAATCTTCACAATTTCATAACTGGAGAAAAACCTTTTAGATGTTCGCAGACTGAAAAGACTTCCACACGAAAAAAGAGTTTCAATCAACAAGGAAACCTTAAAGACCGCACGGGAGAGAAGCGTTTCACCTGCCAACAGTGTGGAAAAAGTTTTGCTCAACATGGAAACCTCAAAGTTCACATGAGATTGCACACTGGAGAGAACTCTTACACGTGCCCTCAGTGTGGAAAGAGATTTGCTCAACATGGAAACTTTAAAGTCCACATGAGGATTCACACTGGGGAGACCCCTTTCACCTGCCAACACTGTGGAAAAAGTTTCACTCGTAAAGTAAGTCTTGACAGGCACATAAGAATTCACACTGGAGAAAAGCCTTACACATGCCAACAGTGTGGAATAAGTTTCACTCTAAAAGGAGATTTTACCACGCATATGAGAATTCATGTTGGAGAAAAGCCTTACACATGCCAGCAGTGTGGAGAGAGTTTTGCTCAACATGTAAACCTTAAAGTCCACACAAGAATACACACTGGAGAGAAGCCTTACACATGCCAACAGTGTGGGGAGAGTTTTGCTCAACGTGTAAACCTTAAAGTCCACATGAAAATACACACTGGAGAGAGTCCCTTCACCTGCCAACACTGTGGGAAATGTTTCAAGAAAAAAGGACAACTTAATTGCCACATGAGAATTCACACCGGAGAGAAGCCTTACACCTGCCAGCAGTGTGGGAAAAGTTTTACCCATAAAGGAAGCCTTAACTGGCACATGACTGTTCACACTGGAGAAAAGCCTTTCACATGCCCTCGGTGTGGTAAGAGTTTTGCTCAACATGGTAACCTTAAAGCCCACATGATGATTCACAGTGGGGAGAGCCCTTTTACCTGCCAACAATGTGGAAAACGTTTCAATCATAAAGGAAGCCTTAACAGGCACATGAGAATTCACACTGGAGAGAAGCCTTACACATGCCAACAGTGTGGAAAAAGTTTCCATCAACATGGAAACCTTACAGTCCACATGAGAATTCACACTAAAAAGAGTCCCTTCACCTGCCAACAGTGTGGACAAAGTTTCAACCGTAAAGGAAGCCTTAACAGGCACATGAGAATTCATACTGGAGAAAAGCCTTACACATGCCAGCAAAGTGTGGAAGAAGTTTTACTCAAAAAAGAAACTTTAACAGGCACATGAGAATTGACACCGGATAAAAGCCTTACACCTTCCAACAGTGTTTAGAGAGTTTTACTTAACTATCCATTTAAGGCCACATGAGAATTCACACCGAATAGAACCCTTACAACTTGCCCTCAGCCATTATAAAGCTTGGGAGCATCGGGGTGATTATTAACTGTGTTCGTCTGAAAGAAGAAAGTCATACACCTAGGATGGCTTGAGGGTGAGTAAATCATAGGATAATTTTCCTTTTAAAGTGAACTAATCCTTTAAATGGATAGTTCACCCCAAACGGAAGTTCTGTAATCATTTTCTCATCCTCAAGTTGTTCCAAACTTGTTCTGCTGAACACGAAGGAAAATATTTTGAAGGAGGATGTACAAACAGTTGTAGGGTACCATTGACTTCCATAGTATGGAAACAAAATTCTATAGAAGTCAGTGGTACTCCACAACTGTTTGTGCATCCTTGAACATTCTTCAAAATATCTTCCTTTGTGTTCAGCAGAACAAAGAAATTTATACAGGTTTGGAACAACTTGAGGGTGAGTAAATGATGACAGAAGTTTCATTTTTGGGAGAACTAACTGGCACATGAGTATTCACACTGGAGAAAAGCCTTACATACTAGAAAGAGCATCATCACTTGCCAACAGTGTGGAAATGGTTCAAACCCAAGTTTTTAATGTTGTTTTTGTCTGTGGTGTTTTTAATATGCTTTAAGACAAACCATGTGCAAATTCATAAGTTGACACCATTGCTGAGTATTTTCTCAAAACAGCAGTGAAAAAAAAAAAAGACAGTCTTAAAAACGCAGTTTGACACGATAGGTTACAAGGTAGTTTGTGAGGTAAGAATCACTGGCGAGTTCAAAGTGCATATCATGAACTATGACCACTCTATACCAGGGGAGTCTCAAGAGAAGCCAGGTCATCCAGGTATATTTTTCTGTTGATTTGAAAAATCATGTACATTTAGGAATATAGCGGGTGATTACGTAAACATACATGCATACAGTTTACCAAGGGAAATAGAGCTGAAGTAAAATACAGGAAAGCAAGAAGTTGTAACATTGTTTGAAATTCAGCAGATCAACAGTCTTGAGCAAACCATCAGTTTAGTTCTAACACGCCCTTATTCAAAACAGGTAGGGATACTTAATGTATCAAATAAATTGACAAAGTTTAATACTTGCATATCTCCAATTTGAATATACTGTACTGATCAACTGCTCCAGTTGATCTTTGCTGATGTTTTCTTGATGAAAGAGAACCAGATGGAGTCAGAGGATCTTTGGTGGATGGAAAGACAAGGCCAAAGCCTGACACAAACTTAGAAGACTTCTAGTTCAGCATCTTCACATCAGAATTTCTCAAAAAGTGGAAAAACCGCATGATCTTGTGATCAGTGATCTTTTAAGTTTGAAGATGTCACACCAAATAAGAAGTTGTTCCTTTGGAGGGAAAATTTACGATTCTTTGTCTTCTAGCAGGTATTTGCATATGTAATTTGATTGGGTGTTAAATAGAAGAATGTTTAGGTTATTATTGTAACCCCCGTTCCCTGAAGGAGGGAGACGTAATGGGAGCCCAATCACTTCCAAGTCGTACAAAACGAGCTAATGGGAATTGGTCAGTGAGATTTACATGCCGAGTCACACTTACCTGGCACATATGGGTATAAATAGGACCGGCATACTCACTTCATTCATATTTTGCTGAGGAGCCGAGACAAGGAACCCGGCCATTCAGCGGTGGTTCAGGACTATAGCAAGGGGACATAACATCTCCGTTCCCTCCTTCAGGGAACGGGGGTTACAGTAGTAACCTGTACATTCCCATTCAGTCTGTCACTTTCAACGCTACATCGATACTGATGTAATGGAGTCCCTATGGAAAATGCCATAGCGACTGAACCATGTTACAAGTGTTGGAGATGCAAAGGCTGGCAAGCCTGCGGCGTGCCAAAGGCAAGTGCTTCTAAAAAATGTTGTAACTTACCCAGCATCCGAAGCCAGAGAGAAGTCCTCCATACCAAAGGGGATGAAGGGTATGGGGGTGGTCAAAGCTGTTGTTTCTACCCCTGCTGTTCCTGTCCCAGGGAAGAGTGCTTCATAACTCAATTCCTACGTTTTTCAGCCATAACAAGTACATTAGGGAAATGTTCCCAGTGCAATGGTGGGGAACGCTACGGAGACCACACCCTGCCCGTGTGGAAGTACACATATGGACTGACCCATGGGGCAGTACTACATATGGAGGATCCCTGAGGTAGGTCCTACTTAACCAGGGAGGAACTGCTACTGGCACAGAGATAGGGCAGAGCAGAGCCACCCAGGAAAAGACACGGGTTTACCATCAGGGTAGCCGTGCCGTTAACAAATATACACATACATATGGGATTATCTGCAGGGAATCGCATCATATGGCCATCTAGCCCAGTACAAGGAGGAACTCCACAGGGTTCGCCATCTGGGGAACTGATCTAAAGAGCAGAATAAGCGCTCACATCCCCTCCTTGGAGAAAAATGGTGCAGCAAGCGAGGACCTATGGCTATCTACTTGTCGCCTTGCAATCTTGCAAGACCATCCTTGAACTCTTAAGCTGTGGCTGCAAGAAAAGCTGAAAATGTAAAAATGACACAAAGCTGTGCACTTTAAGGAAGCAATGTGGAAGAGACTGTGAGAAAGGCTGAAGAATAGGTTCAACAACAAAACAATCAAACAAACGTGTTTCTGAAATAAATTTCTTTAAATAAATCTTTGTTTCACATTCTTTTTAAGCTATGTTTCTAAGGTCATATTGAATATTCTACTCTTTACAGTAACAGTATTTTAGTTAATGAACAAAATGATTAAGCTTTTAAAATTCTACACATGCATGCAACAGACATGCTATTATAAAGTCTAGCCTAGGTTCTCAGATACTAGGTGCATCCCAATTCGCGTACTTATGCACTATTCTAATGGTGCGTTCACACCAGATGCGAATGAAGCGTTAAGCGTGAGTGATTTACATAAGTTAATGCAAAGACACAGATAGACATCCTGCGTTTTGGGTGTTTGACGCGCATAATGTGTGATTCGCGCGAACCGCGCAAGTTGAATAATCTGAACTTTGGCGAAAATTCGCGCCGTGTTAACCAATCAGGAGCTTGCTCTAGTAGTGACGTGATTACAACGTAGCGAGAGGAGGCAGAAATCCGAAACAACAATGGAGGACAAAATATATATATATATATATATATATATATATATATATATATATATATATATATATATATATATATATATATATATATACAAATTGGAGCAAATTTGATACCGGTTGCCAATTTTTTCTTTAATTTATTTTCAGGCCAAACTGGCCTTAAACAAAAAATATGTGTAGCCATTTGGTATACCGGCAGCACTGCATTTTGAGCATGAGCAGTTGTTTTTAAACTAGATTGTATAATTTTGATTGTATAAATATAAAGATTTACAGAAAAAAAAACAAAAAAAAAAAACAGCATGGTCTGACTTTATAGCTTTATGAAATTATGCTACAGAAGCCACCTGCACAAAACAAAAATAGCAGGCGGACTGAATGAAAATGCAAATTCACTCTGTCAGTAGGTGGCGCTTGTGAAACAGCAACAATATAGTGTTTCCTTGGTTACCGCTGTACACAAAGCAATATAAAATAGGCTACTTATACAGGGATCGAAACTTGTCTGAAAACAGTTCCCTTCTAAGTTACATTTATATAAAACCCAATTCAATATTTATATTTTTCTTCCTATATTTCACAAACAGTGAGCTTGGCCTGGTACAGTATTTGTTCTGCTGGCGCATGTTCTTCTCTTTGCGTCCGTATTCAACATGTGGCTGTGTTAACATCCTGTTCTTCGTAATATTTCCATACAAACGACAGTTTGGGAAATGATCGCAAAGCAGTTTATTTGCAAGTCCAGAACAGATATTTGGCCAAAATAAAACTAATAACCGTTCTGATTTATGGCCGGTGGACCATGCACGTTTGTGGGCTGTATTCGCCCCGCGGGCCTTGTGTTTGACACGTGTGAATTAGACATAAAAACTGATATTACACCCAACATTTCTGTCCCCCTCACTTCTGAAATGATGGCTACGCCCCTGGAAAGGATCCAGCTCAAGGTGGCTAGTATAGTGGTTCTTTTCACATCTCCTTTTGTTTTTTGATTTTGGACTTGTGGGTTAGGATTAGGGTTAGGCATGTTTTCCAGTTTTGAAGTAGTAATGTTTCATCTGAAGAAGGGCAAAAATCTAGCAATTGTTGTGGTGTACCATCCACTGAAACTTAATGAGGATTTTATTAATGATTAACTAATTTCTTAAGATGTTAAACGCTGATTAAACAATTGAGACTCAAACTTTTTTGTCCACATTTTTTGCATTCTCTTGAATTAAAACTGTTGGTCTCTACCAATTTGTCAATAAGTACTTTTATAAAAATGAGAGCCGTCATCTCATATTCGTATTTAAATAAATTCTACCCAAATGTGCACAAATTATACTCGCCATCAAAAGTTTGGTCTCATCTGTGATTCTCTTCTGGATGTAATGTGTAATGTACTGCAAACATTAAACCGTTGCAGCTGTTTTAGGATACTAATAAATTCTTCTACTGAAGAGATATTAAACAATTTTTTTGACATGTAATGCAGGGGGGGGATATTCCAGGAAGCAAGGTTAACTTAAGCCAGGTGCACACTTTGTACGCAATGCATTATATGAGTTATGACTGTATGAGTTATTACAGTCTTTTACGATTGTTGCTTGTCAGACTGTATGAACATGATCCTAACTATAAGCCATGCTATAATGTGGGATCTCAGTTGTCATTAAGGTCAGACTGTAAGACAGTCAAGAGATGCAAACAGACTCATCTAGAGTCGCGCAATCAATCCGTGACACATTCGGTGATGGTGAGCTACAAGTTCCACATACATGCAGATTTGAAATGGTGCTTAGCAAACAAAAACAATTTTAAAATGACAAAGCTTCTTGTACACTTCCAAAATAAACCCCAAATGGCATATACTCACAGTGTTTCTATGTTAGCCAAGATTCTTAAAAAAAATGGGATTTTACCACAAAGTCCTCTCAACAATGTCAATGTTGAGAATATATGCTGCATGAAGATAGAACAGGTATAGTTTAGTTTAATTACGGCATCTTGCTTTTATGACACGCTATTGCATTTGTGTACTGTATTGCAATAACATGGATTCTCTGTTAAAACTCTGTAGCGTTTTCTCAGGGGTAGGATTTATGTAAATGTTAGGGTTAGTGATGTCACCAACCCAGGAAGAAGCTTGCTGTAGTCCTTACCAGCCGTTTGTTGTAGTCCTTAAACAGAGAAATCTTTAAAAGAAAATATCTCCGTTTGCTTTGAACTTTCAGCGCTGTAACTTTTCAGATGTTGTTTATGCTCAGACAGCAACATTACACACTAACTAAAGTTAAAAAAGTAAATCATAATCAATCAACCCTTTAATTATTAGGGGTGCAACGGATCGCGGTTAATCCGTGATAGGGTCCAATGCGTGAGATTCGTGGATTAACTATTTATTAAGTTAAAGTTTATTGAGTTTAAGTTATTCGTGGATTAAGTTTAACCATCATAGAAAGAAAAAGTTTATCATTTGGACGTGTTTTGTTTCGCCAGTTAACGCATTCAAACGATTTTATATGTGGAAGAAGAGGCAAAAATGAAGCGTGCGCACGTAGAGAGAGAGAGAGTCAGCGCTCAAACACCAAATTAATTCCTCTTTCACATTTACTTGTGCTTGAACGTACACAAAATTATGTCAAAATACCTGTTGTGGCAAGAATTGTCTTGGTTATGTCATAAGTGAACAGTGGATGTGCGTGAGTTATTCGGCTTAAAGTGACAGCAGCCTAATATTCTTGCTATTGTCTGGGTGATTAATGTTAATAAAATACAAAAAAATATCATTATCATCATCTACCAAGAGAAAAGAAGATAGTGAGGAGAGGAGGAAAGTGATGAGGACAGCTTTAAGGATAAGTGTGCCGTGTAAAGCAACATCTCCAGGTGTTCCCTTGAGAACCAGACCAAAAAAGTTATGTGCACCCCTGAGTATATAGCAGTGAAAGATCATTACCATTAAAGGGATAGTTCACTCAAAAATTAAAATTCTGTCCTAATTTACTCACCTTCATGTCATTCCAGATCCTGTAAATCTTTCATTTTCAGAACACAAATGAGGATATTTTTAATGAAATCTGAGAGATTTCTGTCCTTCCATTGACAGTTATGCAACTACCACGTTTACACTTCAAAAAGTTCATAAAAATATTGTAAAACTAATTGAGCAGTTTAGTCCAAATTTTCTGAAGGGACACGATCGCTTTATATGATGAACAGGTTGAAATTAGGCTTTTTATTCGCATGTAAACTTTGATCAGCAAAAATAAACAGAAGCTCAACTACTAGATAACTAAAAGAACAAAACAAACATAGCGTCACAAATGTTGTGAACAGAGATGAACATCTATGAGTCTGGAACATCCCTTATGAACAATAAACTACTTATTTATCTGAAGCAATATAAATCAAGTACAATGGACAGTAAATCAGGACACTATAAAGGGAACATGAGAGGCTGTGGGGACGACAGAGCAAGAGCTGGAAACAAACATCAGTGAAGAATGAAGGCTTTAGTATGTATACTGCTGCTGTTGGAAACCTTTGTGTTTGTCGTCCAGCAGCAGGTAGACGGAGGACTCGATGAGAATGAGATCAGTCAACAGATCAGCTCTGAGGACGGAAGACAGAATTCACCTCAAACTGACACTTTGAGAGCTGAAGCTTCAACTGACAGCCAACAATACTGCCATCTGTGCTTCCCTGACATCCATGCAGCACTGAGAGAACTGACCGCCACCGTTACAGAGCAGAAAGCAAACATCAGAGAACTGACCGCCACCGTTACAGAGCAGAAAGAAATCAACAGAGAACTGAGGGATGAGATGAACAAGAAAAATGAAGGTACCTCACCAAAACTTTCACTCTTTTATCAATGATTCTCAAAGTAAAACACAAATGTAATACATTAAATTGTGTAAATGTTAGTGTAAAGTTAAGTGTATACTGTGTAAATTGCGTTATCTATTACAATAATCAGTGTAAACGTCATTTAACAGAATCTTTATTCCTTCACAGAAATTTCAAATCTTACTCTGAGTCAAGTGGAGGAGTTGAGAAAGGAAAATAGAGGTGAAAGTGTGCTTGAATGATGTTAAATTCAGTGTATACATTCTCAGTGTAATACAGTAATATATCACAATATTGCTTATGTTTTTCAATAACAGACAGAGAAATAGCTTTTTCAGCTGCACTGATGGAATCTGGCAGTGGATATATTGGTCCTTTTACCACTGAAATCACACTAACCTACAAGAAAGTCTTCACAAACATAGGAAACGCCTACAACCCAATTACAGGTAATTATCAATGAAATGGAGTCATAAACTCAGTTTATAGTAATGAAAACCCTTCTGCTCCATTCAGACCTCTATGCAGTTGTGTAATGTGTATAAGAGAATTAAATGATCTGCCATCTTTCAAAACTTTTACACAGTGTGTTTTTCGGTAATTCAGCAATCATCCAGGAAACAGCTAATTCTGTGTCTCTTGTTATGTGATTTAGGTGTTTTCACAGCCCCACTGAGAGGAGCGTACATGTTCAGAATCTCTATATATGGTCATGGCGGAAATGTAGCAAGTGTATACATTATTAAGAATGGAGAGAAGGTTGTTACAGCACATGATAATCATTTTCAGACTCAGGATGGGTTAAACTCCTCGAATGGAGTTGTGTTGATCCTTGAGGTTGGAGATGTTGTCTATGTGAGACTTTGGTCTGACAGGAGGATATATGATAGCCGCAATAACCACAACACTTTCAGTGGTTATCTACTGTTTCCCTTAAGATAACAGGAGCTTTGCAGAATGTGATTCCAATAATTCTGAACCTTCAGCTTTAAATGAAAATTATGACGAATCATTAACATATGAACCTGTATTAATGAAGACTAATGTGTATTTGAAATTTGCAATAGATTACCATATATTGCTTTGTTAAAGTAGTAAATCTAGAATCCTCGATCTGTATCTCTTCATCCTACAGAAATAAAGAGACATTTTTTTCCATCATATTTTCATGAATACTTCAGATTTTTAATTTCACTTCAAACGATGTTTGCTTTGAAGCACTCATGATATATTTATCAGTCCTGGATTTTGCAAAAAAAAAAAAAATGTGTGTGATTTTTTTTTTTTTTTTTTGTGGCGGTGGTGGCAATTCAAAGCAAAACATATTAGTAAAAACTTAAAAATATTTTTCAATTTTAATTTCAATTTTATTTGTATAGCGCATTTACAACAGCCCCCAGGCTGTGCTTTACAGAAGAGCAAGAATATTACACATACACAGAAAATAGACCAGAGGGAAATTTAAAACCACCCATACCATATCACAATACTCAATACACTAAGGAAAATAAAAAAGTTTTTAGCAAGGACTTAAAGGTAGATAAGGAAGGGGCCAGTCTAATCTCTAAGGGCAGGGTATTCCAGAGTCGAGGCCCTGCCGCCGCAAATGCACGCTTCCCTCTACGCTTTAGTCTAGCCCGAGGAACCACCAACAAGGCCTGGTCACAGGATCGTAGGCTTCTAGATGGAGTATAAGGATGAAGAAGTTCAGATAAATAGACAGGAGCTTTATGTAGGGATTTGTAAATGAAGAAGAGAATTTTAAAGTCTATTCTCTGACAAATCGGCAACCAGTGAAGGGATCTAAGAATTGGATGTGTTCATGTTTACGACACTTTAAAAGAAGTCTGGCTGCAGCATTTTGGACAAGCTGAAGTTGCGCAATTTGAGATTTAGATATACCGCAATATAAAGAATCGCAGTAATCTAAACGCGACGTAACAAACGCATGAACAGCCATTTCTGAAGTTTTTGGAGTGAGAACGTTTTTAATTTTAGACAGTAAATGAAGCTGATAAAAACTGGATCCAATAAAAGAGTAGATATGTCGCAAATTTTAAATGCTGGTCAATAATAATACCTAGGTTCTGCAGCCGTGAGGACCTAAAAACAGATAAACTTTCTAGCTCAGGGCTTATACACCGAGAGTTCTCATTAGGAACGAAAACAATTACCTCCGTCTTGTCCTCGTTTAAGAAGAGGACATTTTGGGCTAGCCATAATTTAACCTCCTCTAGACATTGGAGAAGTGATCGCAGTGGAGTTGTTTTTCTTGACTGGAAGATATATTTAAGTGTCATCTTCGTAGAAATGAAAAGACGCACCATGTCTTCGTAGAATAGAGCCCAGAGGCAGCGTGTACAAAGAGAAAAGAGAGGGAGCTAATAATAATAATAAAATCAAAACAAAGGAAATGACAATATGATAAATAAATACAACATGAAGATACAGATATATTACGTCATGAGGCCATATTCATGGTGACCCCTGCTGGTCAGAACAGTGTAAAAACAACAAAAACTCAGTCCAAACATAAGCATAAATACACTTTTTAAATACAAATGCTTTACTGAAAGTAAAATCTATCCAATGCAATGAACTAAAACTCTAATAAGATAAGTGTTTTATCCACATGATTCGTGAGTTCACAGATGGATCGCCTCCCAGCGTTGAATCATCGACATGGTTTTGAAACCTTTATGATGTAACAAAACCTCTTTACTGACATCACCGCGACATTGATAACGCTCTGAACCACTGATTCAAAACAAAAGGTTTGTAACGGTGTCTAAGCTTCAAGAAGCAGTGTTTCGAAATCATCCATCACTAGTGTTGAGAGATATTTAATTCTGCTAAAAGTGAAAACTTTTGTGTTTTCCTGTTGAAAGCAAACTCTGAATTCCTGTTGTCTTACCTTGCTGTCATACTACAGCTAGTGAGATTCTACACAAGTTAATTCTTTGCTAAAGCATATTTAGTCATTATATCTTTTTGTTTTTGATTAATAATTTGGAAGGTGTAGGGGGAAAGGGTGCCAATTTCTTTTGTAGGTTTCTTTTGCCAACTGGACTGAAGTGATTCCTCCACTTTTTTTTTCAGTTTTATTTAACCTGTTACTCCCTCTCCCAACCCTAGACTGGGAGAGAATCATAACAGATTGAAACAATGCTTTAAGTTTAAGATGTATACTGTTTTTTCCTGTTTTTCCTGTCTGATTAACATTCGACAGACAGCAGCATATAAGGTTGCTTTCACTTTAACACCTACATTAATGTGTGGATCCAATACCGACACATATCCCAAACTGTTTTTCAGTTTGTTTCATCTGCGGCAGGTGAAGAGCCCCACAATAATATTCATCCAAAACATAGACCTCTACAAAAACTGACTGTCTCAAAAAGTTAATATAAATGCCCACAAAATTCAAGATATGATTGCAAAAACATGCTTGTATGAGATCTTGTATCCTATATAACAGGATATAACAGTTTTGCCCCAAAGCCCGCTTCAAACATCTGCCATGAGACATTCATCTGCAAGCACACCAGAACTGAATGCTTCACAAGACATCACTTCAGACACAAAAAAGACCTCCAGTGAATCAACAAACCTGGGAAACCCCGTTTTCAGCCAAAGACACCAATGAAGGGAATCCACATCAAAGACACAAACTAGATTCGCGCTTCCAGATTGTAGCTGAACTGGTGCATTGATATAAAATTCAATAACTCCGCCTAAGAAACGATAGAAGGGTTAAATTAATGATTGATGGTTTGTTCAGGTCTTATAAAGTGTATTTAGTGCTACAAACTTGGGATTTCCTTTCCTCACTTTCTTTTTTTTCTGCAACTCATGTGAATGTGTGTTAGATACAGGTGCTGGTCATATAATTAGAATATCATCAAAAAGTTGATTTATTTCACTAATTCCATTCAAAAAGTGAAACTTGTATATTATATTCATTCATTACACACAGATATATTTCAAATGTTTATTTCTTTTCATTTTGATGATTATAACTGACAACTAAGGAAAATCCCAAATTCAGTATCTCAGAAAATTAGAATATTGTGAAAAGGTTCAATATTGAAGACACCTGGTGCCACACTCTAATCAGCTAATTAACTCAAAACACCTGCAAAGGCCTTTAAATGGTCTCTCAGTCTCGTTCTGTAGGCTACACAATCATGGGGAAGACTGCTGACTTGACAGTTGTCCAAAAGACGACCATTGACACCTTGCACAAGGAGGGCAAGACACAAAAGGTCATTGCAAAAGAGGCTGGCTGTTCACAGAGCTCTGTGTCCAAGCACATTAATAGAGAGGCGAAGGGAAGGAAAAGATGTGGTAGAAAAAAGTGTACAAGCAATAGGGATAACCGCACCCTGAAGAGGATTGTGAAACAAAACCCATTCAAAAATGTGGGGGAGATTCACAAAGAGTGGACTGCAGCTGGAGTCAGTGCTTCAAGAACCACTACGCACAGACATATGCAAGACATGGGTTTCAGCTGTCGCATTCCTTGTGTCAAGCCACTCTTGAACAACAGACAGTGTCTCGCCTGGGCTAAAGACAAAAAGGACTGGACTGCTGCTGAGTGGTCCAAAGTTGTGTTCTCTGATGAAAGTAAATTTTGCATTTCCTTTGGAAATCAGGGTCCCAGAGTCCGGAGGAAGAGAGGAGAGGCACACAATCCACGTTGCTTGAGGTCCAGTGTAAAGTTTCCACAGTCAGTGATGGTTTGGGGTGCCATGTCATCTGCTGGTGTTGGTCCACTGTGTTTTCTGAGGTCCAAGGTCAATGCAGCCGTATACCAGGAAGTTTTAGAGCACTTGATGCTTCCTGCTGCTGACCTGGGGTATTGTGAAGAGGAAGATGCGATATGCCAGACCCAACAATGCAGAAGAGCTGAAGGCCACTATCAGAGCAACCTGGGCTCTTATAACACCTGAGCAGTGACACAGACTGATCGACTCCATGCCACGCCGCATTGCTGCAGTAATTCAGGCAAAAGGAGCCCCAACTAAGTATTGAGTGCTGTACATGCTCATACTTTTCATGTTCATACTTTTCAGCTGGCCAAGATTTCTAAAAATCCTTTCTTTGTATTGGTCTTAAGTTAAGAGATACTGAATTTGGGATTTTCCTTAGTTGTCAGTTATAATCATCAAAATTAAAAGAAATAAACATTTGAAATATATAGCATTTAAATAGCATTTGAGAGCAGAGAATACTGCTTATTTTTTTAAAGATTTTGTTCACTTATTTTATTCATTTGGCATTTTTTATCATTCAAATTTAGCTGGGTGGTTAATAACACATTTTTCTGTGGTGTGAAAAACTCAGAACACATATTTAATATTGTTTTAATATTTAAAACTTTAATCAACTAAAGAGTGTTACCTGCTTTCGCTATGGCATTTAAAGTCATGCTGCACAGATAGTCGTTATTTGTATTACATTTTGTTTTACAGTATTTACATGCCTGTTTCCAAAAACAGCATGCAGATTACTTGCTATAAGAAACAACATAAACACATTTATGAATTCTTTAGTTAACCTGTTAACCTTAATGAGGACGCCGACGCACCGAAGCTTCTTTGTTTAAATTAGCTCAAATTTACTGTTCGATGTAATGTAATTACCTTGACAAACTATACACCATTAAAAACATCTAAGACTCAAGCTTCTAGTTTTAACCTCCGTTTTACTCTTAATATCGTATAGTGAATATCGTTATTGTTAATATGAAAAACAGAGTCGTTACCTTTTCATTTAAATATAGGAGCGTCAGCCACATTAATTGAGAAAAAAACTCCCGTAAGATCGTAATGAAAACACTTGACAAAACCACATCCCTCAGGGCTTTTAGCTTAAAAGCATGCACATTTGAAGAAATATTGAGGGATTATCATATATTTATGTCAAATTTCTATACAGAGGAGTAATATTTTTTCAATTTTTACCCAAAATGCACCATTGTATTCATTATGAGCGCTGGATACTCTGATGAACTGCGTCTTCTATTCATACTTGGCACCAGAGGGCGCTCTGTGCACATTTTGTCCACAAATTACATGTGGTGAAGAACAGGCATACCATGTGACATTCCAGGAACTAACAGAGGCTTCCAGAGATCGTTATAACATACAGATAGACACTTTTGAAGACAATAAATACTACATGATTGTGACTATATGGTTTATCTGTGTTCTTCATGCCATGTCGGGTACTTTCATAATAATATATTATATTTATAATGCAATGCTAATCGAAATAGCTCTTCTCATTGTGCAGAATATCACAAAATAATATATTTTCTGATTGTTTTTACCCGAAGCCACATTACATCACAGAAGGTTATTTAAAACACTTGTAGTTTGTGTCACAATCACCGTCTCTTCCCGTTTGTTTTGACTGTCACATGCTTCTTTGTTTTCAGTTCCCGCCACTCACCCATGGACGCTAATCACCCTTATAGCTGTTGGTTATTTACATTGTGTATTTAAGTTCCTTCCTGCCTTAAGTTCATTATCCGGTGTTACTTGTGTTTGGACGTTGCCTCCTCATTTTAAAACACCACCGCACACCACTGCAATTGACCCACCTACATCTCATACCTTTAAGCAACAGTTATGATTAGAAGATAAAGAAAAGAGCACAGGATATGACATGGTTAATTTATACATCATTGTAACGTTCAGTCATTGTTTAATTATGGCACTTATGGCATTTTTTTCCAAGTCTTCATTTCTTTCTTTTTTTTTTTTAAATATCGCAATACTTATACCTTTACACTATGTCTGCAATTTTTTGTTTCAGATTAAAATGTACAGTGACTGAAAAGAGACATGTTCAGTTCACTTAGTTTTGACATAGTAAGTCATGGGAAAGGTCATGGTGCACCAAACTGAAAAGAGCACAGGACAAAAAAAGTACACCGAAGGAATGGCATCTATTATGAAGGTCACATGTGACTTCCTCTAGACAGTCAGCCCATTTAGTTTTTTATGTCGTTTCAATATCTAAGGTGTTTGTATGCATATTAATATATTTTTTTTAGAGAGATCGGTCCTCAGCACAGAGGATTATGCGTCAGGGAATCAGACCGCAGAAATGAAGAGGGACCTTCAGAAGGAGCCCAGTAGAGGAATAAAGCTTTCTGAAAGAGGTAAATCATCACCCTTCTGGATTCATCATACATCCTGATGTACCATGACTCGGCTCATCACCAGATGGGCAGGTGTACGACCCTAAAGCTGAACCTGTGTTTTGACTGCTAGAAGTGAAGTGCCCAAATATAAGAAGCTATGTAGACTGTGCCTACCATAGGGTCCAAACAGTCACACATACTATTGACAGATACAGGCCCAACTACTCATCACTGGTTCAGAATGGTGTGATTTTGGTGTCTATGCTGAAAACAATACTTAAAGATGCATTTACTAAATGAGTAAAATGACAAGATATGTCTTATTTCTGAAAATATAGTGAGTTTTTGCTTAAAACATAAAATCAAATCATGACCAAACACCGCAAAGATCCATCAATTACCAATCACAATCAGTGACTTATTCCATCATTGCATCCTCATGATCATTATATAACTGGGCCACTTCATGGATATGTTCCTTGCTATGTGTCAATTTGTATTAAGTATGTTTGAAATGTGGAAAGCGCTAAAGAAAACTATGTATATCTTTAGGACTGTAGGAGAAATAATGGCTGTCAGTTAGGCCTAAGGTGGTCCAGCTCCAAATTTCCTGATGCATTAGTGCTCCTAGTTCCTATGCAGTGGGTCTCTATGGAATAAAAGTGATCTGGGAGATGGACAATATTGACACCTTATAGCTCATGTAATTTTATTTAGGTGATAATGATAGAGAGATATTCTTACAAAGGCCTTTGACTAATGCACCATTCTTTATTATTTCCGGTGGCCACAGAAAGTTCAGGCCTCACTGAAGACATCCTGAGCTGTCGGTATCTTGGTATTGTCAGCGTGGAGAAGGATGAAGTAACTCAGTATGTTGAAATGGTTAATAAACATCCATTTGAGTTAGTTTTTTCAGAATTAAACTGATTTCTCTTTCTCCAGGGCTATTACCCTTCATGCAACTTTGAAGCTGATCCCTATGCTGCAGGAAATAGGAAAGGGTTTGGAGCTTTATGGCCTTGGTGATCTGACAAAACACCCAGAAATATGTCAGTCACTGTTTGTTCCAGGAACAGAAACAGAGGTAAGTGACAGAAATTACCTAGCTTTAAAGGAATAGGGAAAGGCAATGGTATTACTTCCTAATTTGACTTTAGCAATCAAAATTAATGTATGTTTATTCACTTTGTCCAAGCTTTCACTAGTGGCCCACTCTGATAATTTAGCATTCACACAACTACATAGAGGGCAAGGCTGTAAAGACTGTCAGATGTATGACATATATTAAAGCATTGTATTACAGTCCTTCTCATATATTTAATTGCTTTAAGCAAAAGAGTGAGAGAAAAGAGTTGTCTCTTGAGACACTCTTGTCTCTTTCACAATGTAATAATACAAATATTATTATAAGTGTGTGTGTGTGTGTGTTGACTTCTGACTATAGGAAGTGGTTTTTACAAAAGTGAAAGAGATTACAGAGATGCTGGTAAAGTCAACAGTTTCAGAGGAGGAAATAGAAAGATCTACAAATATTATTTGAGGTGAGTGTTTCATCTTTCTTTAGTTGGTTTTTTTATGTATGAGTGTCGACTTCTGATGTGTCATTGGTCTCTTTGAGATTCTGAGACTTTAATGCTGTGCTGAAGTCATTTTGATGATTAATTTATTTCAACCTCTTTATGTCGTGATCAAACATGATCGAGCGTGTCTTTGGAAGTGAATCACAGAAGGCTGCACATTCTGATATTGTTGTCACATTGTGTGAAATCACTGTGTTTCTCATTTTATTGTGTTTATTAGTGAACCTGCGATTTCTCAAACAGTATTTCTTAACATGCACTTGTGGTAGATTTTCCCTTACGCACCTGACTTGAGTTTACCCGGGTCCCCTAAACATCTCCTAATAGACGCTTAAATAATTTATACTCTAGCCCGTCTCCTAATAGACGACGGCTGAGTCAGTCAACATCTTGACTCTTTTGAACACTATCACTTGGGAATAAGGTCTCTAGTGTTCCCCAACTTATAGCTAGATGAATAACATCTATGCGTTCTCAGCTTCCAAAGAGGAGGAAGGCTAAAACGTATGCTGATAGCTCTTTAACGTGAGATCAGAGCATATGTATTGGGAAAGAGTCTCGTAACTTTAACGCAATGGTCTTTGTTGAAGTCCAGGGGGGAAAAAAGGCAAAGTCCAGAAAACTCGGCCTCGGAGCAGATTCCGGACATCGTTGAAAGCGACCCATGCTCTGGCCACATTCGCAGTGTAATCTGGGAAGATGGATATCGGCTCGCCTCTAAAACGAAGTGGACCTTGTTCTCAGGCTCGGCGAAGAACTTTAGCGCAGTCCTGGTAATAGTAGAGTTTAGGGACAATTACCTAGGGTTTTCCATTTTTTAGGTGTTAGGCCTCTGTGTGAACGGTCGATCAGGATGTCTTTCTCTAAGTTTAAAACTTCCTTCAGCAGCTTAGAGACTGCAACGGTAGAGCTTGAACCGGTCTCCTCTGGAATCCCCGCAATGCGTACGTTACATCTCCGCATCCTTCCTTCCAAATCGTCATTCTTTTCCTTCAAGTTAGCCAGCTCTGTTATAAGTTCTGCAGCTGTAGTCTGTAATGAAGTGATCTTATCCGACCATGTTGATAATCCTCCCTCCACATCGCTGATAGCGGCCTTCATGTTGTTCATTTCGGAACGGATCGTCGCCGTGTTGTTTGCAATTTCCGATTTAACTTCTTTTAGCTCATTCTTACGGAAACTAAAGTCTTCAGAGAGAGCGTTTTTGAGTTCCGCCTTGATGACGACCGAGATGTCCTCTCTCAGAGAGGCTAGAATATCTGCTTTCCAATCCTCCGTGTCCATCGCCGATTCTAGCTGCAAAATAGGAGGCGGCAGAGGCTCGAGTCAAGGACGTCTCCGGCCTAGTGCTCGCAGGCCCACTGTATTTATATTTACACAACTTAGTTGCCATTTAAGCGATCGACACAGGTACTCATTATTCAGAGAGATCTCATGGGTATTAGAAAACAATGTCCACAGTAAATTTGTCGGAAATGCGCTATAAAATAATAATAATTAAAAAAAGCTAGACAGGAGCAAAGTTCCACACGACCTACTCCATTGTATGCTCACTAGGGCCCCCTACTACCTGAGAATGTCCTGTATGAACAGCACTTAAAACTGAACTTTGGCTTGTTATCTGCTTATTTATAAAACAGAATTGTTATATATATTTTATTCTTAGGCAAGACAATTGATTCTTTTTTTTGAGGAGGAAAAGAGTATGCAAGTGCATAAGGAAAACAAGATTCACTGATAGTACCATCTTATACAAATAAAACCCGACAACTGATACAAAAAAAATTCAGACAAAATACAATGGGGATAAGCTGAGTTCGGTGTCAGAATATAATCAGGATACAAAAATAACCAAATGACATCAAGAAACATTTCAAAACAACCGTCTCCCAGTGTTCACATAGAAAAGTCCACAAAACATTATCAAGTACTAGTTGTAAATGTGGAATCATTACATTGTATTTATCTTCATTCAACAGTTTTATATAAAGAATTTTTGAAACTGACAGCACAAATTAATAGCACAGGCCTGATTAAAAAAGACATGTTGTGATCACAGAACCATCTTGATACTAAGGACATTATTTATAAGTGTTGCTTTTTCTTTTTTTGGTAATTAATGTGTCTTTGGTCTATCTCTGTTATACAGTCTATGACACTGTCTGCACCTTTAAAAACTATGTTCTGTTAAATATAAATTGTCTTAATTGAAGTTATATTAATTAGGAAAATGTCCTTTTAGAGAAAAAAATTGAAGTTGTGTCCTGAGTCTTATGCTTGATTTCCGCCATGGTCATTTCCTCAGTCGTGTCTACCAGCCTTTTGTTTAGCTTTTTTTCTGCTCTGTCCGATAAAGGCAAAACTAATATAATAATTATAATAATAATTAAATGTAAATTGTTTTCCATAGTGCTCTTTAAGCTCTACATTCAATATATGGAGATCTGACTAAATACAACGCAGTGTGTCTGTTATTGAAGCACACATTTTCCACGATTCTTGTTTCGAAATCCGTTAATGTTATCAGAATTTCTATCTTGAATTCTTTTGAGTTCTGCAGCAAGAACCTCAGCGATGTCTCTGTACCTTCTCATGTCCTCCACCATGTTCTGCATGTGTTCCTCTATTTCCTTCATCTGCTGTAGCATAAGTTTATCTTTCACCGTTTCTTTCAAATCCTCAGATAATTTAAGAAAATCCATGTTTTCTTGCTCAATATCATCTCCTGGTTTCATCAGGGTTTTGTCTTTACTAAGTGTGTCAGTATCTTTGCTGAACATCTGATCTGTGACTGTATGTTGTAGTGCATCTCTTTTCTCTTCACTTGCTGTTTCTTTTGCTACATTTTCCTCCAAACACATGTCAATCTGTTGCCTTCGTTTTTGTTTTCTACCTTTGACCATTCCAAATTTATTACCCATTATTTTTCCTATAGTATTTTTGTTGCTGACTTGTTTAGATTCTCCTTCTGTTGCTCCTTGTGTTGTTCCTGTCTCTGTGTCCACATCCGCTTTTCCTGAAAGTATATTTTTCTGAAAGACTTTATTTATTTTTTGCTTGGTATCTACAGTGGCTGCAGACTCTGTTCTTCTTCCTGCAGGATGTTTTCTATTCAGCGTGCAATCTTTCAACTTGAGCAGAATTTCTCTGATTTCCCCTTTGGTTTTTTCGACCTCTAGTTTCTCTTTATATTCTTGAATTTCTGACTCATATTTTGTTTTAATGGTCTCCATCTCTTGTCTGACCTCTTCCTCTCTCTTCGTGTACTGCTGGATGAGTAAGAGAGCTCTTTCAGCCTCCTGAAACATTTTGTCATTATAGAAAGTGTTATTATTTTTCGACACCATCTTATCAATCTTGCTTAACAGACTCTTGACTTGAGCAGATTTCTTCAGTTTATTATTCAATACATGATATCTCCCGCCACAGTCATGGATCAACTGCTGGACAAGTAGATCGCCTTTCTTAATGTGGTCTTCGATACTTTTTCCGAGGTTATCTCCTCGCGTAAACACCACCATAGTGTAGGCCTCTGCTTTCTGTCCAAAGGTCATCTTGATGAGCTGAATGGTTTCTCTCTCTTCTTGTGTGAATGGGCCGACAGCAATCACTAGCAGAAACACATGTGGTCCAGGAGTGGACAACTCAACACATCTCATGATCTCCTGCTGAATCTCGTCATTGCTGAGGGTTGTGTCGAAGAGTCCTGGTGTGTCCACCACAGTCACGGATCGCCCACAGACGTTTCCACTCTCTTTTTGGCACTTTTTTGTCACAGATGTCATGCAGCCCTCAGACTGAAACACGTTGCACCCTAGAATGGTGTTTCCGGTTGCACTCTTTCCCACTCCAGTTTTTCCAATTAACACGATTCTTAGATCTTTGGATTTCTTCTCAGTACCAGCAATGTCTGTCAATAAGAAAACACAAATGTTTCAATGTTAAATACAATCAGAAATGTAATTAAATTTTAATGTAAAAGTCAGATAAAATGTTTCTTGTACTAAAAAAATTAAGCCTGTCAAACGTGAGAAATGGGTCTTATTTTTTTACCAATTTACCTACATTTACAATGGATTTTGGCTGAAACCTCAGTCTTGATTCTTTAGGATGAAGAACGTCATAAATGCATTATCATAAAAGTGATTTACACAATTGACCCATCTAAAATAGAGCAACCTTATGAGCAACTGTCACGTTTCCTGCGCCTGCTGTTTCCTTCTACTCCCCACTAGAGGTTACCTGTTCACCATTGAGACCTTTTCATGGCACACAGTCACACTTCACTCTGGACTACATTTCTCACAGTTCCCCAGCTAAGCACCAATCACACACTCAGACCTGTTTCCCATCAATGACACTATAAGCTGCACTCAAACACACACACATTGCTGAGTATTGTTTAGCCTTTGTTTGACCTTGTCTCCGTGTTCCTTGTTCCTTGCCTTGCCTTACCTAGCCTGTGTTTTTTACTCTGGACTGTTTCCTTGTTGATGGTTGTTTGCTGCCTGCCTTGACCTTTGCCTTTGAATTGGACTACTCTTTTGCCTTGCCCTCTTGTATCTGTTTGCTGGTGTTTGATGCAGGCAATGCCTGCGTTTAAAGCCAAAGCCTACACGATTCAGCCATCCTCCACCAGGCCCCCCGCCAAGAAGGGTGGTAAAGCTAAGAGCAAGAGGCCCTAGGACGGGCGACCCGGAGATGGATGGGACTGCTCTTTAGGAGATGGTGACTGCACCACTCCTTCCCTCGGAGGAGGGCCAGGTGGTAAATCCTGTGTTTCATTTTGTTTCTGTTCCGTACCCACATTTTCAAAGAAAGAGCAGTTTCCTTCATCTCTGGGTCTGAAGGGGAGTAGTGGGAGGAGAAAAACCTCTCCACTCTCATCCCTCTCAGGTAAGTGTTGCACAGCACACTCAGACCCCATTCCAGGCCGCCTCGCAAAGAGAGCCCTGCGTTCCACCTCGCTGCCCCACTGCAGGTACGCCTATGGTCCCCTTGGTCCCGCTTGTATGGTCTCTGCGAGCCTAGCTTGCGCTCCCCAGTCTGTCTCGCTGGCTCATTCGGACCATCAGGCTCGGCTATGCGATTCAATTCGCCCGGCGTCCCCCCAAGATCAGGGGCATCCTCTTCACTGCAGTGAAAGCTGTAGATGCCCATGTCTTGCGTGCGGAGATCACAGTCCTACTGGCGAAGGACGCGATAGAGCCGGTCCCTCCAGCTGATATGAGGTCAGGGTTCTACAATCCCTACTTCAGTGTACCCAAAAAAAGAGGTGGGTTACGCCCGATCTTGGACCTGCGAGTTTTGAATTGGAGCCTCCACAAGCTACCGTTCAAAATGCTCACGCATCCCCAAGGACTTTCACGTCTCGATTCTTCCTCGACACAGGCCCTTCCTGCGCTTTGCATTCGAGGGTTGAGCATATCAGTACAAGGTCCTGCCTTTCGGGCTGGCCCTGTCTCCCCGCATCTTCACGAAAGTTGTGGAGGGAGCCCTTGTTCCAATGAGAGAACAGGGTGTTCGCATTCTCTTTTCTCGGTATGGAGTTGGATTTGGTCGAACAGACAGCACGCCTCACAGAGGAACGTGCTCAGTCGGTGTTGAACTGCTTGAATACGTTCAAAGGCAGGACAGCGGTCCCACTGAAATTCTTTCAGAGGTTCCTGGGGCATATGGCAGCCGCTGCGACAGTAATCCCGCTCGGTTTGCTTCATATGAGACCGCTTCAGCACTGGCTTCACGGCTAAGTCCCGAGATGGGCGTGGCAACGCGGCACATATCGAGTGGCAATCACTCCGGAATGTCGCCAAGCCTTCAGCCCGTGGTCGGACCACTTGTTTCTTCGGGTAGGAGTGCCCCTAGAGTAGGTGTCCCGGCATGCTGTGGTATTCACAGATGCCTCTGCCACTGGCTGGGGTGCCATGTACAACGGGCATGCAGTTTCAGGGGTGTGAACGGGCCCTCAGCTGCATTGGCACGTCAACTGCCTCGAGTTGCTAGCAGTACGTCTTTCCCTGGGCCGCCTGAAAGGGCCGTTACAGGGCAAGCATGTGCTGGTCCGTACAGACAACACTGCGACCATTTTTGTATATCAACCGTCAGGGTGGTCTATGCTCCCGTCACATGTCACAGCTCACCCGCCATCTCCTCTTTTGGAGTCAGAAGCATCTGAGGTCGCTTCCCACCATTCATGTCCCTGGTATGCTCAACCGTGTGGCCAACTGTGCTACCAGGAATGTGGCGACTCCACCCCCAGGTGATCCAGCTGATTTGGAGAGAGTTCGGCAAGGCTCGGGTAGACCTGTTTGCATCCCCAGAAACCTCCCACTGCCAGCTGTTTTACTCCCTGTCCGAGGGAACACTCGGTACGCATGCACTGGCGCACAGCTGGCTCCGTGGTCTCCGCAAATATGCGTTTCCCCCAGTGAGCCTACTTGCACGGACCTTGTGCAAAGTCAGGGAGGACAAGGAGCAGGACCTTCTTTCTCAGAGATGGGGCACCCTTTGGCACTCACGTCCAGACCTCTGGAAACTCCATGCCTGGTCCCTGGACGGGACGCGGAGGTTCTAGGTGACGTATTTCCTAAGGTACTTAACACCATCACTTTGGCATGTGCACCGTCTACAAGATGTGCTTACGCCTTGGAGTGGAACCTGTTTGTCAACTGGTGTTTTCTCACCGAGAAGACCCCGAAGATATTCGATCAGAGTCGTGCTTTCGTTCTTGCAGCAAGGGTTGGAGCATAGGCTGTCTCCCTCCACCCTCAAAGTTTATGCTGCCGCAATATCTGCATACCACAACCACATCGATGGCAAGTCAGTTGGTAAGCACGACCTGGTCGTCAGGTTCCTTAGGGGGGGTGAGACGGTTAAATCCTCCTCGACCCCCCTCCATACTCTCTTGGTACCTTGCTCTGGTGCTTCGAGCACTCCAGAATGCTCCCTTTGAGCCCTTGCTGTAAGCAGACTTAAAGATTCTGTCTGTAAAAACTTTGCTGCTGGTTGCATTGGCCTCCATCAAGAGGGTAGGGGACCCGCAGGCTCGTGGCGCCTCGCTGACAGATATTTGTAGAGCTGCGGGCTGGGTGACACTAAACACGTTCGGTAGAATCTATAGCCTTTGTGTCGAGCCGGTCTCCTCCCATGTTCTCACCTCAGGCCAGAGGCACAGAGAGGCCTCGGCTTAGTGTCAGCTTGCTGCGCTTACATGCGCTTATTACTCCAGAGAGTCCCTACAAGGCAGACCCTGTTGAGTCCTCTGATCTCCCTTCGGCAGCCGGACATACGTCGAACGTGACCGACTGAATGGGAACGTCTCGGTTACATAGGTAACCCTCGTTCCCTGAAGGAGGGAACGGAGACGTACGTCCCGTCGCCACAGTCGTGTTATAGTGTTCCCCAGCCCCCAAGCTCGTGTCTCCATTAAACATTGCATAAACAATACAATAAGTACACACAGCTAATATAACTCCCAAAATGGATCTTTACAAAGTGTTTGTGATGCAGCATATCAGATCACGTAAGTATGTTATTTATTTTGTGGATGTTTACATTCGATTCTGATAGCGTGCTGCACGGCTAATGGGGCTAAAGCTACACACTTGGAGAGATTTATAAAGAATGAAGATGCGTTTACGAATTATACAGACTGCAAGCGTTTAAAAATGAAAATAACGACAAGGCTCCGGTCTCAGTTAATAAAGTAAGAAACAATGGTAACTTTAACCACATTTAACAGTACATTACCAACATGCTAACGAAACATTTAGAAAGACAATTTACAAATATCACTAAATATATCATGATACCATGGATCATGAACAGTTATTATCAATCCATCTGCCACTTTCACTATTGTCCTTGCTTGCTTCACAATACCTGCAGAACGTCTGATGATTCAGCTGTGCAGCTTCAGACGTTAATACTCGTTCGTGAACATTTTGCACGAACGAGATTTACATAAGAAGGAGGAAACAATGGTGTTTGAGGCTCACTGTATGTCATTTCCATGTACAGAACTCTAATTATTCAACTATGTCAAGGTAAATTCCATTTTAAATTCTAGGGCACCTTTATGCCTTGTCTGTGAAACCAGGGGTAGATGTTTTTAATTGCAGTGGACAGCTACAGCTGTGGATCACTGATTATGATGTTGGATATAGGGTTGGAATCAAAACCATGACGTTAGTATTGCTACGTTTCATCATTTTGTGATACTTTACATACACACCTTAATCTAAAGTGACATATGAAGTGCATTCAAAGGAATTTCACATCCTTACAGTAGTTTGTGAGTGGTGTATCTACTGTTACTGTGTGTGTTATGATTTGAACAGTTGCTGTACTGGTTTTTATTTGAGGTCTTATTTGGTTTGCTGAGCAGTGACTTGTTGAACTCCACCCTTGTTTTTTCATACCAAAGCAGCTGTCAATCATTCTTAATGAAGTCAAACAGATGCTGCTGAGACAGCACCCATGAAGTAATATTTGCTCAAGGGAACAATGGTGGTGGAACAAGATTACTATGAGTTAGGCATATAGAAATGTAATTACCACTCAAATGTTTTTGAATGACGTGTGAACACATAGCTCAATTCATTACAGGCTGAATTTACAAACATCAACTGAATTTGTTGCAGATTAAAATAAAAAAAAAAAAAAGATTATTTTGAACAAAAAAACTAAATGTTAAAAAGAACATAAATTAGCAAGACAATTCTTATAATTTGTTTAAAATTGTGCTAATTTGTGATTTGTGATATTAAAAGCCACTCATATGCATTGTGTACATTGTAAACCTGTTACTGGGTATTGTGGCCTAATGGTTAGAGAGTCAGACTAGTAACCTGTAAGTTGTGGGTTCGAGTCTCAATACTGGCAGGAAATAACTGAGGTGCCTTAAGCAAAGCACCCAACCATCAATTACTCCCGGGTTCTGCAGCAAAATGGCTGCCCACTGCACCGGGTGTGTGTGTCCACATTTTGCAGTGTGTGTTTACTACTTACTACTCCTACTGTGTGTGCGCTAACTTGGATGAGTGAAATTCAGAGTATGGGTTGCTATACTTGGCCTTCATGTTATTTAACTTCACTTTACTTCAAATGATCTACTTCATTTTGCAGTTTTTCAATGCAGGGATTACCATATTACTGCAAAACTGCAATTTTACGTTTTTCCCTTACCCTTAGATGCTTGGCAAATTATGTCCATTTCCCTAGTAACATTTGATTCTTCAGGAATCTTCAAATAATGGCCTCCATTTTCCTCCAACATCGTCTCAATGTTCTCCAGAAGTTTCTGCACCTGGGATTGAGCTCCTGTCTTCTGTAGATGGTGGTGTGGCTGTCTGCAGGTCTGTAAAAGAGACTCCACCGCTCTGCTGCCAACATCAGAGTCATTAGAGCTCATATACTCCATCTGGTTCTCACACATAAAGACCACAATCACATACTCCGAGGCTCCTGCACCAAAGATGAGGTTAATGAGCTTAAGGGCATCTTTATCCTGTTCTGTAAACGTGCCTGATTTAAGGACCAGCAGCAGAGCATGTGGTCCAGGGTAAGTTAATTGGAAAAATCTCCTCACATTGTCTTCTTCAGAAAAGAGAGCGAGTTCAAGTAGATCAGGAGTGTTGATGACCGTCAGATTTTTCAGATTGAACCCTGCATATTTCTCAAACAAGCGATGGGAGGATGGTGACTCTGAGAACACCTGACGTCCCAGGATTGTGTTCCCACAGGAGGCTTTAACATCTGTGTGTGACCCCAACAGCACTATTCTCCTCTCTTGTTTGGTCACTGGAATTACAAAAAACAACTTTATATGAACAGCTCATGTTTTTTTAACCAGTCTCTAATCCATTTAATTTCTGACCTAATTCATTCTTTAAGGCAGTGCCTAAGACAGTACCTGAAACCTGTTATGTGACTATTGCAGTTGGCTTAATCTCAACAGAAAGAGAAAGATTCTGGACTTTATAGGCATGTGATGTGAATGTGGTGTGTACCATAGCTGCTTTTATAAAAAAAAAACTCTGACGTCATGAATATCGATTTTTTTCTTAGCACCCCCACATATTGGTCTAGCCCCCCTTTAGCACCGATAAAGAAAAAAATTCTGGCGCCGTGCATGACGCGTTTATCTCAGAAATAATAATTTACTTCGCACCTGCACTCACAACTACCTAATCCACGAAATCACGAAATTCAAACAGAAAGTGCCGTTTTGATGCGCTTTAATGTGGTATGACAGATGCGAAGTGAATGCGATCATCTCTTCCTCACTAGTTACAGAATAAACTTAAATGAACATCTGAATGTATGTTGAAAGATACAGTACAACTTACTGAAACGTATAATATCTCATGTTATCGCTTATTTAGCATTTCAACGGCGGAAAGACAAATGAAACAGATTGTAAACAAAGAAAAGCCATTCACTGTCCACAGCTTGTTAGTTCGCTAGAGAAATTAACTCTTTCGATTAATATATGCACTGTATTAGCCCATATATTCATTATATTTTACTTAACCTGTTAGGCCTACATTAAAGAATCAAGACATCACTATCTTTAAATAAACTGTCATGAAAATGACAGCCACTGTGTATAAATGCTTATATTTCAACAACGAATTGGAGTAAGACTTAATTTTATAATTAGATTTAGAAGTTAATACAAAAACTGCCTTATGTGCAGCTTACATGTTTGCATAAAATTTGTTATTTGAGTGTTTTATTATTTGTTATTTGAGTGTGATATTATATCTAAAAATAAAAAGCGATTGAATTTAGGCTAATATTTAGGGCTCAGTTGTTAACCTTTAATATAGTAGCATAATGTGCAAGTAAGGGCTCCCTACATAGTTTATAGCATTAGCAAATATATATTTTTTATCCTTATGAAATTTTTAGTTATAATTTAATTTAATATATTTAAAGACAAAAACACAATTTGTTCAGTAAACCACTGTTTAATAATAAAAAAGCAATTTTATGTTTAGTTTTCTCCCCACCTGCTGTACCGAACCGTGACTTCAGAACCGAGGTACGAACCGAACCGTTACACCCCTAGTGCCTACTGCGAGTCAGTCGCACAATGGTTCTGTGACTTTATTTGCTTTGGAAGTTTAGTTGGCAGAGATAATAACCTTGCAATAAATGCATTAAGAATCCATCGCAAAAACATCTGTTCTATATTTGTAATATGGCATCTTGAAGACTACATTATATTAAACATTTATTTTTAAATGTAGAACTTACTGCTCATCATTTTACGTTTGCTTCCTCTTCTTTGCAATCCTGTTGACACTTTCGGACCTTCCTCTGTTACAAAAGTTTACTGTTCATTAATGCCATCAATGTTATTGTATCTTGACCCAAAAAAGAACAGTAAGTTAAGTATGTTCATATGGACAGACTCACCAGGTTGTTTGGATGATCCACTGCAGTCGTCCATCTTCACAAAATTGTCACTTCTTAGAGTGAAGCACTCCAGACCGTGATAAACTATTACAGTGTGTGTTTGTGTGTGTGTGTACTTACAGTAAAACAGGTCAGACTGATCTGCTCTACATTCCATACAACTCCCTCCATTATCATAGTATCCATGCCATGTGTCTGTCAAAGGACGGTCATGTGTCAAATACAGATGTTGAAATATAATACAATAAAGCAAATTTATAGAGAGCACAGCTTTATTAGTAGAGAGCAAATACAAACTCTATAAGGAACCGATATTCAGCAGAAGGAGCTTGTTTTCTTTTGGCAAACATGTAATCAAATTCTTTCAAATGACATTTGAAAACCACCCCATGTACCTGTCATTGTTTCTCTTGGCAACAGGATGTGTCCTTACTAGGGGTGCAACAGTCACGGTTTTGGTACGGTGCAGTATGTTCAGGGAAAACAGGACTACTGCCAAATAAAAATAAAGAAAATAAGAACAAATAATCAAACTACAAACAACATCCCAAATAAATACAATAGAGCAAATATTCAAATAAAATAAACAGTGCTTTTCAGGTATCTAATAGTAGTTTTCAGGTACAGAAAATGGATAAAATAATCAAATATAAAATAACACCGCATATTATCTTCACTGTATAGATTAATCATTATTTAAGTTACAAAAGCTATTCAGTCAAGAGCAGTGAGTGATTTCTTTGTCATTTGTTGTCTGATTTAACATTAAAAAACATCAAGAATATCATTCATGAAGAATATCATCAAAAAGTTGATTTATTTCACTAATTCCATTCAAAAAGTGAAACTTGTATATTATATTCATTCATTACACACAGACTGATATATTTCAAATGTTTATTTCTTTTAATTTTGATGATTTTAACTGACAACTAAGGAAAATCCCAAATTCAGTATCTCTTAACTTAAGGATTTTTAGACATCTTGGCCAACTGAACAGTATGAACATGAAAAGTATGAGCATGTACAGCACTCAATACTTAGGTGGGGCTCCTTTTGCCTGAATTACTGCAGCAATGCGGCGTGGCATGGAGTCGATCAGTCTTTGGCACTGCTCAGGTGTTATAAGAGCCCAGGTTGCTCTGATAGTGGCCTTCAGCTCTTCTGCATTGTTGGGTCTGGCATATCGCATCTTCCTCTTCACAATACCCCATAGATTTTCTATGGGGTTAAGGTCAGGCGAGTTTGCTGGCCAATTAAGAACAGGGATACCATGGTCCTTAAACCAGGTACTGGTAGCTTTGGCACTGTGTGCAGGTGCCAAGTCCTGTTGGAAAATGAAATCTGCATCTCCATAAAGTTGGTCAGCAGCAGGAAGCATGAAGTGCTCTAAAACTTCCTGGTGTACGGCTGCATTGACCTTGGACCTCAGAAAACACAGTGGACCAACACCAGCAGATGACATGGCACCCCATCACTGACTGTGGAAACTTTACACTGGACCTCAAGCATTTCCAAAGTAAATGCAAAATTTACTTTCATCAGAGAACATTGGACCTTTGGACCACTCAGCAGCAGTCCAGTCCTTTTTGTCTTTAGCCCAGGCGAGACGCTTCTGACGCTGTCTGTTATTCAAGAGTGGCTTGACACAATGAAAAATTGCGACAGCTGAAACCCATGTCTTGCATACGTCTGTGCGTAGTGGTTCTTGAAGCACTGACTCCAGCTGCAGTCCACTCTTTGTGAATCTCCCCACATTTTTGAATGGGTTTTGTTTTCTTCCCTTCGCCTCTCTATTAATGTGCTTGGACACAGAGCTCTGTGAACAGCCAGCCTCTTTTGCAATGATCTTTTGTGTCTTGCCCTCCTTGTGCAAGGTGTCAATGGTCGTCTTTTGGACAACTGTCAAGTCAGCAGTCTTCCCCATGATTGTGTAGCCTACAGAACTAGACTGAGAGACCATTTAAAGGCCTTTGCAGGTGTTTTGAGTTAATTAGCTGATTAAAATGTGGCACCAGGTGTCTTCAATATTGAACCTTTTCACAATATTCAAATTTTCTGAGATACTGAATTTGGGATTTTCCTTAGTTGTCAGTTATCATCATCAAAATGAAAAGAAATGTAGTTACCAGTATTTTATTGGGTAAGTATACGTACGGT
The DNA here is from genome assembly GCA_037101425.1 of Elopichthys bambusa. NCBI lineage: Eukaryota > Metazoa > Chordata > Actinopteri > Cypriniformes > Xenocyprididae > Elopichthys > Elopichthys bambusa. Next base: position 24,791,694 of record CM074454.1, read on the forward strand.
AAAATAAAGTGTAACTAAAATATGCAGTGCAGGGGGCCAGTCCTAGACTTCTGGGGGCCTTAAGCAAAACTTTTAAGGGGCCCCCGTCAGTGCGTTCAAAAAAAAAAAAAAAAACCCTTAATCTGTTCTTTCAGAGCAGTTTCACTGTCAACCAACAACAATGAGTTGAAACAGTCAGAAATACCATAAAAATAAAATTACAAACAATAGGACAAATCCAAGAGAAAAAAAGATGAAATAAACAATTTAGTCTACTAGTAATAATAGCCTACTATACAGATATTGAATTAAGTAATCAAAAGTAAAAATAAAACTCAGGTATAGTAATCACTGTATTAATTAAATATACATTGATTATTATATAAAGTTACTAAAGTTATTCTTTGAAGAGTAGTGAATGATTCAATTGTTGAAATGCTATTAAAACTTAATATTATTAAGTTTGCTTGAGAAAGACCACGGATAAGAAATCCTCTCGGTTACTTTAATTTTCAGTCCACTGAAAATGACAAATAAATGCATACTCTGCGAGCGCTTCATTATACCATCTGGATTATCATTATTCATTCTCTGAATGCATATTTTACACAGGTGTAAAAGTGCAGGTAAGTTAATCACTGTTCTAAACTATTGAGCTGATTCACTTTAGCACTGTAGCAAACACACAGACAGTAGCTTGTGCATCAAGAGCAGATCGCAGGCATTCACAGAAAGACTGAGGAGCAGTTATCTTTGTTTATATCACCTAGAATCTTAGTAATGATCAGGTGATTGCATGTTTTACATAGTTTATTGAACAGGTTAGTTAATTGCCTGATACAATGTTACACACACACCTATTCAGACAGTGCACGAGCCGCTTCGTGTCTCTTACAAGCCCCGAAACCAGATCACTTTCGCTTCTGTTCTCACAAAAGTTTGATAATTGTACATGTTTAAAGGCTTGCCAGTTTGAACATTCAAGCGATAGTGTACTCACCGACACAGAAAAATTATTCGAGTTGCCGTGCATGTGCGCTACGTGACGCTTAGCTCTGCACTTGGTTACAAAGCATCTGTCATCGTTGGTTCTTTAAAATATATGTTGGATAAACTTGCACCTCAATTTGAATCATTTATTTAATGTGCTGTGAACTATGATAAAACTTTCCGGTGTTATGGACATTGCCATCTTTATTGTCGCTATGGTTACCTTAAAGCAGTTGTGACTTCAGCTGTTCATTCATAATAGATATGTATTCAAGCAGATTTTAATCTGCTGAATGAAGAAAACATTTGAAAACTCAAACCTGTAAGGAAATGCGGTTGTCAGTCCCAAATAGTGACTGTGAAAGCAGCATGCATATTTGAATTACTGATATATTACTAATAAATGCCCTTTTGATTATTGTCACATTGTTTTTTATTTGTAAATCATATGAAAAAAATGTTTAAATTAAATATTTAAAGATATCTCGCGCCCCCCTCTGGGGTTTTGTGTGTTGCATCACGCTGCTTGCGTCCGACAAGGTATTAGTTAAAAACTGAAACATTAAAAATATTTAGTTTTTACCGGTAGTCAGGGCTTATAAATTAAATTGAATAAAAATTCAAAATATATTAAATATTCACTCTGAGCAGAATCTGTATTTTAACGTTTCTGTTCCAGCGTTCCTTCTATATTATTAACGTTCTGAAACCGGTTTGTTTAGAAAAAATAATGCTTAATAACGTTATTTTTTTACTTTTTTTTGTTTGCATGTAGCCTACTTAATAATAATAATAATAATAATACGTACAGCATTTTATTTATTAAAAACAAAGAGGATTTGCCGTCTTAGCCAGTAGGCCTACAATTATCTTTTATAACAAGATTCTGTCCAAATGTAAAACTATTAAACGAAAGGAAAAACTATCAAGGGTTTATAAAGTATTTTTTTAAGATATTTTAAAATGTTTGCTGCATGGTTAAAAATACCAACGCTATTCCTGAGAGGAAAAAAGATACGTTGCGTATATGTCGCATTTTATTATTACATTCAGAAACAATGTAATTTATCGGTAAATAAAATAAAAATGTTTACAAATAGCCTAGACTATACACAATATATAATATAATTATAGTGTTTGTAAACATAAATTATGAACAAAACTGCCCTATTTTATTTTACCACAAATCGTTTAAAGTTAACTACCTATTCAGGCTATACATCAAAACGAATAAAAAAAAAAAACATCTTTTCTTTTTTAACGCCATTCCGGCTTCTATTGCTATTCAAGGTGAGAAACAGAAATAAAACTAAATAAGATGCTAAACGAATTAATTTAATGTGAATCTGAAGCTTACCTGAGCTCATTCGGCACTGTTTGCATTTTCGAGACGAATGGTAAACCATTTATTATGTAAGCTTTGTACTTCACTCGCATTATCGACATCATCCTTCACATAACAGCACAGTCAGGCGGTGGTCACGGGTGGTAAACGGCAGATTGTATTAATTATTTAACAGGCTGCGATATCAAGTAAGCAATGCAAGAATTTGTGTGTGTGCGCGCACGTGAGGCGCCGGCGCGACTGCTGGATTTTCCCCTCTAAGACAGTAAACTGTACTCTGTAATTTATGGTCATACAGGTAAAAGCAAGACATAATTCATAAATTTACAAAAGACACTTAAATAACGAAAACAAGCAAAATGTCTGTTTCCTTTCCTAAATCTTTGGAGTGTGCCACAATGAACCACTTTCGTTTTGTTAATCTGTAGACCTAATTATTTAAGTGAAATATCGCGTAGCCTATAAGCCTAAATATTCCCTTTTATTGTATATGTGTTATGTAGGCCTATAGTTTTATTCAGTTTTCTCCGTTCACAGAAGCGCTGCATGTGTGTGATGTGATGTTGTGGGAATTTATGTTCTACATATCCTACCATTTTCGCTGGTTTCAAAACGCACAACAAGCTGCATATTAGCCTACTTGACATTCATTTTCACTTAAATGTAGGCCTAATGCTTGACAGTTGGTGACATATCATCGGAAAAACTAATGCCAGGGCATTGCCATTGTGACTTACCTGACCGACTTGACCGCTGAGCATGAGCGCATCAGCGCGGGCATTTCACACACTTTGGATGCGTCGACGTTACATTTGCATAGGCTGTACAATTTGAATTAGCGATTGGTTGACTGCCAAATCAAAATATTAAATAGAACGAAAAAATAACGTTATTAACCGGTTAATGGCCATTTTAAATTAGCGTTTCTGTTCAGAACAATTCAGTTTTATTTCGTTTCCGTTTCTGGTTACGTTCCGGTCAAAAGTTTTCGTTTTCGTTCCTTGAACCGGTTCAGAGCCCTGCCTGCTCAAATCCAGTTGCACCAAACCTGCTGTAACAATAGCCAATGATTAGCTGGGAGTATAGTGAAATAGCCCCCTCTAGTGGATGACTAAAGATTTGCTAGTAAAGTCTCACATTTACTACGGTTTCACTTCTGAATTAACAGGTGGGCGCGCCCCCCTTGGGTTGAAAACCCCTGGATTAAATCGATAATATTAGTCTTTCTGTTTATCCCGAGGTTTACCGTAGTCAGCCGGATCCGGGCCGTATCCGGGTGAGATCGAGGACCTGCGCCATGACACAACCACAACACAGCCCTGAAGTATCAGCAGAGATTGAGTCAACTAGATCATCCACTATGAAGGCCTCATCAACATGACAACCAGTGGCACATCTCCTCAACAACCGTCCATACCAGTGTGATGAATACGATCCTCAACTGGATGGAACTGAATTAAACACTTTGAATGTTGCGATCCTATCTGACTTATGATAGCAGCCTGAGTCGTAACAAAGCACTTTTTGCCAGAGGAGAACTGGCCCCCCGACTAAGCCTGGTTTCTCCCAAGGTTTTTTCTCCATTTTAACACCTGTTTGCCACCTGATGTCACCTGTTGGAGTTTGGGTTCCTTGCCGCTGTCGCCTTTGGCTTGCTTACTTGGGGACACTTGACAATTGACATTTGATATTCAACAGTGCTTTGATCTGCCTGCATTGACACTATTCCTTACAAGCTGCTGTGCAGCCAAAATAATGTACCAGTTATCACTGTAAAGCTGCTTTGACACAATCTACATTGTAAAAAGCGCTATATAAATAATGGTGACTTGACTTGACTTAAATAATTTATTTTGATGATTGATTAATCTTTTATTATCTTTGGTTCTTTTGACTCAGGCAGCACATTAAGGCTTTCTCAAGCCAACATCAAAGTTTGTTTACAAACTTTAGCTTCTTTTTGTTTACATGAATCATCATGAATAATGCTGTGATTCACATCTGAGAAGACAATGACCCGCATAATGACCCGCATAATGAGCCCTTTCAGTCAGGTATGCGAGAGGAAACTACAAGAAAAAATATGAGGACATAAGTAATATATACATTTTGTTTGTATATTTAGAATATAGTTAACAATATTATTATTAAAAAAATTATATATATATATATATATATATATATATATATACAAATATATTTTTAAATATACAACAAAAAATATATATATTCGCTAAAATGTATTTTCAAATATATTTACATAAATATATTTTCTAAAAATATATTTATGGTCCAGTTTTTGTATATTTTCAAAATATATATTTTCAAAATATATTTTTCAAAAGCATTTAAAATATATTTTGCCCTACATATATTTCAACCCAAGAAAATACATTCACGTCACATTTGAAAAACTTTAATTTGTTGTCTATAACACGTGAACGTTTGATTAAAATCAACAAGGAACAAAAAAAATTACAATATTACAATATATTCAAACAAATATAACTTTTTTGCTTTCAAGAAGTCTCAGTTTCCCCAGTTCATATCCTCAAAGCCTCTTTGGACACATTTGGAAATCTCTTCTTGACTGCAAGACAAAAATCAGTTATTTTATTAAACTAAATGTTTCTAATAAATTTTCCTTTGACCGAGTATTGACTTACCTATATGGCTGCCATAGTTTCCTCGTCAAGGGCTCTCCACCACTGTCAGTTTTGTTCTTTGCTCTAATAATGAAATGTTTGCGAAACTGACTCAATCGTCAGTGAGTGAACATCAAAGCGTGGTTTGACACTTTATTGCCCCGCCCCCAGCTGAACTGGAAGTTTTGCACCTGAGTCAGACCTGTCTGTTATTGGCTGAAGCTCAGGGCTCCAACCCAGTAGTTTGTGATTTATGAGGACACAAATTTGTATAATGACATGGGTATTACGACAAACATGTTTTATGAGGACATTTCACGAGTCCTCATATTTAAAATAGCTTTAAAAACATACTAAATGTTTTATTAAATATGTAAAAATGCAGAATGTTTTGTGTGATGGGTAGGTTTAGGTTTAGGTGTAGCGAAGGGGGATATAATGTACAGTGGGTAAAGTATAAAAACCATTATGCCTATGGAATGTCCTCACTAAGATAGCAAAACAAACCTGTTTTTACTTGACTGTATGTGTGTGTCTTATATTTTCAGGTTTGGACAAAGTTAAAATGAAAGGATTTGCAGGATCAGAGAGAAGGACTGTAGATGCTGCAGTAGATGTAGAAAACAGATGAAGACATGAACAGCACAGACAGATTTACTATCCATATTTATATGGTCAATAGTCCAACTAAAGGAAACACTATTACTGTATTGTAATTTCTGTAATAGGGAATTCAAATGAATCATTTTTTGCTAAACCTCTTTTAAGTATCAATAAGAACTTTTGTAGATGTATGACAGAAATAAAGTAAAAAAAAACCTCAATTGTTATTTGTAATTATTCTTTACTTAAAAGATTTAAGTCAAACTGAATTTTTTAATTTCAGTTTTATTTAAGGTTTAAGTCCACTTTACTTAAAACTGTTGTTTACCGTATGTAAGGTTTCTTATTTTTCAATTATTTTGATGCAGTGGTTATAAAACCCAAGAAGTTCACAATACTCAAAACATTTAAGTAAACAACTCAACGATTATTTTCTACTACACAAATTCAGTTATTATAATTTAATTGAAATATTGAATAAAGTAATACCTAATCTTTACAGTTAAGTGTTAGTTAGTAACAACACACCAGCATGCACTAACGTGAACATCAAAGAGACTATCACTATTTACTTGCACGAACTGTTAATCAACATGCAGTATGTTTACCGAACGATATAAAGTGACGTCATCCATGTCACGTCGCTGCCGACGTTACCACATAACTGATGTTATCAGAAGAGTTGCAGCAGATTTCAAGTTCCCAGCATGCTTTGCGGGCCCATTCTCAACCTAACCACAGGCACTACTCTTCACCATGATGGTAACCCTACAAAACTTCAACATCACAGAAACACCTTTAAATACCAAAATAACAGAACATTAAACAATAACACATCTTCCCCTGTATTAATCTTGTGCAAAAATTCCAACATTTATTCCCCTTTACAGATTGTGTGACGCAAAGCATGCTGGGAACTTGAAATCTGCTGCAACTCAGTTTAATGTTGAATGGACTCTTCTGATAACATCGGTTATGTGGTAACATCGGCAACGACGTGACATGTCACTTTATATCGTTCGGTAAACTTAAAAATAATTTAATTATAAGGGTTTACTCAAAAATGTTAAGCTACAAAAAAAAAAAAAAAAACCTAAACTTCTTGTTCAGAAAATGTAACTGTTTTAAGTTGCATCAATGAAATAACAGAATTTAATTGCAGCGTACTCAGTCTTTATAAGTACTATCTGGGTTTACAGTGTGGTAATGCTGTTTGTGGATCTCTCTGCTGAGATCTTGAGAGATTTAATGTCTTCTTTTATTTGCAGTTGATTTCATATAAGCCTGTGTGACTAAGTCAGTTGTAGTGTTTCTGCTCATCTCTTCTCTTTATTCTGTCCTTGTTGTTCCTCCTTGAAGTGATTCTTGTTAACAGCAGGTGTTCATCACTAATGCTCAATCCTCACTTAATTAAAGGCGATGTCTAATGCTATTTCATCAATTCTGACTTGTTGGATTCTCATGCTACACATGGCCAAAGTTTCAAAAAAAACAAGTTGGAGTATTTCTGTGCCAAATACACTCCTTCAGGGTTTGTATAAGTTTCAGAAAGTTGTGTCAATACAAAATTCCTTGCATGGGCACTTCTCCCGGGAGAGCGCGTGCACACATCAATCAGAGCGAGCACGCCCATCAACGTGCTTCATTCGAGTTATTACGGAAATCATTGGCAGCACTGCACAGGACTGGCTCTAGAAAGATTTGTAATTTTGTTTTAGACCACAAAAGCAACAATGTCACCAAAGAAGTGTGCTTGTTCAGCTTCCCAAAGAACGCAGTGTTAAGGGAACAGTGTTTCTCCAGGGCAGCAATGGAGTTGTGCAAGTGTTTGTTTGTTCCTGGTATTTCAGTGACGAATGTTTTATAAACAAGGTCTAGTTCGACGATGGACTTGCAGATCGTTTGAAACTGAAAGATGGAGTAGTTCCAGCGATAAAAGATCCCTGTCATGAGTCCAAACGTTAGGCTGTATGTAAAACTGCATCAAATCTCTGTGTTGTTGGAAATCGGCGCGTAAGTACATAATCTAAACACGTACAGTGAATCAAAAATTATCCAGGGATAATGCTATGATGTATTAGGGTGGTCAGCTAAACAAATGTATTTAAACACACATAAGTTCTTGTGACTTTAGCTCCACGCCACACCTCCAGGAGCTCGACTGTTTTTGGAAAGAATCGGTACAGCTGTCTTTTAAAAAACTGATACAACTAAAGACTTTTTGGAGATATGAAGGATGCAATAGTACTCTATAGGTACTCAAGATTAACATGAGATTGGCAGAAACTGTGTGTGTTATGTCCCCTTTAAACACTTCATTATCTCATTACGGGCAAACTCTCTGTAATGTGGACTCCAGAGATGGGAAGTAACGAAATACAAATACTTGGTTGCTGTACTTAAGTTGATTTTTATGGTATCAGTACTTTACTTCACTATTTATTTTTCTGACAACTTTTTACTTTCACTCCTTACATTTTTACACAAATATCTGTACTTTCTACTTCTAATAAATGTACCCTTTCAACAGACTTTCCTTGTTCTTGGTCTCCGGTTTATCCAGTGAGACATTAACAGATTCAGCTTCTGGGTCCTCTGTTTATTCCATGAATCATTAACAGACAGTCACGTTCTGAGTCTCTGGCCTGTTACAGGTAAGGCAGCCACAGATAAACCGCCTCTGGTTTGTCCAGAATAACAACGATGATCTGATTCCAATCTACCAATAGGAAAGAATTGATTGCTTAGTGGTTGTTTTTCCTAAGCTCATGAGACTTCGTCATTCTCATATATACCTCATGTTAGTATCAACAGTTTCAAATGTTTCTTCTAACATTCCTAACGAGAAATAAGTGTAGACAGAAATGAGACATGAGAAATATCTGAGAGAAAAAGTGTCAAAACTGAAAGAGTGATGGAAGAATCTCTTTATTGTCTTGCTGCAGTCTCTTTCAAGACTCCATTATAGGAATATTATTTTATTGCTCAGAGGTTGCTATTTCTAAGCTCACGAGACTTAGTTGTGATTCTCATTCATCTCTCATTGTAGCATCAACACTGTCTCAGATGTTTCTCCTAAAATTTCTTAGGAGAAATAAAAGTATTTTCATGGTTTTTAAATTGAAGGGTCATTTAAAAAAAAAAAAAAAAAAAAAACTTTGCACATGAATTTTGGCCACTATGTTTGGTGTGGTAGGTTTAGCAACAGTACTATTTAAGAGCCTTACTGTGGACTGATGGGTCTGAGTCATCACAGGTGCACTGCTGCATTTTTCCAGTTACCAAAAAAGTAATTACTATTTCATTTCTATGGTTAGAGCATTGATTTGTAGAGTGGGAGAAGTTTATTCAAAGTCATTAAACGTATTAAAATGCATTAAACATATTAATTATTGTTTAAGTAATATTTAATAAATTTATTACATTTGTTTAAAGTTATTACATTTCTTATTAGGTCAGTTACAAAAAGAATTGACAATCAGGTTTATATCATTTTATCAATTCCATGTCATATAACTCCAATACTTCATATCTTTATTGGAGAGCGTGTGTCTCCTCTTCTTTGCTGCCATCTTGTTACTCCTAACTAGGTTAGGAGACCTCTCCAGCTCTCAAGTAAAGTCACCATTATTTATATAGCGCTTTTTACAATGTAGATTGTGTCAAAGCAGCTTTACAGTGATAACTGGTACATTATTTTGGCTGCACAGCAGCTCTTAAGGAATAGTGTCAATGCAGGCAGATCAAAGCACTGTTGAATATCAATTTAGGAGCTGATATCTAGTCTTGACACTTATGAACCTTTATGAATCATACTTATCCTTAAGTCTAGGAATAGGAGTAAAATTACATCATTCTTAGAATTTTGACACACTTAAGACTAAAATTTTACTCTGAGCGGCATTATACATACGGGCCCTGATTAGGACCTTCTGCATGGGCCTCATCCTTGTGTGCCAGATTTTAGGATCCTTTTGGTGCTCCAGGAGAGGTTCCCAGGAGAGCTTCGTGTTCAGGACTGTTGAAACAGATTCTGGCTCCTCTCCCCACTGCATTGAAGCTATGTCTTTCATTACAACTCACTTTTTAATAATGATGTGGCTTTCAGTAGAACATTTGGGGGCCAAAAGTAATTTTTAACCTTCCAGAAATATCTGTTTTGGAAAGTTTGGCCATAATGTTTTAAATAATCAAACAGGTTGCAGATGTAATCATTAAACTTCTTTCCTGTGTGACATTCTGTGGTGAGCTGAACTTCCTGTACCTGTACATATAAATACTTAAAACTTTTCCACACATCAGGACACATATCAGGAATATAATAAGGTCCACCTCAGAGCTGCTAGTATTAGTTATTCTTTTTATTTTATTTGTTAGTTGGTAACTAAAATAAAGTAAAGATTATTTTAGAAAACTCATCTTCACTGGAACGTTCTGAAAGTAAATAAAAGCATGACTCAGAAAATGGACAGAGGAGCGAGACAAATAAACACTGACAATATCTATGAAAATGCTGATGCTATAAGAGGTGAAATCACAGAAGACACGGGACACTCGAGAACAACGAGACTACAGCCACCTGAACTTACAGGTAAGAAGTTTAATCATTAATACTTTACTCAAGAATAATAATAGCACAAATCTATATATACATATTTGAAGGCACAAGCAATATTCCTAAAAAAGTAAAGTTTTTAAATAAGGTATGTAGTTGTGCTGTAAAAAAAAGCTAATGAAGAGATTCAAATCATATCTTTTATTATCAGGAAGTGATTATGTGAGGATTAGACGCTACAGAGCAGCTGCAGTGTGTTTGGTGCTGCTGTGTGTTCTTCTGCTGACTGCAGTCATAGTGCTGTGTGCCACAATCACTCAAGAGAGAAAGCAGCTCATTCAAGAGAGAGACCAGCTACTAATCAAGATTACCAACTTCACAGAAGAGAAAGACCAGCTTCTGACAGAGATTACCAGCCTCACAGGGGAAAATGATCACCAACTATCCAAGATGACCAAACTCACAGAAGAGAAAGACCTACTTCTGACCAAGATTACCAACTTCACAAAAGTGAAAGATCAGCTACTAGTAAAGATTATCATCCTCACAGAAGAGAAAGACCAGGTACTAGCAAACAATACTAACCTTACAAAAGAAAGAGACCAGCTACTAACCAAGATTACCAACCTCACGGAAGAGACACACCAGCTACTAACTAGCAATACTAACCTTACAAAAGAAAGAGACCAGCTACTAACCAAGATTACCAACCTCACGGAAGAGACACACCAGCTACTAACTAGCAATACTAACCTTACAAAAGAAAGAGACCAGCTACTAACCAAGATTACCAACCTCACGGAAGAGACACACCAGCTACTAACTAGCAATACTAACCTTACAAAAGAAAGAGACCAGCTCCTAACCAAGATTACCAACCTCATGGAAGAAAAAGACCACCTACTAACTAGCAATACTAACCTTACAAAAGAAAGAGACCAGCTCCTAACCAAGATTACCAACCTCATGGAAGAGAAAGACCAGCTACTAACTAGCAATACTAACCTTACAAAAGAAAGAGACCAGCTACTAACCAAGATTACCAACCTCACGGAAGAGACACACCAGCTACTAACTAGCAATACTAACCTTACAAAAGAAAGAGACCAGCTACTAACCAAGATTACCAACCTCACGGAAGAGACACACCAGCTACTAACTAGCAATACTAACCTTACAAAAGAAAGAGACCAGCTACTAACCAAGATTACCAACCTCACGGAAGAGACACACCAGCTACTAACTAGCAATACTAACCTTACAAAAGAAAGAGACCAACTACTTACTAAGATTATCAACCAAACAGAAGAGAAAGACCAGCTACTAACCAAGATTGCCAACCTCACAAGAGAGAAAGATCAGCTACTAGTAAAGATGACCAACCTTACAGAAGAGACACATCAGCTACTGACTAATATTACTAAACTTACAAAAGAAAGAGTCCAGCTACTAACCAAGATTACCAACCAAACAGAAGAGAGAATCCAGCTAATAATTGAACTTCTGAGTGGTAAATAGAACAAGCTTATTTAGTATGTGTAGTTGTTTGCTGTGTAACAGATTCAATATATAATCCTTGATCCTATGTTTCTTTATAAGATATGGGATGAAGTGTAGTTGGGAATAATAAGCCAATAGGTAAACTGGTTGTGTTTACAGATGGATGGGTTCACTATCAATCCAGTCTTTACTTCATTTCCTCTGAGAAGAGGAACTGGGCTGAGAGCAGAAGATACTGTACAGAGAGAGGAGCAGATCTGATCATCATAAACAACAGAGAGGAACACGTGAGTGAAAAATAGTGTGTAAGTTTGGTATAGTAATATATTAAATTAACCATCAATTTTTACTTAGTAAAATTGAAGGAGAACTAGAGTTTGAAATATATAGTTGAAATATGTACACATTTAATTAATGTAATAAATTAACTAGGTGGACAAAGTAACTCTTATTATGTATTTGCTTGTAATATTTACATGTTTTATAGTCACTGCACATAAACCTAGAAATATTAAGTACATTTTAATCTAAAAGTGTAGCGTTTGAATCCACATACACTGATAAAAATGATTCTGTGGTGAAGTAAATACTACAGAAAAAAACAAATGTAATTTCTACATGAAATAGCTAAATTCAATATTAGTACTCAATTCAAGCTTGCAGACATTAAAGCGTAAATATCAGTGATATAAAATTAAGTAAAACCTACTCAACTTTTCTGATACTGGTGTTCCCTTCATGCACTGGTACATGAATAATTATTAAGGTTTATTTTTCGCTGTTTTACAGCTGTACACTATTTTATCATTGCTTTTGTTGTTTAGTAACTTGTGATTTTGCTACATCTGGTGTTCATGTTCTACTTAAAATGACATTCATACTCAAAAACAATCCATCGAATGTTACCGTCATTGTTTATTGTTTACCACGTATTGAAGTCTCTGTGTTCAGGTGCCGCATTACTTCTAGTAAGTAGATATGGTGTCTGCATGATATCTATTGTATCTATTGTAAAGCATACACTTTAAAAGCATGATTTATTTCAATGTTATATTATTTGAGTAAAAAGTTAATTTTGTTAAATTCACTTAACTTAGTTAAGTAGTTTTACTTAAAACTATATGTTAGATTAAATTAATTAAATATAATTAAGTAATATTTACTTAATTTCTTTATGAATGTTAAGTTCAATAGTAAGTAGACTTTACTTGATTACAACAGGTAAGTTGTGCAGAGCAGTAGAAGTAAAATTTACTTTTTAATTTTTTTTTTTCATTGTTGACATGACAGCATCTAAATTGAAAATTATGCACAACCCCAAATCCATAAAAGTTGGGACATTTTGTAAAAAATGCAATAAAATTGAATCTGATTTCTCTTTAAATTTTATTTAACTGACAAAAGTACAAAGAAAAGATTTCCAGTGTTTTCACTGAACAATTTGATTGTATTTTGTAAATATAAACAAATTTTTGAATCCTTTTATAATATTTTGTATGGTAGATGCTGAAAGACCTAAAATCTTTGCAATCCTGCACTGTGTCACAGTTCCCTCTGTTCCCGGACTCCATTCCCTATGATCCTCCTGTTTCCACACCTGCACTCACTTCCTCGTCATCTCCCCATCAGCACTCATCACCTGCACCTGGACCTTATCATCCTCACACCCTTTATAATGGACTCACTCCCTGCACTCCTTGTCTCTTCTTGTTATTGTTAGTTAAGTGTTTGTATGGTTGTTCTGTCTCCTTCGAGTAATAAATACCCTATTGTTGAAGTCTGTGAACGCCTCATCTCTACCGCAACCTACACTCCGTAACAGAAGAACAGACCTAACCGAAGGACAGTTAAAATGATGGGTATCTTCCTAGTTCCGGTGCCCCAGAAGAAACGCCAGCCCAAGCTCTCTACAGTTGACCAACTATGCGGACTGCAGCAAAGAGGCAGGCCGTTGGAGAGGTATGTGGAGGAGTTTTTGGAGGTCTCTTATCAGGTGGGTTGGCCTGATGCATCCCTCAATGCTTGTTTAAAACCCGATGTTTATATCGGTGAGATCAGCACTGAAGCCCGCCACCATTCCATTTACAGCTCATTGCAGCCCAGTCCTCAGTCCAGAGTGCAAGATGGCCGCCACCAGGCATGAGCCCTCATGCAAAATGGTCGCCACCACAAGGAAGCCCGCTCCCGCTGCCTACGAGTCAGCTCCAATTGTTCCCGAGCCCGCTCCAGCAGCCCTCGAGCCCACGAACCCACTCCATGCCACGGGCCCTTCCAGTCCTCCCTAAATCTCCCCAAGAAAATTGGGGGAGGGGCATGTACCTGTGGGTGGGGTTTCGGCACTGCCATGGCCTGCCAAGGCTCCTGACCCTCCATGGCCTTCCAAGGCTCCTGACCCGCCATGGCCATCCACGGCTCCTGACCCGCCATGGCCTTCCACGGCTCCTGACCCGCCATGGAGACCTCCGTTCCAGTCTGCTCCTCTCCCTGCACCCGTGTGAGGTCTCCAGGGCGCCCACCCCCCCTCCCCGGTTGTTCTATCTATGGCGCGAAGCCGAGCCTACCGGGAGGTAATGTCACAGTTCCCTCTGTTCCCGGACTCCATTCCCTATGATCCTCCTGTTTCCACACCTGCACTCACTTCCTCGTCATCTCCCCATCAGCACTCATCACCTGCACCTGGACCTTATCATCCTCACACCCTTTATAATGGACTCACTCCCTGCACTCCTTGTCTGTTCTTGTTATTGTTAGTTAAGTGTTTGTATGGTTGTTCTGTCTCCTTCGAGTAATAAATACCCTATTGTTGAAGTCCGTGAACGCCTCATCTCTACCGCAACCTACACTCCGTAACAGAAGAACAGATCTAACCGAAGGACAGTTAAAATGATGGGTATCTTCCTAGTTCCGGTGCCCCAGAAGAAACGCCAGCCCAAGCTCTCTACAGTTGACCGACTATGCGGACTGCGGCAAAGGGGCAGGCCGTTGGAGAGGTATGTGGAGGAGTTTATGGAGGTCGCTTATCAGGTGGGTTGGCCTGATGCATCCCTCAATGCTTGTTTAAAACCCAATGTTTATATCGGTGAGATCAGCGCTGAAGCCCGCCACCATTCCATTTACAGCTCATTCCAGCCCAGTCCTCAGTCCAGAGTGCAAGATGGCCGCCACCACGCATGAGCCCTCATGCAAAATGGTTGCCACCACAAGGGAGCCCGCTCCCGCTGCCTACGAGTCAGCTCCAATTGTTCCCGAGCCCGCTCCAGCAGCCCTCGAGCCCACGAACCCACTCCATGCCACGGGCCCTTCCAGTCCTCCCTAAATCTCCCCAAGAAAATTGGGGGGGGGGGACATGTACCTGTGGGGGGGGGGACATGTACCTGTGGGTGGGGAACTCATGGGCGGGGTTTCGGCACTGCCATGGCCTGCCAAGGCTCCTGACCCTCTATGGCCTTCCAAGGCTCCTGACCCGCCATGGCCATCCATGGCTCCTGACCCGCCATGGCCATCCACGGCTCCTGACCCGCCATGGCCTTCCAAGGCTCCTGACCCGCCATGGAGACCTCCGTTCCAGTCTGCTCCTCTCCCTGCACCCGTGTGAGGTCTCCAGGGCGCCCACCCCCCCTCCCCGGTTGTTCTATCTACGGCGCCGAGCCTACCGGGAGGTAATGTCACAGTTCCCTCTGTTCCCGGAATCCATTCCCTATGATCCTCCTGTTTCCACACCTGCACTCACTTCCTCGTCATCTCCCCATCAGCACTCATCACCTGCACCTGGACCTTATCATCCTCACACCCTTTATAATGGACTCACTCCCTGCACTCCTTGTCTGTTCTTGTTATTGTTAGTTAAGTGTTTGTATGGTTGTTCTGTCTCCTTCGAGTAATAAATACCCTATTGTTGAAGTCCGTGAACGCCTCATCTCTACCGCAACCTACACTCTGTAAGACACTGAGAAATATGATTTTGGAATTGTTTGACAATTCTCATGACATTTGGCACAAAATGGTGAGCCATGACCCATCTTTGCTCGCAAAGACTGAGAAGCTCTTTTACACCCAAACCTGATACCCATATTCACTTGTTAATTGTGGACTGTTTTAAAACAGTTCAACCTGGATATCATATCATCTTTTCACTTTTATTTTGCCTCTGTCATAACTTTTTTGGAGTGTGTAGCAGCCATCAAAATCAAAATTTGTTTATATTTACAAAATACAATGAAGTTGGTCACTGAAAAACACTGGAATCTTTTCACTGTACTTTTGTCAGTTAAAAGAGAATTAACAAATGACAGATTCTTGATTTTATTGCATTTTACAAAATGTCCCAGCTTTCCTGGATTTGGGCTTGTACAAATAAATAACTTTACAGAAGTACAAATGTTTCCAAATACTTATTTATTAATACTGATTTCATGGAAATAATCGGTTGATTCTATTCTATTTATGATCAATGAGATTGTTTTAAAGCAGTTGACACATTTACTTGATTTTAAATAACATTTCATTCTGTTTTGTGTGATTCTGCCAACTCATTTCAAAATATTGCAAAATGTTAAACAAGACTACATTTTAAAACCTTTAAATTAATAAAATTTCTGTAATTGTTTAAGCATTATTGGTGTAATATTTCTTTTGTCTGACATGGGACAAGGAGTTTTCTCAATATATTGCTATGGCTCCAAAAATGACCACAAAATACAGTACAAACTAGAAATCATAAATTGATCATAAAAAGCAAAAGAGCATTGTGTTTGTGTGCTGTAATCCAAATCTTTGGAATCCATATGATTGTAGACCCAAATTCAAGCCTAAAGATTGGTAAATATTTGATGTCTCTATAGCTGTAAATATTTAATAATAAATACTTATGTTGGCCTGATTATATGTTGTCAATTTCAGCATCTATCCAAATGTACCAAAAAGTTTTTTTTTTTTTTTTTTTTTTTTTTTGGTAAATTTAAATATACGTAGCTATAAACAGTGAGACCAAGGCTTGTGTTTCTGTTGTGGTGTTTAGCTGCTAAGCGAGAGACGGTCTGCTGAAATGTGTTTATTGTCAGTTTATGATATGAATGTGTTATCCTTCACAGGATGTTGTTGAGAACATGATGGCGTCTGGAATTATCCATGTTGGTTATTATGGTTTCTGCATTGGTCTGACTGACAGTAATGAAGAGGGCAGATGGGAATGGGTTGATGGCACCAACATGACCTCTGGGTACGAAATCACTGAATTTAACTAATTATTCTAATAAATGATCATATCTCACAGTCAGTATCATATCACACAGAAAGCAGCACTGAACATCTAATGCTAATCTGTTCTTTCAGGTTCTGGTGGTCTGGAGAGCCAAATGGATATACAGGACAGAACTGTGCTCTAAGTTATTACTCACAGTGGTATTATATTTCATGTAATGCTGCTTATCCATGGATCTGTGAGAAGAGTTTTTTACCCTAGGAACCCAAATGTAACATTACAACACCATCTTATTTTCTTGAATTACTAATAAAATTTAAATACATTTCACTAAATACTTATGTTGGCCAAATATATTACTTTACAAACATACATGCTTGATCAAGTTGCCTATTATTACATAATATTGTAACAGCTTTTTGTTTTATAGTTTTTCTGTAATAAACTAGATTTAAAATAACAAATCTCTGTTTTGAATACACACACCTGCTCATTTTTTTATTAATAATACAATGATTTCTAGATTTTATAAGTCATCAAAACTATGAAAGAACACAAAAGACCAAAATATATTAAAGAAATCTATGGAGCCCCTAAAGGGACATGGAGAAGGAAAAAAAATTATTTGTCAATGCTTTGCGTTCCGCCAAGAAATTGAATTTCTTTGTCTCGTATCTGCAGAAATCAACAAACTGCATATATATTTTTTTAAACTTCTAGCACATTTATTTAAGCATATTAATTAAGTTAATTTATATTGATAAACATAGTTTTGAACAGAAATCCCCATGTAAAATGTTTTAATAGAGTTTGTATGTAAAAGGCACATAAAAAATAAAACTTCCCAGTGCTAGTTTATTCTGGCACTGTGCTATTTGCAAAGTATGATGATAAAAGTGTTAAATAACTTAAATTGAGGAAATTGTTGGTTTTCAACTATTTTTTGTTCATAGCTTGGATGCCAAATTATCTTAAAGCTCAAACTTTTTACTCATATCTGCTTAAAAACTTTCACTGCTTACTTTTAATTTTCCTACATTCATACTGTCAAAAATATCTTTGTTTCTAAACCAAAGATATTAATGCTGCTGCAAAACAACCTGTTTCAAACTGAGAAAGAGGAAAACTACTGGCTAAATCTGAGTAAAAACTAGACAGAAGAGAGAGAGCAGTTAAGAAAGGACTTGGCGAAACTCCAGGCCAGGCTTTACGAACACGGTAATCATTTAGTATAGTTCCAAAAGTTTATAATGTGCACAGTCATTTTTTTTTTCTTTAAAAATTAAAAAGTTTAACACACAAAGAATGTTAACTGAAAACAATGGTTGCGTCCGAAAGCTTAGGCAGCTGACTTAACAGACAATGACTTTGCAGGCAAGCGTTTGATCACGAAGGCACCTCACGAAACTGATTTGGTACAGAGGCAGCGTAACGGTTTAATGATCTACAGCAGAATAGAGCGAGTTATAATCAAGTAAATATTTAATTACAATATTAATTTCTCACTAGAAATTATATCAAAAGTCAGAAACATATTTACACACAAACTTCCAGATGCCTACTTTAACTATAATGGAATCACTGGATTGTGGGATATCTTAACCCTCTTGGGTTCCTCATTTGGGAGTCACACTCAGGATCTTCGTGATCAGAAGTGATATTTCATTTATTAGTTAACAGTTTCAGACTGACTGAAAGTGATGAAGAGGAAGTCTGGAAGTGGGTTGATGGCAGCAAAATGACCTCTGGGTGAGCAGCTTGTTCATACTATTGTGTTTCATGTATTAACTTCCAAAGATAATATTTGTGGCTCGAGTGAGTAAATAGGTTAAGGCACAAACACAGGCTGTTGTAATGTTGATCTGTTGTTGTAGGTCTTAGGAGCCTTGTGAGGCCAACAACAAAATATCCGATGAGGACTGTGCTGTATCTATCTTCGATTAGGCTGATTATTCATGTAATTACAGCTATGTATGGAAGTGAGAAGGATTTAGAGGTTTAACAAAGCTGTCAAAGCATCAGATCTGTACATCCAAAGCAATGCAGCAACCAATAAGGGAGTTTTACTGTGCAAAACAATAAGGGACTTTTTTTTTATTATCATTATAGTATTTGATGCTCATTTCAGTAACATTCAAAGAAAAAGGAGATATTAAAACTTTTAAAAACAATTTTGCACTTATTTGTCAATGCTATCTCTTGTGTGTAATATTCATTTATTTCTATGTTATTGGGTAAGATAATATTTTTATTACACTCTATATAAGTATATTTAGCAACACTTTCAGTGGATGAAATATTAGTTCCCTCCTATTTGGATCAGTGCTGAAATACTCCAACCACTTCAGTACACAGGTACTGACACAAGTAGACTCCAGAAGGTTCCAGAAGGGTGTTTTTGCATTGATGCTATAGAACCATATTTGGTTTCCCAAAGAACCTTTCAGACAACAATTCTTAAAAGAACCTTTTTTCCCCCTTATTGTGAAGAACATTCTAAAATTCTAAAGAACCTTTGTCAGCAATCTACCTTATTCCTGACAATCCTACTGTGTTTTGAATTATGGGTGGCACTTCCGGTTTGGGGACTTCCACTCAAAAAGACTGAATCATTTCAAATCATAAGGTTAAGCTACAAATAAAGCTTATCCATCAGTTTGACTGAATGATCTGTCAATTTTCCTTCATGTTTTATTTTCAGACATCATGAGAATAACGTAATGCTTGTATTTTAACGTGACATGTTATATAAAGAATATCTATGTCAAGAGCTCTTTTCAGTCACTGCGATCTCTTCCTCATGATTATTTTATTTCCCCTTTGTATTCTGTATATATATAGTATGAAAAAGGACAACATATATACTGCACATTTGTGGTCTGTTCTCCTGATTTAATTTACGATATCCCGTGTTTTTCACCTGACCCATTTACCTGTTGATTATTTACCTGTTGTTCCTGTGATACGTCCTAGTTCTCCACCGTCTCCACGCTCCTCAGCTCCCTCCGGATCCCCTGGGACTAGTGATGGGCAAATGAAGCCTCATGAAGCACTGAGGCTTTCTCCTCATTGTTTCGGGAAAAGATTCAAAGCTTCGAGAGTGTCGAAAACAGCGCCATCTGGTGTTTAGTAAAAAAATAAAGCAGCCAAAACTCTGTGTGGTGGCTGCTTCGTCCGACGAAGCTTCTTTTACAGTTTCATGTTACGTCCTCAAATAAAAGCCTGTGTGTGTTGAATTTATCTCAGTGATAAATTAATTTACCCAATAAACTGTGGCATTTATTGCCAGTATGAATGTCAATATGATGTAACAGAAGAATAAACCTACACATATATGAATTGCATATGGCAAATATTTAATTTTCCTGAAATAATTTGTATTCTTCATATTACTTGTATGACTAAAAATGTAATTGAATAAGTCTGAATGAAAACCTACTCATAAAGTAAGATCTGGGGGTTCGAACTTTCCCATACGCAAAGCGAAACGCGCACGTGAATGGACGGAGAGTGAGGCTTTATTTGTTGTCGATCACGTGACTCTGGGAAACCAATATACACCCCGATACAGGGCTTCACTAGAAATTGTGTTGCATGCGTGATACGCACATCGAAGCTTCAGTGTCATACATAACATCACTACCTGGGATACACAAAGACACCCTCAGACTGAGATAAGCCACACAAGACTTTCCCATTTCCCGCCCACTTACTTGGACTGTCCTCTCACCTATGTTGTCTCTATCACTGCTGTCATTTGTACCACTTACCTCAGAGTCCCTTGTCTATGTGCTGACAATATGTTACATAATACAGAAATATATTACTACAGTGATATTTAACCCGTCCGTTATTGCTGTGGAAGAAACCGGCTTTTGGGGTTATTCAAGGTCTACTGAAAGTAGCTTGTTAATGCTTTTACACTTTTAAATGTCAATTTAATGTTTGATAGTTGAAGGGTAAGTAGAATAATATCTCATTGTACCCAGTTTTTTTAAATGTATTATTGCATTCATACAGTGAGCCTTTCACTGATTGTTTACAGCTTAACGGAAGTTACACCCATAATTTGCGCAAAGCGTCATGGGGCATAGCAATAAGGTGGATAAAGAACCTTTTGTGTAATGGAAAGGTTCCATGGTTCTTCAAGGAACCATCAATGCCAAGAGACCTTATTCAGAGCAGTGCCAAGCTGTGAGGGATAGACTTACTGTGTTTTCAATGGCATCCACTGTATAAAGCTTCTAGATCACTTATAATAAACTCATATTGTCAGGAGTTTTATTTTTTTGTCTACTTAAATTTATTGGAAAGATATTTTTGCAGGGTTCTGTCAGCAGAGAAATCCAAAAACAAATTAAATAACTGTACAACCCACTGAAGAGATGAATGTCTATCCCTTACAGTCTCGCTTTCATTCCACATTAAAAATAAAAGTTCTTTATAGAACTTATTCATAGCAGAGCCATATTGATTTTTAAGAGTGTAAACTCTGACACAACGGGCATCTTCTATAATTAGATTGTGCTGCCATTGACCCAGTTCCTCTGCTCTGAACTCTTCTGCTTTTGACAATGACCTCTGGGTAAGAAATTACTAAATTTAACTGATTATTCAAAAATGAGATCAGTTGACGGGACAGTGCTGCATTGTCACAAAAGTTTAAGCCTTGCCAATTTAAATATTCAGACGCAAGAAGACGCAAAAAGGGAACTCAATTGTGTAGAAAGTTCCTTTTCGAAAGGGATCTCGGACTGTGTCCTAAAACACTATGGGGAATGCCTCAGTGTGACTAATGGCTGAAGTGCTGTAAAATCACCATTTGTATTGGTCAGCGATGGCCATTACATCATTACTAGTGCGACCAGGAAGTAAAAATAGTAGGTTTGTGGGAGACAAGCCCATTCAAATAGGTTGTCATTGGACGCATAGTCACACGAATGGATCATAGGCCAGAAATGGCCATCATTTGCCACTTATCTAGTATGGAAACAGGCAATTTTACCTGATCCCCGGGAAGCGCAGACACCAATACACTGAATAGGGGGGCTTTGGACACCTCCAGGGGTCCCCTTGAGCTGTCTGACCAAAACCCTACTAAAGATCCCTTTTTCCTACTAGTGAATGGTGATGGGGTTAGTGATCAGTCTCTAGAGTGACCAGTCCTGTTTACCTCCTAAATGTTCATTTGCCTACTAAATTGGTGTTTTACGGCCAAATCCCTACTAAACGTCCCATTTCCCCACTAGATGCATGTAGTGGTCAGTTCCGCTTACCTACCATTTGTCTGCTTCCCTACTAAACTTGCGAACAGCACCCCCTAAAGGTCCAGCTTGGGTGTACTCTATCTTGAGGATGGTGGAGCGTGTCCACGGGGCTGCTATTTGGTGTCCCCCTGACTTCCCTGTTGAATTTGGGCCTACCTGCGCTCTTCTAAGAAAATCCCAAGTTTAACTTATTTCAATAGGCTTACCATAGTCAGATCGACCCAAATTCACTGTTGGTGACTCGTAGGAACCCAATCGAATGCCATACAAAGTTTTGTGATCCTATAACCTTGTTTAGGAGTCAAAAGGTCAAAAAAGGGACAGCACGTCCTCCAAACTGCTACATGATTAGTTGGCGAGTGGGACGTCCCCCGTTTGGAGAAGACAAGTCATAGGACCGTCCCCCAAAGTTTGGGCCCCCTAGCTACTTTCTAAGCCTTTTAAGTACAGCTGAGTGTGGGGCTGAAATCAGGCCCGTGTCTGAGTTTCTCCCATTGACTTCAATGACAGAGAGGGAAATGGATAAAAAAAAAAGAAAAATACTTTTAGTTTCTAGACCTTAGCCCTGAAGGTAGATCGCTCAGGGGCCCCTGAGGCTGCCCCTTGTGCAATTTGGGGTCCCTGGGACCCTTCTGAAAAAATCTCACTCTCAACCTATTTGAATTGGTTTACCATAGTAACTTCCTGGACATGGCTTAGAAAGGTCCGATCGCTATTTGTGTATCGTCACGGGCCCCTCGAGTGGGCGGAAAAGTTTGGTGACCCTACGACCTCCTTTAGGGTCAAAAAGGTTAAAAAAGTGTCCGGCAAAGTTCTACACACTTAGTTGGCAAGTGGGACATCTCCCGTTCAAAGATGACAGTTCATAGGACCTCGAGATTCGGGATTCTGGCTATGTAGGGGCCCCTGACGCATGGCACAGAACCACAAGGCTCTAGGACCTTGCAGAAAAAATTGGCCTTTTCCATCTTAAAACTCCCAAAAGGGTCTTGCGGTATATAATGCAGAGAGGCCTGCAGCAGAGAATATTTTGAATATTTTTGATGATTTTTTAAAAAACCTTCCTAAAAGCTGAGGATTTCGGCTCTGTGATATGTTGTACATGAGGGCCCCACTATCAAGCATTCGAAGCCCCCAGGCTCTAGCCCCCTTATTAATGGTATTTGAAAACTGTTAATAAAATCCCATTTGCAACCTATTGAATGGTGACTGGATATGAGCTCCGTGGACATTCATGGTTTTATGCATAATAAACATTTTTTATGATATGCAAATCAAATAAATGAGTCCAATTTACTGTGTTGCAGCAGAGTGTCAGCAGAGGTGGTTTAATCAAGAATAAACATCCTACACATGAATAATATCATACACAGGAAGTGTCCACCTAGCTTCTATCCAATCCCCATATAATAGGTTGCAAGTGGGACATACAGTACTGCATTACTCCTTCCAGAAGGTCCCACTTGCAACCTATTTAATGGGGACTGTATATGAGCTCTGTGGACACTTTTTTATGCCAATTAAGCACTAAAATGACTTGGCTCAGTACAGTAGAAGTGGTCTGATCAATATAAGTTCATATTAAAAGTTTAATATCATTGATAAACACAGTGTCCGCATAGCTCCTTTTGGCAGCCAATAAATAGATTGGAAGTGGGACTTTCGTGTGTTTTTCGCACCAAGTCACACAGGAAGGTCCCAATTGCAACATATTTAATGGGGCCCAGATAGTGGGTTAGCAGACATGGTATATAATCATGCTAATTATATACAAGCAGATACTCAAGTGTAAAACGAATTGCAAAAAAAATTTGCTCTGTGTTATAGTCGTGCTAGTTCATATATATATGTGTGTGGGACATTGACATTTTAGAGTGTCCCCCCTGCTGTGCACTTTTTTCTGCACAGTTGCTGATTTGTTGTTTGTAACATCAAAAGTTTCTCAGAGTCTTCATATATTTTCGTATTTTTTAATTCATTTCCTATGTTGATCATTTTTGACCCATCTCAACTCATCTTGAACCTGCTGAAATGTTCCTGTAAATATATTTCCTTTCCAAATGTGCATTTCCCCAGTAACCTGCCACAGTCCAGTGGAGAAATTTTTATTGCTTATCATTTATTCTCCTGATTTATAAATTGATGCACTGATTCTTGTTTTCTCTGTCTTGTGTATCATTTAAAACAGCTTGTTCAGTGGAAAATTACTGCTAATGCTGTTCTCTTTTAAGAAACGCTTCTGAAACTAACAAAGGAAGTGAGGCAAAGGTGCTTGTCTGGCCAGCTTGGACTTCAATAGGGCATCTGCTAAGATTTAGACCCTGCTTCTTCTTTTTTTTCAGTTTTTATGATCCTAATATGGTAACGTGTTATGATTGGTTTGGGGTAACAAGGAACAATAAGAGGGGTATATAAGACAGCCGCACTGGGTGAGGGCGTTCTTCTCTGTAGAACTGTGTAGAAATCTGGAGCGAGAGCAGGACAACCTGTCAATCATGACATCACAGCAGTGGCTGAATTCCACTCGAATATACAATCACAAAAGGGAGGTTGACCACAAGCTTGTTTGCCAAGAAGACCAGTGCGGTCTACATTTACAACGAACAAGGAACAAGATCATTTAATGTTTGACGGTTAAAGAGCAGTAATGTCTGATAGTATTTATGAAGATGTGATCAGGACTGAGTCTGAGAGAATGAACACGGACAGAATGGAGATGACAGTGGAAATCTATGAGAGTGCAGAATATGATCATCTTCAGGACTTCAGGACAGAGACAAACACACACCAACCACTTCAGCGTACAGGTAATCACATTCATTACTTTGATCATGTTCAGTCATCTAAAGTCATTCCTGTGGTGTTCAGAAGTGATTGTGTGAAGATCAGAAGCAGCTACAGTGTGTTTGGTTCTGCTTTGTGTTCTTCTGATGCTATTGTAGGATTTAATAACTAACCATTTGTATATGATTTTGGAGAGAGAGAAAAAAAAACTAAAATGTTTACTCAGCCTGTGTGTTTCAGTTAGGAATGGTCAGTCCGTTTCGTCCGATGCCTAATTGTACGAGATCTGACACTGACGTTGGCTATGTTTACATGCACCAATTTTCATCAACCCAAATGAATTGAATACGACTGCAGATTTGTTTACATGTACTCTAAACATTGTAATCTGATTCAAATATCCATTTATGTGTTATATGTGTTACATTTGTGCACACGCTCTGCAAGGGGGGGCTTTTTTTACTTTCACTTTCTGTAGTGAATACTGACCGAGGTTGAGACTTTTTCACCGGCATAACTTTGCACAAAGTTTGCACGTTGCTTCTTGTGTGATATCCATTGGCTCCCTTCTTGTTTTAAAATGAAAAGACTTCCAATATAATGACGAAGGGATACAGCTACACCACTGCCTGTTGGCATACATCTTTACAACTAAACTTGAACTTGCGCACAGCGTAATTCGTGTCAACATTGCACTGCGCATGTGCCCCAGAGACTTCTTAATAAGATTGAGAAAGTAGTCGGATTCAAGCGTTTACATCATTTTTTGCTTTTGGATCGGATTAGAAAAGGAATAAACCACCCCGTCCAATCCAATCGAAATTTCATTCGGATCGAGCTCGATTGGATCGATTAATGTGTACATGAATGTTTTTCAATCCAATTGAGCCGTCAATCTGATTACAAATGGATTATTTGGGTGCATGTAAACGTAACCATTGTTTTTCCTGAGACTTGAAGCCTTTCAGTCTGAGGCACAATGCTTTTTCATCATATGGCTGAGGTCTGAGGATGTCCTAAAATGTACACCGTACCTGAGGCCTTCATAACAATGTTCATGAGAATGCTGCTCTATCTTTGTGTTGGCGTAGAAACAGAAACCACAGGCTTGACTTTACTGTGTTTATGACACCAAATTATGTCAATAAAGTTCAAAAACTTTACTCTAGCCTCCTTGAGCATTGCACCTCACATCATTTGAGACTTTACACTGACCTCAGATCATTTCCGTTCTCAGTGACGTGTGATTGACTTGCATTCAAAGAATGATTTCACTTGAGTAAGTGAAGTGACATTTCTCTCATGTGTAACTGTACTGTGCAAATTTGAACACGGTTGCTACATCTAACCACACTACCACAATAGTGCCCTATAGGAAGAGCTTTTTTTTACGCAAATTAACAGGATGTCACATGCTCTTGTACTGTGATATACTTTTCCACTTATTGGCCTCAGCTACTAAAATTAGAGTCTCAAATAGCAGAGGACTACAGAGTAGAAACACATATAGCTTCCATCATGTGAACAAAAATGTCTCAGCCTGTTTATGGCAATATAAACACTGAACCAAGAGAAACCAAACAGGTACACATACAACACAAACATACAATTAGGAATTGAGAAAACATTTATCTTGATATCTGTCATTTTCAGGAAGTGATTGTGTGAAGATCAGAAGCTTCAGAGCAGCTGCAGTGTGTTTGGTGCTGCTGTGTGTTCTTCTGCTGACTGCAGTCATAGTGCTGTGTGTCCACATCCATACAAAGAGCACAAACTACACACCAGAGACACACCAGCTACTAACTAACATCACCAACCTCAAAGAAGAGAGAGACCAGCTACTAAACAAAGACAAAACCTTGACAAATAAAAGGGATGAATTAACTAAACAAAGAGACCAGTTCAATCAGGAGAGAAATGAACTGTGGAAGTTGCTCAATGAAATGGGTAATGTTAAATTATAGTACTATTACTTGTACAAGTCTTTACTTAAATATCTAAATTGGGTCATTCTATAAACTTCATTGTCTCTATAGATCAATGTTAGGTATATATACCACAACCTAACCCACATCCCCCACACAGTTTTTAAGTGCCACTATCAAACTAATGTCATAATTCAGTACAGGTGGGGGAAAAAAAAACAAACAAAAAAACTAGTCAATGATCTGGTTGTGTTTACAGATGGATATATTTATCAATCCAGTTTTTACTTCATTTCCTCTGAGAAGAGGAACTGGACTGAGAGCAGAAGATACTGTACAGAGAGAGGAGCAGATCTGATCATCATAAACAACAGAGAGGAACACGTGAGTGAAAGACAGATTGGGCACCAAAGGTTGTGCTGCTTACAGTATGAATGTCTATTCACCAACACAGACGTTAAAGAGTTAGTTCACCCAAAAATGATCATTCTGTCATCAATTCCTCACCCTTCTGTCTTTTCATAAGATTTTCGTTCTTTTTCAGAAAACAAATGAAGATATTATGAAATCTGAAAGATTTCTGTCCCTCCAACGAAAGTGTATTCTCTGACGGTTCAAACTGCTCATCAAACATATATAGAGCTCAACCAATCTTACTTGATGCATAAGAACAAAGTTGCTCTGCATTTGTTTGCTGATCAATGTTTATATGTCAATAAAACACTAAATTAAACCTCTTCATCATTTAAAGCCATCATGTCTCTTTGGAACACTTGGATTGGATGAGGATTTGAGGACAGAATTTTCAGTTTTAGGTGAACTAACCCTGTAAATGTGACTTTCTGGTTTATTCTACTAGGAGTTTGTTAAAAAGATATCTGGTGGTACTAGTGTCTGGATTGGTCTGACTGACAGTAATGAAGAGGGCAGATGGGAATGGGTTGATGGCACCAACATGACCTCTGGGTACGAAATCACTGAATTGAAACTATTATTCTCTAATAAATGATCATATCTCACAGTCAGTATCATATCACACAGAAAGCAGCACTGAACATCTAATGCTCATCTGTTCTTTCAGGTTCTGGTGGTCTGGAGAGCCAAATGGATATGAAAAAGAGAACTGTGCTGTGTTATATTCATCAGTGTGGTATGATTATCCCTGTAATAATGCTTTTAAATGGATCTGTGTGAAAAATATATATTAAAAAAAAGAGCAATTAAATTGAATATATTTGTGAAGTGTGTTGTAACTGAGTCAAGTTTCTTAATATATTCACCATATTCTCACCATAGATAGATTATTAACAGACCACAAAACTATTAGCTTTGATGGAACATAAAACCAGAAGATTGACCAGATCAATAAATACACTCACACACTGACGAGGGACTAAGGAGGAGACTTGGGAACGCTGGAGACAGGTAAGTAGTTAGTTGAGAGTCCTTGCTTATCCATAGATGTTAGTCTAGATGCAAACGAGACCGGACAGTGACTGTGTGTGTGTGAGCATCTTTTAACTGGGGAGGATGAGTGAGCTGATGAGGTGCAGGTGCGGGTGATCAGTACTCAGGAGAGGGAGTGCGCGGTGATTGGATGGTGTTGGAGTCTGGCGTGTCTGAGACAGTAACCCCCCACCCCCCCTCCATGGCCCGCTCCTCAGGGCCGGGGACCCTGACGTCGTGGTGGTCGTCCTGGTTAGGGTGAGCAGTATGGAAGGTGTGGAGTAGGTTGGGGTCAAGTATGTCATCTCTGGGGACCCAGGAGCGTTCCTTTGGGCCGTAGCCCTCCCAGTCCACGAGGTACTCAAGTACACCACCACCTCGTAGGCTTTACCATCCTCCAGGATAAGAGGAAGGGGGGGGGGGGGGGTGGGGCTGGTGGAAGGACCATTTTTCGGCTTCCAGGAAGAGCTGGAATTCCCTCAGGCGTTTCAGGACCTCCGCAACGTGGTGGCAATGTTCGGCCATGCTCCGGAAGTATATCAAGATATCATCGATGTAGACCAGGATGAACTTGTGGAGGAACTCCCGGAGCACCTCATGGATAAAATCCTGGAATACGGAGGGGCGTTGACCAGGCCATATGGCATAACAAGATATCCATAGTGGCCAGTAGGTGTGACGAAAGCGGTCTTCCACTCATCCCGCTCACGTATCCAGATGAGGTTGTATGCGCTGAGAAGGTGAAGACAGTGGCACCACGTAGATGTTCCAGGGCAGCAGGGACAAGAGGAAGGGGGTATCGGAACTTGACGATAATGTTGTTGAGGGCACGGTAATCTATGCAGGGCCGCAAGCCTCCGTCCTTTTTAGCCACAAAGAAGAAACTCGAAGCAGCAGGGGAAGTAGACGGGTGGATGTAACCTTGCGCCAGAGCCTCCTCAATGTATTCCTCCATGGCCTTCTCCTCCAGGATGGAAAGGGGATAGATCCTTCCCCTTGGCACTGACTCACCCGGAAGCAGATCGATGGCACAGTCTCATAGCCGGTGTGGAGGCAGTTTGGAAGACGTTGCTGAAGGGGGCGTAGCAGGATGGTACTTCCACCAAGCGTTTCTCCAATGGACTCTTGATGGAGGTGGCACAGACTGGGAGATGGTCAGAAAGTGGAGAGGATGGTACAGGGAGATTGGAGAAACAGCCCGGGAAACAATCATCCCCCACTTCAGGATCTCGCTGGTCTTCCAAGAGATGATGGGGTTGTGCTGCACGTCAGTGGTGGATCCCTCCAGAACCAGAAGGTGTAAGTCTTCGACGTGTAGGAGACCCACTTGAAGTTGGATGGGTCCCACCTGCCGACGAACCCTCTTGGTAAGTGGTCTGCCAGTTATTGAGCTGATCTGGGCGTTAACAAGCTCTTGAAAGGGATCCAGGTGGCTCATGCTGGTGTCGAACGGTTCAGGTCCAGCCTTCTGTTACAATACAGAAGGGACGGAAACAGAAGGTAACAGAATGTAATGTTTATTGACAACCAGCAGAGCAAAACAGTAGTGCAGGTGATGATTACGTGGGTCTTGTAGTGCAGAGTGAATGAAGATGTGTATTAACAGTCCTTAGAGGTGGAGATCCAGGATATGGCAAATGAGGAACACAGACGACGATGAAGAACACTCACACACTGATGAGGGACACAGGAGGAGACTTGGGAACGCTGGAGACAGGTAAGTAGTTCGTTGAGAGTCCTTGTGGTAAGCATAGAGATGAGTCTAGATGCAAACGAGACCGGACAGTGACTGTGTGTGTGTGTGAGCATCTTTTAACTTGGTGAGGATGAGTGAGCTGATGAGGTGCAGGTGCAGGTGCAGGTGCGGGTGATCAGTACTCAGGAGAGGGAGTGCGCGGTAACCAACTCTAATGAGAGTTAGCTTAATGCAGTTGCAAAGTTACTAATAGTTAGTCAATGTCTAAAGTGAACCATCAAAATAAAGTGAACCATAAATTCACATGGAAAACCTATTTACAATGTATGTAAAGAATATACAAATGTTTCCTATTTTTAGGATAATTATAATAATAAATTTATGAAATTCTTAGATTTTTGGTGTGTAGGTACAATCCCTATGAATAGTACTGAGATTGTGTTCATAATTGACACTTGTTAAGTGACGTGTTAGGGTTAAGTGACTTATTTTAAATGAGATAGTTACCACCCACTAACACTAAAGTTCACAAATGAGACAAGTTAAAAAGACTGAAAAAAGTGCTAATGGTTAAACTGGTTGTGTTAGCAGAAGGATGGGTTTATTATCAATCCAGTCTTTACGCAGATCTGATCATCATAAACAACAGAGAGGAACACGTGAGTGAAAGTGTGTGTGTATTTAGCTGCTACATATCTGTGTTTTTATTCTTAGGAATTTGTCAAGAAACGTTCTGCTACTTTCTGGATTGGTCTGACTGACAGTGATGTGGAGGGCAGATGGGAATGGGTTGATGGCAGCACACTGACCTCTGAGTGAGAAATCACTGAATTTAACTGATTATTCTCTAATAAATGATCATATCTCACTGTCAAATCACACAGAAAGCAGCACTGAAAATCTAATGCTGATGTGTTCTTTCAGGTTCTGGGTGTATAGAAAGCCTAGTTTCATTGGCAATGAAAACTGCTTATTTGACTTCAACAGGATGGTTTGTTTATCCATGTAATGGAGCATTTAGAGGAATCTGTGAGAAGACTATTTTTCAATAAATATGTGAGCATAAGGCATTATGAACACACAAGCAACTGTTAAATAAATGTAATAAAGCAAAATGTAATAACTGCACATTATTATTACTAATAACTTAAAACCAGTGGTGTTTTAAATTGAGGAGGCAAAGTCCTCATTTATGTCCCTGTTACACAATTTTAAGTTAACATTACATAAAAAGACAGACCAAATACAATTCTATATTGTTATTTCTACACTATGAAATGTTCTGTTTATTAAAACCAAGTATACATTTCATCAAGTTAGTGTTTTTACTCATTTTTACATTTATTCCAAAATAATAATTAAAAGCAATTTAAACAATATATATTATTTATATATTATTATTAGTAATATTCAGCTTTTCTTTTTAATAGTCAATTTATTTTCAGCAGTCATCAAGCTTGTGCACACTGGTCACTCACAGACACAAAGATGTAGCTTTAATTTCACCACGCTGATTGCTCACTGCCCCTGCCGTCATCATGTTTTCAGGCCATTCAGAGTTTGATTTTGACATGAAATAAAGCATTGATATCTAAGTTGTTTACTTTTTAATTAGTCTTCCCATTAATGCCATCACTGTCTTCATTCAGACCGATTTGACGAGAACGGGCATGAAAACAAGAGGCGGGATTTATCGCACAAACTAATCATAACCGATCGTATCCAATCATAGCGCAATTGAGGCACTGCCTCCTCTCACCTGACTTTCCCCCATTCATTCTCAATTACCCCCCACTAAACCCACCACACGCTTAGGAGGCTCTGCTTTGTTTCTACGAGCTGAAGGGAGACACGAGACGCGGACTCCCCGCTGTAACTTCACCTGCGGGTGTCGCTGTTTGACCGCGTTTCTTTAGAAAAACGAGTGACTTTTACACTTTTTAATGCCAAATTTTGTAACATTTGCATTGATTTATTTTAGTAATATTGATTATTTTCTCATCCAGTTTCTTTGAGGAGGCACTGCCTCCCTTGCCTCCTCGGAGGAAACGTCCCTGCTTAAAACATAAAAAACATTGATATACAGCTACGAAATGCACCAGATTTAAATATTCATGAAATTATTACTACTACTAGTACTTGTCATGGTGTGGTAGAAAGCAATCGCTTGAAGAATAAGAGTCCAAACAAAACACTCATTAATTTGTTACAAAGGAAACCAACAAGCATAGAACAGAGAAGTACAAAACCAAAAATAAAAATAAATTAAATGCGTGGGAGTGCGTTCGTGTGCAGTATGCATTAACAAACTGAGGATGTTTACATCTCATCTCATCTTGAATCTGCTGAAATGTTCCTGTAAATATATTTTCTTTCCAAATGTGCATTTCCCCAGTAACCTGCCACAGTCCAGTGCTCGTTCTAAACGTTGTAGAGGAATTTTTATTGCTTATCATTTATTCTCCTGATTTATAAATGGATGCATTGATACTTGTTTTCTCTCTGTCTTGTGTATCATTTAAAACAGATTGTTCAGTGGAAAATTACTGCTAACGCTGTTCTCTTTTAAGAAACGCTTCTGAAACTAACAAAGGAAGTGAGGCAAAGGTGCAAATGTGTTTGTCTGGCCAGCTTGGACTTCAATAGGGCATCTGCTAAGATTTAGACCCCCCTCTTTTTTTCAGTTTTTATGATCCTAACATGGTAACGTGTTATGATTGGTTTGGGGTAACAAGGAACAATAAGAGGGGTATATAAGACAGCCGCACTGGGTGAGGGCGTTGAAATTAAAATCAACAATTCTTATTTTTTATGGAATATTGCAGTATTTATGAATGATTAATCTTAATCTTAAATTATAATCTTAAATTAATACATGATCTTAAATTAAAATAACTTCCCCTCCCTCTTGCAATGACTTCTCTTCTCTGATGACGTATTTACTGGAGCGAGAGCGGGACAACCTGTCACTCACATGATATTACAACAATGGCAGAGTTTTACTTGGATATACATCACAAAAGGGAAGAAAAGACTATCACAAATAAAGCTGCAAGCAGCGATGAAAGGCTCACACCCGGGCTCACCGCCACCCGTTGGCCTTAGAAAAACAGTGATCGACATGCATGTAAGTGAGTAAATACAGAAGAATTACAACAGTCATTTCAAAGTGCCACACTTCCTGCTGCCAACAGGTGGCGCTATGACTAACTGAATATTGGTATATCGATGTCTTTAAACCAGGACTCATGTCACATGTGAAGTTTGGAGCAGAACAGACACAGTATGCCAGAGTTACAACAACTTCCTGTTTCATGGCGAAACATCGAAAATTTGTCAGCTCTAGATCTTCGCAATTCAACGTTGCAAAGGCCTTTAGATTAGACTGACCAAATATGACATTGATCTGATTAAAGCTCTAGGAGGAGTTTGTTAAAGTATGATGTGTGGAAATGGCAAAAATTGCACAAATTTTGCAGAGAAAATTCAAAATATCTCACTTCCTGTTGGTTTTCAGATTTCGTACCAAGAGACTTTTTTGTAGGGATTGGGCTATTACATGTGTGTACCGAATTTCATGTACGCAAAACATAGCGTGAGAGCCATTTTGCCACGACTAATTCTGAAACCTATAACAGATGTAAATGTTCACGTCTTCTGATGCGTGTGCAAAGTTTCATGAGTTTTTGAGCATGTTTACGCCCTCAAAAAAGTGATTCATTTGCTAAAAGTGCAAGAATAATAAGAAGAAATGGAGCAATTCCAATAGGGTCCTCACACCATCGGTGCTCGGGCCCTAAGGGCTGATGTCATGTTTTTGTTTTCACACATTGACCACAAGTTTGTTTGCCACTGGCTTTAAAAAGAAGACGAGTGCTGACTACATCTACAACGAACAAGGAACAAGATCATTTAATGTTTGACGGTTAAAGAGCAGTAATGTCTGATAGTATTTATGAAGATGTGATCAGGACTGAGTCTGAGAGAATGAACACGGACAGAATGGAGATGACAGTGGTAATCTACGAGAGTGCAGAATATGATCATGACTTCAGGACTTCAGGACACAGACAAACACACACCAACCACTTCAGCGTACAGGTAATCACATTCATTACTTTGATCAAATCATCAGAGTCTGCACATGTTCAGTCATCTAAAGTCATTCCTGTGGTGTTCAGAAGTGATTGTGTGAAGATCAGAAGCAGCTACAGTGTGTTTGGTTCTGCTTTGTGTTCTTCTGATGCTATTGTAGGATTTAATAATAGCCATTTGTATATGATTTTGGAGAGAGAATAAAACTGACTAAAATATTTACTCAGCCTGTGTGTTTCAGTTAGGATGGTCAGTCTGTTTCGTCCGATGTATTTTTTTTTTGTCTGAGGCGGTTTCATCGGATGCCTAATTGTATGAAACCTTTTCCTGAGACCTGAAATCTTTCAGTCTGAGGCACGATGCGATCCAATGACTGAAGCATTTTAGTCTGCGGCAGGATGCCTTTTCGTAATATGACTGAAGTCTGTGGATGTCCTAAAATGTACGCTGTACCTTAAGACTTCATAGTAATGTTCATGAGAATGCTGCTCTATCTTTGTGTTGGTGTAGAAACGGAAACCACAGGCTTGACTTTACAGGCATAGTGCTGTTAGTTACAATCGTTCTGTGGCAAACAAATGAAGATGTTTTGAAGATTTCACATAGGAACTTGAGGAAAAATTAAGCTTGACCTCATGTAAACGTAGTTCTTCAACGAAGTTGATTCGACTAATCTCATAATCATAGTAAAATGTGTGGCATGTTTTTAGTCACATTAAAAAAGACACGCAATCACCAGTGGTCTTAAACTCAATTCCTGGAGGGCCACAGCTCTTCACAGTTTAGCTCCAACTAGCTCCAGCTCACACCTGTTTGGAAGTTTCTAGTAATTCTGAAGACCTAAGCTGGATCAGGTGTGTTTGATTAGAGTTGGAGCAAAACTGTGCAGAATTTGTAACAAACAAACAAGAATAACCGCTCAGAAATGATAACCGTTGCTGATCAAGACTTCGCCAAGAGCTGCGTGTGAGTGTGTGCTTCATAGTGCATGGTTAAAGGGAAAATGGCCGTCAGGTGCGTGCACGATCAGTCCCAGGTATGTGGGTGTATGGGAAATGTAGTCTGACTGAACCTAGTACTCGGGAGAGGGCTCCCTCTGGCGGCCCAGGAGATCTGGTGCAGGAGCTTCAATCGTGACAAGACCACTGTTAATCACATTTATTTTCTAGTAAATTTGTATCACTGATTGTACATACTCATTTAAAGCGTCTTCTGTGCCAGCCTCATTATGTCAATAAAGTTCAAAAACTTTACTCTAGCCTCCTTGAGCATTGCACCTCACATCATTTGGGACTTTACACTGACAGATCATTTCCGTTCTCAGTGTAATGTGATTTTGATTTTCAATTTTAATTTCACTAGATTAAGTAAGGTGACTTTTCTCTTATGTATAATTTTACCGTGCTAATTTGAACCCGGCTGCCATATCTAACCACACTACCACAAGCGTAAATCCCAATTTCATTGGCTGAGGTTACAGTGACGGGTAGGTTTAGGGGTCAGGGTTGGGTGTAGGTAATTGTTACTGTAATTGACATGGCCAATTAAATGTTTAGAATCGGCTCCAGGGCGGGATTTCCGCTGAACTGGTTTGGGAAAAAAAAAAAAAAAATCATGCCTACCACAATAGTGCCCTTTAGGAAGTGCTTTTTGTTATGCAAATATATTGGATTAACAGGAAGGGTGTCACATGCTCTTTTACTGTGACATACTTTTGCTATTTGAGACTTTTGTAGTCCTCTGCCACTTATTCCTCAACTACTAAAGTAGAAACACATATAGCTTCCATGATTTCTATGACCAGGTGAACAAAAATGTCTGAACCAAGAGAAACCAAACAGGTACACATACAACACAAACATACAATTAGGAATTGAGAAAACTTGATATCTGTCATTTTCAGGAAGTGATTGTGTGAAGATCAGAAGCTTCAGAGCAGCTGCAGTGTGTTTGGTGCTGCTGTGTGTTCTTCTGCTGACTGCAGTCATAGTGCTGTGTGTCACGTTCACTCGAGAGAGACGACAGTTAATATCCAAGAATGAAAAACTGACCAATGAGAGAAACCAACTAAAATTGGAGAACAATGATCTTCAGATGAGTCTTGGTAAACTTTCTTTTGTCATTTTAGTAGTTGCTACAGAGCAGGAATATAATCTGGTTAGTATTCATAGGTGTGTGAGTGTCAAGTGTAATTCTAGTGCACATATTCACAGTATGGAAAGAGTCTATAGTACAAAATAAATTCGATAACACTTTATTTCAATTGTCCACTTTACACATTCTACTGACTACAAGTAACTTTACAACTACATGTCAGTTTATTCTACTAATCCAGACCCTAACCCTACCCTAACAGTCTACTAATACTCTAATGAGAGTTAGCTGACTGCAGTTGCAAAGTTATTATAGTTAGTCAATGTCTAAAGTGAACCATCAAAATAAAGTGAACCATATATTCAGATTGGAAAACCTATTTACAATGTAAAATGTAAAGAATGTACAAATGTTTCCTCTTTCTAGGATAATTAATAACAAATGTATGGAATTCCTAGATTTGGTGTGTAGGTACAATCCCTATGAATACTATTGAGATTGTGTTCATAACTGACACTTGTTAAGTGACGTGTTAGGGTTAAGTGACTTATTTTAAAAGAGATAGTTACCACCCACTAACACTAAAGCTCACAGATGAATAGTTAAAAGTGCTAATGGTTAAACTGGTTGTGTTTACAGATGGATGGGTTTACTATCAATCCAGTCTTTACTTCATTTCCTCTGAGAAGAGGAACTGGGCTGAGAGCAGAAGATACTGTACAGAGAGAGGAGCAGATCTGATCATCATAAACAACAGAGAGGAACAAGTGAGTGAAAGAGTGTGTGTGTGTGTGTGTGTGTTTAACTGCTGCCTGTAAATGATGAAATATATTTATGTGTTATTATTCTTAGGAATTTGTCACAAAACGTTCTGATGGTTTCTGGATTGGTCTGACTGACAGTGATGTGGAGGGCAGATGGAAATGGGTTGATGGCACCAACATGACCTCTGGGTAAGAAATCACTGAATTTAACTGATTATTCTCTAATAAATGATCATATCTCACTGTCAGTATCATATCACACAGAAAGCAGGACTGAACATCTAATGCTGATCTGTTTCAGGTTCTGGTGGTCTGGAGAGCCTAATAATTACAGAGGTGATGAAGACTGTGCTTCGACTCATTCAGCAGGATGGGCTGATTATCCATGTAATACAGCATTAAGATGGATCTGTGAGAAGATTATTTTTAAATGACACATTTCAATAAATGTGAGCATAATGCATTATGAACGCACAAGCAACTCATAATAATGTAATAAAGCAAAATTACACATTATGTAATGAGTATTACATTACTAATAACTTAAAACATAAAAATTTGTTTTGTTCCCTTGCCATATTATAAAAATCTAATCTAAACCTTAAACTATCTACAAAATGCACCAGATTGAAATATACATCAAATTATTACTACTGTACATTATATGAGTTATATGGCATATTTGGACTATGTAGGTGTTACAATAGTGGCTGCACCAGGGATGAGGCAGAATCAGTTTCACTGAATCACGTCACATTTACCTCAGGAAGATTTGGCCAATAATGACTTTAGTTCAGTAGTTATCTACAAAAAAGGAAAAAAAAAGTATTTCTCAAAAATGATTACAAACATATAATGACAGTTAGAAAGCAGAAGCTTTATTTTATTCATTTAGTGTATAAAACTTAAAATGTGTTTCTGGGTCAAATCAACTCAAAATGATGGAGCACATCATAATCACAAAGTTAGTAAAGTCTTTATGAAATTGTTG
The DNA here is from genome assembly GCA_037101425.1 of Elopichthys bambusa. Classification (NCBI taxonomy): domain Eukaryota; kingdom Metazoa; phylum Chordata; class Actinopteri; order Cypriniformes; family Xenocyprididae; genus Elopichthys; species Elopichthys bambusa. The sequence goes on from CM074454.1 coordinate 24,829,573, forward strand.
AGTTCACAATGCAGCCTAATGAGCCGACTTTTCTTTTAGTGTAATAGTTTCATCACTCCTTATTTTAAGACATCTTAGAGTGAAATCATACATTTAAGTACTGAGTAATATTAATTAACAACATGTACTTACTATACGGTTTAGTTTAGGGCTAGTTTCATGTATAATTTAATTATGCATAATTTACTGTTATAGTACTGTAAAATAAAGTATTACTGCTAGTTTTACGTTAAACTATTATTACAATTGTGCTGAAATGTATTAATATCCAATATTACCTTATGAACTGTCATTACAATTAAAGTTGCTATAGTGTTCATAATATAATAAATTTCTCCTACAAAAATCTGACATTATGTGAAAAGATTATTACATTGAAAAATCATTACATGAGCTCAAGTTTTTTTTTTTTAGAAAATGACTACATTTATGAAGAATTTATTACATTAATGATGTAATGCTTGTTACATTATGTCCATTTATTACATTACTCTTTATTATATTATGAGTTGATACAACTCCTAAATCACAATTATTGTGACTTAAATTCATGTTACTGTACTGCTCTTTATTATGCTGTTCTGTAATAAACTAAATGTAATATTAAAGCTTTAAAACTGAATTATCACAACTTTTATGTATTCAAATATGTCAAATCAAATCAATGAAATCAAAATTCATCATTGATATAAATCAGATATAAAAGTGTGTATGACTTTAATCTTTGCTACAGTGTGTGATTTGACAGGAATTTCATGTGATTAGTTACTATTTCACCCCTACATCTTCAGAGAGAGTATTTCCCCGTGTAATTTAGTTATGTCTACATGGCTTAACGGAGGAAATCTTGTAGCTGAAGTACAGTATTTTTCATCTTTCTAGAAACATCAGTTTTGGAAAGTTTGGCCATAACATTTTGAACAATCAAACAGTGGCAGGTTCCTGGTATAATTATTAAACTTATGTCAGTACAAGCGCCTGTATGACATTCTGCGTTGAGCTGAACTTCCTGTACCTGTACACAGGGCCGCATTAACAGTAGATAGGGCTGAAGCCCCAGGACCCGAGTAAGGAGGAAGCCTGTGGTTAGGGCTGTCATGATAACCGCAATATTGTAATACCACGATACTGACAAGCCAACCGCAGACAAATCCAAGCAACTGCCACAACCACAATGTTTATGTTTTTTCTTTTCATAAGGCTATGTCCTTCTTGTTTTAAACAATGCATGTGTAGCAAATTAGCTCAAAAGGGAAATATGAACAATTCATTATAAATGTTTGGATCAGTTAATATAATTAACTTAATGTAGCTGAATTAATATTACTATCAATTAATCTGTTCATCCAGCAAACACTCAGTATTGATCATCTATCAACTCTCAGAAAGAATATTTTTCTTGGCAACAGAAAAATTGAGATTGATTGATTATTGCTATTTTGAAGATGATATTTTTTATTACAAATATTAAGGATAATCACAAATGCTTTGTGCATATAACCTAGCGGTACAGTTAAGGCCAAGTTTACATAAACCTTGCAGAACGTTAATAATTTTAACAAAATAATAGGGACAAAATTGCCTGTTTTTATTTAGTGTTACCCTGAATAAGCTGTATCACATAACAGATGTTTACATACAGACCACAAGACAAAATAATAGATGAATTTACACAAAATTAACCCATTCAAAGGTGTACATTTACTTGAATCTTAATACTGTGTGTTGTTTCCTGCAGAGAGATTGGGACGATTCGAAGGGCCCTGGTCAGACATGGGGTCCATTCAATGTATTTTGTATTAAAGCAAGAGTTCAGAACTGTCAATTTGATTTATGAGGTCCAACAACACCCGATGAACGTGTCTATTGTTGTTTGTTGGCGTCTGTCTGTGGTGTGAATTGGCCTTTAGGTGCTTCACTAACCAGTCAGTGCATTTTCGGCACAGATCAGAGCATGTGTGGATCAGCACTTTACTGAACTGCACCAAAGACTTTATATACAGAAAGACGGTGCACTCACATTACTTAGAAATGGGAGAAAGTGCAATGCGTAAAATATGGCAGAATAAGTCCCGCCTTCTAAATAAAAGAACAGATTGGTGAAGTCTACGCATCACTTCAGTTGCTGTTAAAAGCTCCGGTTTCTGGTGTTTTGAGACTGTTACGTACTGCTTCGAGACTGAGTGAAGATACAAATGGAGCTTGTTTTAGAGGCACAATCCAGAACCGTAATCCAAATACAGGCAATGAGTCAAACACAGGAAGGCAGTCCAAACAAACAAACAACACTTCAGGGAACTCAGGCAAAAGGAGGAATCCAAGGAAGTCAAAAATCCAAGAATCATACCCAGAATTACAACATACAAAACCTCACAGTGAATGACAGAATGAACCAGGCTTATGTACACAGAGTTAACAAGGCTAATGAGCAACAGCTAAATGTAATCATGGCTCATTAGTCTGACAAAGGATTATGGGGAATGGAGTCCGTGATAGTGGGGAAATAGTCCGGGTTGGAGTGCCCTCTGGTGGTAATCCCGGGCACTCTCACTGGTGATTGTGACAGAGAAGCACTCAGGACTGCACATGCGCATTGCTTGGGAAAGAAGCTTCTTTGTTTTTTTTTTGTTTTTCTGACGGCTGCGTTCACACAACAGCAGAATACAGATGTTAGTACTGTTTTAGAGAGATAAATATGGTTCTGTTCACATCCCAGGTGAAAAAATACTATAGTAAATTGTAGTATACTGTATATGTTATAATGTTTACAACACTTTGTTAATGCATGCTACATCATACTGTAGTATTAACTAAAGTGAACTGATAAACTGTAATAAATACTGTAGTATACTGTAAGGATGGATTTTACTAAGACTAAATTCAAGATTCCCATCCTGTAATAAAACAATAAAATTCTCTAATCTGAAGAGAGGATCTGCGAGAAAGAACACAGGACAACACTTGGTTTAACCTCCTCTCTTCCCTCCCATGCTGAGTTCCTGACTCCTCAATAAAAATTAACCATTTGCTCGGATCCCCAAAACCAGGCGTGTGACCCGTTGGGGCACGAGAAAAGGTCCAGTAAAAGCTGCATAAATATTTGGGTGCTAAATGTTTATAGCCCTTTTGTTTTAACTTGGGGTATTTAAAGGGATTTGGCAAACCACTCAGGGAAGCATCTGCATTCAGAACTTCCCGCACAATTGTTGTGTGTATCTCTCTATTTGCCAGGTATGCTGAATTTTAATATTTTGTTGTGAAATGTACTTTGCATTTTATGCTGATCAGTTGTGTGATGTATTCTTTTAATTTGTAATTCTTTTAATTGATTATTTATCCTGCCTGGCAAAAACAATAAATGTTAATTTTGATTTATCTTGGATTCCTCTAAAATCATTATGACTAGTAGATTATTAGAGTCCTTCCCTTCCGTAAATCTGCGTCAGGACAGGTCAAACTAGAGAGCCCCATGAAAGGAGCATGGAAGCACATCATGGGACTTTTTGAGTTTGTCTGTTATTGAATTAGCAAGTTGCAGTATCGTGACTAAGAAAACTGTATTTTTGTATGAACAAGCATGTGGCGGTTCGACTCAAATGCATTAGTAAACTCTGCACCCTCTGACTAAGAATCATAAACTGGCGAATTTATGTTGAGAGAACGCAGTCGGCCGTTGCGAAATTCTCTATGTGGTGATTCGGTCCGTAATGAACGAATAACTGACTTTATGAGGTATCCAGAATGATCAAAGACCTAAATTAAAGCACAACTAATCTCATGATCAGCTGTTACATCGGAAAGATTGTAAAACTAAGAGTCAGTTATAATTGGAGTCAGATAAAATCATTTATCAGAACTGAATTAGAAACCAAAGTTGTATTAATTTAAGCTGAATTTTACAGAAGTGCCAGAGGACGTACACGCGAAATACCTTCGACCAGACCACTAGATGCCGTCGTTGGGCTAGTGGGTGGAACCTTACAAAGTGGTGACCCCGACGTGATCCTCCAGTCTCAAGTGAGTGACGTCATCTGGCGCGACAATTCAGATCCAAACGGTGCATGAGGTTTGAGATTATCCTTCTCAGTCTGCAGCTACTGTGGTAAGTCCATCTTTGTTTACCTTTTTAGAAACGTTTGAGGGAAAACCTAGACGCACCTCATATAGACAGACACATTTGTAGAACGGGTCGATATACCCAGGATAGACCGGAACCGAAAAAAACCCGGTGGTGTTTGAGATTATTAGAGAAACAACATAGCTTATCAGGGAAATGATAGTAGTTTGAGTGTAGACAGGGATATAATGGAAACTCTTGGTTTGCAGATAAAAGATCTCCTTTATTGTCTGCGTAACAAGGGAGTAGATTTTGATTGGAACAATGACCAAATTCTAGCCTGGTACGTTACCGAAAATTACTGGTCGCGATTGTTTATATGCTTCGTCGAAATGATTTGGCAATTATTGCAGAAAACGAACGTGTGATAGCGAACATAAAAGAGCTAGAAGCAGCGCGATCAGATGAGCTGAGAAAGCTCAGAGCACAGGTTGAAGCATCTGTGTATGAAAAACAAACTTGGGCAAGACAGGGCGACGCGATGGAAACGCAAATTAAAAAGCTTGAAAAGAAGCTAAAATTGGATAAAAAATATACATCCGCTTTCAAAGAGTGTTGCGGGTCTGCTGGGTTTCCCGTAGCTGCAGTCAAAATAGCGGCGTGAAATTCTAAGAATGGAGGCTGGTTAGTTAACATGCTTATTGATAAAGAAATGCATTTCTGAACTGCCCCGATCTGCTCGGGGATGTTGAGGGACATCCACACACATGCCAACCTAAACAGGAGGCACAAAGCCTCGTACATGACCAGCCACTAACAGGCCAAGTGCAGGTGTACATTGATGGTTCTCGATTCTGCCAAAATGGTCATTTTTATACTGGCTGTGCAGTGTGGGCTCCTCATTTCCCAGATACAGATGCGAAACAGCAGTTGTTGTTTAAATTACCGGCTAACATATCCGCACAGGAAGCTGAACTAACTGCATTGCTAGAAGTGACCAAGGCACACCCTGAACCGCTCTGCGTATATACGAACAGCCGTTACGCGTATGGCGTGGTAACAGATTTTATGGCTCAATGGCAATTGCGGAACTTCCTCACGTCTGCCGGAACACCGATAAAACATTTCAACACTATAACTGCAATTTGGCAAGAAATACAAGCGCGAGAAGCCCCTATATCTGTTGTAAAAGTACGTGCACACATTAACAAAAATCCAGATGTGCATGAAAAAAACAACAATATTGTTGACCAATTGGCTAAGCTGGCAGCAGTAAAAGGTGACCTATGGCAAAACGAAACACCCTCTGTTTCTGTGGCAAGCGCAGCGCAAGTTACACCCATAGACCTCGAACAGTATCAGCAAGATCTGTGGGTCTCTGGCGGAGAACTTGTGCCACACTTGAAACATGATCAGATGGTTAACATAACCGAAGGCATAGTTATCCGAGATGGAAAATTTGTTGTTCCAGAAGCGCTTCAAAAGCCAATAATCAAATTGTATCATGAATATGCGCATGTGTCTGCAACAAAAACAGCACAATTGATACAAAAACAATTTTGGTGGCAAGGAATGACAGCTGACATTGAAAGATGGTGCAACACCTGTCTGGTGTGTGCCACAATTAACCAGGGGAAACTAGGCCGAACAAATCTGCGCAGGCCAGAACCACCTAAAGGACCCTGGGAGTCCTTACAATTGGATTTCATTGGTCCGCTACCCCGTGCCAAAGGGGGGTATCGATATTGCCTTGTGATAATTGATAAATTCTCAAAATGGGTCGAAGCAATTCCCACTCGCAATAACACCGCAAACACAGTGGCACGTGTGATGGCGTACCAAATCATCCCTCTTTGGGGAGCACCAATTAATTATGATCTTCCTTCTCCATAGAACAGTCACTGCAATTCCATGGAGGCCGGATGCCAGGGCGGTATCTGGACCCACCTGCATCGAATTGGGACAACGTGTCACACTCGCACACACCCTAGGATGCGGGAGATGGGTATGAAAATATATTAAGGGGCCATCCACACCTTACATTCCAATTACATACAAAGAAATAGTCACATGGCCCCCTGGATTAGCACCGGAACCAAATTGTGTAACTAAGATTTGCTGTAAGACAGGGTCTACTCATCTCCCAGACACAAACATCACAGGTTACACACTCGCACCAAAATTTCACCACAACCTCACTACCTGGAATCAACTTAAAGAGTACCCAGGTTCAAAAATTGGTAGTCAGAACCTGCTGTTTAAAATCAAGAATTATGGGGAAGATCCTAAAATTTTTTACTTCATTAAGGGTCTAGAACCAGCAACATATAGATGCAGGCACACTACAACACATAATAATACACATTTGAAGTTTACTGAACTTCTTTTCAACCTGACAAATCCTATATCAAAAAATAATTTAAAAACATTTGTTTGGACCGGACGAAAAGAAGGAACATACTGTGTGGGAAAATGTGAGGCAAATATGGACGATTTTACTAGCCCTCAGAACTGTTCATGGACTTTGCATCATTGCTTTAATCTAACTACTTGTGGATATAGAAAGCCCACACAGTGTCCAAAATTACATCCTACCCCTCTGGGTGGCCTTATCAAAGGAAATGTAAATAAAACTTTGCTTCATGATGTCAATCTTGTGATAACACATGTGACGTTTAATATCTCTAATATTTTGTCTGCTTATGTAGAACATTGTAACCAGAATGATGAAACTTATACATGGCTACAGTCACGCATCGATGATTTAGTTTCTGATTACAAAAACAGACTTGCAGTCCAAACTCCACCTGCTCGTACTAAACGAGACCTGTTTGGAAATATAGCAGGCCTTTTTGGGTCAGTTAATTCTATATCTAACACTTACAAAATAACAGGTCAATCTCAATTTTCAACATGGTTGGCAAATCAGGTGGCCACTGGTTTTCAACACATCACCAATAGTAATGAGAATATAATTAAAGCGGTCAGATCTGAAGCGCAGGAGCTTCTGACGACCAGCCAAACAATTTTCAATCAGACCCGTACCATCGAGCATGACTTAGCCTCTAGATTGTATGCACAAGATTTGTTTACGGCAGCAAGACAAGAAATTTTAGATCTTCGTCTTCATAAGATACCTAGACATGTTTTAAACGATCTTATAGAAATTTTAGATTTGCATAGATGGCTTACATCAAAAAAAATGAAGAATATTAACTATTCTGAATTGTTGTCAACATTAATGATGTATACTGGAAATTAATGTATTGGTTGTATTGGGTTTTTTGCCACTTTCCCTCTAATTCACCCAGATCAAGTCTACCTAAATTCCACTACCATACGCTCTGTTGGTGTAGTAGTGAAGGATCAGATCATTAAATGGGACCATCTTACGGGGTATATGACTTTGAAGGGCACTGAAACCTTATTTACCACTCGCACCTGTTGTCATGAAACATCTAGTTACATTATCTGTACTTTGCAGACACTTTGCAACCTTTTTCTGCCAATGATTCTAAGCTCATTAATGTGCAGTCTTTGCATGGCCATTCCGATGCTGTCCAAGTATCTCACACTCAGTGGTGCGTCGTAAGTGAGATGAATTCCTTCACCTACGGGGGTCTGACCTGCTCTGCAAACCACACTTTCTGCTTGGAAGTGAAAGAGGACTTTACAATGGGCCAGATAAACATCCTGGGAAAGGTACCGCTAGATGTAGACGTTTCTCCATGGTGGGAAGACACTTTTTATGAGCAGAGTACACAAGCTTTGGTCAACACGATGGACTTAGTGCAAGGGATTCTTTTGCAGACTGAATACCACCTCAACCAAGCACAAGTGGAAGCAAACTTGGCGAAAAGAACTGCAGAGATCCTGTCTAGCTCCTCTACCCGCTCAGCTTGGTATGCTTACACCTGGTGGGACTGGATGTTTCGCGGATGCGCCATCGGCAGTGTGCTCATCTTCTTATTCACTCTCATCCAGTGCTGCTACTTCAGATGTCTTCTCCGTATAATGCGCACTTCAACCAATGTGGCCATCGAGCTCAGTCCACTACAGGTACCAGCCCTACAGAAGCTACAATCATAAGCAAGCTGCAAGAAATCCATGGAAAGTGGCCCCTCAGGGACTGCTCTGTATCTGCCCCAAGGGGCCAAGGGCGGAACTGTAAGGATGGATTTTAGTAAGACTGAATTCAAGATTCCTATCCTGTAATAAAACAATAAAATTCTCTAATCTGAAGAGAGGATCTGCGAGAAAGAGCACAGGACAACACCTGGTTCAACCTCCTCTCTTCCCCCCCATGCTGAGTTCCTGACTCCTCACACCTTCTCCTTCCCTTCAGGCCATGCAAGTCTCACAAATCTGCTATCTTAGTTGTTTTAAGTGACATCAGTGAAAATACTTCTGGTGCGATTGGTAAGAGGGTTTCACTCCCACAACAATAGAACAGACAAGAATAAAGAAAACAAAACCTGTTCTCCTGGGGTGGGAGGTGTCCCAATAAAAATTAACCATTTGCTCGGATCCCCAAAACCAGGCGTGTGACCCGTTGGGGCACGAGAAAAGGTCCAGTAAAAGCTGCATAAATATTTGGGTGCTAAATGTTTATAGCCCTTTTGTTATAACTTGGGGTATTTAAAGGGATTTGGCAAACCACTCAGGGAAGCATCTGCATTCAGAACTTCCCGCACAATTGTTGTGTGTATCTCTCTATTTGCCAGGTATGCTGAATTTTAATATTTTGTTGTGAAATATACTTTGCATTTTATGCATTACGGTCCATAATGAACGAATAATTGACTTTATGAGGTATCCAGAATGATCAAAGACCTAAATTAAAGCACAACCTAACCTTACAATACTTTAGCTTTTACTACAGTAAACTGTAGTGTATATTGTAGTATAATATACCCTATAGTTGTAGAAAACTTTATTGGGTACAGTATTGGGTAAAGTAATTTGTTTACATTACTAGAGTTGTTATATTATCACAGCAACTAGAATTACCACAACAAATTAATTCAAGTACTTTACTATAGTATGGTTCAAAAACACTATAGTATTTACTATAAATTACTATAGTATTTTTTCACCTGGGACAGTCTGGATATGAAACTAAAGTTTCTTCCTTTCAGGACTACAAATGAATTTTGTGAGTGAATTTATTAAACGGGGGGAGTTTAAATATGCAAGAAACAAGCAGGAACACTGTGATAATGAGAAGCAACTTTCCCTAGCAATGTCGAGCAACCAGCAGAAATACTCCAGAAACCAAAATCAAAAACCCTTATCTTTATTACTTCTGTTAATGTCAGTAGGTGTTATTCACGACTATATATATATATATATATATATATATATATATATATATACATATATATATATACATATATATATATATATGACTTAATTTTGTACTTTAGACTTTACACATAAATACACTGAGAGATTCTTTTCAGTTGATGTGTGCTGTGTTAAGTGTATAAACAATATCATGTTTGTTATTCTACAGAAAGTGTTTGTGTGAAGATCAGGAGCTCCAGAGCAGCTGCAGTGTGTTTGGTGCTGCTGTGTGTTCTTCTGCTGACTGCAGTCATAGTGCTGTGTGTCACGTTCACTATTTTTAAATGACACATTTCAATAAATATGTGAGCATAATGCATTATGAACACACAAGCAACTTATATAAATGTAATAAAGCAAAATGTAATAACTGCACATTATGTAACAAGTATTACATTACTAATAACTTAAAACCAGTGGTGTGCGGTGGTGTTTTAAATTGAGGAGGCAAAGTTATATGTACATAATTTGTACATACATGCCATCCACACAGGATAAATGTTCTCACCAAACAGATCTGAAAAACTGTGCTGAACTCTAGAGAACGGAAGCTAAAAACTAGCACCGTACCTCAAGCTTGAATACAAGTTCAAGGGGTCCAGGGGAACATGATATAGAATGATCAAGGTTCTAGAAAGTGGGGCCTAGCATACACTGCATGACTTATCTACGCAAAGATAAGGGCCTACCACCTGAGATACAGCACCAAGAAGGCTAATGACAGCCTATAACCTTAGCTGTAAAACTCAGCCATAACACCTACATAATAATGAGGGGGAATAGGCATACGGCCTAGCGACTCCCTCAGGAGGAGGCCATAACTAGGAACTATACAACCTTACAAGGGATAGTAATTTTACATAACGGGTGATTTAAAACAAAAACACCTAACCTAGCTCTAGCCTAGGCCGCTAACTATGGCCTACGGGCCACAGAGGCCTGGGCTTCACTTTAAATCCTCTAAAAATGAGGAGAAAAGCAAAGCACTACAAGCTAAACAGTGCCAGATGGCCGGTGAAGGCCATCCTACACATAAATAACTGAAGTGACGAGTGCTAACTCAAACCAAACTAACAGTATTAGCTGAGAAGCTACTCTATCATAGGAGGCTACAAAATAGCAGCCATAATGTGGCCTGCATGTGTAAACTAGTCAACCTAATGATTCAGTTATACAGTTATTTTGCCCAAACTTTACTGACTACATACTCAGGAAAACTATGCAGGAAAAACAAGGTCTACACTTTTATAAACATAAAAATATAGACCCAGCTTACCTTCCTGCGGCTCGTAGAACGAAGATTTCTCCTCCTTATTTCTTGCATGAAGAAGGATGTAGCGTCTGGACCAATCAGACACACAGTTATTCATTATATCTAATGAATTACCCAGAAACTCACTCTCTCACAAGTCCTGTTAATTCCATCCCCCACAACTGCAATACAGCGACAGAATAGGTGTCCTATTTCTATTTTATTGCGGTCAGGAATGTGCAGAGAAGACTCGGATTTCATTCTTTCTGAGAAGGAAAAATAAACCCGTTTAATCCTATATATTCTATATATAACCACATGGGAAATGTATAAACGTGTATCTAATTTTCCCTGCTCATGATTTTCCTTTTATAAGGTTTATTCTATGTATTAATTCTCTCTTTTGAACTATTTTTGTATTAATGTTTCAGAGTTGCAAAGTTATAATTACCTAAAATCACATGGGTAGCATGTTTGGTATCTACGGACTCCAACTTTCGTTTTCTATTTGGTAATTTATGTTACATGTTACTAACTCTGTGACACATTAGTATTGTAAGAATCTAGAAGGTTCTTCTCTCAAACATCCAATCCAATGTCTTATGCTAATATCTTGCTACAGGACAAAGACTCGTAAAAGTTTCCCTCTGAGGGGAAAACTCCTTATTGGCTCAGACACCTCAAGTGGGTGCGACATGTTCACCCTTTAAAATCACTGATCACAAGATCACACCCCTCTCCTTTTCCTGCTCCGTGGACGACTGAAAAGACCCCTTGTTGCTGCAGGCCTCCCCAGGCCAAGGCCTGCAACCCAGCCATGTGCTCATCTATGACAGAGAGAAAGAACTTTGTTCCCCACTAAGAGTCAAATTAACAGCTTAAGTTGTTTCATATTACTTCATCCAACGCAGAAGATACTGGTAACAACTTCGGACCGAATCATCGATTTCTCCTCAGTCTGCAGATCCGATGCTCCTCAGCCTAAAGGCACCTTGCAAGTATTGTACATTTGAACACTAAACAGCGATTTAGTATTAATGTGTAAACCACCTGTCAGCAAAGGTGTTTTATTACTGAGAAATCTGATGATTCTTTTCCAGACTGTCTTTGACTCTTTCCGTAGCTCTATTTCCGGTCCCACTTCCGGTTCAACTCTATCATTGCTCATTTTAACCTACGCATGTGTGTGACCTGCGTGTATGTTTTGTGTTTGTTAGTTTAGTTATGTGTTTGTGAGTTAGTTAATAAAGATTGTGCACAATAGATGTTTGGTTCTGACTCCGTCCGCTAATAAATCTGCTGAAATGATTTAGATCTTGACTACAGGCTCTGAGTAGTACTGTACAAATAGAATGTTGTTTTTCCATAACCTGGAAATGAACATTTCTTAGTGTTCTTGTTTATTAAGTCTAAGTGTTCACTGGACGAACAGGTTCATTGATCATCAAAATGAGTTATAAATAATTATTAATATTTCCCCTTTGAATTAATTCGCTACAAGGATGAAACCAAAAGTTCTTTTAAGCCTAAAAGCACTTAACACTATCAAGCCAGAGGGCAGCCTTAGAAAAATATTATCAAAGGCCCAGCCGTCAGCCTGACTGTTAAACAAGCACCTGAGCATGTAAAATGCTTTGATATAAAATATATATACATGCATATAAACACACACACACACACACACACACATATATTTAATATATATATAGGAGGTGAAAGAAGAAGAGGAGAGAGTAGATATAAATCGCCCTTATATAGCTGGGGGATCGATTACAGACACAAAGGTGTTCACAATCGATCACCCATCTCACTCTCACTTCTTCCTCCTCATGTCTGTCTGAGCTCAGATACACATCTGAATGGCTAGGGGGTTTTCCATGCCCTCCCGATCTCAAACACGGAGATCAGGAAGGAATGGAAAGTTTATGGGAGCTGCAGCATTTATGGACGAAAAAAAGGAACCGCTCGTCGAGCCGTCCGCGCGCAGCCTCTTTCTTAACGCACACTCACAGCAGCTGCAGCCCGCCGAAAAGTGCGTCCCAGCAGCTCCACATACACAGCAGAAAGAGGAGCACTCGCTACCAGACGTGATGACGTCAAACACGGACATCATCCAACAACTCATCCTCGCCAGCCCCGGGGAAGCCGAGGGAGAATACAACTTTCTCAAACTTCCCAACGAGCTCACTTGCGAGTCCTATGATTGCAGCCGCCATTTTTGCCTCAGCACAAACGGGGCCAGAATCACCAGGCACAGATGCGGACACCTCTTCCCTCGAGAAGAGTGCCGAACGAAAACGGAGCGCCCCGATAGGGAGACGCTCACAGTAAACAACAGACAAACACACACACAGACAGCGCCCTCAAGCACTGTCTATGCGCGCTCCTCTCCAGACAGAAAACGCCAGAAATGTGTAAATCAAGTGTCAGAAACCTGGGACACGGATGAACACACTCTCTTGAGCGTTTGTAAGGCATATTATAGAATCCCTTACCGAAGTCGACATAGCCGCGATCAGACAGAACAGACCCGAAAGACGAAAAGATACTGACTGATTCTCTAGGCGCTCCTTAAATACTTCCGGGTCGCGCCACATTACGTCATAGGCTGTCGCTGGCCAATGGAGATTGGAGTTGTTGGACAGTTGGCTTTCAGACATCGGGTCACGTGTGACGTTCCCCATAGCGGTAAACGCAGAGTTGAGTTCCCTTTCAAAAGGGAACACTCTTTAATATAATCCACTAAGAAACAGAAGGAAAACACAGGAGAATCACAGGTAACTACTTTGTACCTTTAACTTATACATTCAGTTTTAGTTCTCTCATGGTCTGGTGTTAGTCTAAAGAGAGACCAAACAAAAAAAAAACTAAATGATGAACACCTGATCAGAACTCAATCAATTTGTTGCAAAGGAAACCAACAAGCAGAGAACAGAGAAGTACAAAACCAAAAATAAAAATAAATTAAATGCGTGGGAGTGCGTTTGTGTGCAGTTTGCATTTCCAAACTGAGGATGTTTAGATCTCATCTCATCTTGAACCTGCTGAAATGTTCCTGTAAATATATTTTCTTTCCAAATGTGCATTTCCCCAGTAACCTGCAACAGTCCAGTGCTCGTTCTAAACGTTGTAGAGGAATTTTTATTGCTTATCATTTATTCTCCTGATTTATAAATGGATGCATTGATACTTGTTTTCTTGTCTTTTGTATCATTTAAAACAGATTGTTCAGTGGAAAATTACTGCTAACGCTGTTCTCTTTTAAGAAATGCTTCTGAAACTAACAAAGGAAGTGAGGCAAAGGTGCAAATGTGTTTGTCTGGCCAGCTTGGACTTCAATAGGGCATCTGCTAAGTTTTAGACCCCCCTCTTTTTTTTAATTTTTATGATCCTAATATGGTAACGTGTTATGATTGGTTTGGGGTAACAAGGAACAATAAGAGGGGTATATAAGACAGCCGCACTAGGTGAGGGCGTTCTTCTCTGTAGAACTGTGTAGAAATCATCTTTAAACAACCTTCTTGCAAGAATGATTTATCAATGCACATCACATTTAAAATTGCCCCCATAATCTTAAATTAAAATAACTTCCCCTCCCTCTTGCAATGACTTCTCTTCTCTTCTCTGATGACGTATTTACTGGAGCGAGAGCGGGACAACCTGTCAATCACATGATATTACAACAATGGCAGAGGTTTACTTGGATATACATCACAAAAGGGAAGAAAAGACTATCACAAATAAAGCTGCAAGCAGCGATGAAAGGGCCCTCACACCCGGGCTCACCGCCACCTGTTGGCCTTAGAAAAACAGTGTACAGTGGCCAACATGCATGTAAGTGAGTAAATACAGAAGAATTACAACAAGGTCATTTCAAAGTGCCACACTTCCTGCTGCCAACAGGTGGCGCTATGACTAACTGAATATTGGTATATAGATGTCTTTAGACCAGGACTCTTGTCACACATGTGAAGTTTGGAGCAGAAACAGTATGCTTGAGTTACAACAGCTTCCTCTTTCATGGCGAAACATCAGACTTTGTCAGTCACCACGGACACGCCCTTCAGCGTAAACTCAAGATCTTTGATATTTATCATCGCTATGGTCTTAAGTTTCTATGAGGAGTTAATTACAGTGTAAAATATGACATTTCCTGTTGCCCACAGGTGGCGCTATGACTGTAATTGAATATTGCCATGTAGATGTCTTCAGGCCAGGACTCATGCCTGAAGACGTTTGTGACGTTTGGGGCAGATCGGATATTGTATGCCAGAGTTACAACAACTTCCTGTTTCATGGCGAAACATCGAAAATTTGTCAGCTCTAGATCTTCGCAATTTAACGCTGCAAAGGCCTTTAGATTAGACTGACCAAATATGACATTGATCTGATTAAAGCTCTAGGAGGAGTTCGTTAAAGTACAATGTGTGGAAATGGCAAAAATTGCACACATTTTGCAGAGAAAATTCAAAATATCTCACTTCCTGTTGGTTTTCAGATTTTGTACCAAGAGACTTTTTTTGTAGGGATTGGGCTGTTACATGTGTGTACCGAATTTCATGTACGTGAAACTTAGTGTGAGAGCCATTTTGCCACACCTAATTCTGAAACCCATGACAGATAATTTTCACATCTTCTGATGCGTGTGCAAAGTTTCATGAGTTTTTGAGCATATTTAGGCCCTCAAAAAAGTGATTCATTTGCCAGAAGCGGAAGAATAATAAGAAGAAACGGAGCAATTCCAATAGGGTCCTCACACCATCGGTGCTCGGGCCCTAACCACTGTTCCATGTCAACTTTAAGGGCTGATGTCATGTTTTTGTTTTCACACATTGACCACAAGTTTGTTTGCCACTGGCTTTAAAAAGAAAACGAGTGCTGACTACATCTACAACGAACAAGGAACAAGATCATTTAATGTTTGACGGTTAAAGAGCAGTAATGTCTGATAGTATTTATGAAGATGTGATCAGGACTGAGTCTGAGAGAATGAACACGGACAGAATGGAGATGACAGTGGTAATCTACGAGAGTGCAGAATATGATCATGACTTCAGGACAGAGACAAACACACACCAACCACTTCAGCGTACAGGTAATCACATTCATTACTTTGATCAAATCATCAGAGTCTGCACATGTTCAGTCATCTAAAGTCATTCCTGTGGTGTTCAGAAGTGATTGTGTGAAGATCAGAAGCAGCTACAGTGTGTTTGGTTCTGCTTTGTGTTCTTCTGATGCTATTGTAGGATTTAATAATAGCCATTTGTATATGATTTTGGAGAGAGAATAAAACTGACTAAAATATTTACTCAGCCTGTGTGTTTCAGTTAGGATGGTCAGTCTGTTTCGTCCGATGTATTTTTTTTTGTCTGAGGCGGTTTCATCGGATGCCTAATTGTATGAGACCTTTTCCCGAGACCTGAAGTCTTTCAGTCTGAGGCACGATGCGATCCAATGACTGAAGCATTTTAGTCTGCGGCAGGATGCCTTTTCGTAATATGACTGAAGTCTGTGGATGTCCTAAAATGTACGCTGTACCTTAAGACTTCATAGTAATGTTCATGAGAATGCTGCTCTATCTTTGTGTTGGTGTAGAAACGGAAACCACAGGCTTGACTTTACAGGCATAGTGCTGTTAGTTACAATCGTTCTGTGGCAAACAAATGAAGATGTTTTGAAGATTTCACATAGGAACTTGAGGAAAAATTAAGCTTGACCTCATGTAAACGTAGTTCTTCAACGAAGTTGATTCGACTAATCTCATAATCATAGTAAAATGTGTGGCATGTTTTTAGTCACATTAAAAAAGATCACCAGTGGTCTTAAACTCAATTCCTGGAGGGCCACAGCTCTGCACAGTTTAGCTCCAACTAGCTCCAGCTCACACCTGTTTGGAAGTTTCTAGTAATTCTGAAGACCTAAGCTGGATCAGGTGTGTTTGATTAGAGTTGGAGCAAAACTGTGCATAATTTGTAACAAACAAACAAGAATAACCGCTCAGAAATGATAACCGTTGCTGATCAAGACTTCGCCAAGAGCTGCGTGTGAGTGTGTGCTTCATAGTGCATGGTTAAAGGGAAAATGGCCGTCAGGTGCGTGCACGATCAGTCCCAGGTATGTGGGTGTATGGGAAATGTAGTCTGACTGAACCTAGTACTCGGGAGAGGGCTCCCTCTGGCGGCCCGGGAGATATGGTGCAGGAGCTTCAATCGTGACAAGACCACTGTTAATCACATTTATTTTCTAGTAAATTTGTATCACTGATTGTACATACTCATTTAAAGCGTCTTCTGTGCCAGCCTCATTATGTCAATAAAGTTCAAAAACTTTACTCTAGCCTCCTTGAGCATTGCACCTCACATCATTTGGGACTTTACACTGACCTCAGATCATTTCCGTTCTCAGTGTAATGTGATTTTGATTTTCAATTTTAATTTCACTAGATTAAGTAAGGTGACTTTTTTCTTATGTATAATTTTACCGTGCTAATTTGAACCCGGCTGCCATATCTAACCACACTACCACAAGCGTAAATCCCAATTTCATTGGCTGAGGTTACAGTGACGGGTAGGTTTAGGGGTCAGGGTTGGGTGTAGGTAATTGTTACTGTAATTGACATGGCCAATTAAATGTTTAGAATCGGCTCCAGGGCGGGATTTCCGCTGAACTGGTTTGGGAAAAAAAAAAAAAAAAAAAAATCATGCCTACCACAATAGTGCCCTTTAGGAAGAGCTTTTTGTAATGCAAATATATTGGATTAACAGGAAGGGTGTCACATGCTCTTGTACTGTGACATACTTTTGCTATTTGAGACTTTTGTAGTCCTCTGCCACTTATTCCTCAACTACTAAAGTAGAAACACATATAGCTTCCATGATTTCTATGACCAGGTGAACAAAAATGTCTGAACCAAGAGAAACCATACAGGTACACATACAACACAAACATACAATTAGGAATTGAGAAAACATTTATCTTGATATCTGTCATTTTCAGGAAGTGATTGTGTGAAGATCAGAAGCTCCAGAGCAGCTGCAGTGTGTTTGGTGCTGCTGTGTGTTCTTCTGCTGACTGCAGTCATAGTGCTGTGTGTCCACATCCATACAAAGAGCACAAACTACACACCAGAGACACACCAGCTACTAACTAACATCACCAACCTCACAGAAGAGACACACCAGCTACTAACCACGAATACCAACCTCACAGAAGAGAAAGATGAGCTGAAAATAAAGAACAAAAAACTGACCAATGAGAGAAACCAACTAAAATTGGAGAACAATGATCTTCAGATGAGTCTTGGTAAACTTTCTTTTGTCATTTTAGTAGTTGCTACAGAGCAGGAATATAATCTGGTTAGTATTCATAGGTGTGTGAGTGTCAAGTGTAATTCTAGTGCACATATTCACAGTATGGAAAGAGTCTATAGTACAAAATAAATTCGATAACACTTTATTTCAATTGTCCACTTTACACATTCTACTGACTACAAGTAACTTTACAACTACATGTCAGTTTATTCTACTAATCCAGACCCTAACCCTACCCTAACAGTCTACTAATACTCTAATGAGAGTTAGCTGACTGCAGTTGCAAAGTTATTATAGTTAATCAATGTCTAAAGTGAACCATCAAAATAAAGTGAACCATATATTCAGATTGGAAAACCTATTTACAATGTAAAATGTAAAGAATGTACAAATGTTTCCTCTTTCTAGGATAATTAATAACAAATGTATGGAATTCCTAGATTTGGTGTGTAGGTACAATCCCTATGAATACTATTGAGATTGTGTTCATAACTGACACTTGTTAAGTGACGTGTTAGGGTTAAGTGACTTATTTTAAAAGAGATAGTTACCACCCACTAACACTAAAGCTCACAGATGAATAGTTAAAAGTGCTAATGGTTAAACTGGTTGTGTTTACAGATGGATGGGTTCACTATCAATCCAGTCTTTACTTCATTTCCTCTGAGAAGAGGAACTGGGCTGAGAGCAGAAGATACTGTACAGAGAGAGGAGCAGATCTGATCATCATAAACAACAGAGAGGAACAAGTGAGTGAAAGAGTGTGTGTGTGTGTGTGTGTGTGTGTTTAACTGCTGCCTGTAAATGATGAAATATATTTATGTGTTATTATTCTTAGGAATTTGTCACAAAACGTTCTGATGGTTTCTGGATTGGTCTGACTGACAGTGATGTGGAGGGCAGATGGAAATGGGTTGATGGCACCAACATGACCTCTGGGTAAGAAATCACTGAATTTAACTGATTATTCTCTAATAAATGATCATATCTCACTGTCAGTATCATATCACACAGAAAGCAGCACTGAACATCTAATGCTGATCTGTTTCAGGTTCTGGTGGTCTGGAGAGCCTAATAATTACAGAGGTGATGAAGACTGTGCTTCGACTCATTCAGCAGGATGGGCTGATTATCCATGTAATACAGCATTAAGATGGATCTGTGAGAAGATTATTTTTAAATGACACATTTCAATAAATGTGAGCATAATGCATTATGAACGCACAAGCAACTCATAATAATGTAATAAAGCAAAATTACACATTATGTAATGAGTATTACATTACTAATAACTTAAAACATAAAAATTTGTTTTGTTCCCTTGCCATATTATAAAAATCTAATCTAAACCTTAAACTATCTACAAAATGCACCAGATTGAAATATACATCAAATTATTACTACTGTACATTATATGAGTTATATGGCATATTTGGACTATGTAGGTGTTACAATAGTGGCTGCACCAGGGATGAGGCAGAATCAGTTTCACTGAATCACGTCACATTTACCTCAGGAAGATTTGGCCAATAATGACTTTAGTTCAGTAGTTATCTACAAAAAAGGAAAAAAAAAGTATTTCTCAAAAATGATTACAAACATATAATGACAGTTAGAAAGCAGAAGCTTTATTTTATTCATTTAGTGTATAAAACTTAAAATGTGTTTCTGGGTCAAATCAACTCAAAATGATGGAGCACATCATAATCACAAAGTTAGTAAAGTCTTTATGAAATTGTTGAGTTCACAATGCAGCCTAATGAGCCGACTTTTCTTTTAGTGTAATAGTTTCATCACTCCTTATTTTAAGACATCTTAGAGTGAAATCATACATTTAAGTACTGAGTAATATTAATTAACAACATGTACTTACTATACGGTTTAGTTTAGGGCTAGTTTCATGTATAATTTAATTATGCATAATTTACTGTTATAGTACTGTAAAATAAAGTATTACTGCTAGTTTTACGTTAAACTATTATTACAATTGTGCTGAAATGTATTAATATCCAATATTACCTTATGAACTGTCATTACAATTAAAGTTGCTATAGTGTTCATAATATAATAAATTTCTCCTACAAAAATCTGACATTATGTGAAAAGATTATTACATTGAAAAATCATTACATGAGCTCAAGTTTTTTTTTTTTAGAAAATGACTACATTTATGAAGAATTTATTACATTAATGATGTAATGCTTGTTACATTATGTCCATTTATTACATTACTCTTTATTATATTATGAGTTGATACAACTCCTAAATCACAATTATTGTGACTTAAATTCATGTTACTGTACTGCTCTTTATTATGCTGTTCTGTAATAAACTAAATGTAATATTAAAGCTTTAAAACTGAATTATCACAACTTTTATGTATTCAAATATGTCAAATCAAATCAATGAAATCAAAATTCATCATTGATATAAATCAGATATAAAAGTGTGTATGACTTTAATCTTTGCTACAGTGTGTGATTTGACAGGAATTTCATGTGATTAGTTACTATTTCACCCCTACATCTTCAGAGAGAGTATTTCCCCGTGTAATTTAGTTATGTCTACATGGCTTAACGGAGGAAATCTTGTAGCTGAAGTACAGTATTTTTCATCTTTCTAGAAACATCAGTTTTGGAAAGTTTGGCCATAACATTTTGAACAATCAAACAGTGGCAGGTTCCTGGTATAATTATTAAACTTATGTCAGTACAAGCGCCTGTATGACATTCTGCGTTGAGCTGAACTTCCTGTACCTGTACACAGGGCCGCATTAACAGTAGATAGGGCTGAAGCCCCAGGACCCGAGTAAGGAGGAAGCCTGTGGTTAGGGCTGTCATGATAACCGCAATATTGTAATACCACGATACTGACAAGCCAACCGCAGACAAATCCAAGCAACTGCCACAACCACAATGTTTATGTTTTTTCTTTTCATAAGGCTATGTCCTTCTTGTTTTAAACAATGCATGTGTAGCAAATTAGCTCAAAAGGGAAATATGAACAATTCATTATAAATGTTTGGATCAGTTAATATAATTAACTTAATGTAGCTGAATTAATATTACTATCAATTAATCTGTTCATCCAGCAAACACTCAGTATTGATCATCTATCAACTCTCAGAAAGAATATTTTTCTTGGCAACAGAAAAATTGAGATTGATTGATTATTGCTATTTTGAAGATGATATTTTTTATTACAAATATTAAGGATAATCACAAATGCTTTGTGCATATAACCTAGCGGTACAGTTAAGGCCAAGTTTACATAAACCTTGCAGAACGTTAATAATTTTAACAAAATAATAGGGACAAAATTGCCTGTTTTTATTTAGTGTTACCCTGAATAAGCTGTATCACATAACAGATGTTTACATACAGACCACAAGACAAAATAATAGATGAATTTACACAAAATTAACCCATTCAAAGGTGTACATTTACTTGAATCTTAATACTGTGTGTTGTTTCCTGCAGAGAGATTGGGACGATTCGAAGGGCCCTGGTCAGACATGGGGTCCATTCAATGTATTTTGTATTAAAGCAAGAGTTCAGAACTGTCAATTTCATTTATGAGGTCCAACAACACCCGATGAACGTGTCTATTGTTGTTTGTTGGCGTCTGTCTGTGGTGTGAATTGGCCTTTAGGTGCTTCACTAACCAGTCAGTGCATTTTCGGCACAGATCAGAGCATGTGTGGATCAGCACTTTACTGAACTGCACCAAAGACTTTATATACAGAAAGACGGTGCACTCACATTACTTAGAAATGGGAGAAAGTGCAATGCGTAAAATATGGCAGAATAAGTCCCGCCTTCTAAATAAAAGAACAGATTGGTGAAGTCTACGCATCACTTCAGTTGCTGTTAAAAGCTCCGGTTTCTGGTGTTTTGAGACTGTTACGTACTGCTCCGAGACTGAGTGAAGATACAAATGGAGCTTGTTTTAGAGGCACAATCCAGAACCGTAATCCAAATACAGGCAATGAGTCAAACACAAGAAGGCAGTCCAAACAAACAAACAACACTTCAGGGAACTCAGGCAAAAGGAGGAATCCAAGGAAGTCAAAAATCCAAGAATCATACCCAGAATTACAACATACAAAACCTCACAGTGAATGACAGAATGAACCAGGCTTATGTACACAGAGTTAACAAGGCTAATGAGCAACAGCTAAATGTAATCATGGCTCATTAGTCTGACAAAGGATTATGGGGAATGGAGTCCGTGATAGTGGGGAAATAGTCCGGGTTGGAGTGCCCTCTGGTGGTAATCCCGGGCACTCTCACTGGTGATTGTGACAGAGAAGCACTCAGGACTGCACATGCGCATTGCTTGGGAAAGAAGCTTCTTTGTTTTTTTTTTGTTTTTCTGACGGCTGCGTTCACACAACAGCAGAATACAGATGTTAGTACTGTTTTAGAGAGATAAATATGGTTCTGTTCACATCCCAGGTGAAAAAATACTATAGTAAATTGTAGTATACTGTATATGTTATAATGTTTACAACACTTTGTTAATGCATGCTACATCATACTGTAGTATTAACTAAAGTGAACTGATAAACTGTAATAAATACTGTAGTATACTGTAAGGATGGATTTTACTAAGACTAAATTCAAGATTCCCATCCTGTAATAAAACAATAAAATTCTCTAATCTGAAGAGAGGATCTGCGAGAAAGAACACAGGACAACACTTGGTTTAACCTCCTCTCTTCCCTCCCATGCTGAGTTCCTGACTCCTCAATAAAAATTAACCATTTGCTCGGATCCCCAAAACCAGGCGTGTGACCCGTTGGGGCACGAGAAAAGGTCCAGTAAAAGCTGCATAAATATTTGGGTGCTAAATGTTTATAGCCCTTTTGTTTTAACTTGGGGTATTTAAAGGGATTTGGCAAACCACTCAGGGAAGCATCTGCATTCAGAACTTCCCGCACAATTGTTGTGTGTATCTCTCTATTTGCCAGGTATGCTGAATTTTAATATTTTGTTGTGAAATGTACTTTGCATTTTATGCTGATCAGTTGTGTGATGTATTCTTTTAATTTGTAATTCTTTTAATTGATTATTTATCCTGCCTGGCAAAAACAATAAATGTTAATTTTGATTTATCTTGGATTCCTCTAAAATCATTATGACTAGTAGATTATTAGAGTCCTTCCCTTCCGTAAATCTGCGTCAGGACAGGTCAAACTAGAGAGCCCCATGAAAGGAGCATGGAAGCACATCATGGGACTTTTTGAGTTTGTCTGTTATTGAATTAGCAAGTTGCAGTATCGTGACTAAGAAAACTGTATTTTTGTATGAACAAGCATGTGGCGGTTCGACTCAAATGCATTAGTAAACTCTGCACCCTCTGACTAAGAATCATAAACTGGCGAATTTATGTTGAGAGAACGCAGTCGGCCGTTGTGAAATTCTCTATGTGGTGATTCGGTCCGTAATGAACGAATAACTGACTTTATGAGGTATCCAGAATGATCAAAGACCTAAATTAAAGCACAACTAATCTCATGATCAGCTGTTACATCGGAAAGATTGTAAAACTAAGAGTCAGTTATAATTGGAGTCAGATAAAATCATTTATCAGAACTGAATTAGAAACCAAAGTTGTATTAATTTAAGCTGAATTTTACAGAAGTGCCAGAGGACGTACACGCGAAATACCTTCGACCAGACCACTAGATGCCGTCGTTGGGCTAGTGGGTGGAACCTTACAAAGTGGTGACCCCGACGTGATCCTCCAGTCTCAAGTGAGTGACGTCATCTGCCGCGACAATTCAGATCCAAACGGTGCATGAGGTTTGAGATTATCCTTCTCAGTCTGCAGCTACTGTGGTAAGTCCATCTTTGTTTACCTTTTTAGAAACGTTTGAGGGAAAACCTAGACGCACCTCATATAGACAGACACATTTGTAGAACGGGTCGATATACCCAGGATAGACCGGAACCGAAAAAAACCCGGTGGTGTTTGAGATTATTAGAGAAACAACATAGCTTATCAGGGAAATGATAGTAGTTTGAGTGTAGACAGGGATATAATGGAAACTCTTGGTTTGCAGATAAAAGATCTCCTTTATTGTCTGCGTAACAAGGGAGTAGATTTTGATTGGAACAATGACCAAATTCTAGCCTGGTACGTTACCGAAAATTACTGGTCGCGATTGTTTATATGCTTCGTCGAAATGATTTGGCAATTATTGCAGAAAACGAACGTGTGATAGCGAACATAAAAGAGCTAGAAGCAGCGCGATCAGATGAGCTGAGAAAGCTCAGAGCACAGGTTGAAGCATCTGTGTATGAAAAACAAACTTGGGCAAGACAGGGCGACGCGATGGAAACGCAAATTAAAAAGCTTGAAAAGAAGCTAAAATTGGATAAAAAATATACATCCGCTTTCAAAGAGTGTTGCGGGTCTGCTGGGTTTCCCGTAGCTGCAGTCAAAATAGCGGCGTGAAATTCTAAGAATGGAGGCTGGTTAGTTAACATGCTTATTGATAAAGAAATGCATTTCTGAACTGCCCCGATCTGCTCGGGGATGTTGAGGGACATCCACACACATGCCAACCTAAACAGGAGGCACAAAGCCTCGTACATGACCAGCCACTAACAGGCCAAGTGCAGGTGTACATTGATGGTTCTCGATTCTGCCAAAATGGTCATTTTTATACTGGCTGTGCAGTGTGGGCTCCTCATTTCCCAGATACAGATGCGAAACAGCAGTTGTTGTTTAAATTACCGGCTAACATATCCGCACAGGAAGCTGAACTAACTGCATTGCTAGAAGTGACCAAGGCACACCCTGAACCGCTCTGCGTATATACGAACAGCCGTTACGCGTATGGCGTGGTAACAGATTTTATGGCTCAATGGCAATTGCGGAACTTCCTCACGTCTGCCGGAACACCGATAAAACATTTCAACACTATAACTGCAATTTGGCAAGAAATACAAGCGCGAGAAGCCCCTATATCTGTTGTAAAAGTACGTGCACACATTAACAAAAATCCAGATGTGCATGAAAAAAACAACAATATTGTTGACCAATTGGCTAAGCTGGCAGCAGTAAAAGGTGACCTATGGCAAAACGAAACACCCTCTGTTTCTGTGGCAAGCGCAGCGCAAGTTACACCCATAGACCTCGAACAGTATCAGCAAGATCTGTGGGTCTCTGACGGAGAACTTGTACCACACTTGAAACATGATCAGATGGTTAACATAACCGAAGGCATAGTTATCCGAGATGGAAAATTTGTTGTTCCAGAAGCGCTTCAAAAGCCAATAATCAAATTGTATCATGAATATGCGCATGTGTCTGCAACAAAAACAGCACAATTGATACAAAAACAATTTTGGTGGCAAGGAATGACAGCTGACATTGAAAGATGGTGCAACACCTGTCTGGTGTGTGCCACAATTAACCAGGGGAAACTAGGCCGAACAAATCTGCGCAGGCCAGAACCACCTAAAGGACCCTGGGAGTCCTTACAATTGGATTTCATTGGTCCGCTACCCCGTGCCAAAGGGGGGTATCGATATTGCCTTGTGATAATTGATAAATTCTCAAAATGGGTCGAAGCAATTCCCACTCGCAATAACACCGCAAACACAGTGGCACGTGTGATGGCGTACCAAATCATCCCTCTTTGGGGAGCACCAATTAATTATGATCTTCCTTCTCCATAGAACAGTCACTGCAATTCCATGGAGGCCGGATGCCAGGGCGGTATCTGGACCCACCTGCATCGAATTGGGACAACGTGTCACACTCGCACACACCCTAGGATGCGGGAGATGGGTATGAAAATATATTAAGGGGCCATCCACACCTTACATTCCAATTACATACAAAGAAATAGTCACATGGCCCCCTGGATTAGCACCGGAACCAAATTGTGTAACTAAGATTTGCTGTAAGACAGGGTCTACTCATCTCCCAGACACAAACATCACAGGTTACACACTCGCACCAAAATTTCACCACAACCTCACTACCTGGAATCAACTTAAAGAGTACCCAGGTTCAAAAATTGGTAGTCAGAACCTGCTGTTTAAAATCAAGAATTATGGGGAAGATCCTAAAATTTTTTACTTCATTAAGGGTCTAGAACCAGCAACATATAGATGCAAGCACACTACAACACATAATAATACACATTTGAAGTTTACTGAACTTCTTTTCAACCTGACAAATCCTATATCAAAAAATAATTTAAAAACATTTGTTTGGACCGGACGAAAAGAAGGAACATACTGTGTGGGAAAATGTGAGGCAAATATGGACGATTTTACTAGCCCTCAGAACTGTTCATGGACTTTGCATCATTGCTTTAATCTAACTACTTGTGGATATAGAAAGCCCACACAGTGTCCAAAATTACATCCTACCCCTCTGGGTGGCCTTATCAAAGGAAATGTAAATAAAACTTTGCTTCATGATGTCAATCTTGTGATAACACATGTGACGTTTAATATCTCTAATATTTTGTCTGCTTATGTAGAACATTGTAACCAGAATGATGAAACTTATACATGGCTACAGTCACGCATCGATGATTACAAAAACAGACTTGCAGTCCAAACTCCACCTGCTCGTACTAAACGAGACCTGTTTGGAAATATAGCAGGCCTTTTTGGGTCAGTTAATTCTATATCTAACACTTACAAAATAACAGGTCAATCTCAATTTTCAACATGGTTGGCAAATCAGGTGGCCACTGGTTTTCAACACATCACCAATAGTAATGAGAATATAATTAAAGCGGTCAGATCTGAAGCGCAGGAGCTTCTGACGACCAGCCAAACAATTTTCAATCAGACCCGTACCATCGAGCATGACTTAGCCTCTAGATTGTATGCACAAGATTTGTTTACGGCAGCAAGACAAGAAATTTTAGATCTTCGTCTTCATAAGATACCTAGACATGTTTTAAACGATCTTATAGAAATTTTAGATTTGCATAGATGGCTTACATCAAAAAAAATGAAGAATATTAACTATTCTGAATTGTTGTCAACATTAATGATGTATACTGGAAATTAATGTATTGGTTGTATTGGGTTTTTTGCCACTTTCCCTCTAATTCACCCAGATCAAGTCTACCTAAATTCCACTACCATACGCTCTGTTGGTGTAGTAGTGAAGGATCAGATCATTAAATGGGACCATCTTACGGGGTATATGACTTTGAAGGGCACTGAAACCTTATTTACCACTCGCACCTGTTGTCATGAAACATCTAGTTACATTATCTGTACTTTGCAGACACTTTGCAACCTTTTTCTGCCAATGATTCTAAGCTCATTAATGTGCAGTCTTTGCATGGCCATTCCGATGCTGTCCAAGTATCTCACACTCAGTGGTGCGTCGTAAGTGAGATGAATTCCTTCACCTACGGGGGTCTGACCTGCTCTGCAAACCACACTTTCTGCTTGGAAGTGAAAGAGGACTTTACAATGGGCCAGATAAACATCCTGGGAAAGGTACCGCTAGATGTAGACGTTTCTCCATGGTGGGAAGACACTTTTTATGAGCAGAGTACACAAGCTTTGGTCAACACGATGGACTTAGTGCAAGGGATTCTTTTGCAGACTGAATACCACCTCAACCAAGCACAAGTGGAAGCAAACTTGGCGAAAAGAACTGCAGAGATCCTGTCTAGCTCCTCTACGCGCTCAGCTTGGTATGCTTACACCTGGTGGGACTGGATGTTTCGCGGATGCGCCATCGGCAGTGTGCTCATCTTCTTATTCACTCTCATCCAGTGCTGCTACTTCAGATGTCTTCTCCGTATAATGCGCACTTCAACCAATGTGGCCATCGAGCTCAGTCCACTACAGGTACCAGCCCTACAGAAGCTACAATCATAAGCAAGCTGCAAGAAATCCATGGAAAGTGGCCCCTCAGGGACTGCTCTGTATCTGCCCCAAGGGGCCAAGGGCGGAACTGTAAGGATGGATTTTAGTAAGACTGAATTCAAGATTCCTATCCTGTAATAAAACAATAAAATTCTCTAATCTGAAGAGAGGATCTGCGAGAAAGAGCACAGGACAACACCTGGTTCAACCTCCTCTCTTCCCCCCCATGCTGAGTTCCTGACTCCTCACACCTTCTCCTTCCCTTCAGGCCATGCAAGTCTCACAAATCTGCTATCTTAGTTGTTTTAAGTGACATCAGTGAAAATACTTCTGGTGCGATTGGTAAGAGGGTTTCACTCCCACTACAATAGAACAGACAAGAATAAAGAAAACAAAACCTGTTCTCCTGGGGTGGGAGGTGTCCCAATAAAAATTAACCATTTGCTCGGATCCCCAAAACCAGGCGTGTGACCCGTTGGGGCACGAGAAAAGGTCCAGTAAAAGCTGCATAAATATTTGGGTGCTAAATGTTTATAGCCCTTTTGTTATAACTTGGGGTATTTAAAGGGATTTGGCAAACCACTCAGGGAAGCATCTGCATTCAGAACTTCCCGCACAATTGTTGTGTGTATCTCTCTATTTGCCAGGTATGCTGAATTTTAATATTTTGTTGTGAAATATACTTTGCATTTTATGCATTACGGTCCATAATGAACGAATAATTGACTTTATGAGGTATCCAGAATGATCAAAGACCTAAATTAAAGCACAACCTAACCTTACAATACTTTAGCTTTTACTACAGTAAACTGTAGTGTATATTGTAGTATAATATACCCTATAGTTGTAGAAAACTTTATTGGGTACAGTATTGGGTAAAGTAATTTGTTTACATTACTAGAGTTGTTATATTATCACAGCAACTAGAATTACCACAACAAATTAATTCAAGTACTTTACTATAGTATGGTTCAAAAACACTATAGTATTTACTATAAATTACTATAGTATTTTTTCACCTGGGACAGTCTGGATATGAAACTAAAGTTTCTTCCTTTCAGGACTACAAATGAATTTTGTGAGTGAATTTATTAAACGGGGGGAGTTTAAATATGCAAGAAACAAGCAGGAACACTGTGATAATGAGAAGCAACTTTCCCTAGCAATGTCGAGCAACCAGCAGAAATACTCCAGAAACCAAAATCAAAAACCCTTATCTTTATTACTTCTGTTAATGTCAGTAGGTGTTATTCACGACTATATATATATATATATATATATATATATATATATACATATATATATATACATATATATATATATATGACTTAATTTTGTACTTTAGACTTTACACATAAATACACTGAGAGATTCTTTTCAGTTGATGTGTGCTGTGTTAAGTGTATAAACAATATCATGTTTGTTATTCTACAGAAAGTGTTTGTGTGAAGATCAGGAGCTCCAGAGCAGCTGCAGTGTGTTTGGTGCTGCTGTGTGTTCTTCTGCTGACTGCAGTCATAGTGCTGTGTGTCACGTTCACTATTTTTAAATGACACATTTCAATAAATATGTGAGCATAATGCATTATGAACACACAAGCAACTTATATAAATGTAATAAAGCAAAATGTAATAACTGCACATTATGTAACAAGTATTACATTACTAATAACTTAAAACCAGTGGTGTGCGGTGGTGTTTTAAATTGAGGAGGCAAAGTTATATGTACATAATTTGTACATACATGCCATCCACACAGGATAAATGTTCTCACCAAACAGATCTGAAAAACTGTGCTGAACTCTAGAGAACGGAAGCTAAAAACTAGCACCGTACCTCAAGCTTGAATACAAGTTCAAGGGGTCCAGGGGAACATGATATAGAATGATCAAGGTTCTAGAAAGTGGGGCCTAGCATACACTGCATGACTTATCTACGCAAAGATAAGGGCCTACCACCTGAGATACAGCACCAAGAAGGCTAATGACAGCCTATAACCTTAGCTGTAAAACTCAGCCATAACACCTACATAATAATGAGGGGGAATAGGCATACGGCCTAGCGACTCCCTCAGGAGGAGGCCATAACTAGGAACTATACAACCTTACAAGGGATAGTAATTTTACATAACGGGTGATTTAAAACAAAAACACCTAACCTAGCTCTAGCCTAGGCCGCTAACTATGGCCTACGGGCCACAGAGGCCTGGGCTTCACTTTAAATCCTCTAAAAATGAGGAGAAAAGCAAAGCACTACAAGCTAAACAGTGCCAGATGGCCGGTGAAGGCCATCCTACACATAAATAACTGAAGTGACGAGTGCTAACTCAAACCAAACTAACAGTATTAGCTGAGAAGCTACTCTATCATAGGAGGCTACAAAATAGCAGCCATAATGTGGCCTGCATGTGTAAACTAGTCAACCTAATGATTCAGTTATACAGTTATTTTGCCCAAACTTTACTGACTACATACTCAGGAAAACTATGCAGGAAAAACAAGGTCTACACTTTTATAAACATAAAAATATAGACCCAGCTTACCTTCCTGCGGCTCGTAGAACGAAGATTTCTCCTCCTTATTTCTTGCATGAAGAAGGATGTAGCGTCTGGACCAATCAGACACACAGTTATTCATTATATCTAATGAATTACCCAGAAACTCACTCTCTCACAAGTCCTGTTAATTCCATCCCCCACAACTGCAATACAGCGACAGAATAGGTGTCCTATTTCTATTTTATTGCGGTCAGGAATGTGCAGAGAAGACTCGGATTTCATTCTTTCTGAGAAGGAAAAATAAACCCGTTTAATCCTATATATTCTATATATAACCACATGGGAAATGTATAAACGTGTATCTAATTTTCCCTGCTCATGATTTTCCTTTTATAAGGTTTATTCTATGTATTAATTCTCTCTTTTGAACTATTTTTGTATTAATGTTTCAGAGTTGCAAAGTTATAATTACCTAAAATCACATGGGTAGCATGTTTGGTATCTACGGACTCCAACTTTCGTTTTCTATTTGGTAATTTATGTTACATGTTACTAACTCTGTGACACATTAGTATTGTAAGAATCTAGAAGGTTCTTCTCTCAAACATCCAATCCAATGTCTTATGCTAATATCTTGCTACAGGACAAAGACTCGTAAAAGTTTCCCTCTGAGGGGAAAACTCCTTATTGGCTCAGACACCTCAAGTGGGTGCGACATGTTCACCCTTTAAAATCACTGATCACAAGATCACACCCCTCTCCTTTTCCTGCTCCGTGGACGACTGAAAAGACCCCTTGTTGCTGCAGGCCTCCCCAGGCCAAGGCCTGCAACCCAGCCATGTGCTCATCTATGACAGAGAGAAAGAACTTTGTTCCCCACTAAGAGTCAAATTAACAGCTTAAGTTGTTTCATATTACTTCATCCAACGCAGAAGATACTGGTAACAACTTCGGACCGAATCATCGATTTCTCCTCAGTCTGCAGATCCGATGCTCCTCAGCCTAAAGACACCTTGCAAGTATTGTACATTTGAACACTAAACAGCGATTTAGTATTAATGTGTAAACCACCTGTCAGCAAAGGTGTTTTATTACTGAGAAATCTGATGATTCTTTTCCAGACTGTCTTTGACTCTTTCCGTAGCTCTATTTCCGGTCCCACTTCCGGTTCAACTCTATCATTGCTCATTTTAACCTACGCATGTGTGTGACCTGCGTGTATGTTTTGTGTTTGTTAGTTTAGTTATGTGTTTGTGAGTTAGTTAATAAAGATTGTGCACAATAGATGTTTGGTTCTGACTCCGTCCGCTAATAAATCTGCTGAAATGATTTAGATCTTGACTACAGGCTCTGAGTAGTACTGTACAAATAGAATGTTGTTTTTCCATAACCTGGAAATGAACATTTCTTAGTGTTCTTGTTTATTAAGTCTAAGTGTTCACTGGACGAACAGGTTCATTGATCATCAAAATGAGTTATAAATAATTATTAATATTTCCCCTTTGAATTAATTCGCTACAAGGATGAAACCAAAAGTTCTTTTAAGCCTAAAAGCACTTAACACTATCAAGCCAGAGGGCAGCCTTAGAAAAATATTATCAAAGGCCCAGCCGTCAGCCTGACTGTTAAACAAGCACCTGAGCATGTAAAATGCTTTGATATAAAATATATATACATGCATATAAACACACACACACACACACACACATATATTTAATATATATATAGGAGGTGAAAGAAGAAGAGGAGAGAGTAGATATAAATCGCCCTTATATAGCTGGGGGATCGATTACAGACACAAAGGTGTTCACAATCGATCACCCATCTCACTCTCACTTCTTCCTCCTCATGTCTGTCTGAGCTCAGATACACATCTGAATGGCTAGGGGGTTTTCCATGCCCTCCCGATCTCAAACACGGAGATCAGGAAGGAATGGAAAGTTTATGGGAGCTGCAGCATTTATGGACGAAAAAAAGGAACCGCTCGTCGAGCCGTCCGCGCGCAGCCCCTTTCTTAACGCACACTCACAGCAGCTGCAGCCCGCCGAAAAGTGCGTCTCAGCAGCTCCACATACACAGCAGAAAGAGGAGCACTCGCTACCAGACGTGATGACGTCAAACACGGACATCATCCAACAACTCATCCTCGCCAGCCCCGGGGAAGCCGAGAGAGAATACAACTTTCTCAAACTTCCCAACGAGCTCACTTGCGAGTCCTATGATTGCAGCCGCCATTTTTGCCTCAGCACAAACGGGGCCAGAATCACCAGGCACAGATGCGGACACCTCTTCCCTCGAGAAGAGTGCCGAACGAAAACGGAGCGCCCCGATAGGGAGACGCTCACAGTAAACAACAGACAAACACACACACAGACAGCGCCCTCAAGCACTGTCTATGCGCGCTCCTCTCCAGACAGAAAACGCCAGAAATGTGTAAATCAAGTGTCAGAAACCTGGGACACGGATGAACACACTCTCTTGAGCGTTTGTAAGGCATATTATAGAATCCCTTACCGAAGTCGACATAGCCGCGATCAGACAGAACAGACCCGAAAGACGAAAAGATACTGACTGATTCTCTAGGCGCTCCTTAAATACTTCCGGGTCGCGCCATATTACGTCATAGGCTGTCGCTGGCCAATGGAGATTGGAGTTGTTGGACAGTTGGCTTTCAGACATCGGGTCACGTGTGACGTTCCCCATAGCGGTAAACGCAGAGTTCAGTTCCCTTTCAAAAGGGAACACTCTTTAATATAATCCACTAAGAAACAGAAGGAAAACACAGGAGAATCACAGGTAACTACTTTGTACCTTTAACTTATACTCTCAGTTTTAGTTCTCTCATGGTCTGGTGTTAGTCTAAAGAGAGACCAAACAAAAAAAAAACTAAATGATGAACACCTGATCAGAACTCAATCAATTTGTTGCAAAGGAAACCAACAAGCAGAGAACAGAGAAGTACAAAACCAAAAATAAAAATAAATTAAATGCGTGGGAGTGCGTTTGTGTGCAGTTTGCATTTCCAAACTGAGGATGTTTAGATCTCATCTCATCTTGAACCTGCTGAAATGTTCCTGTAAATATATTTTCTTTCCAAATGTGCATTTCCCCAGTAACCTGCAACAGTCCAGTGCTCGTTCTAAACGTTGTAGAGGAATTTTTATTGCTTATCATTTATTCTCCTGATTTATAAATGAATGCATTGATACTTGTTTTCTTGTCTTTTGTATCATTTAAAACAGATTGTTCAGTGGAAAATTACTGCTAACGCTGTTCTCTTTTAAGAAATGCTTCTGAAACTAACAAAGGAAGTGAGGCAAAGGTGCAAATGTGTTTGTCTGGCCAGCTTGGACTTCAATAGGGCATCTGCTAAGTTTTAGACCCCCCTCTTTTTTTTAATTTTTATGATCCTAATATGGTAACGTGTTATGATTGGTTTGGGGTAACAAGGAACAATAAGAGGGGTATATAAGACAGCCGCACTAGGTGAGGGCGTTCTTCTCTGTAGAACTGTGTAGAAATCATCTTTAAACAACCTTCTTGCAAGAATGATTTATCAACGCACATCACATTTAAAATTGCCCCCATAATCTTAAATTAAAATAACTTCCCCTCCCTCTTGCAATGACTTCTCTTCTCTTCTCTGATGACGTATTTACTGGAGCGAGAGCGGGACAACCTGTCAATCACATGATATTACAACAATGGCAGAGGTTTACTTGGATATACATCACAAAAGGGAAGAAAAGACTATCACAAATAAAGCTGCAAGCAGCGATGAAAGGGCCCTCACACCCGGGCTCACCGCCACCTGTTGGCCTTAGAAAAACAGTGTACAGTGGCCAACATGCATGTAAGTGAGTAAATACAGAAGAATTACAACAAGGTCATTTCAAAGTGCCACACTTCCTGCTGCCAACAGGTGGCGCTATGACTAACTGAATATTGGTATATAGATGTCTTTAGACCAGGACTCTTGTCACACATGTGAAGTTTGGAGCAGAAACAGTATGCTTGAGTTACAACAGCTTCCTCTTTCATGGC
The DNA here is from genome assembly GCA_037101425.1 of Elopichthys bambusa. Taxonomy (NCBI): domain Eukaryota; kingdom Metazoa; phylum Chordata; class Actinopteri; order Cypriniformes; family Xenocyprididae; genus Elopichthys; species Elopichthys bambusa. The sequence goes on from CM074454.1 coordinate 24,863,944, forward strand.
GAAACATCAGACTTTGTCAGTCACCACGGACACGCCCTTCAGCGTAAACTCAAGATCTTTGATATTTATCATCGCTATGGTCTTAAGTTTCTATGAGGAGTTAATTACAGTGTAAAATATGACATTTCCTGTTGCCCACAGGTGGCGCTATGACTGTAATTGAATATTGCCATGTAGATGTCTTCAGGCCAGGACTCATGCCTGAAGACGTTTGTGACGTTTGGGGCAGATCGGATATTGTATGCCAGAGTTACAACAACTTCCTGTTTCATGGCGAAACATCGAAAATTTGTCAGCTCTAGATCTTCGCAATTTAACGCTGCAAAGGCCTTTAGATTAGACTGACCAAATATGACATTGATCTGATTAAAGCTCTAGGAGGAGTTCGTTAAAGTACAATGTGTGGAAATGGCAAAAATTGCACACATTTTGCAGAGAAAATTCAAAATATCTCACTTCCTGTTGGTTTTCAGATTTTGTACCAAGAGACTTTTTTTGTAGGGATTGGGCTGTTACATGTGTGTACCGAATTTCATGTACGTGAAACTTAGTGTGAGAGCCATTTTGCCACACCTAATTCTGAAACCCATGACAGATAATTTTCACATCTTCTGATGCGTGTGCAAAGTTTCATGAGTTTTTGAGCATATTTAGGCCCTCAAAAAAGTGATTCATTTGCCAGAAGCGGAAGAATAATAAGAAGAAACGGAGCAATTCCAATAGGGTCCTCACACCATCGGTGCTCGGGCCCTAACCACTGTTCCATGTCAACTTTAAGGGCTGATGTCATGTTTTTGTTTTCACACATTGACCACAAGTTTGTTTGCCACTGGCTTTAAAAAGAAGACGAGTGCTGACTACATCTACAACGAACAAGGAACAAGATCATTTAATGTTTGACGGTTAAAGAGCAGTAATGTCTGATAGTATTTATGAAGATGTGATCAGGACTGAGTCTGAGAGAATGAACACGGACAGAATGGAGATGACAGTGGTAATCTACGAGAGTGCAGAATATGATCATGACTTCAGGACAGAGACAAACACACACCAACCACTTCAGCGTACAGGTAATCACATTCATTACTTTGATCAAATCATCAGAGTCTGCACATGTTCAGTCATCTAAAGTCATTCCTGTGGTGTTCAGAAGTGATTGTGTGAAGATCAGAAGCAGCTACAGTGTGTTTGGTTCTGCTTTGTGTTCTTCTGATGCTATTGTAGGATTTAATAATAGCCATTTGTATATGATTTTGGAGAGAGAATAAAACTGACTAAAATATTTACTCAGCCTGTGTGTTTCAGTTAGGATGGTCAGTCTGTTTCGTCCGATGTATTTTTTTTTGTCTGAGGCGGTTTCATCGGATGCCTAATTGTATGAGACCTTTTCCCGAGACCTGAAGTCTTTCAGTCTGAGGCACGATGCGATCCAATGACTGAAGCATTTTAGTCTGCGGCAGGATGCCTTTTCGTAATATGACTGAAGTCTGTGGATGTCCTAAAATGTACGCTGTACCTTAAGACTTCATAGTAATGTTCATGAGAATGCTGCTCTATCTTTGTGTTGGTGTAGAAACGGAAACCACAGGCTTGACTTTACAGGCATAGTGCTGTTAGTTACAATCGTTCTGTGGCAAACAAATGAAGATGTTTTGAAGATTTCACATAGGAACTTGAGGAAAAATTAAGCTTGACCTCATGTAAACGTAGTTCTTCAACGAAGTTGATTCGACTAATCTCATAATCATAGTAAAATGTGTGGCATGTTTTTAGTCACATTAAAAAAGACACGCAATCACCAGTGGTCTTAAACTCAATTCCTGGAGGGCCACAGCTCTGCACAGTTTAGCTCCAACTAGCTCCAGCTCACACCTGTTTGGAAGTTTCTAGTAATTCTGAAGACCTAAGCTGGATCAGGTGTGTTTGATTAGAGTTGGAGCAAAACTGTGCATAATTTGTAACAAACAAACAAGAATAACCGCTCAGAAATGATAACCGTTGCTGATCAAGACTTCGCCAAGAGCTGCGTGTGAGTGTGTGCTTCATAGTGCATGGTTAAAGGGAAAATGGCCGTCAGGTGCGTGCACGATCAGTCCCAGGTATGTGGGTGTATGGGAAATGTAGTCTGACTGAACCTAGTACTCGGGAGAGGGCTCCCTCTGGCGGCCCGGGAGATCTGGTGCAGGAGCTTCAATCGTGACAAGACCACTGTTAATCACATTTATTTTCTAGTAAATTTGTATCACTGATTGTACATACTCATTTAAAGCGTCTTCTGTGCCAGCCTCATTATGTCAATAAAGTTCAAAAACTTTACTCTAGCCTCCTTGAGCATTGCACCTCAAAAATGTCTGAACCAAGAGAAACCATACAGGTACACATACAACACAAACATACAATTAGGAATTGAGAAAACATTTATCTTGATATCTGTCATTTTCAGGAAGTGATTGTGTGAAGATCAGAAGCTCCAGAGCAGCTGCAGTGTGTTTGGTGCTGCTGTGTGTTCTTCTGCTGACTGCAGTCATAGTGCTGTGTGTCCACATCCATACAAAGAGCACAAACTACACACCAGAGACACACCAGCTACTAACTAACATCACCAACCTCACAGAAGAGACACACCAGCTACTAACCACGAATACCAACCTCACAGAAGAGAAAGATGAGCTGAAAATAAAGAACAAAAAACTGACCAATGAGAGAAACCAACTAAAATTGGAGAACAATGATCTTCAGATGAGTCTTGGTAAACTTTCTTTTGTCATTTTAGTAGTTGCTACAGAGCAGGAATATAATCTGGTTAGTATTCATAGGTGTGTGAGTGTCAAGTGTAATTCTAGTGCACATATTCACAGTATGGAAAGAGTCTATAGTACAAAATAAATTCGATAACACTTTATTTCAATTGTCCACTTTACACATTCTACTGACTACAAGTAACTTTACAACTACATGTCAGTTTATTCTACTAATCCAGACCCTAACCCTACCCTAACAGTCTACTAATACTCTAATGAGAGTTAGCTGACTGCAGTTGCAAAGTTATTATAGTTAATCAATGTCTAAAGTGAACCATCAAAATAAAGTGAACCATATATTCAGATTGGAAAACCTATTTACAATGTAAAATGTAAAGAATGTACAAATGTTTCCTCTTTCTAGGATAATTAATAACAAATGTATGGAATTCCTAGATTTGGTGTGTAGGTACAATCCCTATGAATACTATTGAGATTGTGTTCATAACTGACACTTGTTAAGTGACGTGTTAGGGTTAAGTGACTTATTTTAAAAGAGATAGTTACCACCCACTAACACTAAAGCTCACAGATGAATAGTTAAAAGTGCTAATGGTTAAACTGGTTGTGTTTACAGATGGATGGGTTTACTATCAATCCAGTCTTTACTTCATTTCCTCTGAGAAGAGGAACTGGACTGAGAGCAGAAGATACTGTACAGAGAGAGGAGCAGATCTGATCATCATAAACAACAGAGAGGAACAAGTGAGTGAAAGAGTGTGTGTGTGTGTGTTTAACTGCTGCCTGTAAATGATGAAATATATTTATGTGTTATTATTCTTAGGAATTTGTCACAAAATGTTCTGATAGTTTCTGGATTGGTCTGACTGACAGTAATGAAGAGGGCAGATGGGAATGGGTTGATGGCACCAACATGACCTCTGGGTAAGAAATCACTGAATTTAACTGATTATTATCTAATAAATGATCATATCTCACAGTCATTATCATATCACACAGAAAGCAGCACTGAACATCTAATGCTGATCTGTTTCAGGTTCTGGTGGTCTGGAGAGCCAGATAGTTACAGAGGTGATGAAGACTGTGCTTTGACTCATTCAACAAGATGGGCTGATTATCCATGTAAAGACGCATTAAGATGGATCTGTGAGAAGACTATTGTAAATGACACATTTTAATAAATATGTGAGCATAATGCATTATGAACACACAAGCTTTTTTTAAAACTTAAACCAGCTACAAAATGCACCAGATTTAAATATACATAAAATGATTACTACTATTAGTACTACTGTACACAGGGTTGCCAAGTCCTAGAAAAATTTCCAGCCCAATGACAATTTAAAACCCACCCAAATGGAATTAAAACTAGCCCAATTTTTCTAGTGTCCAATCAGATTAGACTAGACTACTGGATTTCCACAAAGGGCCTTAAATTAAACGTGATATATATATATATATATATAAATAATTTCCAGATTTTGCCTTTTCTCTTAACCCTCCCTCAATTCCTATAACGCACTGTATTTTTTACACAATCTTATACAATAAAGGACATACAAGAGCATGCCCTGGCTGATATTTTCTGACCCTAGTCAGAAGTACTAATGTGTACTTACTTTTTTCTTCTCTGCACTTGTCTCTGATGCTCTTCTCACCAGATCTGCTGTTGTTCCGTTTACACACAAGCATAAATATACAAATTAACATACATTGTCAAACTCAATGAACACAGGCTATTATCAGTGTTATAACCAATATGCTTAGTGGGTGAACTTGAACCCTTGTCCTGTTTTTGTTCTTGTTTGTCTTCTCTTTTCCAAAACTATTCAGAACATTTTCTTCTTAGATAACTGTACAACCTCATTTTGATTACAGCTTTGAACAGAACTATCTACAATCTCAGGTGCTGTCTTACACACCCTTCTCAGGTGGTACCGAATAATTCCCTTTTGAAAGGGAACTTCTACTCTGTGTTTGCAAACGCTATGGGGAACGTCATATGACTCGGTGTCTGAAAGCCAACTATCCAATAACTCCAATTCCTATTGGCCGGTGACAGCCTATGACGTCATACAGCGCGACCCGGAAGTATAAAAGGGGCGCCTGGGGAAGCAGTCATTGTCTCATCGTCTTTCGGGACTGTTTGTGTCATTGCCACTGTCGTGAATAACTCTAAAAGCTATTCTTGTTAAATACATCTCTATTATGTCTAAGGGCAAAGAGAAACGTTTTAAGAAGTGTGCGGATCCATGCCCGAGATTTTTAACTACGGAAGATTTGCACACCCTATGTGTACACTGTCTGGGAGAAGAACACGCACGGACAGTGCTTGAGGGCGCAGTCTGTGTGAATTGTGAGTGTCTTCCCATGAGAACGCTCCGTTCCTGCCTGGCCCTCTTATCGAGGGAAGAGGCGTCAAGATCTGCGTCTGGTGGGTCCGGCCCTGCTCGTGCCGAAGCAGAGCTGCGGCTGCACTCATGGGGCTCGCAGATGGAGCTCGCTGCCGAGTTTGAGAGAGGTGTCATAGTCTCTCAGCCTCCGGCGGCGGCTGGCGGGGATGAGCTCCTGGATGACAATGATGTCTTATCTCTGACATCATCGGATCCAGGAGCGAGTGTTCTTCTGGCTGCTAGCCCCCGTGAGCAGGAGATGGCATTGGAGGAGGAAGAAGTTGCGTCTTCTTCTTTCTCCAAGCCTCCTTGCCCAGCATATGTCGAGTTACTGGAGGTTGTGGAACGCGCCGCTGGCAGACTGCAGCTGCTGTGGGAGCGCGTGAGGAGGGAGCCCGTTCGCGGCAGATTAGACGAACATTTCTTTTTGACCACAACCCCGTAACTCCAGTGAGCCTTCCATTCCTTCCAGATCTTCACGTTGAGATCAAGAAGGCATGGAAGAACCCATCCACATCAGCGGGGGAATTATCTCGTCACGGGCAGGGCACCGACACTAAAAGCTCCGGTTCTGCCATCCAGACCTGGATGCTGACATCTCCTCTGAACGGCAGAGCATATGCTGCTGCAGGTCAGGCTGGCGTGGCTTTGCACACTATGGCGATGTTGCAAGCCTACCAGGCTGACCTGCTGAAGGACCTGGATCAGGGGCAGGGTTTGTCCCATGATGCGGTGGCTGAGCTGCGCTGCACCACATATCTCGCTCTCCAGTCCACCAAGCAGACGACCGCCTCGATTGGGAGATCGATGGCAGCCATGGTGGCCATGGAGAGGCATCTGTGGCTGAACATGGTGGACATCGGGGAGAAAGATTGGGCTCTCACCTCGATGCCCCGGTTTCGCCAACTGAACTTTTCGCCGGCTCCGTTGAAACGGTTGTTGGAAAGTTCAGGGTGGCGAAGGCGCGCTCAGCAGCATATAAGAATTGCATTAGGTCCGATCCTGGGCCCAGACAGCCGGGAGGCCCTGGCCCGTCTCGAGTCGAGTCGAGGCTCTGAGGCAAGGCCAGAAGTCCAGTAAAGAGAGAAAACATCCGTGGTGATGGTTTAAATTCATGGCAGCAGATCCTCATTATATTTAGCAAAGACTTCTGCTCTAGCCTGTTGCGTAGCTTGTTCTTTATCAGTGACATTTGGGAAAATGAACGCTCAACTGCTGCATTGCTGAATGGCAAAGCAAGAAGACTCAATGCAAAGTTGCCAAGATCACCTGCAGTATCTGTGCCTCGTGCTGTGAAAGGATCTGGTTGATACACTCACTAATAGCGAGATATTTACAGGAGTTTTAGGAGGGGGGGTTATATGACCACGGTTATATTTGTTAGTATGGATACTACAGAACTACCACACGAGTTCGATTATTTAAACCAACCCGAAGAGGAATGGAGAAAACAAATAAGTAAGATTATGTTCTTCAATGCACATCTGAACATATCTTACCTTTCTTTTATACTTATATATCTGTGCTGTGGTAAATGGAAGAAGCTGGACTGAGATATCTTTGCATTTTTAGGAAGTGATTCTGAGAAGAAAAGAAGCCACAAGACCACCGTGGTGTGTTTGGGGCTGTTGTGTGTTCTTCTGCTGGTGGCCATCACAGTGCTGTGTATAAAGTTCACAAAAGAAAACAACCTGTTCCAGTCCGAGAAAGAGGAAAACTACTGGCTAAGCAGTTAAGGAAGGACTTGGCGAAAATCCAGGCGAGGCTTCGCGATCACGGTAATCATTCTGGATTAATTACATAAGCTTGAAATGTGCAGACAGTCATTTTTTCTTAACTAATTAAAGTTTTACACGTAAAGAATGTTAACTGAAAATGGAGATTTTTATTTTATTTTATCTCTGTTTAACTCCCTTTGTGATCGTTACCATAAGCAGCCATTTTACTTATAGCTACAGAGGTACAGAGCCTAAACAGCTGACATGTTGATTTGTCAGGAAATGACTTTGCTGGCACTATTTGTGCATGAATGTACTTCATAAAATTATTTCAGACAGACTTCTGAGGCAGCGTAATGATTTAATGATCTACAACAAAATAGAGCAAGCTTTGGTGATAACTGAGGGCCCGTTTGCACGACACCATTTTCAATTAAAAACTGAAAACTTTTAATGCATTTTGGACATTCATTTACATGTCAACAGCGTTTTGGTGGCCTGAAAGCACAAACTTTTGAAAACGGTTCCCTTTCAAAAGGGAACTCAACTCTGCGTTTACCGCTATGGGGAACGTCACATGTAAGCCGATGTCTGAAAGCCAACTGTCCAACAACTCCAATCTCCATTGGCCAGCGACAGCCTATGACGTAATATGGCGCAACCCGAAAGTATATAAGGAGCGCCTAGAGAATCAGTCAGTATCTTTTCGTCTTTCGGGTCTGTTCTGTCTGATCGCGACTATGTCGACTCCGGTAAGGGATTTTATAATATGCCTTTCAAACGTTCAAGAGAGTGTGTTCATCCGTGTCCCAGGTTTCTGACACTTGATTTACACATTTCTGGCGTTTTCTGTCTGGAGAGAATCGCGCATAGACAGTGCTTGAGGGCGCTGTCTGTGTGTTTGTCTGTTGTTTACTGTGAGCGTCTCCCTGTCGGGACACTCCATTTTTGTTCAGCACTCTTCTTGAGGGAAGAGGTGTCCGCATCTATGCCTGGTGATTCTGGCCCCATTTGTGCTGAGGCAAAATGGCGGCTGCAATCATAGGGCTCGCAGGTGAGCTCGTTGTGAAGTTTAAGAAAGTTGTATTCTCTCTCGGCTTCCCCGGGGCTGACGAGGATGAGTTGTTGGATGACATCCGTGTTTGACGTCAGCGCATCCGGTAGCAAGCACTCCTCTGGCTGCTGTGTATGTGGAACTGCTGGTGTTTTTGGGACGCGCTTTTCGGCGGACTGCACGTGCGGACGGCTCGACGAGCAGTTCCTTTCTGTCCATAAACGCTGCAGCTCCCATAAACTTTCCATTCCTTCCTAATCTCCGTGTTTAAGATCGGGAGGGCATGGAAAACCCCCTAGCCATTCAGATTTGTATCTGAGCCCAGACAGACAGGAGGAGGAAGAAGCGAGAGTGAGATGGGTGATCGATTGTAAACACCGTTGCGTCTGTAATTGATCCCCCAGCTATATAAGGGCGATTTATATCTACTCTCTCCTCTTCTTCTTTCACCTCTTATATATATATATATATATATATATATATATATTATAATTATATATATATATATATATATTTATATTATATATATATATATATGTGTGTGTGTGTGTGTGTATTATATATGTATTTATATGCATGCATATTTTATATCAAAGCATTTTACATGCTCAGGTGCTTGTTTAACAGTCAGGCTGACGGCTGGGCCTTTGATAATATTTTTCTAAGGCCGCCTTCTGGCTTGATAGTGAAAAGTGCTTTTAGGCTTAAAAGAACTTTTGATTTCATCCTTCATGCAAGAAAATATGGAGGAGAAATCTTCGTTCTACGAGCCGCAGGAAGGTAAGCTGGATCTATATTTTTATGTTTATAAAAGTGTAGACCTTGTTTTTCCTGTATAGCTTACCTGAGCATGTAGTCAGTGAAGTTAGAAGGGGTTCCTTTGGGCAAAATAACTGAATCATTAGGTTGGCTAGTTTACACATGCAGGCCGCATTATGGCCGCTATTTTGTAGCCTCATATGTTAGAGTAGCTTCTCAGCTAATACTGTTAGTTTGTTTTGAGTTAGCACTCGTCACTTCAGTTATTTATGTCTAGGACGGCCTTCACCGGCCACCTGGCTTGTAGTGCTTTGCTTTTCTCCTCATATTTTAGAGGATTTAAAGTGAAGCCCAGGCCTCTGTGGCCCTTAGGTCATAGTTAGCGGCCTAGGCTAGAGCTAGGTTAGGTGTTTTGTTTTAAATCACCCGTTATGTAAAATTACTATCCCTTATAAGGTTGTATAGTTCCTAGCTCTGGCCTCCTCCTGAGGGAGTCGCTAGGCCGTATGCCCATTCCCCCTCATTATTATGTAGGTGTTATGGCTGAGTTTAAGAGCCAAGGTTATAGGCTGTCATTAGCCTTCTTGGTGCAGTATCTCAGGTGGCAGGCCCTTATCTTTGCGTAGATAAGTCATGCAGTGTATGCTAGGCCCCACTTTCTAGAACCTTTATCATGCTATATCATGTAGCATTTATCCTGTGTGGATGGCATGTATGTACAAAGCATTCAGTTGCTTTGGGTTCTAAAGCCTTAGCCCTTACTCTGGTGCTGCCACAGGTTAGCACCCGTTTCTATGATAGTAGGCTGTAACTAGCCTCTATTTAAGAACGTGGTGTGTGTTTGTACTCCCCGTTTAGGGTTAGTGTGTTTCACTGAGTGCATCACCTGTTGGATTGCACACTCAGGTTGAGTGTAGAGATTTGTATTTTATTTTATCTCTGTTTAACTCCCTTTGTGATCATTACCATAAGCTGCCATTTTACTTATAGCTACAGAGGTTGTTGACTTTTTGTTATTTAGCCTCCTTCTAGCTACAGCTTGTATTATAGGCGCTGTTGGTAGGATATCATGAGTTTTGCTTACGTATGCTAGTACTGCCACAGGTTTATGCTCGTGTCTGTCAGAGGTGTTAGGCCTTGTAGGCCTTCCTTAGACCATGTTAGCATTTCTTGTTGTACTTTATACTTTAAGTACATTGCCTGTTGGAATGTGCATACCTAGCTCAGGTTGCGCTAAGCTAGTTACCCATATGTTTCTTCTGGGTCTAGACCTGGTCCCCTTTGAGCTTGGTTCCCTTAAGACCACTAGCTGATGCTATGTGTGTTTAAAAAGTAGCAGGCCCCACCAGGCCTCCTTTTTCATATCACATGTTGGCACAGTGTGTATGTTGGTCTTATGTGATTAAACCACCATCGGCCACGCCCACCTCTGTAAGAGTAGGTCCTAGGTTAGGCCTCTCAGAGTTTTGTGGCGGAGTGTGTACTCCTCTTGCTTTAAGTATAAAGATGTTTCTGAGTACATGGCCTGCTGGTTGGTTTTGTCATGATGTCCACTAGCTGACACCACATGTTGAAGTTGAAGGCCCCCGCTGGGGCCTCCTTTCAGTTAAATGTTGGCACAGTTCTGTGTGGTTACCATCACTGCCATCGGCCACGCCCACCTCTGTTTGAGTAGGCCTTAGGTCAGGCCTCTCATGGAGTACTGTGGCGGAGTTACACTCCTGTTGTTAAGAGTTAAGGTGTCTTTTACAGAGTGTTTGGCCTACTGGCAGATTTGGTCATGAAGCTATCACTGGCTGATGCCATGTGTGTATGGAGTCGTAGGCCCCATCAGGGCCTCCTTTCAGCTTGCATTTTGGCACAGTTTTGTGTTGGTTTCTACCGGACTAATCTTTGGATGGGTCATGATTGCCACTGGCTAACGCCACATGTTTACAAGTCGTAGGCTTTATAGGCCTCCTGTGTATCATGCTGGACTGCGGCTGTGTACTCTAAAGGGTGCTTTTACTGAGTACTGTTTCTGAGTGGCTTGCCTCTCAGGGTGAGTTTCTGTGTTAAACTGCTCTGTTGTTCGGTTTATTATGCATTTACTTCCTTGAGTATGGTTTCTCCTTTAGCTCTAGTTGAGCTATTTAGGTACCTTGTTTATAACTTGGTTCTATTTTTGCTCCTAGAACTTTAGTGGCTACTAGCTGGTGCCGTACGTGATGGGTAGGCCCTCTTAGTAACTGTGAGTGCCCATATAACTGTCCATCCAACACAATCCAACGAGCAGTGCACTCGGTAAAATAACTTTTTTACTCTCTAAGCGAGAGGAGTGCAGCTCTAAGCGAGAGGAGTGCAGCTTAATATGCCGGCATGTCAAATGCTGCTGGTTGGCCAGGGCTCTGGGTGACTGATTAACCTCCTTTGCGGTTTGGTTATTTGTCTTGCCTGGAGCTTGATAACACTGCCACAAGCTGATGCCATGTGTCCAGCTGAGGTTACAGGCCCCACGGGGCCTTCCTTAGCGCGTAATGGCGTACGCTGCACTCCTCTCGCTTAGAGAGTAAAAAAGTTATTTTACCGAGTGCACTGCTCGTTGGATTGTGTTGGATGGACAGTTATATGGGCACTCACAGTTACTAAGTCATGTGGTCATTCTTGCTCCCAGCAAGCTAGATTTCAGGGGGGCGGCCTTGTAGGAACTCTAGTCATGCTGTAGGCCCCTTCCCGGCCTCCATGATTATGTGCCTACAGTATGGTCTATCTGTTAGGTGAGCTTCGTACTTCCCCTTTGGGTTGTTGACGTAATTGTGCTTAGCTCTCTAAGCTGATCATTGGTTGTAGACTTTTATGAAGTCTCCCGTTGAGATCAGCCCCAGGCTGGTTTGTGATCCCCTGTATCAGGGTTCCCTAGCGCACAGCCTCCTCAGTGCATTTAGTTAGACACTGAGTAGATTCTAGGATGAGCGGATTATACTCCCCTCAATACGAGGGTTTATAGCACACTATAGCAAAGTTCTGCTCTCCAGGATGCACATCTCTAGGGTTTGAGTTGCTTATTGCTCGTTCACAGTCGCTCTTACCTGCCCTCTTCTCTGAAGAATGCATTTTGAGATTCTGTATTCAGACAGGGTTGGCCAAGACTAAGTTTGTCCTTCGTCAGATCAGGTCGGCCTCCCTGGAGGCATTGGGGGTGACAGAAGCTCTGAGCAGCCTTGGAAGGCTTTCTGCGGAAGGCCTCTTTTAGGCTCAGTTTGGGCTGTTGGCCGTAGGGAATGCTGTCACTGACAGCCTTGCGTGACCCGAGGGTCAGTTGCTTATGGCAGTTCTTTCGAAACTGCTGGACATTTGTCTAGCCATCTTTGGCATGCACTCTCCTCGAGCATGGCGGCATAGGTATATCGTTCCCCAAAGCGGTAAACACAGAGTTGAGTTCCCTTTCGAAAGGGAACGTCTCAGGTTACGTATGTAACCGTGGTTCCCTGAGAACAGGGAACGAGACTCTGCGTTGCCATGCCATGCCTCGGGCTGCCTGCTGAACAGTCCCTCAAGACGATAAGATACTGACTGATTCTCTAGGTGCTCCTTATAATCTTCCGGGTCACGCCATATTCTGTACTGACAGAATACGTACTGACACAAGCAGACTGAATGCTGCTGCACCTTGACATACAAAATTAAGGTTCCAGAAGGTTGTTTTTGCATTGATCCCAAAGAGGAACCATATTTGGTTTCCCAAAGAACCTTTCAGACAACAGTTCTTAAAAGAACCATTTTTTTTTTCTCAGTATGAAGAACATTTCATAATTCTAAAGAACCTTTGCCAGCTATAAAGAACCTTTTGTGTGATGGAAAGGTTCAATGGATGTATATGTTTCTTCAAGGAACCATTGATGCAGAGAGACCTTATTCAGAGCAGCACCATGACAGGTATGAAAGTGAGCCTATGAAGGTAGACTTACTGTGTTTTCAATGGCATCCTCTGTAAAAAGCTGTATAAAGCTCCTAGATCACTTAAAATTTTCCATAGCTCATATTGTCAGGAGTTCTTTGTCTATTGGAAAGATATTTTTGCAGTGTTTCGTCAGCAGAACAATCCAAAAACACATTAAATAACTGTACAACCCACTTAAGAGATGAATGTCTATCTCTCACAGCCTCGCTTTCATTCTCGTTAAAAATCAAAAATGGCGCTGCTGTGAATAAGATCTGTGAAGAACGCTGACACAACTGGCATCTTCTGAAATTAGAGTGTCAAAAGCAGAAGAGTTCAGAGCAGATGAACTGGTTCAATGGCAGCACAATGTGCTCTGGTTAGGAAATCACTGAATTTAACTCATTATTCAAAAATGAGGTCTCCAGTAAGTTATCAATGACATAATTCCTAATTTGTATCTATTAATATGGTAGCACTTTATTTTACAGTCCTGTTCCCCTTGTACATACTGTGTACTTATTATAGTAAAAACTGGCTAAGTTCTAATCCTGAACCTACCCCTAAACCTAACCTTAACCCACGTAGTTACCTTATATTACCAGTACTTTCTTAGGTAAGTACATGTAAGTGCACGTACTGTAAAATAAAGTGCAACCACAATAAACAATGGAGCACCAATAAACAACATTAGAATAATTCAGGACCCTATTAACCCTTATCAGACCCTCAATAAACCACAGCATATTAAAAGCTCGTGCTCCCAGCCCCCAAGCTTGCGACTCCCATATAATACATTTCATAAACAATAGAATAAGTTCACACAGCAAATATAACTCTCAAAATGGATCTTTACAAACTGTTCATGATGCAGCATATCAGATCACGTAAGTATGGCATGTATTTTGTGGAGGTTTACATTTGATTCTGAATGAGTTTGATAGTGTGCTGCATGGCTAACATGGCTAAAGCTACACACTGTTGGAGAGATTTATAAAGAATGCAGATGCGTTTATGAATTACACAGACTGCAAGCGTTTTCGGGTTGAGATTCTGATCTCCGTGAATACAGTAAGAAACAATGGTAACTCGAACCACATTCAACAGTACATTAGCAACATGCTAATGAAACATTTAGAAAGACAATTTACAAATATCACTAAATATATCATGATATCATGCATCATGAACAGTTATTATCGATCCATCTGCCATTTTCGCTATTGTCCTCGCTTGCATGATTCACAATACCTGATTTGGCTGTGCAGCTCCACGACGTTAATACTGCCTTGAACATGGGCTGGCATATGCAAAAGTTGGAGGCGTACATATTAATGATCCCAACTGTTGCGTCACAGTCGGTGTTATGTTGGGATTCACCTGTTTTTCAGTGGTCTTTTTCACAAACAAGATTTACATAAGAAGGAGGAAACAATGGTGTTTGAGACTCGCTGTATGTCATTTCCACGTACAGAACTCTTATTATTCAACTATGCCAAGGTAAATTCAAAAAGAATTATCTAAAAGAAAGACATTATGTTTTACAGCAAATTTAATTTTTTGCCGCATTTCATTTACAAACCCGATTCCAAAAAAGTTGGGACACTGTACAAATTGTGAATAAAAAAGGAATGCAATAATTTACAAATCTCATGAACTTATATTTTATTCACAATAGAATATAGATAACATAACAAATGTTGAAAGTGAGACATTTTGAAATGTCATGCAAAATACTGCATATAGAGCTACACATTCCAAAAAACTTGGGACAGGTAGCAATAAGAGGCCGGAAAAGTTAAATGTACATATAAGGAACAGCCGGAGGACCGATTTGCAACTTATTAGGTCAGTTGGCAACATGATTGGGTATAAAAAGAGCCTCTCAGAGTGGCAGTGTCTCTCAGAAGTCAAGATGGGCAGAGGATCACCAATTCCCCCAATGCTGCGGCGAAAAATAGTGGAGCAATAGCAATGTGCGTAAGGGTCAAGGCTGGAAAACCATACTGGATGCCCGTGATCTTCGTGGCCCTTAGACGGCACTGCATCACATACAGGAATGCTACTGTAATGGAAATCACAACATGGGCTCAGGAATACTTCCAGAAAACATTGTGGGTGAACACAATCCACTGTGCCATTCGCCGTTGCCGGCTAAAACTCTATAGGTCAAAAAAGAAGCCATATCTAAACATGATCCAGAAGCGCAGGCGTTTTCTCTGGGCCAAGGCTCATTTAAAATGGACTGTGGCAAAATGGAAAACTGTTCTGTGGTCAGACGAATCAAAATTTGAAGTTCTTTTTGGAAAACTGGGACGCCATGTCATCCGGACTAAAGAGGACAAGGACAACCCAAGTTGTTATCAGCGCTCAGTTCAGAAGCCTGCATCTCTGATGGTATGGGGTTGCATGAGTGCGTGTGCCATGGGCAGCTTACACATCTGGAAAGGCACCATCAATGCTGAAAGGTATATCCAAGTTCTAGAACAACATATGCTCCCATCCAGACGTCGTCTCTTTCAGGGAAGACCTTGCATTTTCCAACATGACAATGCCAGACCACATACTGCATTAATTACAACATCATGGCTGCGTAGAAGAAGGATCCGGGTATCATAAAGAGGAAGATGCAACAAAGACAGTTGAGCAACTAGAAGCCTGTATTAGACAAGAATGGGACAACATTCCTATTCCTAAACTTGAGCAACTTGTCTCCTCAGTCCCCAGACGTTTACAGACTGTTATAAAAAGAAGAGGGGATGCCACACAGTGGTAAACATGGCCTTGTCCCAACTTTTTTGAGATGTGTTGATGCCATGAAACTTATTTTTCCCTTAAAATGATACATTTTCTCAGTTTAAACATTTGATATGTCATCTATGTTGTATTCTGAATAAAATATTGAAATTTGAAACTTACACATCATTGCATTCTGTTTTTATTCACAATTTGTACAGTGTCCCAACTTTTTTGGAATCAGGTTTGTAGTTTAAAATGTTACTTTAATGCAATTGCGTCCCATTTTTAAATGGGACTTCATTTTGTCAATGAATTCCTTGCAAGTAACCACAAATACATGCATAATACTTGTTGATTTTATTCAATTAATATAAAAAAACTGCACAGGTAACAGGGTGGACATCACACCAGTGAACAACAAAACATTTCATTGCAGAAAGGCAACTCATTTACTCCACCCTCACTCCACCTGCAATAATAAACTGTACACCCAAAGGAAATATCAAGAACATTTTTCAATGTCTAATCTCAGACATCACATCAGCAGTAAGCAACGCATCTCCGTAAAGAACAGCAACTCCTTTACCCCCACTGACCCAAGAAATTAACTCCATATGCTTTGTACAGGATTGACTGCACATTATATATATTATATACTGCACATTATTATATATTTTTACTGGAAGATCTTTTTTTATTTTACCTGGGTGCGGGGCCCGTGCCAGGACTGCTGCTTGTGCATGCAAGGGCAGCCGGAACATTTTTGGTGCCTAGAGCACTAAAATGTGCTCTCTGATACATTAATGCAACCAGATGGTTGCACAAACTTCTCCCAGCAGGTGGGGTGATGGTTTCAAGTGTGATCTGAAGAACGTGATAGAAAGACTTTCAGTCTAGTGAAAGTTTGCTGCCATCAACTGGAGGAAAAAAACACTTATAATAACATGGACTTTCAACTAAAGCCATTAGATTTCACACTAACAATGACATCATTCTTGTTTATTTACTTATTTTGTGTGTACATCTATAGTAAGTATGAGCTTTTAATTTAATTTAAAATGCCCAAAACAATGCACAAGGGTTAAAATGGCCATTGTCACAATATAAAAGCTATGTTATGTTAATCGTAACTGCAGGTGGTGCTGTTATTACTAAACTTATATAGCTTCTTTTAATAAGGACACTGAGATAAGTAATACATTAGAAACAATCTGGTTATCAGAAAACGTCTCGGTTACGACTGTAACCTTAGTTCCCTGAAGAGGGAACGAGACGTTGCGTCGAGAAATGACGCTTTGGGAACGCAACGCGTGATGTCGTCATGAAGCACGTGTGAAATCAGTCCAATGGTGTGTCGAGACGTCAGAAGCGGGTGACGTCACGGCCAGGAAGCTATAAAGCACGCTCAAACAAAGCAACGCTAGCTTAAAGTGTCTGAAGTAAGCGCTGACAGGCGTGCTGGAAGTATGGCAGGACGACGCAACGTCTCGTTCCCTCTTCAGGGAACTAAGGTTACAGTCGTAACCGAGACGTTCCCTTTCAAGGGAACTCGCGTTGCGTCGAGAAATGACGCTTTGGGAACGTTAATACCCACGCAGCCATAGTTACAAGGGCCTGTCTGGTGTGGCTCGTCAGTCACCAGAGAGAACCCGGGCCCCGGGGGAGCTAAGGTCAAGTTGATAAAACCTGACGAATGTGTGCGGTGAGGACCAGCCTGCCGCATCACAGACGTCGAGTAAAGAGGCTCCCGAAAGAAGGGCTTTGGAGGCCGCCATACTTCTGGTAGAGTGGGCTCGGACTGCTAGAGGTGACGGCAGTCCGGCCGACTCGTAAGCAAGTGAGATAGCCTCGACTAACCACTTACTCATCCTCTGCTTAGATGCCGGGGCCCCTTTATTGGGGGACCCGAAGAGGATAAACAGTTGCTCAGTCTTACGCCACAGGGCAGCTCTGTGGACGTAAGCATCTAGGGCCCGAACAGGGCAAAGCAAATTAAGGCGTTCCTGGTCTGACGTCCTGAAGGGAGGAGGACAGAAGGCCTGCAGTACAATGGGCCTAGCCACATTAGTGGGAACTTTAGGAATATAACCAGGTCTGGGATGAAGAAAGGCTTTCACCATACCAGGTGCAAATTCCAGGCACGAGGGAGCAACCGAAAGGGCCTGTAGATCTCCTATTCTTTTTAAGGAAGATATGGCAAGGAGGAACAGTGTTTTTAGGGTCAAAAACTTAACTGGAACCTCCTCAATCGGTTCGAAGGGGGCTAGGGATAGGCCTTGGAGCACCAAGGCCAAATCCCATGCTGGAACCCTCGTGCGTACCGCGGGCCTCAGCCTCAGGGTGCCACGGAGGAAGCGAGTAATAAGTGGGTCTCTACCAAGAGGAGAACCAGCCAAGGGTATGTGGTAAGCCGCAATGGCCGCCACATAAACCTTTAGCGTGGAGGGAGATAACCCTGCAGTGAACCGTTCCTGCAGAAATTCCAAGACCGTACCAACGGGACAGGAAACTGGATCAAACTGACGACTACTGCACCAAGAAGTGAAAAGTTTCCACTTGAGGGCGTAGAGCTTCCTCGTGGAGGGAGCTCTAGATTGGAGAATGGTCCCTACAACCTCGGTTGAGAGACCGGAATCTATGAGCTGGGCCCCCTCAGAGGCCAAGCCCACAGGCTCCAGAGCTCTGGGCGGGGGTGGAAAATCCTGCCCCCTGCCTGGGACAGAAGGTCCCTCCTGAGCGGAATCTCCCAGGGAGAGCCGTCCAGGAGAGATACTAGGTCCGAGAACCACACTCTGCCCGGCCAGCGCGGGGCTATCAAGGTGAGCCGGACGTAGTCCCGGCGAACTCTTTCTAGAACTCCCGGGAGCAGAGCGATCGGGGGAAAAGCGTACAGACGAAGCCTCGGCCACGTCTGTACCATAGCATCCAGTCCGAGAGGAGCTGGATGCGTGAGGGAAAACCAGAGTGGACAGTGAGAAGTCTCTCGAGACGCAAACAGATCCACCTGAGCCTGGCCGAACCTTTCCCAAATTTGCTCCACCACCTCGGGGTGGAGCCTCCATTCCCCGGGCCTCAGCCCCTGCCTCGACAGGACGTCTGCTCCAACATTCTGGACCCCGGGGATATAAGCTGCCCTGAGTGACAGGAATTTCCCTTGGGACCACAGGAGGATTCGGCGCGCCAACTTGGAGAGTGGGCGTGACCGGAGACCCCCCTGATGATTTATATAGGCGACTACCGATGTGTTGTCTGACCGGACAAGAACATGGTGGCCCCTGAGATCTGAGAGAAAAGTCTTGAGGGCCAGAAAGACCGCCAGCATTTCCAGGCAGTTGATGTGCCAGGAGAGGTGGTGAGAGCCCCACAGACCTTGAGTCGAGCGTCCGTCTAGGATCGCTCCCCAGCCCGTGAGGGAAGCATCTGTCGTTAACATTTTGCGACGACAAGGAGCTCCCAGCACGGGCCCTTGGGATAGAAACCAGGATTTCTTCCAAATGGCCAGGGCACGAAGACAACGCCGCGTGACCTTGATCATGCGAAAAGGATTTCCCCTCGGGGAGAATCCCCTGGTTTTGAGCCACCACTGCAGGGGTCTCATGTGCAGCAGACCAAAAGGTATCACGTTGGATGCCGCTGCCATCAGCCCCAACAGCCTCTGGAACTGTTTTACAGTGAGTGACTGGCCTAGCTTTAACCGGCTTGCGGTAGAAAGGATTGATTCGATGCGAGCAGGAGAAAGACGCGCCTGCATCGCAACAGAGTCCCAAACCACGCCTAGAAAAGTGGTTCTCTGAACTGGAGAAAGCATACTCTTCTTGGCGTTGAGCCTCAACCCCAGGCTCTTCATGTGAGCGAGGACGACATCTCGATGCCGAGCCGCTAACTGTTGTGAATGAGCCAGAATCAACCAATCGTCTATATAATTGAGGACGCGAATGCCCTGGAGACGTAGAGGTGCAAGAGCTGCATCCATACATTTGGTGAATGTGCGGGGTGATAATGCTAGGCCGAATGGAAGAACCCGATATTGGTAAGCTTTGCCCCCAAAAGCAAACCTCAGGAACTTCCTGTGATGTGGAAGGATGGAGATGTGAAAGTATGCGTCCTTGAGGTCGATCGTAACAAACCAGTCCTCGGACCTGATTTGAGATACGATCTGCCTCAGTGTCAACATCTTGAACTTGAGTTTCATAACGAACTGGTTCAAATGACGAAGATCTAGAATAGGACGCAACCCGCCATCCTTCTTTGGAACAATAAAGTAACGGCTGTAGAAACCGTTCTCTGCATCGGAGGGAAGTACATAATCTATGGCTCCTTTCTCCAATAGAGTTTTTACTTCTTGTTCCAGAACCAGAGCCTGCTCGGGGCCCACCACAGTGGGTAGGACCCCCATAAACCGGGGCGGGCGAGACCCGAACTGAATGGCATAACCTTTTTCGATTGTACGCAGGACCCATTGAGGAATATTTGGCAGTAGCTTCCACGCTGTCAGATATTCTACTAAGGGAACCAGTCTCTCGAGACTGGCCTCTGGTATATGTTGAATAACCAGTTCGGTGCCCCGATGCGGCGCACCGGCAGGGGGCAGCCGAACTGATCGCTCTGAGACCCTCCTCGGAGGGAGCGAACACCCCATCACCGCTAAAGTTACGGGCGGATGTTTGAGTGAATGTTCGCTGGGGGCCGCTGCGCCCTGGAATACCCGAGATGGCAGGGTTGGCAGAACGGCCCCCTGAGGGCACCGAAGAGAAGTGAGCGCCGTGCGCTGAAGTGTAAAACGCTTCTCTCCGGAGGGGACTGCCCTCAAAGTCCTGACGCTGCTGGCGTCAGGGCTTTTTCCCCGCAGCCTTCTTGGCAGTAAGGATGGATCGCAGATCCACCCTACCCCTCGAAGGCTGCGGTTGAGACCGCCCACCCGTCCCCCCGTGTCGCTGAGGGGGAGTACGGGTGGTAACGCTCTGCTTCTGGGTGGCCCGATGATATTGTGAGGAGCTGGCTTTAGAAGAGTGGGGCTGCTGTTGTTGAGCAGCCCCGGGGGTATGAGAGCGGCGGGGGAGGAGCTTCTGGAACGCCGCCGCTTGTTTATTAGCCTCCTGGAACCTCTCAACGACCGTATTGACAGAGTCGCCGAAGAGGCCAGGAGGCGTAAGCGGGGCGTCCAGAAGGAAATGTTTATCCTTATCTTTTATAGAGCTAAGGTTGAGCCATAAATGCCTCTCCGTGGCCACCAGGGCTGCCATAGCACGACCGACAGATTTGGCAGTCTCCTTGGTGGCCCGGAGAGATAAATCAGCTGCCCGACGTAGCTCATTGACTACGTCGGGAGTCATTCCCCCGCCCTCATCAATATCCCCCAAAAGTTCGGCTTGGTAGGCCTGCAGCACGCCCATAGTGTGAAGGCATGCCGCAGCCTGACCAGAGGCCTGATAAGCTTTGCCCACCAAGCTGGATGTAATCCTGACGGGCTTGGTGGGCAATGTCGGGGCCTTTAGGGGCGATGCTGATTGTGGAGAGAGATAGCTAGCAAGCGTCTCCTCCACCTTTGGCATCGTCCCATACCCATGCTCCTTAAGCCCCACTATCGATGCATAGTGCGTGGTTTGAGCACTATGCACACGATAGGAGGCCGGTTTCCTCCAGGACCTCGACACCTCAGTGTGGAGGTCTGGGAAGAAGGGGAGACCCCGACGGGGAGGCTGCGCTCGCGAGGGCAGGAACCGTTCGTCCAATTTGCTTTTAGGACGAACATCCTGCCTCTCCGCCGGCCAATCGATGTTCAGTTTGGCCACGGCGCGAGTTATGACCTCCACCAGCTCCTCATAAGCCGGAGAGTGGGATGGCGAGTCCTCACTCTCAGCTATGTCGGTGCTCTCCACATCCAACTCCTCGGAGCTGGACACGTTGAGCACCGGTGCTTCACCCAGTGTGGAAGGAACCGCAAAGCGTGCTTCCAGACACTGGGAAAAAGCACTGGATCTGTCAGGTGAGGGCTGAGATAGGGCGGGGCCCGTCTCAAACCCCTCTGACAAATCCATTTGCGATCCCCAAGATCTGGATCGGCGCTGTGCCTCGGCAGCAGCGGGACCCGAACCCTGGGGAACGCGAGCCTGGGCGCTCTCATCAAAGAGCGCCAGGCGGGAGCGGAGCGTCCGCAATGAAAGGCGGTCACAATGCTCACAGTCAGCACCCTCAAGTGCTGACCGGGCATGCTCCGCTCCCAGGCAGGCAACACAGAGATCATGTGTATCCCCGCCCGTGATGTAACGTGGGCAGGGAGGAACACAAGGTCTAAATGGTTTCTCAGCCATAAAGGATAATAATAAAGACAGACAACACCAAATAGAACATACGAGACACAGAGCGCAACTGAAGACACAGAAGCTAGCGTTGCTTTGTTTGAGCGTGCTTTATAGCTTCCTGGCCGTGACGTCACCCGCTTCTGACGTCTCGACACACCATTGGACTGATTTCACACGTGCTTCATGACGACATCACGCGTTGCGTTCCCAAAGCGTCATTTCTCGACGCAACGCGAGTTCCCTTGAAAGGGAACATAGCATTCATTATTAAATCCAGTATGTATTTACCTCAAGCTGATGTGGTTCCTCTCGCTTTCGTAAGGATCTATAACACCTGGCCCTAATAACGATTTTCTCTGAAATAATGTTTGAGACTGAAGTGTCCAAACACACACATACACAGTTAACAAGGTTTTTATTTAATTTTTTATTAAAACTACTTTTAAATTCATCCATAAAAACAACAGTGATCATTCTACCATGACAACTGCCTAACATAATTGTAGCGAATTAACTCAAAGGGGAAATATTCATAATTATTCATAACTCATTTTGATTATTAATTATGATTAATTATGAATATGTGAATCAGTTACTCAGAACTTGATGTAGCTACATTAAAATTAATATTACAATCAATTAGCAGACGGAGTCAGAACCAAACATCTATTGTGCACAATCTTTATTAACTAACTCACAAACACATAACTAAACTAACAAACACATAACATACACGCAGGTCACACACATGCGTAGGTAAAAATGAGCAATGATAGAGTTGAACCGGAAGTGGGACCGGAAATAGAGCTACGGAAAGAGTCAAAGACAGTCTGGAAAAGAATCATCAGATTTCTCAGTAATAAAACACCTTTGCTGACAGGTGGTTTACACATTAATACTAAATCGCTGTTTAGTGTTCAAATGTACAATACTTGCAAGGTGCCTTTAGGCTGAGGAGCATCGGATCTGCAGACTGAGGAGAAATCTTGATGATTCGGTCCGAAGTTGTTGCCTTTTTTTTCTTTGTTGGATGAAGTACTATGAAACAAGCCCCTACAAAGGATCCAAAATGCTGCAGCAAGACTGGTCTTTAACGAACCAAAGAGAGCGCATGTCAGACCTCTCTTCATCAGTTTGCATTGGCTGCCAATAGCTGCTCGTATCCAATTCAAGGCTCTGATGTTTGCCTACAGAACAACCACTAGCTCTGCACCACCATACCTAAACTCACTACTTCAGACTTGTGTGCCCTCCAGAAGCTTGCATTCTGCAAGTGAACGGTGTCTTGTGGTGCCATACCAAAGGGGCACAAAATCACTCTCACGGACCTTCTCCTGGTCTGTTGCTGGTTGGTGGAATGACCTGCCACGCTCTATCCAAGCAGCTGAGTCTTTAGCCATTTTCAAAAAAAAGTGATAAAGTGATTTTAAAGGGTGAACATGTCGCACCCATTTGAGGTGTCTGAGCCGATAAGGAGTTTTCCCTTCAGAGGGAAACTTTTACAAGTCTTTGTCCTGTAGCAAGATATTAGCACAAGACATTGGATTGGATGTTTGAGAAAAGGACCTTCTAGATTCTTATAATACAGACCACAAATGTGCAGTATATGTTGTCCTTTTCATACTATTACAGCGGTATGCAAAGGGACAAAAGAAAATAATCACGAGGATAGAAAGCAGGGACTGAAAAGAGCTCTTGCCATAAATATTCTTGTTATAACATGTTACGTTAAAATACCAAGCGTTACGTTATTCTCATGATGTCTGAAAATAAAACATCAAAGAAAAATTGACAGCTCATTCACTCAAACTGATGGATAAGCTTTATTTGTAGGGCAACCTTATAATTTGAAACGATTCGTTTCAGTCTTTTTAATGGAAGCTCCTCAAACCGGAAGTGAAACCCATAATTCAAAACGCAGTAGGATCATCAGGAATAAGGTGGATAGGACTGAACTTTCTTAAACCGTTTTCCTTCATTTTTTTTTCCTGAGGAAAACCAACATGATTTGACTGGAAACAAAGGACAGGACAGGACTGTGAACTAAATCTTCATTGACATTGAGAAACCTTGTGATTTAATTGTGATTTTGTGCTTACAAATACAAATTTCATGGATGGATGTGAACAAATTGAGTCTTTAATTACATTAATCACAGGATCCATAGTCAAACCTAACTGGTCCAAATAACATTCATAGTTGCCCTTACTATTTAAAAAAAATTCAAATAATATTCATAGTGCAAACAGCTGTTACAAATGTGTTTACATGCTGTTATGCTTTATCGCCTACTTGTGGATTGCAACGCTTATTATTTGAATCAGCCTTTTTTATTTTCTTCAGATTCAGGAAAGTTTGACTATTTTATCTAAATGAAACACCAGAAAGTTTACATAGTAAAAAGAAGGTGTCCACTAAAGGTGTTACGTCTGTTGCCATCTGTGTAGATACGACGGTTCTCCCAAAGCTGAAGATATACCTTGTCCCCTTGGTCCAGCAGAAGGGAGACAGCGTTGCCCGCAGTGTCCTCTGTGTCTAGGCCGGGAGGGTTATCGGTTGCTCCAACCACAAAATTGCCATTTTTTAGCAAATTCACACCGGTCGACATGGCATGAGGATTAAAGACCACAAAGTTGAAGTAATACACTCCTTTTACTGGTGCAGTGAAAATTCCTGTTGATAACGGTAGAAACTTGTGTTCTTCAGTTTATAAAAATGAACTGATAAAATTTTAAAGCATCATGTTTACAATTTCTTCGAGCAATGTGATGAGACCCATTACCTGTATGTTTGTCGTAAGCATTTCCAATGTTGGTTAGCTCATTTTCATACACAAGAGTGAATGCTGTTGTATAAGGGCCAATAAATTTGTAGTCATGCCCTAAAGCTGACAGTGTGGCTGAAAACGCTACTTTCACCCTTTCTGGAAAAAGAAAAAAAAAAAAAAAAAGGAGGGGAGAAGAAAATGAATAAGCAAGCAAAAAAAAAAGATCTTTTAAGTATCTTTTCGTTTCATCAATGTAATGCTATTACTTGTTGGATCTTATTTCATGGCCCCAAAATAAATGCAAAGGGGCTTAATTGTTAATTATTTACCTGAAGCATATTAATTTTAAGCATTTTTCATTAGCTTTTGTTCTTGTTTTATATTCCGTGGCTGACTTCATCGTTAAGAGCACTTTACTTTTCCTCCATGGTCTTAATTTTTGTTAATTCTTTATAGGATGTTCTAATATTCATAAAAAAATTCTGTATGGCAATTTTGCATTTTTGCTTGTTTTTAATTAAATAGCATTATACATATATAATGTATAATATATAAATCAGAGTGTGTAACCATTATCACAGGGTCCAACACTTTGTGGTCCAAACAAGGTCAACACACCGGCTGAGAAAGCCAGTTTAGGAGCTAAAACATAAACGTATAAACTATTTACAAATGATCTTGTTACATTTTTTTATTTTATACAGAGTGTAACTTAAATTCTGTATGAACAGTAATTGCATAGATCTATAAAGCTTATGAATATATAATTCAAAATATAACGTTGATAAATGAATTTAACCTTTAAAAAAAAAGCTGTAACAGTCTTAAAACTTTTCCTAGGGCTGTTTGTAGCCTTTTTAAAGTGACTTTTGATTTACAAATTGTATTTTGTAACCTTGATTCTGCTTTATTAGTTCATCCATTTTGATCTTTGTGTCAATCGTTGTGTCATACAAAGTCTTCAGTTCTTTTGCCTGTTCTAAAATAATCATTCAAGAAATAAGCAGTGCATACATGGACAGAAAATGAGAGCTGAAGAAATATAGATTTACTTAATCTTTGTCAAACTAGTAGATTAGACAGCTGACATCACAGTATTGGCAATATGGTGTTATAAATATGCAAATGATTGCATTTCATTTTATGCTGGGATTACCCTGTCATGTATGTAGGGTCCCATGACCTTACCTTTGTTTTCTGTTCTTAGTTGCTCGATTTCAGTCTCCAGAGATTTCATTTTTGTTTCCATGGTCTTTATTTTCTTCAGTTCTTCAAGGATGTTTATGTTTGGTGTATCATCTGCCGATATAGCCCACACATTGAGCATTAAAACGGTTATAAAAATCAACATTGTTGTGCTCTCGGTTTCTAGCGATTTCTACTGAATCAACTGAATTAACACTCAGTTTTAAAGACAACTTGAGTAATTGTTTAAACTGTCCAATAGACTTTAGACTGCAAATATGTTTTAGGTTATGACTGTAACCTTTGTTCCCTCAGGAGGGAATGAGATGTGTCGAATGAGGACACTATGGGGAATGCCTCTGCGCAACTGCATCTGAAGCACGTACGCAACTAGTCCAATTCTGATCAGTCACCATGTGACGTGTGAACGCGCACCACGGAAGCTACATAGGGAAGCCGGTACATATTAGAAGCAAGGCCCTCACAGGCATTCATGAAGTATGCCTAAGGGACTCGTTCCCTTCTCAGCAAACATAGGTTACAGTCATAACCTGACATGTTCCCTTTCAAGGAAACTTGCGACACTGTGTGGAAGGAGATGCCCACTGCGTTATACTGACTAATTTCTGTCCTTGTGTGAAACTGTACAGGCACAATTTAGGAGGACAGCACTTGAGCGCCAGGTGTAGTCAAGTCAAGTCACCTTTATTTATATAGCGCTTTTTACAATGTAGATTGTGTCAAAGCAGCTTTACAGTGATAACTGGTACATTATTTTGGCTGCACAGCAGCTCTTAAGGAATAGTGTCAATGCAGGCAGATGCAAAGCACTGTTGAATATCAAATATCAATTGTCAAGTGTCCCCAACTAAGCAAGCCAAAGGCGACAGCGGCAAGGAACCCAAACTCCAACAGGTGACAAACAGGTGTTAAAATGGAGAAAAAAAAACCTGAAGAGAAACCAGGCTTAGTCGGGGGGTCAGTTCTCCTCTGGCAAAAAGTGCTTTGTTACGACTCAGGTTGCTATCATAAGTCAGATAGGATCGCAACAGAAGGATGTAGAAGGATAAAACCTTATATAAAGGTGTTTGGGGAGGCCCATCCCGCAGCATCAAATACTTTCCGAAGGGAGACCCCTGACAATATAGTTGCCATACTTCTTGTGGAATGAGCCCTTACCAATAGAGGTGAAGACAGACACTCAAGTCATAAGCTGTAGAAATTGCTTCCACAGTCCACTTTCTGATTGATGTTTGTTTAGAGGCCGGGATTCTTGGATGACCCAACCCAGCAAACATGCTTCTTTGGGGCCCGTATGGGGCCATTGGGACAGCCCAAAGTGTGGGCTGACTATGGGCTGGCCACTTTGCATTTGCCACAACACACACAAAACAATTTCACTTGTTGAAAGAATAAATTAGAAGTCATATGTTTCAAATAATTTAATTTATTCACAGTCATGTTAAAAAAATAAAATAAAAAGAAACATTAAAAAGGGCAATATTCTGAAATAATATTAATTTAAAATAACTGCAGGGCTCAACATTATTGCTTGTCCAGAACAAGTGGATTTTTTGAAGGGGCAAGCGAAAGAGAACTTTCCCGACCGGACAAGCAGCCTGATAAAAACAGCAATAACAAAAAATAACTAGGAAATCACCAAAACACGAGAATTGTTCTGCATTCATTTAGTGTAAATGGCGACTAATAGTGAAATAATAATGTGATATATAATGTACTGACGGTAACAAGGTTGCGCTCTTGAGGCTGGCGCTGCCTCTCGAGGAGAAATCGCAACAAATGTGCCCAGCTCACTCAAAGAAACTTACTTAATGGGTTAGTTCACCCCAAAATCAAAATTCTGTCATTAATTACTCACCCTCATGACGCTCCACACCCGTAAGACCCTTTTGTGTAAACTGAGAAACCTTTTCTTTTTTCAGGATTTCATTGAAACAGAACTTTTTAAAAGAGCAGCATTTATTTTGAAATAGATTTTTTCATGTAACCATGTAAAAGTCTTGATCAATTTCATGCATCCTTGCTAAATACATTTTTCTTTTTCAAAACAATAAAAAGAATCTTACGTTTTATAAAACAGAAAAAAATCACCAATTTTAACCACATCACAGAGGATTATGAATCCTCTAATAAAATAAATCAATCCCCTCAGGTACCAGTAGATCTTTGCCTGATCTCCAGTCTTCTGGTTCTTCTGCTCCTTCCACCATCTTGCATTATGGATCCATGATTTAACAGGAGTTTCCACTTCGGAAGCTGTGGCCTGGCCGCTTTTTGTGCGCTTTTTTATCTAAAGTGAGAAAAAAACAACAATTGAAACACTAAGCATTAATAATAAGAGATTTGTATACATTACATTTGTGTTTTCCCAAGGGTTAGGACATTTCCAAACCAGGGAACAAAGAATCTTTTGAGAACCTCTAAATGCACTTTGACTGGAGAAACCTGAGAATAGTTCCAAAACTATTATTATATTCAAAACTATTTTAGACTGTTGTTGAGAGAGAAAGATACAGAGAGCGAACAAATTGAGGGCATGATGAACTGAAAGCATGAGAACAATTTACTAAAATTGTCGACACAATGCAAAGAAAAAAATTGTCAAACTTGCTACAACATGATTATTTCTGTGGAAGATGATATTTTGAAAAATGACCGTGATTGACTATGTTTTTGTCAATACAATAAAAAGTCAGTGGGATCCAATGTGGTTTTCATTGTATGGACAAAACAGATGAAACATTCTTCAAAATATCTTCTTTTGCATTCCACAGAAAAAAGTAAGTAACACGAGTTTGGAACAACATGAAGAACTATCCCTTTAATGTCTTTATTAAGAAATCATTGATGACTTTGACTTGTAGCATAAATATGTAATATTCGGCCCTCATTTATCAAACGATCGTACGCCAGAAAACTGTACGTACGCTCATTTCGACGCAAAATCTTAAAATACCACAAATGTTTTTTTGTTTTTTTCCCCCAGGGACTTTGGATGCAAAAATGGCAACATCAAAAGAGCATTAGGATTCACACATCATACACCTGGCACATCAAAAACATAGGCTACAAGGAATAAAAAAAAAAAAATAGGACTACACGAAATATCACTGAAATAATTAACAGATTGACAAAACAAAAGAGAAAAACAGTGCAGCAAGTAGGCCTGGTACAGGCTACGCTCATTTGATGCATTGTAGCTTATCTTTATTTTATTAAATCCAATTGATCGCGCGGGCACCTCACTCACACACGCAGACGCAACATATCAGTTCTAGTGTTGCTAACTTTACATTTCAGCCATTTATCAGCAAGCTAAAATGCAGACAAAGTTAACACTGCTCAGTTTAATGGTCCGCTATCCGCCTGTACCAGTCGGCGTGCCAAACATATTTTTGCGCATGTGAAGGATGATGTTTTCTGTGGATATTGAAACAAAAGTGAAATAGAAAGCCTTGTTTACATAAGGAACACTAGTTCAGCAAGCAATAAATGTTACATCGTGAAAAGTTTGGATTCTTCTCGAATGAGAGAGGTTTAAATAAATTCATTTCTGCTTTATAATGAATGCCACTATAGCCTAATTTGTGTTTCAATTTATAATATATAGCTACTTATTTTTTGTTCTTGTCCTGTTCTGAATAAAATAAATTTAAAGGATTTTCTGTGGAGTGAGGTACTAAAATAACCTAATTTATATATATTAATAATGTATGTAAGTATTTAGTTTTATTTACCGGTATTATTATTTACATTAATTTTATTGTTTGAAATTATGAGGTTGAGGGGTGTTTTCAGAGTAAGATACATTTATTTTTCATACGATTACTTCATCTTCATGGCTGGGTTACGTTTCTTTGTGTCGTAAACTATAGGGAGAGACTTCTAAAATTTGGGGAGTGATATTTAAATGACGACAGTTTTCAGCCGCCACATTCATCAATTGGCCGCATACAAAAGTTTAATGAATCACACGTGAGTGTTGTCGTAAGCTGAACTGGGCAGTGCAGTCGAATCCAGTGTTGCTGTCATGAGGTTGGTCTTGCTTCCAGCAAGATTAGTATTCGAGGTGCGTGGCCTTGACAGGCCGCCCTCGGATTTCCCACTGTCATGACTGAGCATGTTAGCATGAGTAAGTTCTACTCCACGTAGAACTATTGTCATGTTGTAGGCCCCTCTCTGGCCTCCATGATTATGTGCCTACAGTATGGTCTATCTGTTAGGTTGAGCTTTATACTCCCCTGCTAGGGTTGTCTTGTATAAGTGCTTAGCTCCCTAAGCTGGTCATTGGTTGAAGGCTTCCATGAGGCCTCCCGTTGAGGATCAGCCCCAGGGTGGTTTGTGCTCCCCTTATGCAGGGTTTCTTAAGCGCACAGCATCCTCAGTGCATTTGATCAGGCGCTGAGTAGATCCTAGGATTGAGCAAAGTATACTCCCCTCAATAAGAGGGTCCATAGCATTCAGCGGAGTTCTGCTCTCCAGGATGCCCGTCTCTACGCGTGGGTTTGAGTTGCTTACTGCCTTTTGCAGTCACTCTACTTGCTGTCTTCTCTGAAGAATGTGTTTGTTGAGACTCTGTATTCAGACAGGGTTGGCCAAGACTAAGTTTGTCCTATGTCAGACCAGGTCGGCCTCCCTGGTGGCATTGGGGTGACTATGTCCCCCTTCTAGTGGCTGGCCGGGGTTCCTTTCGGTTCGCTAGGCCACATTGCCTTAAAGGGACCTTCTTTTCGGAAGATTTGGTCCCAGAAGCCTTGGAGCAGCCTTGGTAGGCTTTCTATGGAAGGCCTCTTTGAGGTTCAGCTTGGGCTGTTGGCTGTAGGGAATGCTGTCACTGACAGCCTTTGTGTGACCCGATGGTGAGTTGCTATCTGCCGTTTCTTTCGAAATTGCTTGACATTTGTCTAGCCATCCTGGCATGCACTCTCCTCAAGCATGGCAGAGTGGGTATATTGTTCCCCATATGCGGTGAAACGCAGAGTTGAGTTCCCTTTCAAAGGGAACGTCTCAGGTTACGAATGTAACCATGGTTCCCTGAGAACAAGGAACGAGACTCTGCGTTGCTTTGCCATGCTTCGGGGCTGCCTGCTGAAAAGTCCCTCAAGACGATAAGATACTGACTGATTCTCTAGGCGCTCCTTATGTACTGCCGGGTCATGCTATGATGATGTCATAGGCTGTCGCCGGCCAATAGGATTGGAGTGGTTTGATACTTGGCTTTCAGACATCGGTTCACGTGTGACGTTCCCCATATGCGGTAAAACGCAGAGTCTCGTTCCCTGTTCTCAGGGAACCATGGTTACATTCGTAACCTGAAACGTTCTGTCCAATGGAATCTGGGACCAAGTAGACTGTGCTAAAATCATTTAAGTTCATTTTTTTTCCTCATTAATGTACACACAGCACCCCATATTGACAGAAAAACACAGAATTGTTGACGTTTTTGCAGATTTATTAAAAAAGAAAAACTGAAATATCACATGGTCCTAAGTATTCAGACCCTTTGCTCAGTATTTAGTAGAAGCACCCTTTTGATCTAATACAGCCATGAGTCTTTTTGGGAAAGATGCAACAAGTTTTTCACACCTGGATTTGGGGATCCTCTGCCATTCCTCCTTGCAGATCCTCTTCAGTTCTGTCAGGTTGGATGGTAAACGTTGGTGGACAGCCATTTTTAGGTCTCTCCAGAGATACTCAATTGGGTTTAAGTCAGGGCTCTGGCTGGGCCATTCAAGAACAGTCACGGAGTTGTTGTGAAGCCACTCTTTCTTTATTTTAGCTGTGTGCTTAGGGTCATTGTCTTCTTGGAAGTTAAACCTTCGGCCCAGTCTGAGGTCCTGAGCACTCTGGAGAAGGTTTTTGTCTAGGGTATCCCTGTACTTGGCCGCATTCATCTTTCCCTCGATTGCAACCAGTCGTCCTGTCCCTGCAGCTGAAAAACACCCCCACAGCATGATGCTGCCACCACCATGCTTCACTGTTAGGACTGTATTGGACAGTTGATGAGCAGTGCCTGGTTTTCTCCACACATATCGCTTAGAATTAAGGCCAAAAAGTTCTATCTTGGTCTCATCAGACCAGAGAATCTTATTTTCCTTCGGGTGTTTTTTTTTAGTAAACTCCATGCGGGCTTTCATGTGTCTTGCACTGAGGAGAGGCTTCCGTCGGGCCACTCTGCCATAAAGCCCCGACTGGTGGAGGGCTGCAGTGATGGTTGACTTTCTACAACTTTCTCCCATCTCCCGACTGCATCTTTGGAGCTCAGCCACAGTGATCTTTGGGTTCTTCTTTACCTCTCTCACCAAGGCTCTTCTCCCCTGATAGCTCAGTTTGGCTGGACGGCCAGCTCTAGGAAGGGTTCTGGTCGTCCCAAACGTCTTCCATTTAAGGATTATGGAGGCCACTGTGCTCTTAGGAACTTTAAGTGCAGCAGAAATGTTTTTGTAACCTTGGCCAGATCTGTGCCTTGCCCCAATTCTGTCTCTGAGCTCTTCAGGCAGTTCCTTTGACCTCATGATTCTCATTTGCTCTGACATGCACTGTGAGCTGTAAGGTCTTATATAGACAGGTCAGTCAAGTCCAGTCAGTATAATTAAACACAGCTGGACTCAAATGAAGGTATAGAACCATCTCAAGGATGATCAGAAGAAATGGACAGCACCTGAGTTAAATATATGAGTGTCACAGCAAAGGGTCTGAATACTTAGGACCATGCGATATTTCAGTTTTTCTTTTTTAATAAATCTGCAAAAATGTCAACAATTCTGTGTTTTTCTGTCAATATGGGGTGCTGTGTGTACATTAATGAGGGAAAAAAATTAACTTAAATGATTTTAGCAAATGGCTGCAATATGACAAAGAGTGAAAAATTTAAGGGGGTCTGAATACTTTCCGTACCCACTGTATGTCTCTTTATGCAAGAGATCCTAGCTGCATACAGATATAACACAGTAAGGGAGCCTTACAAGCAGGCGCCTTCAACAAAGGTGAGTAGTTGTTTTTTTTTTTAAATTTTTAATGACTACTATTCTTTGAACCCTGTGGTAGGCCCTCTATAAGTTAATGTTTTTGATTCATATATTCAGTATGCATAAAAGTGGTGGACTGCAAGATTGTAATTTTAACAGTTTTAATCAGAACCACAGGATTGAGCGACTGTGGCCGGAGATAAACAACCGGGTCAATTGCCCTATTAAGGAGGCTTTTTATTCAGCTGACTGATCAGGAAATGATTGACATAGAGGTCCCCTCCACTTGCTACTGTGTGTCTGATCTCACATGCCAGATAGGCCGTATTGGTGTAGGAAGAGTAGTGGACTCGTGGAATGCCCACAGAATACCAGGTATTCTTATTCTTATTAGCAACCAGTTTTTTGGAGAAATATATAAACTAAAAACACTTAATTTTTGCAGGGAGAGGTGTCCCAAATGCCTTTCGTTCCAATCAAGCTCTTCAGGATTATTACATTGATTATTACACATTGATATGTTTGATCAGGGTTGTTGAACTCCAGGAATGTAAAGGAATAGCCCTACTAGTTAGTTTATTGCCATAATAGTCAACTTATTTAAAGTCCCCCTGTAGTCAATTATTTTATCCCTTAAAACTCATCTTTGATCATCAAAATGACATTTCAAGTGAAAAAAAATTCTTTATGCCTTAAAATACTAACTGTGGGATCAGATTCCCGCCAATAGTATTGCGGTCACGGATCAAAAAGCGTGAAAAATATATGCATTGTCATACATTTCAAATATTTTCTTTTTTTTTTTTTACCCAAAATAGGGTGGTGTGAGCTTTTGAGCAGTAAAAACACGTTATGTATGTTTACTTGAATACTTGATACTTGAAGCTGGAGGGCGCCCTTGCGTAGAAATCCCTAATACAGCTATCGCTGTAGCTAAATAAAAAGATAGAAACACTTTGATTATTAAATATGAAGACAATAAACACAACTGCAACAATATATAGTTTATCTGTGTTCTTCAAGCCATCTCGGGTATTTTCATAAAAATAAAGTATATTTATAATGGGATGCTAATCAACGTAGCATTAATTATATATAGAATACATAAAAATGATATACTTTCTGCCTCATTCTGTGATAAGAAGCCACTTCAGATCCAGAAGCACTTATGAATTGAGTTTGGATTAAAAACGTAATGTGTAATGTTTTCAAATGCACATCGTAAGTAACTCGAATGCACAGTGCTTGCAGAGCCAAAAAACATTTTCATTTTACATTAAAATGAAATTTTACCCAGAAGCAAGAACAGTAAGTATTTTTTTTTTAATCTAATCAACCAGAATGAAATTAGAAATGAAACAGCAACCCAACAGGTTGACTTTACCATCTAACAGAGGACCAAAGTCATTTTATTCATTCACTATTCCATGCCTATTTACACAAACATTAAACCGTACATGCTAAATTATCAGTTCAAGCAGCAATACATGTATTTTTTCTTGCACTTCAAAGTTCATTGTTGTCCCCCCCCCCCCCCCCCCCCCCCCCCCCCCCCTGCCCTCCAGAAATATCTGAAATCTCCCTGTACATTCTTAAAACACAAATATCCTAAACATTTAAATGGTTATTTGTTTAAAATCAAGAATTTCCCCTTCTTATTAAAAGTTAAGTTACATTCATCTTCATTACAGTAGCAAATATCAGATCAGCTGATGGTTGAAACACTTCAACAAATGTCAAAATGATTCTTCTGAAATCTAAATACAGATTTATGCTTTGCAAGGAAGCGCATACAACATATTCTGCCATGTACAGTTATTCACTGTGGTTATGTAATTATATTGTGTTATATTGTTTTTATTTGTACAGTAACTGTAAATGATTCAACAGTGTTTTCATTATAAGCATGTATTTTGAAGCATTAAAGATAATGACTTAAATGTTGGTTAAAGGAATAATTAGCTCAACAATATATGCAAATAACACTTACCATATTCAAACTGTCATGCTAATAAAAAGCCATAGAATTTGAGCTGACCTGTTGTGTTTTTAAGATCTCAAGTGGATGTTGGTCAACAAAAATACATCAGGAAATAATATTTACATGCTTCACATCTTATTCAGAGAAATGACACTGACTGTGTGAAGACTTATGACACTGTGTACTGCACTCAATATCCCCCTTTCCAAGCCTGAAAAAAATGTTCATAGGTTATTTTAAAAGTTAAAATGTATCAGAAGTTGGTAAGAAACTAAAATAAACAGGATTTATGCATTTTGTTTGTCCTTTGTGTCATGTATGACTATTGTGCGTCTAATAATACATAATGTGTCACGGAAGCTCTGAGACTTTAGTTAAGATCCAAGTGCAGTTTAATAGAAAAATCCAGAATCGTTGTCACAGCCAGACAAAGGGTCAAAACACATGAAAACAGTCCATAAAACATGAAAACAAAAACAGCAAGAGTGCTCAGACGTGCAATGTAACAATAACAAAACCTCTATGAAACTGACAGAAACAAACCAGGTATAAATAGGCAGAAACTAACAGGATGAGTGAAAACAGCTGTGTGCAATGAACAATGATTAGTCCAGAACAAAGGATGATGGGATACAGTACAAAGTCTGTGATAGTGAAAATATCTGGTGTGAAACCCTTTGGTGGCTGTCAAGGGCACTCCAGCAGGTGATCATGACACCTGAAGACCCCCATGGCGGATACGGTGGATCTAAAGGCCAACACCGCTGATTAGGCAAAACTAAAATATAAGGCACTGAGAGGTTAGTGTTGGCCACTAGGGCCGTAACAGGATAGGTAGGGAGCTTATGAGCGCCCTCCAAGGCATTGCCGAGTGACCTCTCTGGTTGTATTGAGGCAGGCAAACAGTTCAAAAATGATCTCTGAGGTCACGTCAAGGCAAACAGAAAGTTCTGGGATGACCTCCTCAGTTGTATCACAGAAGATAGGAAATTCAGGGGTGACCTTGATCACAGTTGGGCAGCCAAAAAACTCATGGACTGGAGCAGACTCCTGGGCTGGAGTGGGTTCTGAGACAAACACATGAACTGGATCAGGCTCAGGAGCGGACTCATGGGTTGGAGCAGGCTTCTTGACTAGAGTGGGCTTAGGATTAGACTCATGGACTGGAGCAAGCTCTGGAGCGGACTCATTGGCTGGAGCGGACACACGGGCTAGAGTAGGCTCTGGACTGGACTCACGTGTTGGAGCGGGCTCACCGGCTGAACCCCTTCAGCCGTTGTCAGTCCCTTCGAGACCCTGGTCCCACATCTTGCTAGATTTCATCAAGCGTCTCCCGCCCTTGCAGGGTAGCATGGTGGTTTTAACCGTGGTGGACTGGTTCTCGAAGGCGACCCATTTTATCCCTCTGCCAAAATTACCTTCTGCCAGAGAGACAGCGGTTGCTGTCATTGACC
This sequence comes from Elopichthys bambusa, assembly GCA_037101425.1. Classification (NCBI taxonomy): domain Eukaryota; kingdom Metazoa; phylum Chordata; class Actinopteri; order Cypriniformes; family Xenocyprididae; genus Elopichthys; species Elopichthys bambusa. The sequence goes on from CM074454.1 coordinate 24,899,966, forward strand.
ACGTCTTTCGTATTCATGGCCTCCCGATAGATGTGGTCTCTAACAGGGGACCCCAGTTTGTATTCAAATTTTGGAGAGAATTTTGCCGTTTATTGGGGTCGAGGGTTAGCCTTTCTTCTGGGTTCCATCCCCAGAGTAACGGTCAAGCAGAGAGGGCCAACCAAGGTTTGGAACGGGTGTTATGGTGTTTGGTAACGAGTTGTGTGCATACTCAACCCATGAGATATGTTGGCTCCAAGAGGATGGATTCTGTGACACCAGTGTCTTCCACGGGCCTGTCACCGTTTGAGTGTAGTTTAGGTTACCAGCTACAAATTTTTAGAATCTGGAATCCAAAGTCGCGGTTCCCTCTGCCCACGCCCTTGGTCCAGAGATGCCAACGCACCTGGAGTAAGGCCAGACAGACTCTCCTCTGGGTGGGCTTGCGCATCAAGGCCCAGGCCGATCGCCACCTGTTGAAGCCTCCTGTCTACATCGTTGGTCAAAAAGTGTGGCTTTCATCTTCTGATATTCCTCTCCGCTCTGTTTGTAAGAAACTTGCTCCTAAATTCATTGGCCCATTTACTGTCACCAAGATCCTTAGTCCAGTGACAGTCCGCCTCAAACTCCCTCCGGCATACAGGAGAATCCATCCAGTCTTCCATGTGTCTAAATTAAAACCCGTTTTTCAATCCGCCTGCTCCGGCTCCTCCACCGCCGTGAATCATAGATGCGGAGCCCATCTATTCAGTCAGTCATATTCTGGATTCTAGGCGGAGGGGATGCGGATTCCAGTATTTGGTATTTTTTGGTCCGGAGAAAAGTTGGGTTCCTGCGAGAGACATATTGGATCACTCCCTTATCGATGATTACAATCGCCAGGTAGGTCCCTCTGGGAGCGCCAGGAGGTGCTCTTAGAGGGTGGGGTAATGTCACGGTTCGCCTGTTCATGCTGTCTGTTATTGTTGTGCTGTCAGTGTCAGTCTGTCTATCAGCATTGCCGTAGCGACTAACTGCGCTGATGAGCTGGTTGATTATTTCACAGGTACGGCTCGTTATCTGTCCCTATATATATAGTCTTATATTTGCTGTGTTCATTGTCAGATCGTTTTGGTGTTCACGTTTTGTATCTGCTGTTCCCAGCAGTATTCTCTTGTCTCTAGTTCCTATGTGTTTGTTTCCTGCTCGAGTGTGGATTATCTCGCCTGTCTGATTGTCTCTGGATATTCCTTTCGTCTGACAGCGGATTCCAGCCCATTGCAGTCTCCTTGCCACTGAAGCCTGTTCTACCTGTTGCACTTAAACATCTGACCATCTTGCCTTGCTGAGGAAATAATAAACTGTTATTGCATTCGCTACTGGATCTTGTTATTTTCCCCCGTGACACAAGGGCAATGTCACACCTGAGGGAGTAGAGTCATGCTATAACATTTGATTGTTGAGAAATGAGATGAGTCAGCGTGATAGTGGCAGTGCCGCTACAGGGAACCAAGGATGATGGGATATGAAGTCTGTGATAGTGAGAATGTCTGGGGTAGAGTGCCCTCTGGTGGCTGTCAAGGGCACTCCCGCAGGTGATCATGACATAATGTGGTAAACGTGGTGTCCTGATGATAAATAAAACATTGCAACTTTTTCTCAAATTTCTGGAAACTGACACCATGATCACAAAAAATAAATAAAAATAACAATAAAACCAATTGCGAAATCTTGGCGGGACTGATAAATATGATATCATGAGCTTCAAATCAAGCATTGTTAGGAAAATATTAATTATAATATGAGGAAAAAAAATGCTACAATGTTTCTTTGTTCTCTTATTTATTTATGCTGTATGAAGAGATCAAGGATCAGTAACAAGATACACTTAAAAAGGTATTTCTGTCAGGACCACTATCATCAAATATAATTGATAATGCATAGAGTTTGTATTGGCGGTATGATTCTGTTCTGGGCAAGAACTCCCTGCGCATCCTTGCAGCCTAGCATGGATAAGAACAGGGAGAGCAGCAATAATAATAATAAACAGAACAGAACTAACATATGCAGATATCATTAATCTGATTCAGGGGAATCATAAGGCCAAATCCTGACTGACGAGAGGAGGAGCTGGGGATGGAGGAGGGTAATTAGCTCCTGAGAAATGCGATAGCTACTGATAATACAGAGGAGCTTATATATGGATGCTGTGATAGGCCTCGTATTCCTATAGGTACTAAAAGGAGTACCTATAGGTAGATATGACAAGAGTCACCTGGGAGTTTGACTGATGTGACATGCCAAAACTGATGCTAATACTGGATTATTTAACATTCTAGATTTACCACTTTAACAAAACACTTTTGAGTCACATGTGATATTCATGGGTCTTGTCTGTCTCAGTGCTGTCTCATTCTCTTTATATAAACTATGTATAGACAGCTCAGAACTTATGAGTATAGTGTATTATAATAAGCAGCAGTCCAGTGCTCGTCCTCTCATTAACAGTGTTTTTCTCTTACTGATCATATTTCATACCGGTTGAATTCACATTTTTAAATGAATTTGACTGATAAAAGGATTGCTTGTGTGCGCTGGCGCTCTTATTCCAGTCTTTTAAAATAGTTGAATTAGTTAATTAATGTGCTGTATGTGGCTTAAATAAAATTAATGATTTAAATGTATTAAATCACACACTGCAGCTAAGCCAGATTTGAAATTTCTGTGAAGGAATAAAGATTTTGTTAAATGAATCACTAGTTCAGACGAGCACTGACACCCTGTGCTGAAATAATCATGTATGTTTAACAGCTGCTGCTTTCTCCGGGTTGATGTTCCGTTGAGTTTGGAAGATCCGTTACACAGTAATCATCAGAATATCTCTTCTCCTGTCTCTGAATTTTTTTAATGTCTATTATATTTTACATGGCTTTTAGTAAAGTAAGTGACTAGAGCACACTGAAAATATACCTAAGCGGAGATATACTCTTATACACAACTGCAAAGAGATCTGAATGGAGCAGAAGGGTTTTCATTACTATAAACTGAGTTTATGACTCCATTTCATTGATAATTACCTGTAATTGGGTTGTAGGCGTTTCCTATGTTTGTGAAGACTTTCTTGTAGGTTAGTGTGATTTCAGTGGTAAAAGGACCAATATATCCACTGCCAGATTCCATCAGTGCAGCTGAAAAAGCTATTTCTCTGTCTGTTATTGAAAAACATAAGCAATGATGTGATATATTACTGTATTACACTGAGAATGTATACACTGAATTTAACATCATTCAAGCACACTTTCACCTCTATTTTCCTTTCTCAACTCCTCCACTTGACTCAGAGTAAGATTTGAAATTTCTGTGAAGGAATAAAGATTCTGTTAAATGACGTTTACACTGATTATTGTAATAGATAACGCAATTTACACAGTGTACACTCAACTTCACACTAACATTCAAAGGGATGTTCCAGACTCATTATCTCTATTTACAGCATTTGTGGCACTATGTTGATCTCAACAGAAAATAACTTTGACTCAACTCTCAGTTGTTGCTTGATATAAATAAATCAACGTTTGGCAACCCTATAGCACATGAAAGGAAAATCACAGAAACACCCGGTCGTGTGAATGGATTGTCAGCACAGGTTTGAATCTCACAGTTGAATAGTGTAGCGTTTTCAGACAAGAATGAGGTGTTTTGGCTGTTTATTTGGCCACGCCGTACACACCCTGACTTGTAAGAGAAGCGCACTTGAACCAGCGAGGCACTCTCCTGCCCTGTTTTCCTTTATACACACACACTCACACTTTGAATGAAAGATCAAAAAGGATACACAATGCATATTTATTTTCACAGCCATTTTTGATGATATTTACAAAGGGTGCCAATAATTCTGACCATAAATGTATAATCAAATTTTACATTGTGATGGCAGCAAAGGATGTTGGCACTGAGTTTATAGTATTGACTGTGCAGAGAACATTGAATTTTACTACAAACGTAGTTAACATATCCTACAGTTGGAAATGTACTCCACTCAATGTTTAATACAACACCTCCACCAAATCAAAGCTTGAAAAATGAACAGTGAATCACGGTGAAGTGTCTTCAGATACATGGTTGTTGAACCAGAGCATAGAAATTTCCATCCCTGGTATCTCTGTTTCTGGCAATATGGCACATAAAGCCATTTCGTGTGTTGAAAAGCTTCCCTACAAGGCCATCACTCTTCCCACTATTGGGCGACAAAGAACACATTAGAACACCATCACAGACGTGCACAACATGACATTTTAATCTCAATAAAACATTAAATTCTTTGTCAGTTAAAGTCTGCAAACATAAAGGTTTTTCTTTTTTGCAAGATGAGCATTATGAATTGTATTTGTATGGGCACTAACCTACACACGTAGTATCTAACTCCTGGAAACCTCTTTGATTCGTCATACGAGACCATGTTCCCCTGTGCCCCCTCCATCCATTTCCAACCACGCCCTCCACACGGATCAACCAGAACCTGCAGATTATTAATACAATATTTTAAGCTCTGAAGAAATAGAAGAGGCACCATCTCCTTGACTACAGCCTGTTAACTGTCGTGCATGTATTTGTTACCTGTAGTGGTTTAAATATAATGCACTGCACTGAGTTACCTCATAGCTACTGGCCCATTTCATTCCCCAGTCATATTCATAAGTACAGTATTGATCCTTTACAAATCCACTGTGCCACCCGCTGTCAGGTCCGATGGCTCTGCACACTGGAAGTTGGGTTTTAGAAAGAACAGCATCTGTAAACCACAAGGATTTATGGGTTAATCAAGCCTCATGATTTGAGATTAGCTTTTTTTTTTAGCTAGAGAGATCTATATTATATATTCTAGGGGCTCTATACGTGAGTTTTTATTTCAGAACGTTTTAATTCCATGTCGTGCACACAGCTTTTATTTCTTTTTTATTCAAAATATTCACAAATTTGTTAATTATATCATGAACTATATGATATTCTGATTGTCAAATAGGTGTAAATGAATGTGTTTTGTTGTTTAAACACCTTTATAATTATCATGTTACTTGATCTAATGCACTATGGGCATTATTAAGGGTGCTTTCACATCTGTAGTTTGGTTCATTTGGTCCGGTTTCGGTTCCTTTTCACACCACACTGATTGCTCTGGTCCGAATCAGTTCATGAGTTGGTGAAACGAACCAAAACGCAGTCACGTGACAACATCCACATCACTCATTGGCCAGATGTGTCATTAAACGTATTTCCTAAACTGCCCTTCGGAATTAACATGCGGGAAAATTACAAAGGAACTCCCAGAAGTAAACAAAGAGAGGAGGAATTTTTCCCCCGTTTTCCCCGTTTTACAGCTTGTTCAAAACAACCCGCAAATACATTGGAAAAAAGCCCAACTGGTGTTCTGAAATATTCGGTGTCTGAAGTTGCGTCCCAAATGAAGTATGAATTGCATGAAGTGTCCAACATTCCACACTTCGTTTTTTCCGTTAATTTAGTGCATCATCGGGGTATTTAAAGTGCACTTTTTCTTTTTGGAGTTTTCAGTGTGAACGCACTACTACTTAAAAACGTCATAGAATAGTGCATAAGTACGCAAATTGGGACGCACCTTGAGATTTTCGGTAACACTGCGGACGGAGCTTACATGAATATTCACGAGTTTACTGTTTTAGTGCACTGTCCTTGGATCACAGAACTGTTTTCGGTAACGTGATTGTGTTTCCGCGTCGAACGAAGTTTTATGTTAACGCCGGACCAGTACACAGCATCCTGCTGGTTATCGGAGCAATTGTGTAGTGATCATGTTCACCAACAGAGGGGGCTGTGGAGCTATACTTGGTTGCGCGCACGCCGCTACTTCATGAAGAACGTAATCTGAAATAAATCGCATTTATTTTAAAGGAGGGACAAATTTTAACTGTGGGGGCACAAATCAGATCTGACGGAGCAATGCCCCCTCGTTGCGCTGGCCCTGTATGAACATAAAGACAAAGTGCACAGCTCTTTTTCCTACATGAACTGTCCTACAGTTTTCTGTGCATATCAGTGAATTCCACTGTAATTCAATTTCATGATTTTATAATTCCATTACATGGGTTTAGGAAGGGATGGAACTGTAAGAAGAAGATCAGACATAATAGTGCTCTAGTGCTTAAAGATGTAAAGATTTGTTATGCTGTCCATTAATTTGAAAGCATGGACATAAGTACGTTGAAATTAAAAATCAGCCTAATCTAATGTGAGTGTATGTAAAGTAAAAGAGTTTTCATACTTTTGGGCACATCTCCGGTCTGAACCCACTGGAGGTCCTGACTCCTGCAGCCCCAGTATGGGTCTCCTTTCCACGGGCTCACGCAGGTGCAGCTCCTGTCGTGATTGGAGGACAAGCATTTGGCGTTCACTCCACAGGGATAAACCAGGCACGCGTCACGACATGTGCCGAAGGTGTTAGTGCAGACCTCATTGTCCTTACAAACACTGCTTTGTGTGCAGTTTGTACACTCGTGTGGTATGAAGGATGGGCAGGGTGGCTGTGAGCACTTGTACTCAGCTGGCTGAGGGTGTGTGGCGGAGCCCCAGCCAGACGAGCACGAGGCCTTGCAGACAGTGGCTCCACCTTCAGATTTGCACTCGACTTGCCCTTTTACCTGCTCAGCGTAGCACACAGGTAGGGCACTCCACTTCCTTCCAGAACACACCGCAATCTCGGGGAAGGGCTTGTATGGTCCACTACATTTTATTTTCACCTGCTGCCCGGCTGTGCTGTGGTAAAGCTTCTCGCAGTAGTTGTTCTGAAGATCCGCAGCCTTTAGAGGGCCACATCCATTTTTATTGAACTGTCTCCACTGCTTTGAGACATAGTCCTGAAAAAACTTGTTCTCAATGTTCTCTGGTTTTTCAATGACAAGTAAGTATTTTGACCAAGCTAAAACAGCTTCCTTTTCAAGGGCAAACATGTAGCGCACAAAATAATCAGTCTTGTCACTGTAGTATTTTGAGCACTCTACTGGCTCACCAGACTGACTTTGTGAGTCCTGGACCAGCGACTTGCGAAACGTTTCCAGAATATTTTGTTTGTCTCCAAATCCAGTGCCCATCATCATGTCGTGAAAGCCTGAGAGATAAAAATGAAAAGTGTTTCCTCCTGTGAACTGAGCTCCAACTTCGGAAACGTAGTGGCGTTTAGTTATTGTACCGTTTTTAAGATGTGAATGTAAAGTGTTGATGTAACGAAACTTCTGAATCACTTCGCTGTATTTCACAAAGATTTGTGTCCACTGGATGTCATTTCGGACAGACTCAACTATTTCTTGTGTGTAATCCTTCAGATCCTTGATACTAAAATAAATTGCTGACAGATCAGGGACTGGTTTATAGACCATGCCATCGATTTCACCTTCAAGAGCTGCATAGTCAATTATATTTTGGATGCTTTCCTCACAAGCTGGACCACGGTACATCTTATGGCACTTGCAGAATGTTAGTGTGGTGCCCTTGATGGGTTTACATTCTCCATGGTTACAATTCACGTCTGAGCAGGGAGGCTTCACAATATTTTCTCTGAGGAAGATATTAAAGTTTCTGAAGATGACATGTTCTTGTTTACAGATCAGCTCAATATCCGCCACATCTGTCTGTGCATAATCTGATGGCTTTGTAACAGCATGAAGAAACTGTATGTGGGTGGTAGCTTTAGCACCAAACCTGCTGAGCAGCTCGTCCTTCATCTTTATACACTGCAGGGTATTGCTCAAACTTGACATTTCTTTTTGCAAACTGGATTTAATACTGTCCTTAGTGCTTTGATCAACAACAGAGCCCTTTTCTTGATGAATTAGGTGAACGGATGTCTTTTCTTGAGCATAAAAGTTAATTGACTGTCCAAAGGTAAACTCGTTTTCAGCATCTTTTGAGTGGGCAATTACTATCCATTTGAACCAGCGGAACTTGCTCTCCAAATGTTTCTTAATATCTGTTGCTAGCTTTTCAGCACTTGAGAATTGTCGATTGCTAATTTTCACAGCGTCCTTTTGAGCCCATGTCTCAAAGTCGTCGGCACACTCAATCAAGGCATCCTGTATGGCTGATAAAGTGTTGGACAGTTGTGTAACTGCTTCTTTTGCCTTTACTTCTCCATCATAGCCCTTTAGTTTGTAATAAAACACATTTAACTTCAGTCCTGAAACCATCAGAGTGGTGAAGTAGGTGGAGTATTGCACCAGGACATTAAAATCACCATTGGATTTCTCAATGATGAGCTGTAAGAGATTCTTGTTCAAGCTGACAGGATTGTTCTCAGTGATATATCTGTATAAATTAGCAACACTGTTCTCTGTGCCAGTGTTTTCATAGAAAGTGGTGAACCTCTCAGCCAGCCTGGTCTTCTCTTCCTGTGTGGAGGCAACAGGAGCGGTCTTTATGAATTCTGTTAACTTGGCCCAGGAGTTCTTGATCACATTCTCATCTTTGCCATAACTGCTTGCATAGTTTGTCCATTCCATTTCTGTTTGCAGGGTTGAAATTTGAAGGGAGAGAGAGTCGAGTTTACGGTTGACTTCTGCAAATTGTACCTTCATGAACTCAAGTGTTGGATCCGATTGTGGAATGAATGCTAAGATGAAGCTAACTAATGCCCCGATAAAGCCAAAACCTGCTGCGACTTTGCCAAGAGAACCAAAGACTTTGAGGACTTCGAGGACTGAGTCACGAGCTGTATCTTTATTTTTTTCAAAAATAATTTCAGCCACATCATTGAGACCTTGGAGGAAATCTTTAGACAATGCAATGCCCTTCTCAACTTGACTGACTTGTGAGATGCTAATTTCAGCTGTGCAGAAACAGCTGTATAGAAGCAGATAAAGGATAGTGAGGAAAATCTTCCCTGTAGCCATGACAGCTTAACCTGTTAAAAAAAAAAAAGAGGATACATTGAATGTGTAATTTGATTGAATGTAACACATTTTGTAACTTGATCATTTGTACAGTTAGTGTAATGTCTGCTCCCAGAGGAGGACGGTTCCTCGCAGGGTTTTTTCTTCACCTAAATAGCTTAAGTGTGTGACTCGTGACAGTGTGAACAGAACAAACCACATGAAATCTGATCTTTTCAATTCCGATTTATGCCACTTCCTTATGTGGTACTAAATCTGATACAGGTCAGCTGTTTTGCCATAAATTGATTTATAATTTTTGGTGATGTACAGTGCTGTAAAATCTGATACTCTGCTGCTCCAAATGTTAAAAAAACAAAAAAGTTTAACAAGGTTGCAAAATACAGTTTAGGATATATCCAAAGTGGGATTTTTGGAATTACATATCATTTTTACAGATATGTTTTCGGTGTGTGCTTCCTTTCCTTTCCAACTCTTGAAAAAATTATATTTATCTCTCAGTTTTAGAAGATATCCTGTTTTTTAAAGGCTACATTGAATCCACAGTTTTCTCACCTTGTGCAACATGGTAATGTTTGTGAGAAAATACCAATTCACACAAGTAAATGGAGGAAATGTAAAAGCTACTTTACTTTATTTCTTCATGGTTTTGTGAGCATAGTTAAGAGTTTCAAAGCATAAGGTTTTACAGTTTCGTTTTTTTATGTAAAAAAATATTTACCATTTTAGTTCTGTTCTCATTTACATCTTGCACCACAACAGCCACATCCATGAGATCATTTAAATTTAGATTAATTTCATGTCATAGGTCACTTTGAAATGAGTGCAAAGGTACAGTATCTTATCTTAAGGTCTTTTTATATTTGTATTAACCTAATTATTAAACTAATTATATAAAACTATATTGTCAGTGCCCAACAAATGAACTGGTTCTATGCATTTATTTTGTTATTCAAACTCAGAAATAGATAAGGCCTAAGAGATTTCTTATCCTTTAATGCATGCCAAAGCACACAGCAATAAAATGGTTAAACTCAGTGATGGGAATAATGGCGTCATAAATAAACGACGTTACTTTTTTCAGTAACGAGTAATCAAACCAATCTGTTTTTTTGGACTCAAAAAACCAGATTGGTTTGCTACATGGCTAACCTGCTCCGGAGTAGGTTTGCAGACCAAAACTGGTCTTCCAAAACTTAGGATCTCTCACTCCAAATTAAAGCCGTTTAGAGCGAAAACATTATAGAGACTAAATCTTTTGCTGCCCACTATAATACATGCCTTAATATATAAACCATTTAAACTGAGTAAGCTTAGGTGTATTTTTTGAGCTCTTTGTGAAACTATATGGGGAGCAGTCGTAGCCTAATGGTTTAGTGAGTCCGACTGGTAACCCAAAGGTTGCTGGTTCAATTCCAGCACAGGCAGGAAATGACCGAGGTGCTCTTGAGCAAGGCACCGAACCCCCAGTCGCTGTTACAAAACCATCAGCAGTTTATTCCTGCCTTGTAAATGTTTATTGTCATGATTGTTTTTTTTTTTTTATAACTGACGCTCTCCACGTTCCGTGTGATTGGTTGTTTGCCGACCTTGTCACACTTTCAGGTGCATGCACTTACGAGTTAATCATAAACTCTGGATCAAACCTGTGCTGACAGAGAACGTTTGTACCGAGACTGTGAGACCACAAAAATGATATTGATAACTTCATGTGGACATCTCAGAGTTTTGATAGCAGACTTTGCTATCTTTGCCATTCTAAGCACAGTTTGAGACTCTAGTGTAGTCCATTATCTCAGAAAACAAAAAAAACAACTCTGTTTAAGTCTTCATTCGCTCTACATTTAATCTCACGGCTGCCTAGCAGAAATTTGACCAAGCCGTTATGCTACTGTAGCATCAGTTAGAAAAACCACAAGCCACAACCATGCATGACCATGAATCAGCTACACACACACAGCTACAGTAGTAAGTCAACCAAAATGCCTATTACAACCACTTTTCCTGTCGCAGCAGGACCACGCCATTAAATACAACCCAGTCACGTGCAATACTTATTCGAGAAATCACCACCAGGTGGCGCAAAGGTATGGTTTGGAACATTGCTCGGTAGCGCTGGAAATGTAGGCTACATGTACTTGTAAATTAAGATAAAATAATGAAACAATAATAATAATACAGTATTATATCATTTAATCTCATCTCAGTTAATTATTTAATGTAGTTCCAAACAAAGGTTCGGGAGGAGCCTAAACATTCAGTCCTGTCAATCATCATTACGAGTGTATATAAGCAGCAGTCTTGCTGCAGTGAAAGCAGTCACTGAACCTGATCTAAACCAGGATGGATTTGTTAACTCTAAACCTACTCTAAAATTCAGAGTTTGTTCAACTAGCTTCATGCTTGTTTGTTTTTTTTGTTTTTTTTCATTGCATCTATCAATGCATCCAAAAAACTTAACAGTTTTGACAAATACGTTGTCTATAAAATCAAATGCACTCAAATGTTGTCAAATGACCAGAAACAACCACTACTGACAACCAGGGGTGCGTTTCTCAATGTGAACTATGGTCGCAAGTTCCTCGTTACCTATAGAGTTCAATGTGACCATAGTTGATGCTTTCGGGAAACGCACACCAGATTGCTGCAACATACATGGTGCTGAAAAGCTTTGAGTAATCAATCATTTTTAGGAAAAAGAGCAATGATGTTGAGATAGAAGAGAAAAACAATAAAACACCAGAATAACTCACCAGAAAACACGATCAAAACCAGACAAAGACTGGGCTATTTATACTAAAGCTAAAGAATCACATGAGAAGAGTAGGAAGAGGAGGAGGACAAGGTTTTGTTTGTTTAAAAAAAAAAAAAAAACAGGACAGAGCTTCAAAATACAGGTGCTGATCATATAATTAGAATATCATCAAAAAGTTGATTTATTTCACTAATTCCATTCAAAAAGTGAAACTTGTATATTATATTCATTCATTACACACAGACTGATATATTTCAAATGTTTATTTCTTTACATTTTGATGATGATAACTGACAACTAAGGAAAATCCCAAATTCAGTATCTCAGAAAATTAGAATATTACTTAAGACCAATACAAAGAAAGGATTTTTAGAAATCTTGGCCAACTAAAAAGTATGAACATGAAAAGTATGAGCATGTACAGCACTCAATACTTAGTTGAGGCTCCTTTTGCCTGAATTACTGCAGCAATGCGGCGTGGCATGGAGTCGATCAGTCTGTGGCACTGCTCAGGTGTTATAAGAGCCCAGGTTGCTCTGATAGTGGCCTTCAGCTCTTCTGCATTGTTGGGTCTGGCATATCGCATCTTCCTCTTCACAATACCCCATAGATTTTCTATGGGGTTAAGGTCAGGCGAGTTTGCTGGCCAATTAAGAACAGGGATACCATGGTCCTTACACCAGGTACTGGTAGCTTTGGCACTGTGTGCAGGTGCCAAGTCCTGTTGGAAAATCAAATCTGCACCTCCATAAAGTTGGTCAGCAGCAGGAAGCATGAAGTGCTCTAAAACTTCCTGGTATACGGCTGCGTTGACCTTGGACCTCAGAAAACACAGTGGACCAACACCAGCAGATGACATGGCACCCCAAACCATCACTGACTGTGGAAACTTTACACTGGACCTCAAGCAACGTGGATTGTGTGCCTCTCCTCTCTTCCTCCAGACTCTGGGACCCTGATTTCCAAAGGAAATGTAAAATTTACTTTCATCAGAGAACATAACTTAGGACCACTCCGCAGCAATCCAGTCCTTTATGTCTTTAGCCCAGGCGAGACGCTTCTGACGCTGTCTGTTGTTCAAGAGTGGCTTGACACAAGGAATGCGACAGCTGAAACCCATGTCTTGCATACGTCTGTGCGTAGTGGTTCTTGAAGCACTGACTCCAGCTGCAGTCCACTCTTTGTGAATCTCCCCCACATTTTTGAATGGGTTTTGTTTTCTTCCCTTCGCCTCTCTATTAATGTGCTTGGACACAGAGCTCTGTGAACAGCCAGCCTCTTTTGCAATGACCTTTTGTGTCTTGCCCTCCTTGTGCAAGGTGTCAATGGTCGTCTTTTGGACAACTGTCAAGTCAGCAGTCTTCCCCATGATTGTGTAGCCTACAGAACTAGACTGAGAGACCATTTAAAGGCCTTTGCAGGTGTTTTGAGTTAATTAGCTGATTAAAGTGTGGCACCAGGTGTCTTCAATAGTGAACCTTTTCACAATATTCTAATTTTCTGAGATACTGAATTTGGGATTTTCCTTAGTTGTCAGTTATCATCATCAAAATGAAAAGAAATAAACATTTGAAATATATCAGTCTGTGTGTAATGAATGAATATAATATACAAGTTTCACTTTTTGAATGGAATTAGTGAAATAAATCAACTTTTTGATGATAATTCTAATTTTATGACCAGCACCTGTAGAGTCCATGGAAATGTGAAACAAATACAATGACCCCTAGTGGTCATCTGGAATTCATGGCAGTTCTAAACATTCAAACTATTTTGTTGTCCTTTTCCAGAAGAAACTTACTTGCATGTGCCTTGATGGTTTTTAGACAATATGACTCCGTATCATGACCGATAACATTATCAGCCATGGCTGCTGATGGCTGAGACAAGGTTTGAGGTGTTGGAGTATAAAGCTTTGAAATTTGCTCCACCTGGCCTTTCCTAACAATGATTGTGAACAAGCCTTAGGTCTAACAAGCTACTCAGCCAGAATGCATTTTTTTGTCGCCGCAGGTATCGTCGCGGTTTCGGCGGGAAAGTCATTTCTGCTCTTGACCGCTAATTGGTGCTTTATCCATAAATTTCCACGTTATGGAGTGGACGTATCACAGCTCGTTTTCAGAAGAAGCCATGTAGAGATTTTAAAAAAATACTTCCAATAAGATTTTTAAAAATCACATGCACACCACATGTAGTAAACATAAGCATTGTGTAAGCATTTGCTGTTTAGAATGAATTCAAACAGTAGGCCTACAGTAAATGTCAAAATTGTTTACTTAGAAAATAAACATGATGTATTTCAAATATAAAATTAACACATTATAAATACATAAACATTTATTATATACTAATCTTATATTTGAAATACATCATAAGTCTATTTTCTATGTCTGATGAGTATATTTAAAAGTGTATGAAAGTGTTCAAGTGTGTACTACAAGTGGTAACTAAATACACTTTTTTAATACAGAGATAGTATGTTAAAAGCACATATTAGTTCATATTCATGGTGTCTCAAAATAGCACAGCTGAGTACACTTAGATGTTCTTAAGGGCTTAAAATCTTCAAGTGTGTGGCCAGCCTTAGCAAGCATTTTCAAAACACACATGCTCTGTAAACAAAAAAGAGCCATTAAAAGTCAAATTATACAGAAATAAAATCATCCTTTAGAGCAATTTCCTCTTTGTAAAGGTTATAATGGACAAACTGGATCTAGCTGGTCAACAGTTGAGTGTTTACTCTTGGTTATTTAATGACTGATAGAAGCAGAGCCACACCAACATTTTTCTAAGAGATTCAAGTACACTGACCATGAACTCACTCTCTGAAGTGCAAATCAACTCTTGTGTCCTGTTTATGTTTAATGTTGAACGTTCAAACTAATCCGATGGCTCTCTTTTGTATTTCACTTGTTTGCTTTGCATTCATTCTTGAGGTCATCCTCATGTCGCAATGATATCAAATTTATTTAAACTTTATTGACATGACATATAGAGAATTCTGTGGATCAACAAACTCATTTTACCCAAGAATTTGATTACGAGCGGTGATGCAACTTGTCTGCTTGCCAGATTTACAGCCAGTCAGCATCTATCGACCCATCTGCTCTAGATTAAGTACATTACCTACAGGCACGTCTACACACACTCGCTCACGTCTTATCGGACTTTGAGACTGGGGAAATCAATCGTTACTCAAACTGTCACAGAGATGGACAGAAAGGAACATTTTATTGTTTAAAAATGATATTGATAACTTCATGTGGACATCTCAGAGTTTTGATAGCAGACTTTGCTATCTTTGCCATTCTAAGCACAGTTTGAGACTCTAGTGTAGTCCATTATCTCAGGAAAAAAAAAACCTCAGACGACTCTGTCGAAGTCTCCATTCGCTCTACATTTAATCTCAAGGCTGCCTAGCAGAAATTTGACCAAGCCGTTATGCTACTGTAGCATCAGTTAGAAAAACCACAAGCCACAGCCACGCATGACCATGAATCAGCTACACACACACAGCTACAGTAGGAAGTCAACCAAAATACCTATTACACCTACTTTTCCCGCCGCAGCGGGACCACGCCATTAAATACAACCCAGTCACGTGCAACACTTATTCGAGAAATCACCACCAGGTGGCGCAAAGGTATGGTTTGGAACATTGCTCGGTAGCGCTGGAAATGTAGGCTACATGGCGATTTCTGCTTCATGAAGCTTTTGAGCTTTATAAATCTTTTGTTTCGAATTAGCGATTCGGATCTCCTATTAATTCACTGACCAAGATTCACTGATTTGATTCGTAAAGCTCTGAAGCAGTGTTTTGAAATCGACCCATATAGATATTGTTTAAGTGTCTTTATTTTGTTTTTTTGCCGCACAAAAAGTATTCTTGTCGCTTGAACTGTTTCAAGTATGTTTTTAGTACCTTTATGGACCTTAAGAGTTTGAATGGCTTTGCTCTCAATAGAGGCCTCACTGAGCCATTGGATTTCATCAAAAATATCTTAATTTGTGTCCTGAAGATGAACGAAGGCTATAGAACAACATGAGGGTGAGTAATAAATGACATTATTTTCATTTTTGGGTGAACCAACTCTTTAATAAAACAGGCTGCGACTATGAGGAAAGATTACATCAAAATGTACGTCCATATGCAAGTTTGAGTGACTTTATTTAAATTAAATGCATACACCTTTTGAGCTGTTGTCATGTTTCAGTGAATAACCCTAAATGTGCCAATGCTGGCGACCTCTGATATGGATGGTCACTCTCTGGTATCCATGTGAGTATCTTACAACAGTTACCAGGTTTACCAGCTTTATGTTATGACATAGATTGGATGTTAAAAAAAATTAGTAATTGATGTTCACACATATAATGTTGAAGCCTTGTGTCTATACTAATGGAACAAATGTTGCTGATGGAGTTTAACTTGTGTAACACACTAGAAACATGTTAAAACATGCAACACTTGGCTAAGTGCTAATGTTTGCAATTAACGCCACGAAACAGGAAGTTGTTGTAACTCAGGCATACGATGTCCGATCTGCTCCAAACTTCACGTTTGATAATAGTCCTGGCCTGGAGACATCAACATGGCAATATTCAGTTACGCTCACAGCGCCACCTGTTGGCAGCAGGAAGTCTGGCACTTTGAAATGACTTTCCCATAATTCTCCTGTATTTACTCGCATGTCGGCCACTGTTCGCTGTTTTCCTGAGGCCAACAGGTGGCGCTGAGCCCGGGGGCGAGGGCCCTTTCATCGCTGCTTGCAGCTTTAATTTATGTTGTGTTTATTAATTTTGCAGAGTGTGACGAAAAAAACAAACAAAAACAAAAAACCGTATGTGCCACCAGAAAACATCGCATCATATTTGTACATCGACTTTTACAATGCACAGCTTTACAGAACACAAAGAAAATATAAAGAAAAGAAAACATTCTTTTAAAACACAAGCAACCAAAGGAAAAAGCGCCAAGGAAAATCCTTAAGATATTTACGAAATGAATCATTTAACAATTTTCCATCTTGAGTTGTTGTTGTCAGCATTAGTAATGTAAATAAATGTGTGACGGATTGGTGCAGTGAGCTTACTATGTATATTATAATAACTCCGATTGTATTCGTCTGAAAGAAGAATGTCATATACACCAAGGATGGCTTGAGGGTGAGTTTTTTTTTTTTGTACAGTATGTTTTCTGAGATACTGAATTTGAGATTTTCCTTAGTTGTCAGTTATAATCATCAAAATGAAAGGAAATAAACATTTGAAATATATCAGTCTGTGTGTAATGAATGAATATAATATACAAGTTTCACTTTTTGAATGGAATTCGTGAAATAAATCAACTTTTTGATGATATTCTAATTATATGACCAGCACCTGTATATCAAATTCCACTCTCATCACCACTGTGTTTGGTGGTTGTGAGTGTATTACAAAAGTTCAAAACAGATATTAGTACTTCAATAGGTTGGTAAAATAACATTATATCAGTTAATGAAATACATTTTTACTGTAAATTTAAGTTAAATCTGTAAAACCCAACATTTTGCTACCATATTTTTTTTTACGGTAAAGTTCTGGCAACCACAGCTGCCGTGTTTTTTTTTTTAAAGTGTGTGCCACATGATTTTGGAAATTAAATATTCCATCACTATTACATTCTACTTTTTATGTTTACACTATATAAGAAATGTGTGTGATTGAATGTGCCAAACCACTCTCGCAGGACTCCCTGGAGTTTGAGTCATTGAGTGAATTGGTTTGTCTGGACCATTTATGAAGCAAAATCATTATGTCAGTTGCAACTGAGTGCATAAATCGTTTTAGTGAATTGGTATGTTTGAATGATTCATGTGTAACGGAGGCCAGCTAGTAGTTGCTGTGCGAGTAATCCTCATCTCAAGATCATGGCATTAACATTGTGGGGTGATGGGCATCTCCAAATTGGAAAATGGTATCCGTTTCTAAATGTGTATGTGAGGCAGTTTAATGGAAAGGCATGTCTCTCTACAACTTGAAGGTGAAAGCGTTGAAGGATTGTGGTAGTTGTGTTGATACAGCACAGGCTGAAACTGACTATAAGGGAGATTGCTGGTACTTAATTAAAGGTTAATCATCTGTGTCCAAAGTACCATGTAATGGACAAGGTAAACAAATGAATCACTGCAGCCAATCTGACACTTTCTGTAAAATGGCCAAAAATCAATTGTGTTCACTTGATGTGTACGGAGGCCTGCACAACTTTTTTCCCGCGCATGTCATGTTTGTGAACTGAAAAATTTTGTTGGCCATTTCCTTGAGCTTTTAGGTCTGTCACAGAACTTCAATGATGCTACCGATTTACTGGCATCCCAAGCAGTGGCGGCTGGTGTGTTTTAATAAAGGGGTGACAGACTAAATTGTAAAGGTCTAGACTAGATTTTGGATTGTTTTGCTTAACTGCTTGGCTTCACGTCACTTTCATTCAAATGTGTGTGTGTTTAGTCACTTTTAGACAGAACAAATTAGGAGAACGACATTATTTATAAAAGAGCATGTTCTTCCGTTTAGTGAAGACGATTGTGATATCCAGCTTAGGCTTGTGGTCTTCTTTATCTTTAATTTATAGCTGCTGCTTGAATGACAATTAAATATTAATTATCTCTATTATTAACGTAAGAGCTGTTCAAACTATTACTGCGTAAATCACGTCTCTACGATGATTGGTGCATATATGAGACTAGCCTCCTCCGCCATGTTTTTTTTTTTTTTTCTCTCAACATTAACATTTTTTTAAACTCTTAATGAAATAAACTTTGTATCTTGTAAATCTGTGAGATTTATATTCGTGCATTGAATATTTTTGTTTCTTTTAAATGTGTACAAATTAAAGAATATTTGAGATGGTTACTGTAAGTGACTGTTCATATTTGAGGGTTCACGTTTCACTTAAATGTAGTTTTGAAGATTTTTTTCAATGTAAATGTGCTTGAGGAGGATCTTTGACCACTGCACTTTTATCATGACAAATAAAAAACTAATATTAGTGTTTTTTGGGGGGGAAATTAATGAAATTACTATAAATACAAAGCACATTTTTGTTGATATTTTCTACATGCCACAGGAGAAAGGGTTCTGGATGTCAAAAGGTCTCACATAGAGGTTAGACTAGGTGTTCCCAACCACATTTCTGGAGTCCCCTCAACACTGCACATTAATCTAACAGCGGTGATGCAGAATAGCCTAAAGCAGGGATGTCCAAACCTGCTCCTGCAGGGCCAACGTCCTGAGGAGTTTAGCTACAACTAGTTTCAACACACTGGTAGTTACTAGACCTTGATTAGCTTGTTCAGGTGTGTTAGGGTAGAAGCTAAACTGTACAGGACAATGGCCCTCCAGAAACAGGTTTGTTTAAAAAATGTTTTGACAGGGAGAAGAACAGATTTGGATGATGTTTAGACACTATATGTTGTAATGAAACAAGCTGGTATAATAGAAAATGGTTAATATGACTAGATCTTTGAACAGTCTGCGAACTTCCCAGAATACGTACATACTGTTGGAATAATTCTGAAATAAAACTATGGTCCAACTTTGGGAGTATGTTTGCCAAAAAGCAATGAAGAATCTAGTTATGGACAGAGCAGCAGAGATCTGCACAGTTGAAATTACAGTTGCTGTAAGTAAAATAGTCTGTGAATTTTCAAAATGTATGGAAGATATTTGCATTTATCTGAACTTGGGCGAGTGATATGAAGATACAAACAGCTTCTGATTTAAATGATTACCAAGTAAATTACTGAACCACTGGTTACTAAACCAATATGTAAATAATGTTTGTTTAGTTTGTCTCACATCCCATAAGATTACATGGAAAGGGCGGGGTTTAGGACCTATACTGGGACCAGCCACCTGGGGGCGAACTAAATGTTTTGGCTTCACTTTTCAAGACTTCTAACATGCATCCGGAGTGGGTTTGCAGTTATCAGAGCATAAACTATAGCCCTTATCTCATTTGCTTGCTCCACTGTCTCATTTCACATTCATTTGTAAATTGCGCAAACTTATTTCATCCATTAGATCGAAAGAACCCACCCACCCACAGACCCTCCCCTCGAAAAAACGAGGACAGAATTGGTCGAATTACATTGCTTTTTACACACCTTAAGGAATCATGTAATAACTCAGAGTTCAATTTGAATTAATTTCGTTATAATAACTGTACAGCTTTCCGTTTGATTGCCAGCAGAGTAGGGGTGGTTTAATCTTAATCTTGTGAGTTTGGAGACGCTCATGTAAGATTCAATACAGCAATGGAGGAAAGAAGAAAGTAGACATGCGGTGTCCATCGTTATTGTCAATAATCAAGGTGGATTGGTCATAGAAGCATCACGGATTACACATCGGATCACATCCAGCATATGACCCCAGCCATTTCTGTTGTATTGTTTGTTTATTATTTTGCACAAGCCTATGCATCTTTTGTTTTATTTGATACAGATTTTATACTTCTTTTGAGTAACTAGTTCGTCCTTCGTTTGACTAATCAATAATATGAAGTGAATCTAATTCTTGACTCTGGCTTCTTTACTCTTCTCCTTTTAAAGGGATAGTTCACCCAAAAATTACTTGCCCTCAAGTTGTTCCAAACCTGTAAGATTTTCTTTCTTCTGTTGAACACAATAGAAGATGTTTTAAAGAATGTTGATAACCAAACAGTTGCTTTTGTGTTCGACAGAAGAAACTCATACAGGTTTGGAACAACCTTAGGGTGAGTAAATGACAACATTTTTGGGTGAACTATAATTGGGAATTCGGCCCAATTAAATTTAGGAGCATAACAGTAAAACTCATTCCACACTGATGACATACACAAACTGTTCTCTCATACGTGAATACTCATGTGGTACTTAAGGGCTATTTTATACCCAAAACTTTTCCCACAGTGACCACATGTAAACGGCTTCTCTCCAGTGTGAACTCTCATGTGTCTGTTAAGGATTCCTTTTCGGTTGAAACTTTTTCCACACTGTTGGCAGGTGAAAGGCTTCTCTCCGGTGTGAATTCTTATGTGGTCTACAAAGTGTCGTTTTTGATTGAAACCCTTTCCACACTGAGGACACGTGTAGGGTTGCTCTCCAGTGTGAATTCTCATGTGGTATTTAAAGTGACCTTTTTGAGTGAAACTCTTTCCACACTGAGTGCACATGTAGGGTTTCGCTCCAGTGTGAAATCTCATGTGGACTTTAAAGTTTTCATGTTGATCAAAACTCTTTCCACACTGTTTGCAGGTGTAAGGCTTCTCCATAGAGTGAATTCTAATGTGTCTTTTAAAGCTTCCTTTTTGAGTGAAACTTATTCCACATTCTTGGCAGGTGAAAAGGCTCTCTTCGTTGTGAATTCTCATGTGGTCATTAAGGTTTCCTTTTCGGTTGAAACTTTTTCCACACTGTTGGCAGGTGTAAGGCTTCTCTCCAGTGTGAACTTTAAGATGGACTCTAAGGTTTCCAATTTGAGTGAAACTCTTTCCACACTGTTGGCATGTGTAAGGCTTTTCTCCAGTGTGAACTCTCATGTGTCTGTTAAGGCTTACTCTTTGAGCAAAAGTCTTTCCACACTGTTGGCAGGTACGACGCTTCTCTCCTGTGTGAATTTTCATGTGGACTTTAGGCTTTTCATGTTGATCGAAACTCGTTTCACTCTGTTGGCATGTGTAAGGCTTCTCTCCAGTGTGAACTCTCAGGTGTCTGTTAAGGCTTACTTTATGAGAGAAACACTTTCCACACTGTTGGCAGGTGAAATAACTTCTACTTCCAGTCTTTTGAGCACTTTTTAGTAATGAAGTCTTTTCAATCTGGGAACAAATAAAAGTTTCTTCCTTGGTTATGAAATCATGATTTTTATATTGTTCATTCTCTTCCATTTCATTCAGTACTTCACTCTCCTTTTTCAGCTTTATCAGGTCTAAGGCAAAAAGAGAAATGCAAATTAATACCGGAGTAAAGGCACAAAGCAACACACAAAACATTTAGATATGTAAAGCATCAAAACAAACATAAAAGTAGATCCTATACCCAGAGGCTTTGCACCGGGAGGAGAAGGGGACAGAGTGCATAGGGCCCTATATCGATGTCCTGTCCATAACAATGTTTTTCGAAATACCTGAGCGTATATTTGTCCATCATTTGACGCATTAGGTGGCAGCCATACTACAACCTGTCCCTTAGTCCCAATCCCATTCCACAGAAGATCTCACCAACATTGCTACCTGCTCTGACTCATCATCACCACATCCTGTACTACTGGCAAATTTCCCACCACTGAAGCAGGTCAATCCTACAGCAGTTGAAAACTATCTCTCTCTTCAGTTTATGTAAAAAAAAAAAAAAAATTAAAGGTGCAGTAAGCGAAGTGCTGTTGAAAGTGGATCGGACCGAGTAGCACAACAAACTTGGAACAATTCAGCAGTGGGGGGCGTGTCCACTCATGATGGGGGAGGAGAGAGAGTGAGCAAGAGGAAGATTTGAAGAAAGACTGTAGAAAGAGAGATGGCTGAGAGGCATTACAAAAGAGAAAAACTCAGAAGGATATCACTGGAAAAAGAACTAACAACCAACTCTTGCTTGTATATACTCTTGTGTACTGTATGTTCTTTTTTGTCATTCGTTCACTTGTCATCTTCAATTTTATTTTTGGCGAAGCATTATTTTGCTTTGCTTCAGCTATGATAGAGACATCCACTCTTGCATTGTGTGTTTGGGGGCGGAGCAATGAAGAGAGGGGTGTGTTTGTTGGGGTTCATGTTAAATATCAGTGTTTCTCAGAAATTGCTTAATGCACCTTTAAGGATCTAGACATAATAAATCCCTGATAGATAAAGGAGATGTGCAGATTTACTCTACAACATACCTTTGATGTGTGGGGATATTTATACAAATACTGGGCTTGGAGACTACTATGGTGTATAAAAGAGGCACTCTCTCGTCTGCTGGTAAAGTTCCCGATAGTTAGTATTATCGTTTCACATTTTGATTATCATTAAAGCCACAGATCATGTGGAAGTCATTCCAAGACTTCTCACATGATCTTGTACATTTTATGACAATAGACCCAACTGGGCAACCAGGCCAGATAAGCAAGACAAAGAGAAACCTAAAATCAAGACTCATTATTTGCCAGCTAATGTTTATATATATTTTTAATAATATTTTTAAAATCAATTTAGGGTGTTCACAGATGAACAACTCTTGTCTACACTCACTGGGAAGTAAGAAACTGGGAATCGTTAGCATGATGATAAGCTATGCTGTATTTCTGAAAAATACAGCTCAGGGGAACCATGTACAGTGAAAATAACAAGGGTCCTAAGATTGACCCTTGAGGGACAATTGTAGCTGACCTGGGGTGTGTTTCCCATACAACGACATAACTTGTTACTTCACTACCAGTTTAAATCTAGACTAAAAACGCATCTCTTTAACCTGGCATACACATAACACATTATCAATTTATTTAAAGAATTATTAGGCTGCATAAATTAGGTCAGCCGGAACCGGGAACACTTCCAATAACACCAGATGTACTTCTGATAAGAAGAAGAATGGCATCTGCGCTAATATTAGTCTTTCTGTTTATCCCAAGGTTTACCGTAGTCAGCCGGATCCGGGCCGTATCCAGGTGAGATCGAGGACGATGACACAACCACAACACAGCCCTGAAGTATCAGCCGAGATTGAGTCAACTAGATCATCCACTGTGAAGGCCTCATCAACATGACAACCAGTGGCGCATCTCCTCAACAACCGTCCATACCGCCGTGATGAATACGATCCTCAACTGGATTGAACTGGAATAAATACTTTGAATGTTGCGATCCTATCTGACTTATGATAGCAACCTGAGTCTTAACAAAGCACTGTTCGCCAGAGGAGAACTGACCCCCCGACTAAGCCTGGTTTCTCCCAAGGTTTTTTTTTCTTCTCCATTTTAACACCTGTTTGCCACCTGATGTCACCTGTTGGAGTTTGGGTTCCTTGCTTGCTTAGTCGGGGACACTTGATATTTGATATTCAACAGTGCTTTGATCTGCCGCAATTGACACTATTCTTTAAGTTAAGATAAATTATATACCAGTTATCACTGTAAAGCTGCTTTGACACAATCTACATTGTAAAAAGCGCTATATAAATAAAGGTGACTTGACATAGTATAATGCATCGTTGAGCAAATCAACTAGCTAGTCACGTCTATTTCCCTAAACTATATTGTTGCAAACCTGTCGTTCAGCCATGTTGGTGAATAATAACTTCTTTAAATTAATCAGTTTGAGATTGAATTAATGCTAGATTTTTGCTATAAATTACAGACTAATTATCATTTTTCTTAGTTATTTTGCTTTATTTCCAGATTCAATCATAGGCTCCGGCGTCATGGTCTAAATTTCCAGTTATGCTGATGATATACAAATCTATCTTTCTGCTCAGCCCAATTCTGTTTTTCCTCCCCATTCCATTACTTTCTCCCTAAATGATCTCAAAGTATGGATGGCTCAAAATGTCTTAAAACTGAACACTGAAAGAACAGACATCCTGTTAGATGTTAGACTCCTCCCAACATGAATTCTCCATTCATGTTGACTTGTCCCAAGTTTTTCCAAGGCTTGTCATGATTTAGCACCTTCTTACCTTTTACAATTAATACAGTTCAGAGCACTTGCTTGCAGTACCGAAGCTCAAACTATTGGTGGTAGGACATTCAGCATTTCAGCTCCTAAGCCTAACTCCGACAATGTCTCCACACTGTCTCTTCCCTCCAGAACTTTAAAACTGATCTCAAAACTCATTTGTTTATATTATGTTCTGTTAACTATCTTTTGAATTTGAGGTACATGCTTGCTTTGGTATTGTCTCATGTTATATGACCACTATCTGTCTGACCACCATCCACCTTGTGGATAAACGAATTACTGCAAATAATTTTTTAATGCGCATACGTGAGCTGCGCATAAAAATACGCTCAGTTACAAAAATCTGTCACTCTTCCGATGACGAAATTCACGTCTGATCCTCGCGTACGTGTAAAAAACGAACTATACTTTGGGCTTTACAAGGACGATGTGATGTCACAATAATATCACAGTTCATTAACATAAAAAAAAGCTTTGAGAATGAAACCAACCTGTTTGTTCCTCAGTTTCTTCTTGTTTCACTCTGAATGTTTCTTCAATCTTTATGTCTTCAAACTCCTCTTTAATAAACGCCATCTTTATAATAGTGTCGTCGCGTGGATTCTCAGTCGCTAAGCCAGGAATTTTTCCTGTATTTGAACAGTCGGTCCTGTTTAAGAGATAATTAACAGAGAGAAAAATTTCTGTACGAGTTTCAATCAGTTCCCTAGTTCAGTCTGTCAGAGTGAGATTTAATAGACTTAAATGAGAACACAAACTTTACAGATATTTAGGCATTTGTGATCTATATTTGTTATATAATGAGTTATAAGTAATACTTAAATGATTACAGTTTCATGAAAACATTGGCAATTTGTTTGTAAAGGTTGTGTTCTCGTTGCATTTGCACTGTTTCCAGCAGTGTACACTTTCTCCATCACTACTTGCCAGTGACAGAATTCGCGTTTATGATAAACTGATTCACGATAAAGGGCGCGAAATGAGATGCACATTTTTATGTTACTCGTGTGTGAATCCGTTTTACTCACACAAAATGTCCTTAATTAAGTTTGGATAAAGCATTATAACGTTACATTCAATGGTAAAAAAACTAGTTTCACATCACTTGTAGGACTACAAAACACGGAACGGTTTCTATAGATTTAAACAGCTTAAAATCTTAAAACAAACCTTCAGCCGAATCACCACAGGAGCAGGAGCGCGGCGCAGCCTTATGACGTCACACACCCAGACCAAAATAAAAGTCCCGTTCACACGACACACGTGCATAGAAATATTATTTTACCAAATAAAATTAAATAGTGATAAAACAAAGGTGTTAAAAAAAAGTGTACGAGTTTAGCATGAATGAACTCAAGAACTGAAACAGAGTGTTTTGCTTATATTAAAAATGTGAACAAATAAAGTTCTTGTGTCTAAAATGAAGTATGAAATGTGTAAAAAATTATATTTCAACAATCAGCATAAGTAAAAGCAGCAATTACATTTATTTAAATGTCATTTAATTTAATTTAAATGCCATTTCAATATTATTGCTAAAAGGTTCAGTCCAATTCAAAATGTAATATTTCACAGATCTTTTTTTTTTTAATGAAATAAAAAATCATTAATGCAATACAATATGAAGAAATAATTCTTTATTTGTATATAATTTATAAACAGGACTTTAAGATTCATTTTAAAGTGGCAAACACAAGAAAAAACGACTGAGAAATGGTGTTTGAGTTCATTTCGAGTAAATGTCTTCATGTTTTATCATTCATTCTGTTTACTTTCATTTTTCAGCGTAGACTTGAACATGTAAAATCCAAACTGATATTAATTTAGGCTGATATTAAGAATGAATGGTGTTCAGTTTCTAGATACAAGATGCAATAACCAGTTTATTGGAAACACTATAACTCTAGAAGAACATCCAGCACAAAAAAAGTATCCATAAAAAGAAGTGAAGCTTTTAGAACAAAATACCTTCAATATCTAATTTCATGTGAATCTTCAGCAAGATTCAGAGATCGTACCGTGTCGATCTGCAGTATTCAAGTCTCAATAAAGTAGTGAAACACTGGAGTTCATACAGATTTTAGGAGGCCATCCTTACAGATGGAGACAAAGCACTCAAGACAGTATTGCCAAGGATGTGAGCAGTTATAGGAACTTTCCTAATCCAATCAGCATAACTATAGCACTGATTATCATAAGCTATGTTTTCATCCACCTATATTGGTATATTGCATAAAAAACGCTGGATGGAAACGGCAAGATGCGCATAAAAACTTAACAAAGTTGGATACATTTTTTATTCGATTAGGCGCAAGTAATTTATTATATATGAAAAATATTATAAAGTGCCTTCTCCTACTGCAGAAGTTATTTTCTTATAACTTTCTCATATTTAGTGCCAGTTAAACAGGAAGTGATGATTTTGTTTTCGTCAGCTCACTGGATAGAAATTCGCAAATGTTTTATGCGATATTCCCATTTTGTAATTCGCAACTTTAGATGGAAACATCGCTCAGGGAAAGTCACACCTTCATTCACACTTAATTCAGATATTAATTAGCATTAACAATGACAACAAATAAAAATAATGGGACAGAAGCCAGTGACAAAACAATGACACACACTATGATTTACATTTGTATTCCCACACACTGAAACCAAAAGAGATTAATCATAAAATGTAAAACTTTTATCCTTCCGCTGACTTTCTAAGGTTATGATTTAACTTTCACCAAAATAATTTGTCTTTTTGCAAAAATTATGATCAAAATATAGACCATTTTTTCTTTTTATGTTCAATTGTAAATTTGTCCAGGAGTTTTGAGAGGTTTAACACATTTATTAATGAGTATTATTTGGATGTATTTTTGGAGAATACAAATAGTGATTATACAGTAAACTATTTATTAATTTTTTTTAAAATTCTTTATACATAAACCAACATTTAACAAGACCCAACCTCTTTTCCAAAATCGAGGTATTTATTAATTCCTTAAGATTTGTGTGTGTGTGTGTGTGTGCAGAATATTTGTGCAGAATAAGAAGTGTTTTATGCTCACCAAGACTGCATTTATTGGATCAAAATTCAGTCTTCATAAACTAAATATACCTGAACACACAGGTTAGTCTGAATTATAAGAACAGTTTCTTTAAAACAGAAAAAAATGTGGTTTAAAGGTGCTCTATGTAAGTTTTTGCGGTAACACTTTAGTATAGGGAACATGTATTCACTATTAACTACGACTTTTCCCTCAATAAACTCCTAATTTACTGCTTATTAATAGTTAGTAAGGTAGTTGTTAAGTTTAGGTATTGGGTAAGATTAGGAATAACAAGGTCATGCAGAATAAGGCATTAATATGTGCATTTTAAGTACTAATAAACAGCCAATAATGAAGTAATATGCATGCTAATAAGCAACTAGTTGAAAGACCATTTTTGCCTGTACTAAAGCATAAAAATACCATAATATGTTTGCAGATATTTAAGTTCGCATACTCGTTTCTCTGAAAACCAGTTATTTTACTTTGAAATTTGCGTTCCGTGTTGGAATTTCTGTTTTTGTTTTGGTCTGTGCAAAGGCCGCACATTGCTAATTTACCCAATAGTATTTGCCAATTGGTGGAAAACACGTGCAGCGAATTGCAGCCATGGAAACCAGCAAACAAACTGGGTCAGAGATCGGAGATTCTACCCGACCTAAAAAGCCTCAACATCCATCTAAAAATCCCTATGAACGGGAGCATATTAAAACGCGATATCATAAATCAATAAATCTAATTAAGTCTTCTCGCCTTCCAGTGTCAATTGAGCTCACTCCTGTTGCATGTCTTCAAACTGGCAACATGTCTGAAGAAGAGGGGGCGGGGCAAACAATATTTGAATTTGGACTGCAGTACCCATTTCAACCACTAGCTCATTCTTATATTAAGCACCTTTGCTATGACTTCCTTTTATAAAATGGTTAGTTCCTGTGATGGATAGCTGTGTTTTATTCACGACGGTGCTTTGCAACACCCTTAGCAACCACTCTTAGCAACATAACATGCTTTTTTTTCTTATTTGAAGAAAAACAAAAGGCTAAAATGTTTCAAGTAAATTTTGATTTACTAGGTGGCATGACAATAGATGAGTGGTTTGAGGAACAATTTAGAGCAGGGGTGTCCAACGCTGGTCCTGGAGGGCTACACTGGTGTGATGAAAAGGGTTGCAGCATTGATTTGAAACAAATCACCAGGACGGAACTGAACACACTTCTCCGTGACTTCTACGGAAAATATGGCCTCGGCAGTTATGTAGCGTTACGTGCGGGTCTGAACAGATATCGGAATGATCCACCTTTGAGTTTGTCCTGGTGTTTAATGAGAGACAGCGAATTCACCTTGTCAAATAATGTTTTCGCTGGTGTCGTAAAGACAATGAGAAGAGAGGGAAGGGAGCATCACAGACCGATTTCTGCTAACGATTTCAGCACCATTAAACTGCGATGCGCTCAATCCCAACAAACCTGAAGGACTCGTAAACAAAGTCTGGTTTGACGTGCAGTTACATTTCGGACGTAGAGGAAAAAGGGGGAACCGAGAACTCATGCCACACTCATTCCGCATTTTAACCAACGAAAATGGTCTCAAGAATGTCACAATGAGTTTTAACGAAGAAACAAAAAAATCACAAGGACCCACAATAAGGAGAGCAGATGTTGCTTCACGTTCCAACAAACTGGGAACCCGCTTTGTCCTGTTGCCTTTCTAGAAAAGTCTTTTCTGCCATCAAACCCCCCTACTTTTTAACTTCACCCCAAAAGGCAAAACCTCTATAAATGTATTTGGTATGTAAATCATATTAGCTTATCATAATTTATATTATTATACCAGCCGTGACTTACTCATGTTAAAGCACTAGCCTCGAGTACCTTATTGCTTACTTATGCCAGTGCTTTCAAATAATGGTTCATCGTGGCTTCAAAACTCAAAACCTTATTACTTATTTATAAAACAAGATCGATGGCATCCTGATTTTTTGCCTATTTTTACAAGGACATGTGTCCTAAAAGACAGAAACCACGATTATGAGGACAAATGGTTTAAGCCCTGAGTATACTTTGCTTTTTACGCGCACAATTGAATGCACAGCCTTGCAAAGTATACTTCATTTGACTCGTACGCATACACAGAAGTAATGGAGAGCAGTTTTGAGCCATGAGTTACAAACCATGTAAACATCATTGTATTCTTTCATGCTAGAGTTGTACAAATTAGGGGCCGTTCACATATCACGTGTTTTCGCGTGTCAAATTCGTTATAGGCGTGCGGCAGGCGCGCTCATAATGGAAGCGATGCCCATGCGACTGTGTTTTCCAGGCGCATCGAGATGAAAACATCTCAACTTTTCAGAATGTCGCAAGCGCGCCGCAGGTCATGTGACAAGAACCAACCGATGACCTCCGGCCTTTCTGTATCAAAACATTGAAAGCTCAGCCAAACAGCTGATCATAGCTGTACAGGGTGGTTTTTATATCTTATCTGCTAAATATATATACAGGTGCTAGTCATATAATTAGAATATATATAAAAGTTAATTTATTTCACTAATTCCATTCAAAAAGTGAAACTTGTATATTATATTCATTCATTACACACAGACTGACACAAGGAATGTGAATGGACAGCTGAAACCCATGTCTTGCATACGTCTGTGCGTAGTGGTTCTTGAAGCTCTGACTCCAGCTGCAGTCCACTCTTTGTGAATCTCCCCCACATTTTTGAATGGGTTTTGTTTCACAATCCTCTTCAGGGTGCGGTTATCCCTATTGCTTGTACACTTTTTTCTACCACATCTTTTCCTTCCCTTCGCCTCTCTATTAATGTGTTTGGACACAGAGCTCTGTGAACAGCCAGCCTCTTTTGCAATGACCTTTTGTGTCTTGCCCTCCTTGTGCAAGGTGTCAATGGTCGTCTTTTGGACAACTGTCAAGTCAGCAGTCTTCCCCATGATTGTGTAGCCTACCGAACTAGACTGAGAGACCATTTAAAGGCCTTTGCAGGTGTTTTGAGTTAATTAGCTGATTAAAGTGTGGCACCAGGTGTCTTCAATATTAAACCTTTTCACAATATTCTAATTTTCTGAGATACTGAATTTGGGATTTTCCTTAGTTGTCAGTTATAATCATCAAAATTAAAAGAAATAAACATTTGAAATATATCAGTCTGTGTGTAATGAATGAATATAATATACAAGTTTCACTTTTTGAATGGAATTAGTGAAATAAATCAACTTTTTGATGATATTCTAATTATATGACCAGCACCTGTAGTAGTAAAGCTAATGCAAGGGTTAGAAATCAATTTATCCTTTGGTGAAACGTCATCATGGGTACTTTCTAACCTCTTCGCACAATCTCGTCTAAATAGGCTACCATTATCGCTGTAGCTTGCATGCATCTGTTCTGTTCATGCAGGACACGGTTGCCATCTTGTGGATAAACTAATTACTGCAAAAAAACGATATGCGCACGTACAAGTACACTCGGTTGCAAAAATCCGTCGGTGCGCGTACTCTTCTGATGACGAAATTCACGTCACACGCACTGTAGTGAACTACACTTTGGGCTTTACAAGGACGATGTGATGTCACAATGACATCACAGTTCATTAACATATACAGAAAAAAATGACTACATACTGCACTGCAAAGACAGATGTGTTTACTAGGACTATGAGATGTCTTTGACATTAATTAACACTACACAAAAATGAAGCCAGAAAGGTTTGTACTCTTATATCACCCATGAAATGAAAATAGGCTTTAAGGTTATTTATACGATACATTTTTATCAAATAATATATGTGCCGGGTTCAGTCCTTTTTGTTGGGTTGTTTCAGAGACTATAGATATAGAAAGATAGTTCACTCCTATTAGGTTCCCAGAGAAACCTGAGACTCACGCTTAGGACTGCACATGCGCATTGGCTCGTGTAGCCTGAAAAATAAGCCTTTTTAACACTATTTGAGCATAAGAAACAACATTTATGGGACAGTTCATGTCAGATTCTGTTGCTGATTTGAAATAAGTTATTTAATTGTGAGTTCGCCAAGCATATTACACGATTCCCCCATTCAAATAGATAGGACTTGGCCTTGAATGCCCGAAATAGCTGCCCGGAGGTGTTGCAAATATGGCCGCCGAGTGAACAGACTTTCCCTGAAAGGGACTTTGGTTGTTTTCAGTATGCTGACTAGGTTTCTGATCATTCGCTGCCGAGATAGCAGCTGAAATCACTGACAGGAATAATAGTGCACCCCCTCATAAACATATCCAGCTAATGGGTCACATAACCCACCGCTGGACTGTCTCCTGCCTATCTTGTGTTCCTAACAAATCTTTACAGACAATAAAAGAGAAGCAACACAAGAGAATGGACCCATATCAATATCACCAAGAGTAGCGTCATGACGCATGCCTTTTTTTAGTCAGCTGCCACAATCTTTGTTGACTACACTGGGAGTCATGTAGAGTGATCATACCATGTTTAACTAAAGTTGAAGCCTTTAATGTCTGAATGAGGAGATGACACAAGGTACAGCTGCTTTTTCTTTGACACTTTGCAAGTGTGAATATGAAAACTCATACAAGGTCAAGCTTTATTAAGATTTCTTACAGGCAATTCGGATGCAGTACAATAGACACACGACTGACACATACAATTCTTCTTGAAAATAATAAAAATACAAAAAGTATATCATACATTCCTTTAAAACTGTTTAACAATCGAATTGCACAGGGAACAAAGGAATATTTGTACCGGTTATTTTTATCTTTGGAAGAACTTGAGGGCAAGTAATAAAATATTCATTTCTGAAAAAAAAAAAAAAAAGATTGAGAAAGCACCTACATTGAATACAGAAACTAGAACATCTGGAACACATGTGCATATAACCCAGAAGACAGCAAGGAGGCAATATTTACATTTACTTGCAACATTAAACAGTCTTACAAAACTATTTACAACAAGAGTTGTAAAACTGTCATAATAAACTAGGACATTCTTGAAAACTAGGCTGGAAAGAAACCAATGGCAATTCAAATTTTATGGCTGCATTTCATGAACATCGACAGCTTGTTCAGTAGTTGGTGGTACAAACAGCACTTTCATACCGACTCTTTTTGGCTGCTACACCTCTGTTTCTCACAAAATCCCTGATGTTTTGGGCTGACCGGTTTTGTAGCACATGCTCTTCGGCAGATTTGCACTTAAGACACTCTGATATTGTGGCCAAATGTCCCTTGGCTATGTGGACTTTAAAATGACGAATCACAGCAGCAACTTCTGCTTTTGACCACATTCGTTTCTTCCTATTGGTAGTCCCACGATGTTCAACATTTTCAGTCTCTAAAAACAAGAAAGCATTGCATTGTGAAATGTTTAATATTTTAAAAACGGTTAACGCATGAAATGGGCGTAACAGTTCTCGGTTCATCTTAAATCTGACAACGCTCCTATAGTATGGTTTGTTGAAAAAACAGACAGAGTCAAAGGACACGCATTCTGGCTTCCCAAAACATTACAACAGCGATGATCAAGAACTCTTTGTAAACTTTGGTCACGTTAGAGCATGCGGCTCTCCTATAGACCAGTCATTTACGCCGTCATCACCAGGGTGTTGATAGCGCACGAGCAAATAAAAACTATGTCAATGTGCCGATCTTGGCGAGTATCCTAGCAAACAGTCGGTTATGTCTTAAGTGAACGTAAACAAGTCAAAAAAGACAACGCATGTGTATCAGTATAGGTATATTGTCTTAAAGTGACAGCAGCCTTATATTCCTGCTGCTGTACATTTTTAATGTTAATCAAACAAAAAAAGTAGTACACTTCTCGGTCCGAACACCACTACCTTATTTAAAGGCTCTAAAGGAAACTGATACATTATAATTACCTCCATTCTGGCAGGCTCCTTGTGTTGACGTTGACATTTCTTTTCGTCTGCCAAATGAACTGGTGCCAGCAGGTTCATCCTCTGCTTCGTCATCTTCAGCATCAGTCAACTGGATCTCATCTGAAATCATAACGTTAATTAAAATTGAAGTGCACAAAAATTTTGGGGAAAAGCAGCTACAGCACATTTTGAAACAGATATCCAAAATACCTTCAATTTGAATCTCGTCAAGTGACTTTCCCTGAACGCTTCCAAGACAACCTTTGTCCATCGCTAAAAGTAGTTTTGAGATTTTCGCGAGCCGAACTGTCGCCTCAGGCAGCCTGTAGGGATCGCGGTGAACACGTATATCATGTCCCATAAAGTCAGCCACCTGGTCCAACACGTTGTCTTTGAGGTTTAAAATTTGTGAAAGGGTTGCAATATGTCTCCTGAGCTGGGTTGTGCATAGATATTCTGGGTTTTTGGCTCCACACTTTTCTGCATGAAGTCTCAAGCTGGCTTGACCACTGTAGTAACTTGAACATTCTGGTCTTGCGAAGAGAAAGATATTGGCATCCTGCACACCACATTCAATTCTTCTGACGAGTAACAGATTCAGGGAATCCTCCATGTCTGGTGTTAGGAGGACTGCAACCTCTCGTCCACTTCTGTCCATGATTTCCACCCGACTGAAGTGCTCACAGAGCTTCTTTTCAAACTTGGTTAATCCCAAGGACACATCAACATGGAGTGGGCTTTTGTCTCTTTCATAGAAGTTCTTCAAGCACATTTTGGACACCTCCTCTGCATGCCTTCGATTAAAAACTATAGCTTGAGCAAGAGTGGCTTCTGCAAGGTCAGCGTAACTTTGGGGAGATGCTTCTTTCTTCAATTTGTCAAAGGCAGCCTTTGCAGCCTTTTCAAGGTGAGTGTGAAGAAGTTGTACATCCTGGGTAAAAGGCAAGGTCGATGGTTTCCTGAATTTCTTCAGTGTGTTCAGGGCCGAGTGTGACACAAGCTCACACCACTTTGTGGAGTACAGTGACTTGAAAGCTTCGATTGATTTGATCAAGTCCTCATTTTCTGTCATCAAAGCCCTACAGTGAATTATGTCAGCTATTTTCATCAGAGAATGGCCTATTTTTAGAGCAAGACTTGGTGCTGTGTAAGAGTGGTTTTCTTCATCAAAACCAGACACTTTTTTCACAGCTTTGACAACTTTGTGAAAATTTCCAGGCATGACAGCGTCTTCAATGGTGTATATAGAATCGCCACGCAAAACCAACAGCACCCGTGCAAGTTCCCTTAACTTCTGACGAATATAGTCATGTTTTGTAGTGTCAGCTCCATGCTTCTTGAACAGAGTTTGTGCCAGCTGCAAAATGCCAAAGTCATTGCGAACAACTGTTCTTAATTCATCCTGTCTGATTGGGTCGACAAGCTTCAAAATCCCTTGAGAGATGCTTTCAGAGAACACAGACTGAGCAGTTGTGGCCAAACCCAAGACGTTGGCCTTTTTAGGCTCACCGGAAGGCCGTTCTGGCACGAAGTGGCATCTGCGAGAGTGTCGCCACAATTCACTGCGGGAAAACATTCCTTTGCAATAGACACAGTGAATAAATTTAGACTGCTTAGAAGTTCTTTTTAGTTTGATTCGCCCTGTTCCATTTTTGAGAACACCTAAATTGTGCTGAAAGTTGCCACGATTCCGTAACTTCTCCAGAAGTAGTCTTCTTTTTTCTGAACGTTTTGGATAACTGAGAGCCTCCATCACTTCTGCTTCTGTCTTGTGCGTCTCCAGATGTCTGGCAATTTTAGACTGAGGTTTCTGACAAACGTAACAGTAGTTTATCCCTTTAACACCTGCTTTGTCTTCTGTTGCTTCATCTGTTGTTTCATCACTTGTGGTTTTTGTTCTAGTATGAAATACTTCGATGTTCCCTGAGAGGGAACCCTGGGACAGACTAGAGCCAACCACAGAACTTGTCTCCAAATCTGATTCGGAGTCACTGTCTAGTACATTGTCCTTATCTTCATGCATGTCCTCATCTGATTCCTTATCAGCTTCTGAGCTGAAATCAGGTTTATCCTAAAGATATAAAACACGTTTAACTAATGCAGTATTCTGTATAATAACATTAGTACAAAAGGAAATCTGGCATACCTCAGGTGACGCTTGCTTGAGACAATACTTATGCCACACACCAGAACAAACTGCAAGACAAGAGGCAATTAATATAAATCTATATATCTACACTTTCTTAAATTTGTTTTTCAGTACACTTTGATGAATAGAAAGTTCAAAAGAACAGCATTTATCTGAAATAGAAAGCTTCTGTAACATTACACACTCCCATTCAAAAGTTTGGGGTCAGTAAGAACTTCTTTTTCTGTTTTGGAAATAAATTAATAGGTAACACTTTACAATAAGGTTCATTAGTTAATGCATTACCTAACATAAATTAACCATGAACAATACATCTGTTAATGTATTTACTAATCTTCGTTAATGAAAATACAGTTGTTTGTTCACAGTGCATTATCTAATGTTAACAAGATTTTAATAATGTATTAGCAAACGTTCAAATGAACATTGACAAAGATTAATAAATGCTGTATAAGTGCAGTTCATTATTAGTTCATGTTAACCAATGTAGTTAACTAATGAACCAATTAATACTTTCATTCAGCAAGGATGTCTTAAAGGGTTAGTGCAGCCAAAAATGAAAATTGTCATTAATTACTCACCCTCATGTCGTTCCACACCCGTAAGACCTTCGTTAATCTTCAGAACACGAATTAAGATATTTTTGATGAAATCCGATGGCTCAGTGAGTCCTCTATTATTGCAAGCAAGATAATTAATACTTTCCACATCCAGAAAGCTACTAGAGTACAGTGAGTACCTAAATGTTATGAAGCGACGAGAATATTTTTTGTGCGCCACAAAAAAAAAACAAAATCTAGGCGATTTCAAAACACTGCATCTGAGCTTAACGAATCTTTTGTTTCGAATCAGTGGTTCGGAGTGTCAAAGTCACATTATTTCAGTAAACGAGGCTTCATTGTGTCGTAAGTGTTTTGCATTTTCAATGGTTCACATGACTTTGGCAGTTTGATACGTGATCCGAACCACTGATTCGAAACAAAAGGTTAATGAAGCAGTGTTTTGAAAAACGTTGAAAAAGTTGAAAAGTCTTTATATTGTTTTGTTTTTTTGGCGCGCAGAAAGTATTCTCGTCGCTTTATAATATTAAAGGTTGAACCAGTGTACTCACATGAACGGTTTTAAATATGTTTTTAGTACCTTTCTGGGCATTGAAAAAGGAAATGATCTTGCTGGCAATAGAGGCCTCACTAAGCCATGGGATTTTATCAAAAATATCTTAATTTGGGTTCTGAAGATGAACAAAGGTCTTATGGGTGTGGAACGACGTGAGGGTGAGTAATTAATGACAGTTTTCATTTTTGGGTGAACTAACCCTTTAAATTGATCAAAAGTGACAGTAAAGACATATATAATGTTACAAAAGCTTTCGGACCAGCACTATCAGCAGCGCAGATGGCATCGGGTACTCTTAGATTCGATGCGTTTCCTGAATATTGGATTTTAGCCTGGCTTAATTTGCAAACAGCATGACTCTTGTCAATCTCCTTAGTGGTTTCAATATAGCGGAAGCCAAAATGAGTCCACACTAGTCTTGTGAGCTAGGTTTGCTAATGCTAAAGATGCACCTTGATTTTGCGATATTCACGTATATTGATATTTTCTTACACCCCTGTCATCAGCACATCCCGAAACCTGTTGCAAAACACTACAAAACAAAATTAGGAACCGTCAAAATTGCATAATAGGAGCACTTAGAAATTTGGTGCCATCTTTAATGTTAACATTATTATTTTAATGTTTATTCACACAAAAACTGCATAGCGCTGCCAATTTCAGTCTCATGAAAAACCAAAACTTTTCTTCAAATTGTGACTGAATTACACAGTAAGCAAGTAAAGAGCGCTCATTTTATAATCACCGAATCTGTCAGTCAGTTCAGTATGGTACATTTAAAAAGATTTACGATTTTCCCTACAAAAAAATTGATTTTTGCATATTACTGTTGTCAATAACAGCTAAAGGGTTAGTTAACCCAAAAATAAAAAAATCTGTAATTAATTACTCACCCTCTTGTCGTTCCAAACCAGTAAGACCTTCGATCATCTTCAGAACACATATTAAGGTATTTTTGATGAAATCCAAGTTTTTTTTTTTTTAAATCTCCCATAGAAAGCAACAAAATTACTACATTCAAGGTCCAGAGAAGAAATAAAGACATTGTTAAAATAGTGACTGCAGTGGTTCAACCTTAATGTTATGAAGCGACAAGAATACTTTGTGTTATTCAACAATTTTCCCTCTCCCGTCTATGACGCAGTTGGCGCAATGCAGCGCTACCATGTTCTATTTCCGAATGGCGGCTCAGGAATGGCCGGTTCTGTCCACGTGAGCAGCATGACGCATGTGTGTGATGCTGACGCAGGAGCCGGACAATAATGAGTCGCCGTTTAGACTTAAACATGGAAGCGCTGCACTGCGCCAACTGCGTAGGAGACTGAAAAGGAAAAATTGCTGAATCAAGTCGTGCTGGCGCCACCTTGTGTAGATCTTAGTGGCCACTACTCTGAAATGTTAGTCTGGAGCCCTGTGAGTTCAGCTCTGAAACCAAAACCAACCTGTTTCTTCCTCAGTATCTTCATGTTTGAATCTGAATGATTCTCCAATCCTCATGTCTTCCTGTTTCATGCTGAATGTTCCTTCAATCCTCAAGTCTTCATGTTTGACACTGAATGTTTCTTCAATCTTCATGTCTTCACTCTCCACTTTAATGAACGCCATCTTGACAGTAGTGTGTCAT
This sequence comes from Elopichthys bambusa, assembly GCA_037101425.1. Taxonomy (NCBI): domain Eukaryota; kingdom Metazoa; phylum Chordata; class Actinopteri; order Cypriniformes; family Xenocyprididae; genus Elopichthys; species Elopichthys bambusa. The sequence continues at coordinate 24,938,092 of CM074454.1, forward strand.
GAGGATCTCAGTCGTTTCACCAGGAGTTTTTCTGTTGTTTAAGAACAGAACTCAAAACTCAATCTCTGAGTGTGTCTCAATCAGCTCTAGTTCAGTAGTTCACCGAGTACTGAGAGAGAGTCAGTCGGAGTGAGAGTTAAAAGGAAAAGTTTTACTCATCATTTACTCACCCTCAGCTTGTTCCAAACTGGTCATCAAACTGCTGAACGCAAACTTTGGAGAAAGTTTGTAACCCGGCCGCTTTGGGCCACCAGTGACTTCCACTGTAGTGGGAAAAAAACTATGGAAGTTAATGGTGGCCCAAAGCGGCCGGGTTACAAACTTTCTTCAAAATATCTTCCTTTGTTTTCAACAGAAAAATAAAAAAGTATACAGGTTTAGAACAACCTGAGGGTGAGTAAATGATGACACAATTTTAATTTTTGGGTGAATTATCCCTTTAATAGACTTAAAAATGACCAGATTAGACAAAAAAAAAAAGAAAACTCAAAACTAACGCTGCAAATTACTAATAAGAAGACACTTATGATCTACATTTTGGTATATAATGACTTATAGGTTTTATTTAAAAGATTACTTTCATGAAATATTAGGGTCAAAAACATGACGTGCATTTGTGTGTCCAAGCGCACTCATGACACGTAACTTTATTATATAAAACTTTAGTTTTAATTCATTTTTAGTACATTTAAATACATATTTTATGTTTTCCTCAAAATGTCAGGTGTCGCAACTGATGAACAGACAAGAAAACTATTTAAAATGGTGTCTTTTTTTAGGTTCGAAATGTTTCATATAAACAAATTAATTTTGAACTAAAGATAATTTCAAGTATATATCAGTTGGTACACTTTCCATGGCAGGTGGTCCTACTACAGTATATATAACACTGCTGTATTTGGTTGTACTGCCTGACAAAAATAAATAATTAATACTTTGAAATGTTATTTAATATATTTACCTTTTTTTAAAACCTGTTAAAACACACTGTTAATGACTCAAAAAAAATGCATTACATCGGTTTTGAAAAGATTTGATTTGTCAACAACCTATTTGCAGTTGGTTTATTAAAGTTGTCATTACACGTGTTTGTTGTTCTCGTTCATTTATACTGTTTGAGCAAGTGTCGAGATCCACGCGCTTCGATTCACTGAATCACTTAGCAAAGCATTAGATTCTATTGACTCAAATGAAATTGAGTTTCGAAAAGCTGTTTCTCCATCACTATTTAACAGTGACCGAATTCGTGTTTATGATTCACGTTATAGCACGCTAAATGAGAGGCATTTTTTACTGTGTGAATGCGCACAAAATACCCTTCATTAAAGTTAGATAAAGCAACAGCGCAAACCATTGAACGGTTCATATCGATTAAAACAAAACAAATTCTTAAAACAAACCTTTCTTCAGCCAAATCACAACAAAAGCAGCAGGCTTATGTCGTCATGTCACCACACCAAAATAAAAGTCCTGTTCACACGCTTCATACAAATGTACCATTTTAACTATATAATCCCTTTAATAAAAATTAACAGTGACACATTTGATAAATACAACAAGCATGTTAAAAGAGTGTACAAGTAAAGCAAAGTTCATACATGTGTCCGAATTGAAATAAATAAAATATTTAAAAATGCTGACATATAAAGTTCATTTTAGTCTAACAATTGGTATGGTAAATAGTAAAAGCAGCTAAAAACTTAAGTCCAATTAAAAATGTAATATTTCAAAAGAATTTGAATGAAATCAAAAGTCAAGTGTTCAATGTCAAGGGTCATTTGTTCACTAATGAGTGAACACAAACACAGTTCACACCTGCTCCACAGAAAACCCTGCAGTATTAAAATCTGCCAGTTTAATAAATGTCCTGTTTATAAATGATACACAAAAAATTATTTCTTCATATTGTATTGTATTGCAAATGATTGTGAAATAGTGTTTGAGTTCATTTGGACTGAGATCATTTGCTATAAGAAAATGCGTTCGTATTTTATTATTCATTTTATTATACATATGATTCATTTATTTTTTAACCTAGACTTGAAATGTAAATTTAAACTGAATGGTTATAATTTTGGTTTTAAGTTTGGTCTCTGTTGAAGAAGACATTTAGCAGATTATTTATAAAATAAAATAAAAAGTTTTTTGTAATAAAGTTTAATTCAGATTTGTCATTATATGCTGAATTTGAATGCTTACAGTGTCCACTGTTTATTAAAACAGAAGAGATATAATGAGAGTTGTAATGAGCGCCGTGTTCGAGAAACGTGTGCAAGAACGATCAATAATGTCAAATTTTAACTGTTTGACCAAAATAAATGTAAAAAAAAAAAAAAGGTTCCTTATTAATATTTGTTCTAATTAATATAAACCATAAATAAAATACATTAAGTGGTATAGTGAAATTGAGGTTGTATTATTAATTCAAAAGCAGTTTAATTATCAGTGCTTTTTGTGCATCCACAAAAACTGCATATATATTGCATAAATAATTTAAATGTCAGTGTTTTATTGTTCATACACAAAAATAATGCATAAACACTATATCTTTATATTATCTTTTTTCATTTCGGAAAGAAACAGCACACAATGAGTGAGTTTGTTCAGAGAAAAACAGGCAAGATTTTAAAAGCATGATCAGTGTACCTAATCCAGGATACACACAAGAACACACTCTACTAAACTGGTGGTGAGAAAGTACCAGGAGGCATCCTATGGCGCGGTACGATTCGGTTCAGTACGGTACGGTACGCAATGTTTGTCAAAAGTTGTGAATGGTACCCTAATTCCGAACCCTACCGTACCACTTTTTTGGGACTCTTTCGTTGGGGTACCAAACACAATAGTACTGTACCAAAAGGGTGGAGCTACACTCTGCAGAACGTTGATTGGTTGACAGAGAATCGTCACTTGCGCGTGCTACAAGGGGAATGACAAGAGGCGCCACACAAATATGGTCCAGGCAACGCATGCATTGATTATCATTGATTATCTATTAAAACAAATATAAAACACAATGTGTGACATCAGTGGTGAACAGCCAATCACATGCCTTGCAACAGAGAGAAACTGATTCACTTCTCGCGAGAGAGCCAGCGCGATTCAAAACTCTTTTGCTGAAGGTTAAGAGATTGAAAAAAAAGAAGAATTTAAACGCATTTACTCTAAAGAAAATACTTGTCCATGAAAGAGTTCTTTGTCTTTCGACACCCAAAGCACTAGCTCCGAACCAGGAAAAGTGGTTTGTAAGTAGCACCAAAACATTGCTGGGATAGAAGTAAGAACCGCTTGCGTCAGGGGCTGCGGGCAGGGTTACCGTGACCGACAAGAAAAATAGCAGCTATCCATTTTTGAAATAGCAGCTAATCGAGCTAATAGCAGCTCGATTGTAATCTCCATCTATATACAAATGACGTGTTTGGATGCCGATGTAGGTTCACAAAGCCACAAGCATCAATAGTAGCGAAGTGTCCGTCATTGCTGATGGAAGGCTTGTTCGAGATGCTTCGGAGCAGTGCGGACCGATTCAGACATCGGAGTTCCGCGGGAGCGTTTGTAGAGCATACGACTCCTTGTACTTTTGGATCGTTCTCGCGGTGCTTTGATGTCATGCGCCAATCGCTCTACGAGAAGCCGATGCATCTCAAACAAGCTTGGTGTGTTTGTGTTTGGCGCTGCAGCACTAGCTTTGCTGTGAAATATGAGATGTATACAGTGACGTAAAACCTGGCTCTGTGCTGGCTCTCTAGCCTGTGGAAAGACAAACCGGTTCTTAGAAGGCTCGTCATTTGGACCAACTCTGAACTGGCACTAGCACCAGCTCCGAACTAGCACCTGGTTTGTGCTGGTGGAAAGGGGGTATCTGTGTATTTATACTCCCGGTTCTGTTCAGTCATTGTTGGTGTAACTTCAGTCATTATTTATGTAACCTGTTTCCTATGTGTATAACCAGTAAAACGCTATTGCTATCGTATACTGTGTTCATCATCGTCCTTCATCGGCTAGTGCGTTACAGAATGACTGACCCTCAAAACGAGTAAAAGAGAATGAGAAAGAAGAGATAAGTAAAATGGACTCCTTCTACTCCCGGAAAGCAGGCCTTATTTGAAATACTTGGCCTGGATGATCTGGAATGGGGACCACTCCCTCACAACCAGCGAGCCCGAGGCGCCCACTGAGGTCGTTCCAGGACTAGAGAACATCAAAGTGCCGGAGTCGACGTAAGCTGGTCAGTCCACCGCAGAGCCAGGAGCAGATCTAGACCTGATAGATCTATGGTCCACGGATCCTATTCCCACCCTCAAATCCTCCTCGTCTTCGCCGGTCCCGTCCGGACATCACCTTCAGCCTGTAACCCTGACTGTTTTCCTGATCCCGTCTCCATCACTGGTCACGACCAGCCCCCTGGATCCGTTGGTACCACCGATGTCGTCAAGCTCCTTGGCTCTGCCCCAGCCGCTCACTCCTTGCCTCCGTGGCCCGTCTGTCCGGATGCTCTGCTTGGCCCCCTCGCCACTCCAGGTCGGCCTCAATGCCCAGCTACCGCTATGGACTTCTGGGGTTCCAGCTGCACTTGAACCCTGCACCCCTACAGTGTCATCGGGCTCCTCCCTTCCTCCGACCTCCCCGTCGTACTTACTCACCCCAACGACGCCCTGTTTATCCGAGTCCCCGGCGTCGCCTCGGCCCCCGCGAGCCAGCAGCTCAGCGCCAGGCTTCCAGGCCTGCAATGTTGCCCAGGTCCGTAAACCGCGATGTTCTGCTGGTGCCTCCACTCATTGATTATCTCTGAATTGATTATGTAACTGGCATGATACATTTACCTGACTAATAAATCGTTACATTTGATTTTATTCTGACTTACTCTGAAAATACTGACTCTAGGTTTTTCTATTATGTTAAGTCCATAATCCCACAAATGTATGCTCAGATTAGTAATGGACTAAAGTACAGTTTAGGTGGAGCAGTGGGGCACACTAACTGATATTTTAGAGCAGTGGTTCCCAACCACGTTCCTTGAGCCCCCCAACACGGCATCTCTCCTTTGTCTGACACACCCATTTCAGGTCTTGGAGTCTCTAGTAATGATCTGAATCAAATGTGTTTGATTAAGGAGACATGGAAAACATGCAGTGTTGGGGGGCCTCCAACTAACACACTGGCTAATGTTATGTATGCTTAATCTGTGTAGGCTAATAATGGGTTTTCCATTTAGAGCAACAGAGATCAATCTGAATAGGGTGAGCCTCAACCTCTGATTATTGTAATATTAGTCTAACTAAGTGTATGTGGAAAACCATGGCATGATTATATAAAGTTACCATTAGAGGTAGGTAAGTTGGTCAGCTTATTTCTATGTTAATGGTCATAACCTCTGGTTACATATAGTCTTGCCTTAATTCAGTGTCTTCAGATCTATGGGGACTAAATTTTGTATTCTAAATGAGCAAAGTAGGTACGGCCTCTAGAATATTAGTCATCGCCTCTGTCTAATGACCAAGACTGATGAGTTTGTGAGTATGAGTATTCCTGGCCGGTGCGAAACTCAAAGCGTTATCGGAATCCGAATGAATAAGTACAATAAGAAATTAAATAGAATAATCAAAAGTGTAGCTAAACTATTATACAAATGACCAATAATCAACTGGCATTCTAATCTAAATTCAAGATCATAATAAAATTATAAATGAATAATAGTTTAATTGGACAAGCTGAAAAGACAGAACATGCAAGAAACCTTCCCCGCCCAATGGGAAACCGTCATTGGACCGATTGGGTGGGCCTTACAGTGTGTGTGTGGCCATTTGAGCACCCATTCGATGAACCTGGGACTTTGATAATTCCCACTTCTGAAGTTGTGATTATGAGAAATGGGATGGCGTTCATGTGCAATTTTTATCTAGGAAACTCGTAAAAGAACTGTGGTTCTACTCCTAGAACCTTAAAAGGAAATCAGCCATCTTGGTTGAGTTTACTGGAGTTTAAGGACACGAAAAGGCAGACAGCTTACACCTGTGAGGCCTTGAGCCGGATCTTGGATCTTGGAAAAGTTACAACTTACATCAATCAAGAAGATTAAAACCAAATTTAGCAGTAAACAACAGAGTATAAAAGACTGAAGAGTTGATTGCCTCTTTGGATACTAATACGTCATTAAACCACCGATGCCTAGAAGCCCAGAGCTGAAGGCAAGAATCCCAGAGCTGAATACACCTTTGCCAATTACATTTTTATTTAATTTAAAAAGAAAAGTAACCAATTAAAATAAATTTAAGTGATTACAAAAACTGCCTACATTTCATGGTTATGTTCGACTTATTTTACCTAACCTGAGAATAATGAATAATAAGGTAAGATGATAAGCACACACCGCAAAACAACAACTCATATTATGGTACCATAAAACAAGTTAATGTCAACTTTATCTTAAGTGCATAAATCCCAAAATCTTGAGCATTTGGGAAAAGTTGTAAATCAGGTTAATAATTACATTTAATGCTCTTATACATGTCACTAAATTTATTAACTTCACATGTTTTATGTTGAATAATAGTGATTTTTACACACACATAATCTGTTATCTTCAGTATATTTTGTGTATAATTGAACAGTAACAGCCAAGAAAGAATGAAATTGATTTTGTCCTTTTTTTGTATTTATTAATCCATGCATTTATTCAGTTCTACTTCTCTTGATACAGGTTAACATCCTGAAAATAACATTTAAAGGAATTCTGTGGATTCAACACAAGTTAAACTCCATCAGCAAAATTTGCTTTATTAGTATAGACACAATGCTTCAACATTATATGTGTGCGTAATTTAACACCCAATCTTTACTTTTTGTGTCATAACATAAAGCTGGTAAACCTGGTAACTTTTGTAAGATATTCACACGGATACCAGAGAGTGGTGTGACCATCTATATCAGAGGTCAGAAATACATCAGAGATCAGGATAATCACTAAAAGTCACTAAAACTTGCATATGGACGTACATTTTGAGGTAATCATTCCTCATAGTCACACAGCCTGTTTTATTAAGTTAGGTGCTATAAATATTATTAAAGGGAGACAATCCATTCACACAACCAGAGGTTTTTGTGATTTTCCCTTTGCATGCTTTAGGGTTGCCAACTGCTGAGCTATATAAATTTAAAAAGAGAGAGAGAGAAAGAGAGATGAGTCCAAGTTATTTTCTGTGGACATCAACATAGTGCCACAAATGCTGTGAATAGAGATGAACATCGACTGTGCCTCAGACATCCCTTTGATTATGATTAACAATTAACTTGAACTACTTATTTATCTGAAGCAATATAAATCAAGTACAAAGGACAGTAAATCAGGACACTATAAAGGGAACATGAGAGGCTGTGGGGACGACAGAGCAAGAGCTGGAAACAAACATCAGTGAAGAATGAAGGCTTTAGTATGTATACTGCTGCTGTTGGAAACCTTTGTGTTTGTCGTCCAGCAGCAGGTAGACGGAGGACTCGATGAGAATGAGATCAGTCAACAGATCAGCTCTGAGGACGTAAGACAGAATTCACCTCAAACTGACACTTTGAGAGCTGAAGCTTCAACTGACAGCCAACAATACTGCCATCTGTGCTTCCCTGACATCCATGCAGCACTGAGAGAACTGACCGCCACCGTTACAGAGCAGAAAGCAAACATCAGAGAACTGACCGCCACCGTTACAGAGCAGAAAGCAAACATCAGAGAACTGACCGCCACCGTTACAGAGCAGAAAGCAAACATCAGAGAACTGACCGCCACCGTTACAGAGCAGAAAGAAATCAACAGAGAACTGAGGGATGAGATGAACAAGAAAAATGAAGGTACCTCACCAAAACTTTCACTCTTTTATCAATGATTCTCAAAGTAAAACACAAATGTAATACATTAAATTGTGTAAATGTTAGTGTAAAGTTGAGTGTATACTGTGTAAATTGCGTTATCTATTACAATAATCAGTGTAAACGTCATTTAACAGAATCTTTATTCCTTCACAGAAATTTCAAATCTTACTCTGAGTCAAGTGGAGGAGTTGAGAAAGGAAAATAGAGGTGAAAGTGTGCTTGAATGATGTTAAATTCAGTGTATACATTCTCAGTGTAATACAGTAATATATCACATCATTGCTTATGTTTTTCAATAACAGACAGAGAAATAGCTTTTTCAGCTGCACTGATGGAATCTGGCAGTGGATATATTGGTCCTTTTACCACTGAAATCACACTAACCTACAAGAAAGTCTTCACAAACATAGGAAACGCCTACAACCCAATTACAGGTAATTATCAATGAAATGGAGTCATAAACTCAGTTTATAGTAATGAAAACCCTTCTGCTCCATTCAGACCTCTATGCAGTTGTGTAATGTGTATAAGAGAATTAAATGATCTGCCATCTTTCAAAACTTTTACACAGTGTGTTTTTCGGTAATTCAGCAATCATACAGGAAACAGCTAATTCTGTGTCTCTTGTTATGTGATTTAGGTGTTTTCACAGCCCCACTGAGAGGAGCGTACATGTTCAGAGTCTCTATATATGGTCATGGCGGAAATGTAGCAAGTGTATACATTATTAAGAATGGAGAGAAGGTTGTTACAGCACATGATAATCAGTTTCAGACTCAGGACGGGTTAAACTCCTCGAATGGAGTTGTGTTGATCCTTGAGGTTGGAGATGTTGTCTATGTGAGACTTTGGTCTGACAGGAGGATATATGATAGCCCCAATAACCACAACACTTTCAGTGGTTATCTACTGTTTCCCTTAAGAGAAGATGATGTTTGCAGAATGTGATTCCAATAATTCTGAACTTTCAGCGTATGATTTAAGATGAAAATTATGACGAATCATTAACATATGAACCTGTATTAACGAGGACTAATGTGTGTTTAAAATTTGCAGTAGATTACTGTATAAAAGTATAATACACTATATTCATAAGTACTGAGCTGTCTATACATGTAAGTTTGTATAAAGAGTTTGAGCACTGAGACAGACAGGACCCATGAATATCACATGTGACTCAAAAGTGTTTTGTTAAAGTAGTAAATCTATACAGTTTAATAATAATGATCCTTGATCTGTATCTCTTCATCCTACATAAATAAATAAGAGAATAAAGACATTATGGCATTTTCTTTTCCTCATATTTTCATGAACATTTCCCCATCAAATCAGCTGTACAATAATATGTTAGGTCAACAATGTTTGTTTTGAAGTCATGATATCATATTTGTGTGTCACAAGCCTCTTATTCTTACCAAAAGCTGATTTTACATTGAGCTCAAGTCTCAAACCAGGCTTCAGACAAGCCTGGTTCCATAAGGGAAATGTGGGACAAAAGGGGAAGGTCTTCCACTTCTACAGTATACAATCCAATATCCCCTGGATCACGCTACAAACATGATGATCTTAACTTTATTATTATTTTATTAATTTACTATTAATAGTAAATGTGTAAAGTTACATAAAATGGAAATACTCAATAAAGTAGGCGAACTACGTTACCTCAAATGTTTAACGGTTGGATTCCACAACTAATAACATAAAAAACATGGGATGGGATGGGAGGGTGGGCAACCTGAAGGCTGGCTAGGAGTGTCTTAGGCACAATGAGAAGCCTCCAGGGCGGTATCCAAAGGATCTCGGGAGCAGCAGGCAGTTCAGGAAGCCAGGGAGGTACAGGGGGCGCTGGAGACTCAGGAACATGGTTTCCCCCCCGCCCCCTTTCTTGTAACCATATGTGATCTTGTAATGTTTTCCCATCCTATCGTGTTTAGTCTTGATCCTCTCAGGATGCTTTAATTAACAACGTAATCATGTTATTATGAATTATTTTTCTATGGCCATGAAAAATACCCTTCTCTTAGAATTAATTAATAATCAATACGGAGTGTTCACAGGATGAAACTGATTGATTAATTATAATCTACAATGTAGCTACATCAAATTAATCTGATTAGCTGATTCAAATATTCATAATTAATCATAATTAATAATCATACGTTTTGAATAATTATTAATATTTCCCCTTTGAGCTAATATCGCTACACTACTAAGCTTTGGTGGTCTGCCATGGGGGTCCTCAAACTTGTCTGCCTGGCCGCCTGCCTCGCCCGTCTGCCCCGCCCTGGCCCGCCTGCCCCGCCCTGGCCCGCCTGCCCTGCCCCGCCCACCCCGCCCTGGCCCGTCTGCCCCGCCCTGGCCCGCCTGCCTCGCCCTGGCCCGCCTGCCTCGCCTGCTCCGCCCTGGCCCGCCTGATCAGCAACATATTACAGCACAAATTAAAACAAAAATAAAATGCAGCCCTAATGCTGTAATACATTACAATGATTGTTACACTAGACTAAACAAATTTTAATTCTAAAATCACTGAACTACAAATCATTTATGTAAAGAACAAAAAGACAGTTGATCAAACTTCAACATTTTAGATTTTGTCATCATCAAGTGTGGTTTAAAATGCAGACAAACAACATTTTCACTGTTACTACTGCACATCCACATGAATCAGAAGGGATGCTCTGAATAAACATTTAACAATGATGTTAAAATACATCATCCAGATCGCTTCCACCCAGCGCTGTCAGCAGTAAGATTTTGTGTCTGACAGCAAGTCAGGATAGCTTACACACACTGCAGCATTCAAATAAATAAAAGTCGCTGGTTCACGTAAATAGAAGACACAGGCAAAGGGTAACTGATATTTCAACAAAACAGGTGTTTTGAAAAGAAAAATCTTTTCAATATATGAGCCAAAGGTATCATACCACAGCAGACTGAGCAGGGTAATAACAGCATGTGATTTAAAAAAAGTTCTGGCACTCTACATGTGCCAAGTCAGATACAGTTAGTTGAGTAGTTTACTCCATGCCCCAAATCTTTTCAAGGTCTTCCAAGGCAATCCAAAAGAAACGTCACATGTGGAGTGTGCTGGGCATTGATGTATCAAGAATGGAGTGATGGAAGTCACAATTTCAGTGACCATATTCTCATCACTAGGGGTGACTAGCAAATTGATTAGATTCATGATTTTTAGCAAATTCAGGACGATTCTTTACGATTTACAATTAGATTCTATTAATGATTCAATTAGATTTAGTGCATTAATAAGATTATTTAAATGTTTCGCTGACAGAAGTTTTGGGTGAGCTAATCCTTTAATTTGAATTAGAGACCTGCACTCCTGCGGGACCCAAAGCAACAGAGTGTGGCGCGGGACAAAAATTGATGGGCCTGTGCGGTAAGATGCTTGTGTGTGCAGGATAATCACGATTCGCGGGACTCCCGCAAGACAGAAAAAGCTAAACATAAAATATCTAAAAACGACAATTAATTGTTATTGATATATTGCAAAAAAGCAACAAGTATAAAATAAAAACAATTTACAGTCGCAAACACATGCAAGATTCTATTTATAACTTGTATTTGCATTGTTGAGCAGTGTAGCCAATCACAGACATATCTGTTGATTTCTGAGATGCAATGGTAAATCTGTTCTTACCACTCAAAACACTGGAGTGCCCTGTTTACACCTAGTATTAAGATGCAGTTTGGTCAATCACATCAAAAGTGAATGATGTTAAATACAGGTGTGAACGTCTACAATGTTTTGAGTTTGTCCACTTTCGAACATGTCCATAGGTAGTCGAAAACGCATTTGACTGGATTGCTTTCGTAGTGTAGACGTTCATGTGGTCGAATGTGATCGAACAGCCACAAAAGATCACCTAGTGACCTAATGCGTAACATTTTGGGAAGCTCTAATCAGACGGGATTTAAAATTTGTCAGCTGAAGACCTAAGTTTAGCTTGAAGATGAAAAATGTACCAAGCAAAATGTTCTCTTAGGAGAACAAAACAGAAACGAAAGCTGACGCTCTCCGCTGGTTCATATGCAAATTGCATGAGCATATGTCGTCCATTAGATTGAAAGATCTGGAAAACACCAGGTGTAAACGGGTATCTGTCTCCCTCGTCTATTTATGATCCAATCAACCAAAATGCATCTTAATGCCAGCTGTAAACAAGGAGATCCACATTTCTAATGATCTTTCTTCTTTTGCTAGAAACAATGTCGCTGAAGCAGCTCCATAGGAACCTAAAGTAAAAACGCAGGTTGAGTGAAGCCCCAAGGACCAGAGTCCCGAGGGCCCAATGCCAATAAAGACATCCGAATGCTAACAAGTGTTTGATGATCGTAACAACATGGAGTTACCATTTGTCAAAAAAGTGCCAAAAGCTGAACAGGTACAAAATGTACATAAACAAACAAAGAAACTCCAAAGCCCGATGGCTGTAAGTGATGACAAAAGAAAACCCCATTGATTTTTAAAATTGCTCTTTCTTTAAACCTTGTCACACTGATAAACGCTGCAATTTCTTTCTAGAATGAGTTTGCAAATGCCGTTTCAGGTCTCTTTGATATGGGAAAGTCTTTTCACACTGATGACATGGGAGCTTCTCTCTAAAGTGAGTTATTACATTATTCTTACAGTGTTTCCTGTCTGTGAAACTCTTTCCACACTGATGACATCTAAACCAGTTCTCTCTCTAATGAGTCTTCATGTGGTACTTAAGGTTATCTTTAAATCTGAAACTCTTTCCACACTGGCTACATATGAATGGCTTCTCTCCAGTGTGAGATCTCATGTGAACTTTAAGGTTTCCTTTATGTCTGAAACTCTTTCCACACTGTTGGCAGGTGAATGGGCTCTCTCCAGTGTGAATTCTCATGTGTACTTTAAGGTTTCCTTTTCCACTAAAACTCTTTCCACACTGTTGGCAGGTGAAAAGGCTCTGTCCAGTGTGAATTCTCATGTGGGCTGTAAGGCTTACTTTGTAATTGAAACTCTTTTTACATTGTTGGCAGGTGTAAGGTTTCTCTCCAGTGTGAATTCTCATGTGGACTTTAAGGTTTCCTTTTTGTCTGAAACTCTTTCCACACTGTTGGCAGGTGAAAGAGCTCTCCCCAGTGTGTATTCCCATGTGGTCTTTAAGGTTTCCTTTTTCAGAAAAACTCTTTTCACACTGTTGGCAGGCGTAAGGCTTCTCTCCAGTATGAATTCTCATGTGCCTGTTAAGGTTTTCTTTTCGATTGAAACTCTTTCCACACTGTTGGCAGGTGAAAGTGCTCTCTCCAGTGTGAATTATCATGTGGACTTTAAAGCTTCCTTGTTGAGTGAAACTTATTCCACACTGTTGGCAGGTGTAAGGTTTCTCTCCAGTGTGAGATCTTATGTGCACTTTAAGGTTTCCTTTATGTCTGAAACCCTTTCCACACTGTTGGCAGGCAAATGGGCTCTCTCCAGTGTGAATTCTCATGTGCACTTTAAGGTTTCCTTTTCCACCGAAACTCTTTCCACACTGTTGGCAGATGAAAACGCCCTGTCCAGTGTGACGTCTCATGTGGACTTTAAGGCTTCCTTTTTGAGTAAAACTCTTTCCACACTGTTGGCAGGTGAAAGCCTTCTCTCCAGTATGAATTCTCATGTGGACATTAAAGTTTCCTTTACGTCTGAAACTCTTTCCACACTGTTGGCAGGTGTAAGCCTTCTCTCCAGTATGAATTCTCATGTGGACATTAAAGTTTCCTTTATGTGTGAAACTCTTTCCACACTGTTGGCAGGTGAAATAACCTTTAGTTCCTGTCTTTTGAGCTCTTTTTAGTGAGGAAGTCTTTTTAGCCTGTGTTGATCTTTCTCCAGTAGTGAAATGATGTTTATCATAATGGTCTTTCTCTTCTTTCCTTTCATTAAGTTCATGACTCGCCTCTTTCAGTGCCATAAGGTCTAGGGCAAAAATAGACATAAAACAATTTAGACACTTAAAGCATCAAAACCAACAACATGTATGCTCTATACCCCATCCTATCCTATGGATCAGGTATGTAGAGGTAAGAAGGTATGTAGACGGGATGGGCAGCTTTGGTCCTGGAGGGCCAGTCTTGCAGAGTTAAGTTTCATCCCTAATCAAATACACCTTCCTGTAATTTTCAAGCAGTCCTGAAGACTTAGGGTTAAATTTTGCAGGTGTGTTTGATCAAGGATGGAGCTAAATTCTGCAGAATAGTGGCCCTCCAGGACCAGAGTTGCCCATCATTTCTACATACCTTCTTCTCAATACACCAGTGGTTTTCAAACGTAGTCCAAAGGACCCACCACTGCACATTTTGTATGTCTCTCTTATTTATCTCATCTAGTTAAGATCATACAAGGTGAAAACCTGACCAGTTATAAACCTAAATACACTAGAGTGAATTAAATTAATTAAAAGTGTACTATTCAAGTAGTAATAGAAGATGTTTGCTGTCGTAATGATGACAGCAGCACACACAAAAGTAGTGGCTGTTCCATGCTCCGGCGCAGTTAACTACATGCGTACAGCACCCAAGCCCAATTGAACCACGCCTTAACAGGCTGATTTATACATCTGCGTCGGACCTAAGCCGGAGCCTCTGCGCCGTAGGCTGTGTCGGTTTTCATTTATACTTCTGCATCGTTGTCCGTGTTGACGTGCATGCAGACCACTAGGAGGCAGTGTCCGCGGTCATGTTGAGGATCAAGGCAAAAGCCGAAAAAGAAGCAGCTTGTCATGTATGTTGCCAGAGAAGCTTACAACTAGAAGCGGCAAATAGGTAACAACTTTTGTTGCAGTTTGACGCCGTGTGTTCCCTGAAACAGATAGTTTGTTCATTACTACTCTTCTCGGATTGCTCCGCGCCAGTTTTTTGACCTTGAGGGAGGGGTTCTAGCAGACCAATCACAGCGCTTGCGGTCCGCGTAGAATTGACACGTTGTTACATTTCTGAAGAGGTGCACGTCAGACTACGTCGTAGGCTACGTGTGGTACGCACAGCCTACGCCGTAGATACAGCGTACACTCGACGCAGAAGTATAAATCAGCCTTTAACCCCACTCTTCAAGCAAGCCAGGGCATGGTACGGAGGCACGGCATGGTACGATCACACTAATCAAACGAACCAGACATTGGGGGTCAAATGTGCTCGGGCACAGTAAGGTGGACCAGGAGGAACCCAGGACCCACTGCACCAGCGTAGGGTCTGACAATGGGTCCAAGGATTTCATCCCGATACCTAAAGGCAGGGTACCATTGTCTAGCCTGGTGAGGTCTGTGCATCCCTCCATGGATATGCCTCCCCAGACCATCACTGACCCACCAACAAACCAGTCATGCTGAACAATGTTACAGGCAGCATAACGTTCTCAACGGCTTTTCCAGACCCTTTCACGTCTGCCACATGTGCTCAGGGTGAACCTGCTCTCATCTGAAAATCACAGGGCGCCAGTGGCGGACCTGCCGATTCTTGTGTTCAACGGCAAATGCCAATCGAGCTCCACGGTGCTGGGCTGTGAGCACAGGGCCCACTAAAGGATGTCAGGCCCTCAGGCCACCCTCATGAATTCTGTTTCTGAATGTTTGGTCAGAGACATTCACAGCAGTGGGCTGCTGGAGGTCATTTTGTAGAGCTCTGGCAGTGCTCATCCTGTTCCTCCTTGCACAAGGAGCAGATACCGGTCCTGCAGATGGGTTAAGGACCTTCTACGGCCCTGTCCAGGTCTCCCAGATTAACTGCCTGTCTCCTGGAATCTTCTCCATGCTCGAGACTGTGCTGGGAGACACGGTAAACCTTCTGACAATGGCATGTATTGATGTGCCGTCCTGGAGCAGTTGGACTACCTTTGTAACTTCTGTAGGTTCCAGGTATCACCTCATGCTACCAGTAGTGACACTGACCCAAGCCAAATGCAAAACTAGTGAAAAACAGTAAGAAAAGATGATTAGGGGAAAAAATGTCAGTGGCCTCTACCTGTAAAACCATTCCTGTTTTGGGGGTTGTCTCACTGTTACCCATCTAGTGCACCTGTTGTTAATTTCATTCATGGTAATTTGCATTAATTTCATTGTTAATTTCTAGTGCACCTGTTGTTAATTTTTCAGCAGCTGAAACTGATTAACACTCAGGGGTCGGCTGGTCGTGCCGGCGATACCACCTTGCTTTTTTCTTATCAGTATGAAAGAGACTCAAAATACTCTGTCAATTTTGCACATACAATTAAGAGTTATATACCATTTTAATCTGTGAAATATCTTTTATTTGTGTAAACTCAGAGTAAAAACAAAATGTTGTGCTTTTTGCAAAATAAAGAAAACTAACATGATGCGTGATCTTTTGTCTCCCTCTGAACAAAGTCCAATCTGATAGTTCTCAGCAACAGTTCTCTGTTTATGTAATCTGTATGAAAAGAGAGACATGTCAGACGTCTGTGAGTCAGCTCATTATCCACTAATTCGGCCACGCCCACGGAGCGAGCACTCTATTCAGACACAAATTCTGAGGCAATACATGTATACATCGTCGCAATTGTGTATTTATTATCTTCAAAACTGTTTATCTGCATGTTATAGCCATGGTTATAGCGATCTCTGGAAGCCTCTGTTAGTTCCTGGAATGTCACAAGCCTGTTCTTCATTAGGAGTCATTTGTGGACTAAACGTGCACAGAGCGCCCTCCGGCTGCAAGTATGAATGGAGAAAACAGTATCCAGTGCTCATAGTGATGACAAATATTGAATAAATATTACTCCTCTGTATAGAAAATTGACAAAACAACATCCATCAGGGCTTTTAGCTTAAAAGCATGCACATTTGGAGAAATATTGATGGATTCTCATATGTTTATGTCAAAGGTAACAGCTCCGTTTTTCATATTCATAACTCCTGATACATAGGCTATTAACAAATTACGGTCACTATAAGAGTAAATAGAGGTCAAAATGTGAAGCTTGAGTCTTAGATCTTTTTAATGATGTGTAGTTTGTCAACTGCACATTAACAAAGTATATTAAAATAGAAAACCTTTATTTGGTTGAGACTTGAGTCCAATCTTTTGACTGGTATTCTTTAATTTAAACTATACAAAATTTTCTTCACATGTGCAATAATAAGTGCATGCATGAG
Organism: Elopichthys bambusa; assembly: GCA_037101425.1. Classification (NCBI taxonomy): domain Eukaryota; kingdom Metazoa; phylum Chordata; class Actinopteri; order Cypriniformes; family Xenocyprididae; genus Elopichthys; species Elopichthys bambusa. Next base: position 24,955,089 of record CM074454.1, read on the forward strand.
ATCACAAAAATCATGTTTTTTTTTTTGTCAAGAGTGGACATTATATTTACGTTAATACAGCTGATATAATCCTGTTATCAGAGGGTTTTTTCACATAGCCTGCCTGACTGAAAGGGCTCATTATGCGGGACATTATGCGGGTCTTTGTCTTCTCAGGTGTGAATCACAGCATTATTCATGATGATTCACACCTCCACGCATACTGTTTCTTGACAAAAAGTGCCTTACAAAATTTAAAATCAATATATTGTTTTATATGAACGAGCAGGCAGGATCATTTTTACATCATTTTGAAGCAAAAACTCTAGTCTACAACCACCAATACCCAGAAGTCTTGTGAACACATATTTAATATTAGTTTTGTGGCCTTATTTCAGTGACTTAATGTTTATGCGTGGTTATTGAAAAAACAAAAAAACTTATTTCTTCAAAAATACAAACATGTACATACATGTTCCTCACATACTATGGTAGCCTAGTTCGTGCTGAATCGTGTAATGACACTTTTTACATTAATATGTTTATGAACAACTGAAAAAAGCACAAATGTCAGGGCATGTCAAAACTTCTCCAGGGCCCCAAAAATCCTCAGACCCATCTGCTACTTAACGGACCAGATCAATATCCCAGAAGTTTAACTGACTTGATGCTATTCTCTGATTTCCTTAATTTTTTTTTTTAGCAGTGTATATCACCCAGGAGAAATGGTTTACTATTTCCCTGCCAATGTTGAGATTTTCTATCATTTGTGCTTTCCTGCCATTGGTGTAATCTACTGTGTTTTCAAGTTTTGTAAACGTTTTGTATCAGGTATGGCCAACATCGGTCCTGGCGAGCCACAGTCCTGCAGAGTTAGTAGAGCTAGTAACCCTTAAGACCTTGATTAGCTTTTTCAGGTGTTTTTGATTAGAGTTTGAGCAAAACTCTGCAGGACCGTGGCTCTCCTGGACCGACATTTCAGCTCCAACCCTGATCAAACACACCTGAAGCAGTAAGTTAAGATTAAGTTATGCATGTGGATATGACACAAAAAAAAAAGGTAAACGTAACTCCCTACGAATTAATACATCCTCCTCATCTACAGGATCCTGTATAAAAGGACATGCCATTTTTGTCACTTTGACAGTGTCTGCATGATGAAAGTATGCTCAATAAATGAATGTACCTGCTCTGTAAAAAATGCTTTTCTTAATTAGTATTTTAGTCTTGTTTCCAGTCAAAATATCTAAATTTTCTACATGAAGAAAAATGACATGGTGTTTAGTCTTGTCTAAGTGCATTTTTCTTATTTTGTAAATTATTTGCCAATGGGGTGAGAAAAATAATCTTGTTTTTGTTTGCATTAAGACTATTCTTCTTAATTTGACTTGTTTTAAGTTAAATGCACCTAATTTTATATCGTTTTTGTTTTTTTTTAGCACTTACAATCAAAATTTTGACATTTGGCCAGAAATATTAAAGGGTTAGTTCACCCAAAAATGAAATTGCGAACACCACATTTCCCAACTGATAAGAGCTGCCATTTCTGTTGCATGAGAAACAGCAAACAAAAGCAAAACAAAACCATGCTACTCCATGGATCCAGTGAAGAAAATGTTTGAATTCGCAGCATTAATAACATCGCTGCGAGATCTAGTGATAAGCATTCAAATTCAGTGCAGAGTTCTCGGTTATGAATCATAGATATCAGATCAAACAGGACTGACATGGAAACCTGGAGAAACATTGAGCCGTGAACAAACAAGTTATAGAAGGCGTTTCAGTCCACAAATCACCAACATTCACAATGCATTCAATGTAGTAATGCTAACTGTAACCATGGTATTGTGGCAGAAATAGTCGACTGTTTTTACATTATTCATTTCAGTGTTCGTAGAGTGAAATTAAAGCACTTTAAGGACTTTTTAAAAAGCTTCACACTTTTTCCAGCACTTTAAAGATCTAAATATTATACAGTTTAAATGTTGTTTTTAATGTGATGACCAAAAACATTAGTTGTTCATCTATCAGAGATTGCCCCAATTTGTAAAAACTAAAAGTTTCAAGATGTAGCAAAACAAAAAAAAAGACATAAAATTACCAATATAGCCAGTAGATGGTGGCAGAGGAGCACTTTGGTTTATTAGTAGAGATGCACGATACTAAATTTATCTGCCGATACCGATAGCCGATTATTCAGAATGATAATCGGCCGATACCGATAGTTTGGTTTTTCTTAAGGAAAATAAAATCTCTCCCAAATAATGTTGCAAACTATACAGGGAACCCTTTCATTTGGTACACTGCAATATTAGAGGTTACAATTAACAACAAAGGTATTATATTCAGCTGCTGTTTATTTTCAGATATAATAATTACACTCAAAACTGAAAGGTTTGTATAAAACTTACATTAGGTAAGAACGTATTAGGTAAAAGGTATCACATTAGGTAGTTTTTATAAACACTTGTCTTCATGGCAAATTTACACAAACGTGTGATGGACAGTAAATAAGCTCCTCTCTAGTGTTATATATATATATATAGAGAGAGAGAGAGAGAGTGAGAGAGAGATAGCTAAGGAACTGTGAACATTGGAAAACATCCCTGAGGTAAATGTGACATGATCTGACATTGTTCACAAGCTGTTTTATTGACGTCTTTCCACGGTTGAAGCACAAATAAAGTGATTACATGATACATTCTGGTAAGTTGTACTATAACTTTAACATAACTTTGATATTTATGCATGTTTTTTCGAATTTGTATTGAAGAGCAAGAAAACTGAACTGATGCAGCGATCTGACACGTCACATATAAGAGCGTCAAAACGCCATTTATTTCATGATAAAATGGACAGAATTTGAAAACTGAAACTTTTATTCTTATCAGAAGTAACAAAGCTTTTTGCGATTATTGGATAGAAAGCGCTACAAATAATATTTGATGTAGGGAAAAAAAAAAAAAAAAGCGCAGACCTGGCAACCCTGGCTTGAACTACGGGTGATTCATAGGGTCAAAAAGAGCCTGCTTTAATGTCACTATTTTTAAACTGTTAATGCGTTAAAATTCAACACAAGAGTGATTTTCTTCACACACAAGCTGCAGTCTGAACACGTTTTTCCGCACCCTTTTGATCACGCAATTTGATATTAAAATGTTTTCCTTATAAAATATCAAATCATCATCATCATCAATAAAAAAATAAAAAAAGTAAATAAAAAAATAAATTGATTTTTGTCCAACTTTGTCACCTTTTTTTTGTTTTACTCAAGTATTAACACTGAGACGTCTATTTGAGGTCTGCATTTACATCGGCAATATGTTTCTTAAACATTTTCTGCCAGATGTTAAATAAACTTACAGAATGCCTTTAAGATATTAATGATTAAGAATGTGTGTAAAACCGCTTTTTCTACGACGTTAATCAGATGTGCATCTACGTCAGAACGTCAGCCAATAATGAGCCGGCTTTCTGATGTAGTACCCGGAAGCGCTGCAATGTTTCTACAGCGTCAACAGCGTAGGAGAATGACAGGGAAGAGATGATGTTGAATAATGTCATTGTTTTTGTTCTGTGGACAAAGTATTCTCGTCACTTAATGACATTAAGGTCGAACCACTTTTAGTCACACTGACTATTTTAACGTCTTCACTATTTCTCTGGACCTTGAATGAAGGTAATTATATTGCTTTCTATGGGGGATAGAGAAAAAGTCTTGGGTTTCATCAAAAATATCTTAATTCGTGTTCTGAAGATTCGTCTTACGGGTGTGGAACGACAGGAGGGTGAGTAATTCATTACAAAAATTTCATTTTTGGGTGAACTAACCCTTTAATGACTGCATTACTCTGCTATCAAACCTTCATTACGAGCTCTAAAATGACATTTTGGAATTAGCAACGGAGGCTTGGGATTAGATGCGTAAAAAATTAGTCCCACACACAAGAGTGTTCAAGGACCAAAACCTTAATACATCAGCTGAACAATGTTTTGAGGTGTGGTAACATTTTATAAGTGGAAAAATTGACTCTGGGCTGTTGAATTATTAGAAAAATTGAGAATGAAACCAACCTGTTTGTTCTTCACTATCTTCTTGTTTCACTCTGAATGTTTCTTCGATCTTTATGTCTTCACTTTCCTCTTTAATAAACGCCATCTTTGTTTGTTCCTCAGTTTCTTCTTGTTTCATTCTGAATGTTTCTTCTATCTTCATGTCTTCAATCTCCTCTTTAATAAACGCCATCTTTATAATAACATGGATCTCAGTCGCTTCACCAGGAGTTTTTCTGTGTTTGTCCTGTTTGAAATGAGAATAATTAACAGAAAGAAAAATGAATCTAAATTAAATCTCAATCAGATCTAGTTCAGTAGTTCAGTGCACCGGTATGAGAGTCTAAGACTAAAAACACTCATATTAGGCATTTATGATCTACATTTGGTATTTAATGAATTAGATTACATTTAAATGATTACACTTTAATGAAAACATTAGCAGTTGGTTTGTAAAAGCTGTCATTACACATGTTAGTGTTTGTTGTTCTCGTTCATTTACACTGTCTGAGAAGCACTTGTCGTGATTCACACAATTCGAATCACTGAATCATTTCGCAAAGTATTTGATTCAGTTAACTAAAAGCTGTTTCTCCATCACTACTCGCCAGTGACCGAATTCGTGTTTATGATAAACTGATTCACCATATAGGGAGCGAAATGAGATGCAAGTTTACTTTACTAAAGTTTACTTCACACAAATTATAATTCATTAAAGTTAGATAAAGCATTACAATGTTATATTCAATTAGAAAAAAAAAAAAAATTTTTTTTTGCATCGTCTGTAAAACTCTGAACTGTTTCTTTTAATTTTTAAAAGGTTAAATTATTGAAAACAAACCTTTCTTTAGCCGAATCACATCAGGAGCAGGAGCGCAGCGCAGCCTTACGACGTCATGTCTCAAAACCAAAATAAAAGTCCTGTTCACACTCCGCTGTCTACAATCACAGAAGTGCATAGAAATTTACTTTTTTTTTTTTTTTTTTACCAGATCATCCCTGTATTAAAAAATTAAAATAGTGACAAATGTGATAAAAACAAACATGAGTGTATGAGTTCATAAAGCAGAGTTTGTATGTGTCCGACTACTGAATAAGATTCCATGTGTTTTTACCAATATTAAAATTAATTATATATATATATATATATATATATATATATATATATATATATATATATATATATATATAGATAGATAGATAGATAGATAGATAGATATCTTTCAAGAATCAATAAAAGCAATACAAATGTCAAGTATAAATGTAATTCATTCAACAATTATTGATAACAGGTTCAGTCCAATTAAAAATGTAAAGTTCAACAGATTTTTAATGAAATCGATAGCAAGTCAAATCTTCAATGTTAAGGGTTATTTGTGTGAGTTGCTGCCTATGTAGTGCAATGTGGAAAAGACACTTTTGGTTCTCTTATATGGCTTTTATATGGTTGTCAGGTTTGATGTTGGCTCCTGTTTAGAGAAAGGGAGAAAAAGAAATAATCACCAAATATCTATATTTCATAGGTGTGTACATGTACTGAGAATTTGGAAAGTGTCAAAAAGAATTCAGAAGCAATGACCTGTTTTCAGAAGAATAAAAGGAAGTTAAAAAACATCACTGAATATAATACCAGCATAGCCTTTATAAATACATAAAAGAAAAACACATTGTGTTGTTTGTGAAGCTGTCTGCCAGAACTCTAACAATGTCTATGAATTATGAACTGCCGTCAGATAAACATAAGGAGATTTAAGAAGAGTGTGTAGGTTAGTATTGTGTTTACACTCCATAAAGCCTCATTTATGTTCCTGTTTTAGACTTAAAGCTTTTAGAATACCTAAAGAATTTACCTGCTCATAGATCCTCCCCTTGAAGAAATCAGGACAGAAGTGTCGAAAGTGGAAAAAAAGAGACTGACTAAAACACCAGGTGTAAACGGGTATCTGTCTCCCTCGTCTACTTATGATCCAATCGACCAAAATTCATCTTAATACCAGCTGTAGACAGGGAGACAGACATTTCAAATGTTTTTTCTTCTTTTGCTAGAAACAATGTCGCTGAAGCAGCTCCATAAGAAACCTAAAGTAAAAACGCAGGATGAGCGAAGCACCAAGGGCCCAATGCTAATAAAGACATCCGAATGCTAACAGGTGTTTGTACACAATAAGAAATGAAAAGCCTAAAAAGTAGAGAGGTGGAAATAAATTTTAATATTTTTTTGAGTGGAAAAATCAGATTCAGGTACAATGTCAACTTAAACAGTTCTCTCTCAAGTGAATCCTCATGTGACACTTAAGGTTATCTTTAAATCTGAAACTCTTTCCACACTGGCTACATATGAATGGCTTCTCTCCAGTGTGAGTTCTCATGTGGTAATTAAGGGTCAGTTTACGTCTGAAGCTCTTTCCACACTGATCACATGTAAATGGCTTTTCTCCAGTGTGAATATTCATGTGTTCTCTAAGGCTTAGTTCCCGTGTGAAGCCGTTCCCGCACAGAGTGCAGATGTAATGCTTTTCTCCAGTGTGAACTCTCGTGTGGACATCGAGTTTTCCTTTTCCAGTGAAACTCATTCCACACAGTTTGCAGGTGTAAGGCTTCACTACATTGTGAACACTCATGTGCCTGCTGAGGTTTTCTTTTTGAGTGAAGCTCTTTCCACACTGTTGGCAGGTGTAAGGTTTCTCTCCAGTGTGAATTCTCATGTGGACTTTAAGGCTGCCTTTATGTCTGAAGCTCTTTCCACACTGTTGGCAGGTGAAAAGGCCCTGTCCAGTGTGACATCTCATGTGAACTTTAAGGCTTCCTTGTTGATTGAAACTCTTTCCACACTGTTGGCAGGTGTAAGGTTTCTCTCCAGTGTGAATTCTCATGTGGACTTTAAGGTTTCCTTTATGTTTGAAACTCTTTCCACACTGTTGGCAGGTAAAATAACCTTTAGTTCCTGTCTTTTGAGCTCTTTTTTGTGAGGAAGTCTTTTTAGCCTGTGTTGATCTTTCTCCAGTCATGAAATCATGATGTTTATCATCATGGTCTTTCTCGTCTTTCCTTTCATTAAGTTCATGACTCGCCTCTTTCAGTACAATCAGGGCTAGGGCAAAAAGGACAAAACAATTTAGACATTTAAAGCATTATAACCAACAACATGTATGCTCTATACCCTACTCTGTCCTATGGACAGGGATGGGCAGCTTTGGTCCTGGAGGGCCACTGTCTAGCAGAGTGAAGTTTGATCAAGGATGGAGCTAAATTCTGCAGAATAGTGGCCTTCCAGGACCAGAGTTGCCCATCCCGTCTATAGATCTTATTCTCAATACACCAGTGGTTTTCAAACCTACTTACCAAGGGACCCACCACTGCACATTTTGTATGTGTCCCTGATCTATCACTTTTGATTAAAATGTTCAGTTTGTTAGGAGAAAGCTGACATTGGATAATTTGCAGCTTTAATCTGAAATGAGATGGTCAGGTGTGGATGTACACTAAAAGAAACGAAAAGCCTGAAAAATAGAGATGTGAAAATAAGTTTTAATAATTTTTTGTGTGGAAAATCAGATTCAGCTGCAATGTGAATGAAAAGCCAACCCTACTTTTTTACAAAGATACGTAATTTCTGGTGCCATTTTAAATTGCAGAGCCTCAGATCTGCATGACTTTTCAGGTGTATCTGTAAGTGATGACAAAAGAAAAACCCATTGATTTTTTAAATGGCTCCTTCTTTAAACCTTGTCATATTGATAAACACTGCAATTTCTTTCCAGAATGAGTTTGCAAATGCCGTTTCAGGTCTCTTTGATATGGGAAAGTCTTTTCACACTGAAGACATGGGAGCTTTTCTCTGGTGTAAGTTATTACATGATTCTTACAGTGTTTCCTGTCTGTGAAACTCTTTCCACACTGATTACATCTAAACCAGTTCTCTCTCTAATGAGTCCTCATGTGGTACTTAAGGTTATCTTTAAATCTGAAACTCTTTCCACACTGGCTACATATGAATGGCTTCTCTCCAGTGTGAGTTCTCATGTGGTAATTAAGGGTCAGTTTACGTCTGAAGCTCTTTCCACACTGATCACACGTAAATGGCTTTTCTCCAGTGTGAATATTCATGTGTTCTCTAAGGCTTAGTTCCCGTGTGAAGCCGTTCCCGCACAAAGTGCAGGTGTAAGGCTTCTCTCCAGCGTGAACTCTCGTGTGGACCTCAAGTTTTCCTTTTCCAGTGAAACTCATTCCACACAGTTTGCAGATGTAAGGCTTCACTACAGTGTGAACTCTCATGTGCCTGTTGAGGTTCTCTTTTCGAGTGAAACTCTTTCCACACTGTTGGCATGTGTAAGGCTTCTCTCCAGTGTGAATTCTCATGTGGACTTTAAGGCTTCCTTTTTCACTGAAACCCTCTCCACACTGTTGGCAGGTAAAAACACCCTGTCTAGTGTGACTTCTCATGTGGACTGTAAGGCTTACTTTGTAAATGAAACTCTTTCTACACTGTTGGCAGGAGTAAGGTTTCTCTCCAGTGTGAACTCTCATGTGGACTTTAAAGTTTCCTTTATGCCTGAAACTCTTTCCACACTGTTGGCAGGTGAAAGAGCTATCCCCAGTGTGTATTCCCATGTGGTCTTTAAGGTTTCCCTTTTCAGCAAAACTTGTTCCACACTGTTGGCAGGTGTAAGGCTTCTCTCCGGTATGAATTCTCATGTGCCTGTTAAGGTTTTCTTTTCGATTGAAACTTTTTCCACACTGTTGGCAGGCAAACGGGCTCTCTCCGGTGTGAATTATCATGTGGACTTTAAGGTTTCCTTTTCCACCGAAACTCTTCCCACATTGTTTGCAGGTGAAAACACCCTGTCCAGTGTGACGTCTCATGTGGATTATAAGGCTTCCTTGTTGATTAAAGCTCTTTCCACACTGTTGGCAGGTGTAAGGTTTCTCTCCAGTATGAATTCTCATGTGGACTTTAAGGCTTCCTTTATGTCTGAAACTCTTTCCACACTGTTGGCAGGTGTAAGGCTTCTTTTGAGTGTGAATTCTTTTTTGTGAGGAAGTCTTTTTAGCCTGTGTTGATCTTTCTCCAGTTGTTAAATGATGTTTATCATAATGGTCTTCTTCTCTTTCATTAAGAGTGCCATTCAGTGTCATCAGTTCTAGGGCAAAAATAGACATAAAACAATTTAAACATTTAAAGAATCAAAACCACAACATATATGCCTATCCTATGGATCAGGGATGGGCAGCTTTGGTCCTGGAGGGCCACAGTCTTGCAGAGTGAAGTTTTATCCCTAATCAAATACACCTGCCTGCAATTTTCAAGCAGTCCTGAAGACTTAGGATTATATTTTGGGGTTGGGTTAAATTTTTCAGGTGTGTTTGATGTAGCTAAATTCTGCAGAATAGTGGCCTTTCAGGACCAGAGTGGCCCACCCCATCTACAGATCTTCTTCTCAATACACCAGTGGTTTTCAAACCTAGTCCAAAGGACCCACCACTGCACATTTTGTATATCTCCCTTATTTATCGCTTCTTAATAAGATCATCAGCTTGTTAGGAGAGAGCTGACATTGGATAATTTGCAGCTGTAATCTGAAAGGAGATGGTCAGGTGTGGATGTACACAATAAGAAATGAGAATCCTGAAAAATAGAGAGGTGAAAAAAGCAAATAAAAAGTTTAAATTTCTTGAGTGGAAAATCAGATTCAGCTGCAATGTGAATATAACCCTAATTTCACAAAGATACATGTTTTATGGTGCCGTTTTAAATTGCAGAACCTCAGATCTGCATGACTTTTCACGTGTATCCGTAAGTGATGACAAAAGAAAAACCCATTGATTTTTTAAATGGCTCCTTCTTTAAACCTTGTCACACTGATAAACACTGCAATTTCTTTCCAGAATGAGTTTGTAAATGCCGTTTTACATCTCTTTGATATGAGAAAGTCTTCTCACACTGAAGACATGGGAGCTTTTCTCTGGTGTGATTTATTACATGATTCTTATAGTGTTTCCTGTCTGTGAAACTCTTTCCAAACTGATGACATCTAAATCGGTTCTCTCTCTAATGAGTCCTCATGTGGTACTTAAGTTTATCTTTAAATTTGAAACTCTTTCCACACTGACTACATATGAATGGCTTCTCTCCAGTGTGAGTTCTCATGTGGTAATTGAGAGTCAGTTTACGTCTGAAGCTTTTTTTTACACTGATTACATGTAAATACAATAGAATATACTTTAATGTCTCATTCCTGGGAAATTTGTCCTGGACAACATGATGTCATGACAATGGCTTTTCTCCAGTGTGAATATTCATGTGTTCCCTAAGGCTTAGTTCCCGTGTGAAGCCGTTCCGATTGCAGGTGTAAGGCTTCTCTCCAGCGTGTAATCGCGTGTGGACATCAAGTTCTCCTTTTCCAGTGAAAGTCATTTCACAGTTTGCAAATGTAAGGCTTCTCTACAGTGTGAACTTTCATGTGCCTGTTGAGGGTTTTTTTTAGCATGAAACTCTTTCCACACTGCTGGCAGATATAAGGCTTCTCTCCAGTGTGAATTCTCATGTGGACTTTAAGGCTTCCTTTTCCACTGAAACTCTTTCCACACTGTTGGCAGGCGAATGGACACTCTCCAGTGTGAATTCTCATGTGCACTTTAAGACTTGCTTTTTGAGTAAAACTCTCTCCACACTGTTGGCAGGTGTAAGGCTTCTCTCCAGTGTGAATTCTCATGTGGACTTTAAGGTTTCCTTTTCCACCGAAACTCTTTCCACACTGTTGGCAGGCAAATGGGCTCTCTCCAGTGTGAATTATCATGTGGACCTTAAGGTTTCCTTTTCCACCGAAGCTCTTTCCACACTGTTGGCAGGTGAAAAGACCCTGTCCAGTATGACATCTCGTGTGGATAATAAGGCTTCCTTGTTGATTAAAACTCTTTCCACATTGTTGGCAGGTGTAAGGTTTTTCTCCAGTGTGAATTCTCATGTGGACTTTAAGGTTTCCTTTATGTCTGAAACTCTTTCCACACTGTTGGCAGGTGAAAAGGCTCTGTCCAGTGTGACGTCTCATGTGGATAATAAGGCTTCCCTGTTGATTAAAACTCTTTCCACACTGTTGGCAGGTGTAAGGCTTCTCTCCAGTATGAATTCTCATGTGGACGTTAAAGCTTCCTTTATGTCTGAAACTCTTTCCACACTGTTGGCAGGTGAAAGCCTTCTCTCCAGTATGAATTCTCATGTGGACGTTAAGGTTTCCTTTATGTTTGAAACTCTTTCCACACTGTTGGCAGGTGAAATAACTTTTAGTTCCTGTCTTTTGAACTCTTTTTTGTGAGGAAGTCTTTTTAGCCTGTGTCGATCTTTCTCCAGTCATGAACTCATGATGTTTATCATAATGTTCTTTTTCTTCTTCCCTTTCATTAAGTTCATGACTCGCCTCTTTCAGTGCCATCAGGTCTAGGGCAATAGACATAATAGACATAAAACAATTTAGATATTTAAAGCATCAAAACCAACAACATGTATGCTCTATGCCCATCTTATCCTATGGATCACGAACGGACAGCTTTGGTCCTGGAGGGCCACCGTCTTGCAGTGTGAAGTTTCATCCCTATTCAAATATGCTTGCCTGTAATTTAAAGCAGTCTTGAAGACTTAGGGTTAAATTGTATGGGTGTGTTTGATTAAGGATGGAGCTAAACTCTGCATAATATTCCAGGACCAGAGTTGCCCATCCTATCTATAGATCTTCTTCTCAATACACCAGTGGTTTTCAAACCTAGTCCAAGGCACCCACCACAGCACATTTTGTATGTCTCCCTTATTTATCACTTCTGATTAAGATCATCAGCTTGTTAGGAGAGAGCTGACATTGGAGGAATTTGCAGCTTTAATCTAGATCCAGCTCATCAGCTTATTATTAGAGACTCACTATCAGAAATGGATATGTGTCCTGTTGAGGTACTCCAGGACTGTGTCCCTCGCTAACTTCCCTACATTTAGTAGACTCAGATGTGCATCATTGCTTACACTGAACGAGTGCCTACTACTGGCAGAATATGTCTAGCGACTTTAAATGTAACACTCTAACCCCTTATTTACACTGCACACGTCTGTGGCGCATTACGGCTCCAGCGAGGTTTTGTCCTCTATGCGGTGTCAACTCACACCAGGAGCATTTCAGAAGCGAAGTGGCTGAATTCGCGAGACCACGAGATTTGTCTGTCTAACGTTGTTTTCCTTGATTTTTTGTTTTTAATGGCTTAATGGTTATATTTGGTCCGGTTTAATTGTCTTTATTGCTATGCCATTACAAAGTTAATACACTTAAAAGTCCAGTTATGAACGACAAGGATAAAAGATTTTCAAGATATTCAACTTCGAATGTCTTGTCATCTATTTCTGGCTTCCTAGTGATGTGAAATATGAGCGGGAGTCCACACAGGGTGATTATTTTGACTTTATTCTGTATTTGAGCTGTGCAGCTTAGACGCTGCGTCCGTCAAAAATAGACTTGGCGCCTATCTTTAGCGTGGCAAGCCACTTTTGGGACGCTTTTGAAATATGCCGCGGTGCGGCTGGTGTAAACGAGGGTTGACTAGAGTGGCCGCGATCGACTCCGGTGGCCGTATTGGAGCCGTAACGCGCTGTGGACACGTGCAGTGTAAGCTCTCGATTGCTTGAAATCTACTATAGAGCTGACTATGTTATAACCATTGGAAATCCCAAAGCAAATTCTAATCATTAGGTTACTTCCAAAGGTTGCAGCAAGATGTTATCAAGTGAACATCATTGTGGCAAGGGGGGTGTGGTTCATCGAGGTCTGCAGCAGGAGACGAGCGGTGTGTAAGTTGGTCAAGTGCAAATGACAAACACCTGTGTCTCATTTCAGTAAGAGACGGGATAAAAGCCACCAGGAAAAGGGAACTGGACAGAGAGACTGACTGAGAGCTTGTATGCTGGAGGACTTATTGTCAGAGCTGGAGTGGTTGAAAGCGCAGTGAACGCTACCTCTTTCGTTTGTATCTAAGAAAAGTTTTAATTAAAAGTCCCAGTCATGCCGACCCTTTGAACATCATCACCGTCATTTATCATATCAACCTCATATAAAACAATTTCTACACTAATGACCTGTAATCCTGTGAAACTCCTCTTTGGGTTTGTGCCCAGGAAACAACACAAAAAGTCTTAGAAAGAGATCAAGTGTTCTTTGGCAGACATCTTACAGACATACATGTGCTATCTGGTCACAAAGTCTCAAGAAAAAAAAAAAACATCTTCAAATTGTGAATGAAGCGCTCATCCTATAATTACTGAAGCTGTTGGTCAGTACAGAAGAACAATGTTACATTTAATAAGAGTAGAATATTAAAATTGTATCCTATGTTAGTCTGGGTCCCTGAATTATGACTTATTTATTACTCGATTTAATATTAATTTACTGCTATTTATGTTTAGATATGTTAAAATGTTAGTATAACATTCTATGACTTCTCTGTATGATTATACTTTTTTATACTATGGGGCTGTTGAATGCTTGAATCTGATTGGTTGGCGAACGTTCTCAAAGTCCCTTTCGAGGAAAGCCTGTTCGCTTGGCGGCCATATTTGCAACATCTCCGGGCAGCTATTTTAGGCATCCAAGAACAAGTCCTATCTATTTGAATGGGCGAATCCTGACTTCTCAAAAACTGCTTGGAGAACTCACAATTAAATTACACATTACAAATCGGCAACAAAAAAAATCTGACATGAACTGTCCCATAAATGTTGTTTCTTATGCTCAAATAGCGTTAAAGTACTTTTCAGGCTTAACGCACCAATGCGCATGTGCAGTCCCAAGCGCGAGTCTCAGGTTTCTAAGGGACCGGAGCTTGTAACGGCAGCTGCAGTGACGCAATAACTTTGTCAATCAGCGATTGGCTCTTTTACTTAGAAAGCGGGATGCATTCGGCCATATTGCGTGTTGCAGTTCAATTCATAAGTAACAGGAGTGAACCGTCTTTCTATATAGTTTTTGCAGTTCTAATGTGTGCAATTATTTTCAGGGAAACACAGCTAAAGTAGATCTAGGCAGGTCTTGACCGCATTACAGTTCCATATTACTTCGCTAAATGATTTCAGTTATTTCAAAAGGTCCTTACAGCCCACAGAACTATAACCGACAACGAAACTGACCGAGCAAATAATTGGTAATTTTTATTCTATTGTTTACTATATTTATTTCCACGTTTTTTGCCACAAAATTACGATGCATTATGCATTTATTAGTTATTATTGAAAAGCATGCATGTCTTCCTTGCGCTTTCTCCCACTCAGTACAGTGTAGACGCTTGTGTGTTGTTAGCGCTGCTCTAGCGATTTTATCAGTAAAATAGTTTAGCAACTTAAAAGCTACATGACGTTTCTCACTAGCGAGGTGCAGATAAACATTAGTAGACGCTGGTGCTGAAACTGTTGAGAGACACACAAACTGAGTAATTCACACACGCTTAATCTCTCTCTCTAATAACTGCATTACTCTGCTATCAAATCTCTGTTACTAGCTCTAAAATAACGCTGGAATTAGCAACGGAGACTCGGATGAGATGCGTAAGGAATTATTCCCACGCACAAGAGTGTTTTAAGGAGAAAAACCTGACAAACGTCTTGAGATACATAATCTGAACAATGTTTTGAGGTGTGGTAACTGCAGTATAAGCAGAATAATTGACTCCGGGCCATTGAATTATTAGAAAAATAAAGCACACCAGAAGTTCAGTTTTGAGAATGAAACCAACCTATTTGTTCCTCAGTATCTTCATGTTTCACTCTGAATGTTTCTTCAATCTTCATGTCTTCAATCTCCTCTTTAATAAACGCACTCTGTATGTCGTCACTCTCCTCTTTAATAAATCCAATCTTAATGTCTTCACCCTCCTCTTTAATAAACGCCATCTTTATAATAGTCACGTGGATCTCGGTCGCTCAACCAGGAGTTTTTCTGTGTGTTTGTCCTGTTTAAGAAGAGAATAATTAAAATTAATCCAAACTAAATCTCTGAGTGTCTCAATCAGATCTAGTTCAGTAGTTCAGTGCACCGGTATGAGAGTCTAAGACTAAAAACACTCATATTAGGCATTTATGATCTACATTTTGTAATGAATTCTATTATTTTTAAATGATTACACTTCAATAAAAGTATTAGCAGTTGCATTGTAAAAGTTGTCATTAGACATGTTAGTGTTTGTTGTTCTCGTTCATTTACACTGTTTGAGCAGCACTTGTCGTGATTCACGCAATTCGAATCACTGAATCATTTCGCAAAGTATTTGATTCAACGGACTAAAAAGCTCTGTTTCTCCATCACTACTCGCCAGTGACTGAATTCGTGTTTATGATAAACTGATTCACCATATAGGGAGCGAAATGAGATGCAAGTTTATGTTGCTTTATGCAATAAAGCAACATAAAGCATTACAATGTTATATTTATATTCAATAATAAATAAGTAATTAGACATCGTCTGTAAAAACTGTTAAATACACTAATCGATTTTAACAGCTTAAATGACTAAAACAAACCTTTCTTTAGCCGAATCACAACAGGAGCAGTCGCGCGGCGCAGCCTTATGATGTCATGTCGTCGCAGCAAAATAAAAGTCCCGTTCACACGCTGCTGTCTATTAACTACAGAAGTGCATAGAAATGGAGCGGCTACTTGTAGAAATGTACTGATTTTTTGTTTTGTTTTGTTTTGTCTGTTGTAGCAGATCATCCCTGTATTAAAATTAAAATAGTAACAAATTATGTGTGAATTCATACATGTGTCTGAACTGAAATACAAGAGTCCATGTGTTTTTACCAATATTAAAAATGTGGAAATTTAAAATGAATTTGAGTCAAAATAGGTATAAAATGTATGTGTATATATATATAATACCTATATTATATGTGGGTACATTTACTGAGAATTTGGAATGTGTCAATCAAAAAGAATTCAGAAGCAATGGCCTGTTTTCAGAAGAATAAAAGGAAGGTAAAAAAAAAAAAGCATCACTGAATATAATACTAGTGTAGGCTTTGTAAATATATAACAGAAAACACACATTGTGTCGTTTGTGAAGCTGTGTGCCAGAACTCTACCGATGCCTATGAATTATGAACTGCCGTCACATAAACATAAGGAGATATAAGAAAAGTGTGGTATTTTGTTTACACTCCATAAATCCTCATTTATGTTCCTATTTTAGACTTAAAGCTTTTAAAATGAGTAAGTGAGTTAAGTGTGGGGTTAGTTTCAAATTTTGTGCTTGAGTATATGCACCTTGTCTGCTTGGGGATGATGCATATTGTTGGTTAAAAGGGCCTCTTTCATGGCATTCATGGCTACTGTCACAGCTTCCGTTTACCCAGGAATTTTGCAAGGAAACCAAAGTGTCTCTTATGCCTCGTTTCCACTGAGCGTTACAGCACGATTCGGGATGGTAAACTCTGATCCGGCTTGCGTTTCCACCGCCACCAGTACCCTTACTTGATAGGCATGGCATAATGTCGACGAGCACCGCAGTCAACGCGAAGAAGAAAGCGACACAGTAAACAACAATGGAGGACATACAGCAGATCTTGTTCCAGGAACGGTATTGTGTTTCAACCGTATTAAAAAAACGGCGCTTCGTGTTGCCATTCCCCTTGTAGCTTGCGCAAATGACGATTCTCTGTTAACCAATCAACGTTATGCAGTGAGTATAGCTCCACCCTTTAGTACCGGACTACTGTGCTAGGTACCCCAACGGAAGGAAGTACCGTACCACTCGGTGGAAACAAGGCATTGGAAATTAACACGTGGAAAGCAAGTGAATTGAGGCTGGTTCGCTTTACACCAGTCCTGTCGTCTAATCTCTTGTATTGCAAGTCATCTGTGACCACACTTAGTGCCGCACTGGCTTTGTCAGTGATCACTTTTTAGAAGGTGTAGGCCATAAAGACTTTTAAAGTCAGAGGGCTGAAGTCTGAGTCATTGTCGTCTAAGTCGAGTCGCAAATCTTCCTTGATTATGTTGTGTCGCAAGTCAGCAAATTTGGGACTCAAATCGACAACCCTGGTCTATAATATATAAAATCAGCTACACAAGTAGCAGTAAAAACATCATCCACCTCCTCAATACAGACTGCATTCACATGCTCATTAAAATACATTGTAGTAATCTTACTTCTTTTCCACTCATTGACAGGATAGATCACTTTTATAGGTCAATCTTTACTTCACAAGAAATTTTATCAATGAACTACTTTTCACTGAAAATAACTGCACACCTTAGAACATTCGTAAACCAATCAACTGCCCCATAGTATAAAGCTTTTTAACGTTACCAAATGAAACGCCAAACCCACAAAGACGAAGGCTGTGCAAGCTTCTACCCCATCAATGTTTTTAATCATCGCTCTGGATCCTTTCACGTCACCATTTGGCCTGTAGGTGGCACTTGTGCTTCATTTAAACAAGTATGACAGTTTCATGAAATGGTAAACGGTGTAAGAGTAAATTAAACAATACTTACAATTAATGCGAGTTCTATTTTAGCCATTTCACATTTGTTTAAAAAAACAGACAGTGGCTACAAAGTTATACAATTTATGAATAAGACTGGGTAATTACCATTCCACTTCACATTACCATTGACAATGAAGTTTAATGCTAATGTTAAAATGAATACCGACAGCTCCTGATGGCACTAGGGATGTTCATCAAGTCCACTTCTCAGGTGTTTTAAACTTCTTTTAACCACTAAGCAAAGAACAAAAAATCCATCCGGATGCTTACGTGTACCTCGAGATTTGCTTTATTTCTGTTATTTCATGATTCCTAAGGTGTTTCCTGTCCGTAAAGCTCATTCCACACTGATGACTTGAGTTCTTTCATACATGAAACCTCATGTGGTACTCGAGGGTTACATTATATCTGAAAGTCTTTTCGCAGTGACCACATTTAAACGGCTTCTCTCCAGTGTGAACTCTCATGTGCCTGTCAAGGTTTCCTTTAATGCTGAAACTTTTTCCACATTGTTTGCAGCTGAAAGGCTTCTCTCCGGTGTGAATTCTTATGTGGTCTACAAAGTGACCTATTTGAATGAAACTCTTTCCACACTGAAAGCATGTAAACGGCTTCTCTCCAGTGTGAGTTCTCATGTGCCTTTGAAGGATTCCTTTTCGGTTGAAACTTTTTCCACATTGTTTGCAGGTGTACGGTTTCTCTCCAGAGTGAATTCTCAAGTGGACTGTAAGTTTTCCTTGTTGATTGAAACTCTTTCCACACTGAGGGCACGTGTAAGACTTCTCTCCAGTGTGAATTTTCACATGACTGTTAAAGCTTCCTTTCAGAGTGAAACTTATTCCACATTGAGGGCAGATGTACGGCTTCTCTTCAGTGTGAGTTTTCATGTGGTTATTAAGGTTTCCTTTTTGGTTGAAACTTTTCCCACATTGTTTGCAAGTAAAAGGCTTCTCTCCAGTGTGAATCCTTATGTGGTCTTCAAAGTATCTTTTTTGATTGAAACTCTTTCCACACTTGGCGCATCTGTAAGGCTTCTCTCCAGTGTGAACTCTCATGTGCCTGTTAAGGTTTCCTTTTTTATTGAAGCTCATTCCACACTGTTGGCAGGTGAAGTGACTCCTAGATCCTTTCTTTTGAGCGTGCGAGGAAGTCTTTTCAGTCTGTTTTTCTCCTGTTATGAAATCATGATTATTATATGGATCTTTCCCTTCCATTTCATTCAGTACTTCAGTCTCCTCTTTCAGTGTCATCAGGTCTAAAAAAGAGAAAAGTTAAGCCCACTGTAATGGCACAAAGCAACAGTTATCAAAACATTAATACATGTAAAGCATCAAACCCAACACACAACTAGATCCTATACACTAAGCTACTAAAAGAGGTGTTACATGTAATCTGAAAAGGCTTCTCGATATTACTAAATCTTCACTTTCTTTAGGGCAGGGATGGGCAAACTCGGTCCTGGAGGGCCACTAGATTTATTTATGGAGAAGAGAGAAAAAAAATGGCGTGTTTGGGCGCAGCCCATCCTTCAAGTACATAGAAAACATGAAGAATTTCACCAACTAATCAAAGGGCCTGTTTCCACCTGGTACACAGCAAAATCCCCATTGTTAAATCAACTCTGGGCAGAGTACATATTGTCCCTCTCTAAATAGTGTTAAAGTAACACTGAAGCAGAGTTAAAGTTAATGAGATAATTAAGCGATTCATTAAGTGATGAATGAGCATTAGTGATGAACACCTGCTGTTAACAAGCAGAATCACTGAAAAAAGAGAAATAAAAACTACAACGGACTTTAAATCTGCTTCAGTGTTACTTTAACATTATTTAGAGAGGGACCTTATGTACTCTAAGCAGAGTTGATTTAACTCTGGGGATTTTGAAAAACGCAAAACGTGACAGTATGAACACAAAGAGGTCTCAGTTCAGTTCTTTTTAAAGAGGACAGTGCGAAAACGCTGCCTGTGTTTTAGCACATTATAGGAAGAGCACATCTAACGAGGGTTATACATTCTGATTATCGAGGTTGAGTTATCTTGTGTATTGATATCCTTTCCTGGAAATGTAAGATATTATCTAAATCTCATATAGGACGTGATTAGTTGAGTCTCTCCAATGCACTTCAGTTTACCAGTGTTCATTCACTCTTCAGCTTCAGCTCAAACGGCCTGACATTGTTAACATGATTGGATTAGTTTAAACAGTTCCATGTGTAACTCTTTCCCCGCAACATTTTTTAAAATCATTTTCAGGATCAAATAACAGAGTTCAGCTTTGAGAATGAAACCAACCTGTTTGTTCCTCAGTTTCTTCATGTTTCACACTGAATGTTTCTTCAATCTTCAGGTCTTCACTCTCCTCTTTAATAAACGCCATCTTTGTTTGTTCCTCAGTATCTTCTTGTTTCACTCTGAATGTTTCTTCGATCTTCACGTCTTCAATCTCCTCTTTAATAAACGCCATCTTTATAATAGTGTGTCACAAGGATCTCAGTCGCTTCAACGGGAGTTTTTCTGTGTTTGTCCTGTTTGAAATGAGAATAAAACAAAGAAAAATAAATCCAAACTATCTCTGTGTGTGTCTCAATCAGATCTAGTTCAGCACACTGGTAAGAGAGTCAGAATGAGAGTTAATGGACTTAAATCATCCAATAAGACAAAAAAAAAAAAACACTCAAAACTAATGCTGCAAATTAATAACAGAACACGAACTATACATATACTCAATATTTAGGCATTTATATGTACATTTGGTATTTAATTAATTAGATAATTACATTTTAATTAAAACATTTGCAGTTGGTTTATAAAAGTTGTCGTTACACGTTGGTGTTTGTTGTTCTCGTTCATTTCATGATTCGAGCGCTTCGAATCACTGAATCATTTCGCAAGTATTTGATTCAATTGACTCGGAGTGTCGAAAAGCTCTGTTTCTCCATCACTACTAGCCAGCGACCGAATTCCTGTTTATGATAAACTGATTCACGATATAGACAGCGAAATGAGATGCAAGTTTACTTTACCCAACACAAAATATCCCTCAGTACAGTTAGATAACAGATTACAATGTCACATTCAATAATAAATAACTAATTTCGCATCATCTGTAAAACACTGAACGATTTATTGTAACAGATTAAATTGTTAAGACAAACCTTTCTTTAGACGAATCACAACACGAGCGGGAGCCTTATGACGTCATGGCGCTACACCAAAATAAAAGTCCTGCTCACGCGCTGCTGTCTACAACCACAGAAGTGCATAGAAATGTATTTTTTAACCAAACAATCCCAGTATTAAAATTAAAATAGTGACCAATGTGATAAAAACAAACATGAGTGTATGAGTTCATAAAGCAGAGTTCATACATGTGTCCGAAATAAAATATAATGTGGACATATAAAGTTAATTAGAGTAAAAAAAAATAGGTACAAAATGTATAAAAAAAAACATCTTTCAAGAACCAGTATAAGTAAAAGCAATACAAATGTCAAGTATAAATGCAATTCATTCAGTACATGATCATTCATAATGCAGTTCAACAGGAAGGTATGTGTGAATTATTTTAAATTTTGTCTATAAAGTTCAATTATAGTGTGTGTAAGTTCAACCCTTCTTTTTTTCACGCTTTGGCCTTTGGTCATTTTTTTTTACCTAGAATTTGAGAGTAAAAACGTATTCATTTTACATTTATTTGCATTGTGAAACTCTTTGGAGGCTTTTAAAGAGGGTAAAGAAACACAAATCCATTACTCACGCAATAGGTCCTCTACATTGGCTCCCTGTCCAATTTCGAATTTAATAAAAAATTTTAATGTTTGTGTATAAATCACTAAATAACCAGGCTCGCCCATATCTTGCAAATCTACTGACCCCATACAACCCCTCCAGAACATTGTGAAAATCAGAAACTTCTTGTAGTGTCAAGGACAAATCGTCTACTAAAAGGTGATCAGTAACTTTACAGTAACAGGGCCGAAACTGTGGAAAGAGCTGCCTTTATCCATTAGTTCTGCCAAATCTCTACCAGTGTTTAAGAACTTGTTGAAAGCACATTAAGTGTTGGCAGATTATACGACATAAAATGTTGTGTTTGACTTATCAAGTGTATTTTTATTTTTGGGTTTATATGAAAAGCACTTTGGTCAACTTCAGCTATTTTATTGGTGTTATTAATCATGTAAGGCATCTCAGTATCTGTGCCTGGCAGTGGTTCAACCCGAAGAACATTTAAATCCTTTCAAAGATAAGAGTGAGATAACGTGTTCAAGGATATTAATGTTGCGTTCCATCTTTCAAGCCAATGTGTCAATATGACCAATGGCTTATTTACTGTTCTTAAAGCTACTACAGGACAGAGTTTTCCACTTCACATTCAATCAATTCAAGACATGGGGAGAGGAACATAAGGTCCTCTGTGAAGTAAACGAATGTGAAGTCAGCATGGAAGTTGCACAAAGAAGCGGGCTCTTCTCATACCAATGCAAGCATATAAGATCCGTACTGAACTGCGCATCCTCTGCAGAACCAGTCTCTTTGAAATAGGAGGTTTTAACTGAAATGGTAAAAGCAAAGTGGTTCAGTGGCGAAAAATATGCCTTACTAGGTAGCAACTTGCTGACAGTGGATTGGCATCCCACAAACAAAAAAAACATTTCTGTATTTGAACCCAATGTGTCCTATTACAGCCGGTTGGGATGTGTAATGGTCACGTATGACGCTAAATTAAACACATGGCATTGCTCCTGTGGCACCTATTTCAAACAGAGCATGACCGGTCATCAGCACAGAACATTCACCAAACAAAAGGCCACATCTCCATTCAGAGGAGGAGGATTTTGCAAATGAGAGTCCTGTGTATCCACCGAAAGGTCTGGGACTAAAGAACATGGAATACCCAAGGAGTAAGGCTAAAATACTTTCAAACTGGCGCATAATCAAAGGTATGATGAGCAAGTTTCAATGTGTGTGTGCTATTGAGCTGTGTTGTCCTACTTCTTTACATTTTAGATGTTGCCACTTACAGTAAGCAGTGCCCGCTGTGCGGTGTTTTATCACTATCAAGAATGGAAAAATGGCTTGCATAATTTTAATGACCACATCATACTTGACCTGCCCTCATACCTGACTTTGAAAGGCCTTCTCCAGGTAACTTTAAACTTGATATGACTGTATATGATTTATATACACAAGAACATTGTTGACGGCGTGTGTCAAGACCTGCTAGAACTACTTTTCACTGAAAATAACTGCACACCTTAGAACATTCGTAAACCAATCAACTGCCCCATAGTATAAAGCTTTTTAACGTTACCGAATGAATTGCCAAACCCACAAAGACGAAGGCTGTGCAAGCTTTGGGAGTGTTGATCTACCCCATCAATGTTTTTAATCATCGCTCTGGATCCTTTCACGTCACCATTTGGCCTGTAGGTGGCACTTGTGCTTCATTTAAACAAGTATGACAGTTTCATGAAATGGTAAACGGTGTAAGAGTAAATTAAACAATACTTATAATTAATGCGAGTTCTATTTTAGCCATTTCACATTTGTTAAAAAAAAAAAAAACAGAGTGGCTACAAAGTTATACAATTTATGAATAAGACTGGGTAATTACCATTCCACTTCACATTACCATTGACAATGAAGTTTAATGCTAATGTTAAAATGAATACCGACAGCTCCTGATGGCACTAGGGATGTTCATCAAGTCCACTTCTCAGGTGTTCCCTTTCGAAAGGGAACTTCTACTCTGCGTTTGCAACGCTATGGGGAAACGTCACGTGACTCGGTGTTCGAAAGCCAACTATCCAATAACTCCAAATCCTATTGGCCGGCGACAGCCTATGACGTCATACAGGCGCGACCCGGAAGTATAAAAGGGGCGCCTGGGGAAGCAGTCATTATCTCATCGTCTTTCGGGACTGTTTGTGTCGAAACATTATCGAATATACTCTTCATAGAGTATGTCTCTGTTATGTCTGAGGGCAAAGAGAAACATTTCAGGAAGTGTGTGGATCCATGCCCGAGGTTTTTAACGGAGGGTTCGCACACCCTATGCGTCTATTGTTTGGGAGAAGAACACGCACGGATGGTGCTTGAGGGCGCTGTCTGTGTGAATTGTGAGCGTCTTTCTATGAGAACGCTCCATTCTCGTCTGGCCCTCTCCTCGAGGGATGAGGCGTCAACATCTGCGCCTGGTCGGTCCGGCCCTGCTCGTGCTGAGGCAGAGCGGCGGCTGCACTCATGGGGCTCGCAGATGGAGCTCGCTGCCGAGTTTGAGAGAGGTGTTATGGTCTCTCAGCCTCCGGTGGCGGCTGGCGGGGATGAGCTCCTGGATGATGATGATGTCTTATCTTTGACATCATCGGATCCGGGAGCGAGTGTTCTTCTGGCTGATAGCCCCCGTGAGCAGGAGGCAATGGAGGAGGAAGAAGTGGCTTTTTCTTCTTTCTCCAAGTCTCCTGGCCCAGCATATGCAGAGTTACTGGAGGTTGTGGAACGCGCTGCTGGCAGACTGCTGCCGTGTGGGCGCGTGAGAAAAAAAAAAAAAAAAACCTGTTCGCGGCAGACTTGACGAACATTTTTCTTTCCGACCACAACCCCGTGACTCCAGTGAGCCTTCCATTTTTTCCGGATCTCCACGTTGAGATCGGGAAGGCATGGAAGAACCCATGCTCGGCCAGAGTTCATCCGCATCGGCGAGGGAATCTCGCTGATGTGGATGGATTGGGCCAGCATGGGTATGTGTCGCTGCCGCCCATTGACAAGATGTTTGCCAGCTATCTCGTCATGGGCAGAGCACCGACACTAAAAGCTCCAGTTTTGCCATCCAGACCCCTTAAACAGACATCTCGTCTGAACGGCAGAGCATATGCTGCTGCGGGTCAGGCTGGTGCGGCTTTACACACTATGGCAGTGTTGCAGGCATACCAGGCTGATCTGCTGAAGGCGAGGGCGCGCTCAGCAGCTTTTAAGAGTTGCATTCCACTCAGATCCGTTTTTTAATTACTACTGTATGTTCAGGTGACACCTTTGAACAGTCAGGCTGACGGCTGGGCTTATGATGATTTTTTCTGGAGGCCCGCCTTCTGGCTTGATAGTGAAAGGGTTCTTTGGGCTTCTAGAACCATGGATGTTTTCCTTCCCATGTTTGTAAAGGAGCAGTCTTTGGTCTTCGAGCCACAGGAAGGTAAGACAGAGTCAGATTTCATTTCTTAAATGTTGACTTTGTGTCGTTCCTGTATATTTTCTGAACATGTCACAGTGAATGTACATTGAGATATAGAATTTGAAGGGGTTTTTTGGGCAAAACTGGAATGTTGAGACTGACTAAGCAGGTCACAGAATGGCTGCTGCTTAGTTTTCTCTCTATGTTGAGTAGCCTCTCGGCTATTTTCAGTATAGTTTGAGTTGGCACTCATTGCTTCAGTTTGTATGTCTACGGCGGCCCTAACCGGCCGCCTGACTTTTCAGCTTTGAGCTTCACTTTATTTTTCTCATCGTGAGATTTAGAAGTGGAGATCAGGCTGTTTGTTATGGTGCCTGTTGTATATAATAAAGAAAATAGGCCTATAACTTGGCAGTTAGGCTGTACGCCCAATTATCCCCTTGCTGGTGTAGGTGCAATTTGAGTTTTACAGCTAGGTTGTAGACTGTTTTCTGACTCCCTTATGCTGTTCCTCAGGTGGTAGGCCCTTATCTTTGCGTAGATAAGTTATGCAGGTGTGTGCTTGGCCCCACTTTCTAGAACTTTCATGCTAAAAGGAATAACTTTCTTCTGAGCCACTTGATAATTTGTTTTATCAAGTTTGAGTTGACGTTGCTAGTTTTTAGCTCCTGTCCTCTGGGGTTTAGATCAGATTTGAGGATCTGTGTGGTAAGTGTTTTTCTTAATAATAAAAAAAAAAAAAAAAAACAGCATGTAGATCAAAGTTTGTGTTACTTTGGGTTCTAGACTTTTGCCCTACACTGTATGTGAGCCTATGCTGCCACAGGTTGGCACCTGCTCTCATAACAGTAGGCCCTTTGCTGTGAAAGTAGGCCTTTGTTTTGAGTATTTGGTGACTTGTACTCTCTAGTCTGAGGTCCTTGTCACTGGGTGCATCACCTGTTGGATTGCATATTCAGGGTAGTTAGTGCCACTTTGTTGAAGAAAACTGGTATCTATTAGCTCCCTTTTTTAGTGGTCTGGTTAACGGTTATACTGCTTATAACTCGGATTGTAGGCCTTATGATATTCGGCCTCCTTCTAGTTAGCGGTTGTTCTACTATACTGTTTAACTGATCATAATGTGCTCACATATTTTCACAGGTTTACGCTGCCACAGGCCATGCCGCGTGTCTGTCTGAGGTAGTAGGCTTATATTAGCCTTCCTTAGACCATGTTGGCTTTGTTTGGTTCCCTTTAGTCAAAATGTGTATTTAGGGTACATTGCCTGTTGGAATGTGTAGCCTAGCGCAGGTTGTAGTTAGCTTCCCATAGCTTTTTGGGTTACAGCTGGTTCCCTGTAGCTTGGTTCACTTTAATTCACGAGCTGTAGCCACGTGTTATTGAATTGGCAGGCCCCTTCAGGCCTCCTTTTTAGTTTACGTTTGGCACAATTTGTGTTTTAACCTGTGAGTAGGCTGATCGCCACCTGTTACTGGAATGGAGGCCCCTTTAGGCCTCCTTTTTCTAGTCGACTTGTTGGCAGGATGCCTGGGAAACCATGCCACCGTCGGCCACACCCCATCACTGACGGATAGGCCCTAACAGGCCTGTTCTCGGTGTTTGGCAGTGTTTTTCATGTGTTAATCATGACACTGTTAATACATGGCCTCTGGGTGGTATGGTTATGGTAGCCACTTGCTGATGCCACGTGTTTACTAAGGCAGGCCTACTTCGGCCTCCGGTGTAATATGTGGAGTTCAGTTATATACTCCTCTCGCTGTGAGGGTGACAAGGTGCTTTTTACCGAGTATTTCGAGTGGCTAGCCCCTCAGGTTGGTTTGGCAGCACTTTAATTCACGAGCTGTAGCCACGTGTTATTGAATTGGCAGGCCCCTTCAGGCCTCCTTTTTAGTTTACGTTTGGCACAATTTGTGTTTTAACCTGTGAGTAGGCTGATCGCCACCTGTTACTGGAATGGAGGCCCCTTTAGGCCTCCTTTTTCTAGTCGACTTGTTGGCAGGATGCCTGGGAAACCATGCCACCGTCGGCCACACCCCATCACTGACGGATAGGCCCTAACAGGCCTGTTCTCGGTGTTTGGCAGTGTTTTTCATGTGTTAATCATGACACTGTTAATACATGGCCTCTGGGTGGTATGGTTATGGTAGCCACTTGCTGATGCCACGTGTTTACTAAGGCAGGCCTACTTCGGCCTCCGGTGTAATATGTGGAGTTCAGTTATATACTCCTCTCGCTGTGAGGGTGACAAGGTGCTTTTTACCGAGTATTTCGAGTGGCTAGCCCCTCAGGTTGGTTTGGCAGCAAAACCTTACTGAAGGTTGTTTTTTACCTATATCTGCCTCCCTGAGTCCTATTCTAGTTGAGCTAAGGGCCACCTAGCGCCTAGGGTGGATCTTTTGTGCTCCTAGAAACGGCCACAAGACTACGCCGTGTGTATTAGAGGTTGCTAGGCCTACGGGCCGCCTAGTTTTAACACACTGGAGTATGTTTGGGTGTATTTCTCTTTGAGAGTTATCTTTATACACTTCTGTTGGCCAGAGGCCTAAGTGATAAACCAACCTCCTTTTGTCTGGTTGTTTATCGTCCTTTGGGCCTAAACACTGCCACGAGCTGATGCCACGTGTCTGTTGAGGTTATAGGCCCCTCCAGGCCTTCCTTAATGCGTGCTGGCGTACGCTGTACTCCTCTTGCTTTAGAGAGTAAAAGGTGTTTTTACTGAGTACACTGCTCGGTGGATTGTGTTGGGTGGATTGTCATGTGGGCACTTTGCAGCCTCTTAGGCTGCCATTGAAGTCATCTTTCTACCCCGGAAAGAAAGCCGGGCCACTTTCTGTTTGACTTCTGTTATTCACTTAACTCTATCATGCTGTAGGCCTCTTTCGGCCTCCATGAGTATGTGCCCATCGCATGGTCTACCTGTTAGGTGAGTTTCGTACTTCCCTTTTAGGGTTATGTTTGTAATAGTGCTTAGCTCCCTAAGCTGGTCATGGGGTAGGCCTTAATCAGGCCTCCTCTTAAGGATCCAGCATCAGGCTGGTTTGTGCTCCCCTGCATCAGGGTTCTGTAGCGCACGGCCTCCTCAGTGCGTTAATTAAGCACTGGGTAGATCCTAGGATGAGTGGATTATATTCCCCTCAATACGAGGGTTCATAGCACTTAGCTGAGTTCTGCTCTCCAGGATGCCCGTCTCTACGCGTGGGTTTGAGTTTGTTTCTGCCTCTTTGCAGTCACTCTTACTTACTATCTTCTGTGAAGAATGCGTGTTAGGAGGCTCTGTATTCAGACAGGGTTGGCCCAGACTGAGTTTGTCTCAGGTCAGACTAGGTCGGCCTCCCTGGTGGCATTGAGGGTGACTTCGTTCCCCTCTAGTGGCTGGCCGGGGTTCCCTTCGGTTCCCTGGCCACATTCCCTTGAAGGGACCACTGTTTCTTATGGAAAAGTGGGTTCCAGACGCTTTAGCACCTTCTGTAGGGCCTTTGAGGAGGTCCTTCATGGAGTTTAGCTTGGGCTGTTGGCCGAAGGGAATGCTGTCACTGACAGCCTGGTGTGACCCGAGGGAGAGTTGCCAAGCAGTTTCTACTGCTCTGGAGCCTTTGTCTCAGCCATTTTTCTTGGCAGGCATTCTCCTCAAGCATGGCGGCGTGGGTATATCGTTCCCCATAGCGTTGCAAACGCAGAGTAGAAGTTCCCTTTCGAAAGGGAACGTCTCAGGTTACGAATGTAACCAGGGTTCTCTGAGAACAGGGAACGAGACTCTGCGTTTCCTTGCCATACATCGGGCTGCCTGCTGAACAGTCCCTCAAGACGATGGATAATGACTGCTTCCCCAGGCGCCCCTTTTATACTTCCGGGTCGCGCCTGTATGACGTCATAGGCTGTCGCCGGCCAATAGGATTTGGAGTTATTGGATAGTTGGCTTTCGAACACCGAGTCACGTGACGTTTCCCCATAGCGTTGCAAACGCAGAGTCTCGTTCCCTGTTCTCAGGGAACCCTGGTTACATTCGTAACCTGAGACGTTTTAAACTTCTTTTAACCACTAAGCAAAGAACAAAAAATCCATCCGGATGCTTACGTGTACCTCGAGATTTGCTTTATTTCTGTTATTTCATGATTCCTAAGGTGTTTCCTGTCCGTAAAGCTCATTCCACACTGATGACTTGAGTTCTTTCATACATGAAACCTCATGTGGTACTCGAGGGATACTTTATATCTGAAAGTCTTTTCGCAGTGACCACATTTAAACGGCTTCTCTCCGGTGTGAATTCTCATGTGCCTGTCAAGGTTTCCTTTAATGCTGAAACTTTTTCCACATTGTTTGCAGCTGAAAGCCTTCTCTCCGGTGTGAATTCTTATGTGTCTGTGAAGGTTTCCTTTAAGGCTGAAACTTTTTCCACATTGTTTGCAGCTGTAAGACTTCTCTCCAGTGTGAATTTTCACATGACTGTTAAAGCTTCCTTTCAGAGTGAAACTTATTCCACATTGAGGGCAGATGTACGGCTTCTCTCCAGTGTGAGTTCTCATGTGGTTATTAAAGTTTCCTTTTTGGTTGAAACTTTTCCCACATTGTT
The DNA here is from genome assembly GCA_037101425.1 of Elopichthys bambusa. NCBI lineage: Eukaryota > Metazoa > Chordata > Actinopteri > Cypriniformes > Xenocyprididae > Elopichthys > Elopichthys bambusa. Next base: position 24,984,374 of record CM074454.1, read on the forward strand.
TGCAAGTAAAAGGCTTCTCTCCAGTGTGAATCCTTATGTGGTCTTCAAAGTATCTTTTTTGATTGAAACTCTTTCCACACTTGGCGCATCTGTAAGGCTTCTCTCCAGTGTGAACTCTCATGTGCCTGTTAAGGTTTCCTTTTTTATTGAAGCTCATTCCACACTGTTGGCAGGTGAAGTGACTCCTAGATCCTTTCTTTTGAGCTCTTATTCGTGAGGAAGTCTTTTCAGTCTGTTTTTCTCCTGTTATGAAATCATGATTATTATATGGATCTTTCCCTTCCATTTCATTCAGTACTTCGGTCTCCTCTTTCAGTGTCATCAGGTCTAAAAAAGAGAAAAGTTAAGCCCACTGTAATGGCACAAAGCAACAGTTATCAAAACATTAATACATGTAAAGCATCAAACCCAACACACAACTAGATCCTATACACTAAGCTACTAAAAGAGGTGTTACATGTAATCTGAAAAGGCTTCTCGATATTACTAAATCTTCACTTTCTTTAGGGCAGGGATGGGCAAACTCGGTCCTGGAGGGCCACTAGATTTATTTATGGAGAAGAGAGAAAAAAAATGGCGTGTTTGGGCGCAGCCCATCCTTCAAGTACATAGAAAACATGAAGAATTTCACCAACTAATCAAAGGGCCTGTTTCCACCTGGTACACAGCAAAATCCCCATTGTTAAATCAACTCTGGGCAGAGTACATATTGTCCCTCTCTAAATAGTGTTAAAGTAACACTGAAGCAGAGTTAAAGTTAATGAGATAATTAAGCGATTCATTAAGTGATGAATGAGCATTAGTGATGAACACCTGCTGTTAACAAGCAGAATCACTGAAAAAAGAGAAATAAAAACTACAACGGACTTTAAATCTGCTTCAGTGTTACTTTAATATTATTTAGAGAGGGACCTTATGTACTCTAAGCAGAGTTGATTCTGTATTAAGATGCATTTTGGTCAATCGGATCGCAAGTGGATGATGTTTAAAACATGTTTAAAACATTTTGAGCTTGTCCACTTTCGACCACTTCCAGTGGTAGTCAAAAACGCATTCAACCGGATTGCTTTAGTAGTGTAGACGCTCATGTGGTGGAAAGTGTTCAGCCTCTAAAGACCTACTCTCCACCTACTGACACTATGGCTGAATCCCAAATGGCACACTTCTATGCACTTTCAGTCTTGTGGACTTACAATGGCTGTCGCATGCGCCTGTCCGTTAAGTCCACGAGCACCCCCTTTGCAGCCGTCATGCGCACTCAACGCGCACTTCAGCTGAGCCCACAAGTTTGCGAGCTACGCAGAGGGTTTTACCCAGCAATCAAAGCGGCATTACGTCACGAAAGTGCAGACTCGGAGGAAGACTGCGAGGGTTTAGGGTGCCATTTGGGGATTAGCCAATAAACATTATAGGAAGCACACTAGCCAGACGAGATTTAAACTTTGCCGGCTGAAGCCACAAGTTTGGTTTGAAGACGAAAAACACAATGTTCTAAAGAAGCCCATATGTTTATAGACCCTCCCCTTGAAGAATTCAGGACAGAAGTGGTTGAAAGTGGACAAAAGAAATGGATTAAAGTACCAGGTGTAAACGGGTCCTCGTCCAGTTGTGATCCGACCGACCAAAACGCATATTAATACCAGGTGTAAACAGGGCCAAAGAGTCTGTCAGGGTGATGGGAGATTAACTGGTAATTAGCAAAAGCTAATTCACTAGCGGCAATGACTAGCACAGACGGTAACAACAGTAGATTAACCATAACATAAAAACAGCATATCATCGTGCTCACCAGTTATCTCAAGCTCCATGCTTATGCGTCTCAATGCTTTGTTTCTTCTTTTGGTGTCAAAATAATAGGCAAGTCATACAGCTCTGGCTATCCCTGTTCAGCTATGTTTCTACTTCTTGACTGAGCTTTCAAACAAATATGACCTAATTTAGCAAACTTGGTCCTTGAGCCCCTGATAGTGCACCAGTTCCATTCGACATAAAGAAACATGTATCAGTTCTTTACAACTAAATATATTGGTTAGTGAGGCACATAAAAAGTGAATAGGATCAAAGTTTGGAGGCCACAGAGTCAGCCATCAAACACTGAACTGGACTTGATACGTGACAGTATGAACACAAAGAGGTCTCAGTTCAGTTCTTTTTAAAGAGGAGAGTGCGAAAACAGGAAGAGCACATCTAACGAGGGTTATACATTCTGATTATCGAGGTTGAGTTATCTTGTGTATTGATATCCTTTTCTGGAAATGTAAGATATTATGTAAATAACCTCATATAGGACGTGATTGGTCGAGTCTTTCCAATGCACTTCAGTTTACCAGTGTTCATTCACTCTTCAGCTCAAACAGCCTGACATTGTTAACATGATTGGATTAGATTAAACAGTTCCAGCGGCAACATTTTTGATCATTTTCAGGATCAAATAACAGAGTTCAGCTTTGAGAATGAAACCAACCTGTTTGTTCCTCAGTTTCTTCATGTTTCACTCTGAATGTTTCTTCAATCGTCATGTCTTCTTTATCCTCTTTAATAAACGCCATCTTTGTTTGTTCCTCAGTATCTTCTTGTTTCACTCTGAATGTTTCTTCAATCTTCACGTCTTCAATCTCCTCTTTAATAAACGCCATCTTTATAATAGTGTCACGTGGATCTCAGTCGCTTCACTAGGAGTTTTTCTGTGTGTTTATCCTGTTTAAGATGAGAATAAAACAGAAAAATAAATCCAAACTAAACATATCTCAATCAGATCTACTTCAGTGCACTGGTAAAAGAGTCAGAATGTGAGTTAATGGACTTACATCACCTGATTAGACAAAAAAAAACAACAACAAAAAAACATTGCAAATTAATAAAAGAACACAAACTACACAGACACTTCATATTTAGGCATTTATTATCTACATTTGGTATTTAATTAATTAGATAATTACACTTTAATGAAAACATTTGCAGTTGGTTTATAAAAGTTGTCATTACACGTTAGTGTTTGTTGTTCTCGTTCATTTCATGATTCGAGCGCATCGATTCACTGAATCATTTAGCAAGTATTTGATTCAATTGACTCGGAGTGTCAAAAATTTCTCCATCACTTCTCGCCAGTGACCGAATTCCTGTTTATGATAAACTGATAGGGAGCGAAATGAGATGCAAGTTTATTTTACTAAAGTATACTTTACACAAAATATCCCTCATTAAAGTTAGATAACGGATTACAATGTTACATTCAATAATAAATAACTAATTTTGCATCGTCTGTAAAACACTTGAGGTGTTTCTATTGATTTGAACAGATTAAATTGTTAAATACAAACCTTTCTTTAGACAATCACAACACTTGCAGGAGCGCGGCGCAGCCTTATGACGTCATGTCGCCACACCAAAATAAAAGTCCTGTTCACACGCTGCTGTCTACAACCACAGTAGTGCATATTTCTTTACCAGATCATCCCTGTATTAAAATAGTGACAAATGTGATAAAAACAATGAATGTGTGAGTTCATATGTGTTTTTACCAATATTAAAAATGTGGACATATTGAGTTAATTTGAGTCAAAAATAGGTATAAAATGTATACAAATATCTTTCGAGAATCAGTATAAGTAAAAGCAATAAAAATTCCAAGTGTAAATGTAATTCATTCAATACCAACAATTATTGATAACAGGTTCAGTCCAATTAAAAATGTAAAATTCAACAGATTTTTAATGAAATCGATAGCAAGTCAAATCTTCAATGTTAAGGGTTATTTGTGTGAGTTGCTGCCTATGTAGTGCAATGTGGAAAAGACACTTTTGGTTCTCTTATATGGCTTTTATATGGTTGTCAGGTTTGATGTTGGCTCCTGTTTAGAGAAAAGCAAAAAGGGAGAAAAAGAAATAATAATAGGGGGCGGTGCATGCTATAAACTCTGCAGGGTGCCCAAACTTTTGCAGACGCCATTTTTTTGTTTTCTGTTATTTTGAAAGTGTAAATGATAGAAATAAAATCTAACTTTTTTTGACATATTACAAGAATGTCTAATCTGTAATTTGATGCCTTTTGGAGATTTTTCCATCTTTTCTTGGCTTCTTTATGCACATTAATACAAATTTTTACCTTTTAACTGACCAGAATTTTGAGATTGCAGTAGACGTGAAGGACTATAATGCATTAAGAGCTTTCCCCTCCACGGATGGTCCTTCCTTGTCTAGTTCCTCAGCCAAGAGGAAAAGATGCCCAAGATGCCTCGCAAGAAATGCCAAAATCCCGTTTGCAAAAGACACTGCATTCTAATCTGTGACCTCTGCTACAGTCCGTAGGGTAGTTATCTAGAGTTAGTACAGTATGTAGTTAGCAAATAGTTACTATAATAGTTAGAATATATAGTATATAATTATAGTATGTAATTATAAATGTAAATACTATATATAGTTAGTATAGTAGTTTCTCTTTTTTTATTTACTGTAGCTTGTTGTTCATTAATGCCGTTTCCTTTTTTACTGTTCACTGTTTTGTTACTGTTCACTGACTTTTACACAAAATAGACATTGACAAATTCTGAATCAAAAAATGGGTAACAAAATGCTTTCTTGTGTTCTCTTTCTAACACGATGTTTGACTGTAATCATAATGCAAAAACTAACACTTAAAATCATTATTTCTAATAAAAACACACACAAAAAAAAATCTAAGACTTGATAAGAGCTGGTAATTTTGCTGGTACCTGGCAACCCTGACCACCTATTTGGCTTGAGATCAAGATGAATGATGTGCTGCTCATAACTAAAAGTGAAAGGAAACGCGCAGAGAATGTTTCGCCATTTTAACAGACAGAATCGGTTATTTACGATACATAACTTCTTTCAATTTTCAATAAAATAGTTTATATAAAGCTCAGGCAGGAATTTGTGTAGCTACTTGATGCAAAATGTTTTGTTAACGTGACTCCAACTCTCAAGATCAGCTGAATTATAAAGGCTCTTTAATAACTTTACTTTTTGCGAGCGTCATGGATGACACACATACATCCGGAAATGAAGATCATTTTCCAGAATGCAGGTACTTTGAGTAAACACATTATATTATAGAAGAGATGGCTCTCTACAAAAAAAAAAAAAAAAAAAATCAGTTTGTTTTTCAAAGTTTATTATTTATTGAAAACAGTAAAGCAGGGCTCTCAAATTCAGTTCCTGGAGGGCCACTGCACTAGCCACAATTAAATGCACATGATCCAGCTAATCAAGGACTTCATGATTACTAGAAAGCCAAAGGTAGCGGAGCTGAATTTGAGAGCACTGCCATAAATCCTCTTTAAGTACATTTTCTTAAAATGATTATCATCATAAAGGATTAAATCTGTTCTGTTTTAGTCCAGTTAAGCAGAAGAGATCAGAACTGGAGCCCAGCTGTGTGTCTATGAAGAGTGACGGGTCTATTGGTCAGCTGTTAGATTTTAAGAGTGGTCTCAGGTATAACATTTCTATAAAAATATGATTATAAAATGATTATGATTTATAAATTATATGATTATAGTGCTTTGCTTGTGGGTATTTTGTAGGTATATGTGCATATGTGTAGCGGATCACTTTACAGACCACAGGATCAACCGCAAATAAGGACAAACACAAGTAGTGCCTTTTCTTGGGTGTTTACTGCAAGCATAAAATGGGACAGCGCTACAACAGTCTTCACTGTTTTCATTTCACAATCTCTCTTCAGAGTGCTTCCTGCTAACTCATTACAAGATATCAGTGGCGTGCAGAGGGGGGAGGCGGGGGTTGGGTAGCTACACACGGGGTTAATTCGTGTGTTATGTTTACAGTCCTGTTTAATGCTCAGAGTGAATTGCTGGGCATGTTAGCAAATATGATTTGCATTTATGCTGCAAAAGTAAGCAGACAATGTAGTGCATGAGGATACATGAATAAGCTTTGCTGAAATTTTCAAAGTGAAATAGGCTTTCGTTTTTGTATTCACGTATCAAACGGAGCTACAGCAATCCTAGTTTTGTACAGCAGCAGCATGCAACTAAAGCCGGGTGCACACTCTGCGATTTATAATAGTCCTTTACGATTGTTGCTTGTCAGACTGAACATGATCCTCATGTCACACTGTGGGATCTCAGCTGTCCTTTATGTCAGACTGTACGACAGTCAAGATGCGTTAAAAACTGACGCACGTTTGAAAACTCGTCTGGAGTTTTACATCATCAACCCACACACATTCAGTGACAGTGAGCTGCATTACATGCGGGACTGAAACGGTGGCTAACAAAGACATCTCTAGCGTTAATTTTGATAGTTGAAAAAGTGTGAGAAGTCACACTGCAGGACTGTGTGCCAAATCTTGACACTGCCAGAATTTCGTCAGAGGTAAAATTTGATCGCATCGGTCATTAATCGGCCGTCGGTGAACATGTCAAACTAGCGATCAAAGACTACAGATTTTTGCCAAGGATTATAGGAATCTTTTATGAATCTTCAAATTTGTCTCAGATGACCAAATCTTGGCCAAAAGTGTGCACCCGCCTTAAATCAAATTGCAATTGAACTATTTTCATAAAGGATGAACAGCTTTTCGGAAATCTTATCGTCAGCTATTAGTAGGTCTGAGGTAAGTGATACCACTGCTGTCACGTAAGAATTATACAACACCATTTCAACTTAACTAGAGTGTTCAAGGCTGTTTTTTCAGGTATTTCTCAAACGAAAGCAAGAGCATCCTAGTTGATGCTGTATTTATATTGGCAAATGAGCACTATCTGTGTTTGAGCTCTGGATATCATCTCTGTTTTTCCCTTGCGACGCGTTTTGCAGCGGTGGGCAGTGTGGCCGATCACGGACATGTAGCTGATCCTGAGTGTGGCCATCCAATGTGTTTATATCAGTCAGACTCAAAACGCTGGAGTATTTGCCTTAACAACAGACGTGAATGGGAGATCATTGTGTAGTGTGGACAGTAGTGTTGTAGTCAAGACCACCTAAACCGAGACCAAGTCGAGACCAAGACCAGTGTTTGTCGAGACCAAGACAAGACCGAGACCAAATGCGGCCGAGACCGAGACAAAACCAAGACCTTCAAAAAATGGTCTTAAGACCGGTCTCGAGTACTACAACACTAGTGGACAGCTCATTGATGTAGCAATGCTTTCTGAGATTGCTACGGGTTAAGATGAGTGACAGTTCTGTGTTTGTAAAGGGAGTAGCCTTTAGACTATAGAGATAGAAGTTCACTCCTTTTTCTCATGAATGGGATAAAATGGCGTAAAATGAGAGAATGTTAGTCCTGCCTTCTGGGTAGAACAGCAATTCGCTGATTGGCGAGTCTTTGTGTCACTGCAGCTAGCCTTAGAAGCTCCGGTTCCCATATAAACCTGGGACACTACGCGTATTTCAATGAACAAAATGATGTTTCATTAAGTTCATGCTGCTATGAGGACCAACAGTTACCTTACCATACCACAGGACCATAACAAATCAGACAGTAATGTTAGAGATTTTGTTAACTAGCAGCAATATGCATAGATATTTATAATGTTGAAAATAATATTAGCTGCGGCAGCAATAAGTAGACAATATTAAAAAAAAAAAAAAAGCAGTATGCTATGCTAGCAAATTCAGATCATAATTTTGTGTTTAGTATCAGCAGCAGCATGCACAGCAAAATCATACTGCAACATTGCATATATTAACAGCAACAAATTCAGTATTGCATAAAGTAAATATCATTAATAGCAGCATATATAATAAGGGTTCAGTGAAAGCGTTGTGATAGTGAACTGTTACACGGTGTCTGCACTGGAGTGCACGCTGCTCACACTGGACACGACAAGCGATCGTGCAATTCATTTGTATTTTGTATCAAGTAGCACGAGTGTTCGAAGTCGGTCATAATAGAAATTTGTGTTGCTTGCATCACGCCCTGTTCAATGTACAGTTTCACCTTTGTGTTCTATCGATTCGTCGCGTTGTGCCGCTAGCGCCTGTCATAAACAGAGTAAAGAATGAAATAGGCTTTGCTTACATTTTCGCTATTCAACGGGCCTATAGTAATATTCTGATTCTTTGTGCAGCAATAGTAGCAGCATTCACAGCTATTCAGATTGCACATTGTTTGCAAATTATTATCAAAATCAAAATCAGATTGTAATGTTTGAGATTATTATCAGCAGCATACATACATAGCCCTTCATTACGGTTATGTAGCGAATATTAATTTGGTCAAATAATTTAAACCTCAGCAGCATGTATAGTAAATTCACAGTAATGTAGATTACAATAATAATAACATCAGTAGCATGCAAGCAGACATTCCAGAATCCAGTGATTAATGTTACTGTAGCATCTTGCTAAGATCATATTGGTATGAGTCATGCATTGGCTAATGAGTTGATTATGCAATGCTAACATATTTTCTAATACGCAATATTAATATATTAATCTATCAAAATATGAAATAAGCGAGCAGCTGCACTTTCCAGCAGAAATATTTCTGGTCCTATAACTACAGGGTGAATAGGAATTGATGCTATCGCCGTATGCTTTTCATTAACTTATTAGTAAGTTAAAGGTAAGTATTTCTCACTGCAGTTACATTGATAATAATTGGTAATAGGATAATGACAATGACACTATCAATGACAAGAATTTAAATCTAAATGCTCAGGTGGTTGCTGGGGGTTATATTTCTTCATCTCTATCAGCTTGCAATGTGATCTCTTGTTTAACGACACACATAGAGCGCGTTTCTATCTAGGCAAGTTTGAGTTATTGTCTCAGACATACATAGGTATTTAAGTCATTAGTTTAACAAACCTAGGGTATGGCAGCCAGGTTCACATTGATAAGCTACTAGTTAATTTCTTTGAGCTTTGCTAGCCCAGACACATTTTTAGCCAAGTCACTAGTTTTAATCTATCCGGTCAAGCATCCGAGTACACACAGCAATAGTACACTAGTGTTAAGCCATTTGGCAAAGCAGGCCCAGGCACACGTAGATAGCAAACATGCGGCCTCATTGCTCTCTGGAGCAGCAGCAGTACATATGTCTTGGCGACAGATCTGCATGTTTTGGGGGCAATATACATTTCATCTCTTTTTCTGCTTTGATGGGGGCTCATTCAAGCATATTACTGTAGAGCATAAGCTTTGTTGGGGGGTTATTGACATATGCTATTTGTACAGCAGCACTATGTCTTACTCCCAGCACCGTATCTGCAGTAGCACGTTCCTGTACTTGCTCTGCAGCAGCAGCAGCAATAATTTACAACCACAGCAATAATCTTCAGCAGCAGCGTAGCAGATCTGTTCTGCCAAGACCAAATATATTAACATTGTCATATCTATTACCATGCTAACAATCTTCGGAGTTGTCATGAACTCTTACGTATTTGTTGTATTATACATAAAAATTTACAAACAATATGAAAAATACGTTAAAGATACAAATTAAATAAATTTGTTTTTCAGATACAGTAGGTTTATTTACCATGTATGTGTTTTTTATGTATCTTGTATCTTTCGTTGTTTAATTAACATTAGTGACAGACAAATATTTAATTAGGCTACTGTCCCTTTAAGACCGAATTCATGTATGTAATATACTGACACCTATCCAATTTTCATCTGTTTACGTACACTTAAGCCATAAGTTATAACCGACTGTATTTACATGAGATACTCCACACGATGGACATTTTAAAAAAAACTGTGCATTTGAACATTCAGACGCAAGGAGAACTGATTGTGTGCAGTCTGAGAGAACTGGGATCACGCGCAAGGAAAGAGAGAGCACGCTTCTGGTGTGTGTCATTAAGCGCAATTCCGCCTATCCAGCTTTCACTAATAGCCAGTTAATCAATAACGAATTGTGATTGGATGGTAATTTTGATCTACGACAAATTGATTGGGCTGTTCTCACGTGACAGAACACTTCTACTACTCTTTCTATGACTACCCATTTGGACTCTGTAATGCTCCAACTACCTTCTTCTGGTTAATGGAGCAGGCACTGGCAGGTGTCTCTAAAAGTTTCGAAACAGAGCCTCCCTTGTCTGTCGTTCTTTAGACATTACAGTATTTAACATGAATAACCCTTCATGTAACACATAACAGGGTCCACAGCAACATTAACTAGGGCTGAACGGTTAATTGTTGAATACAGTGATTTAAAGATTAACTGTAATCTCCCTCTGTTTTAGTCCAGTTAAGCAGAAGAGATCAGAACTGGAGCCCAGCTGTGTGTCTATGAAGAGTGACGGGTCTATTGGTCAGCTGTTAGATTTTAAGAGTGGAGACACACAGCTTAGTCTCAGGTACAACATTGCCATAAACAATTATTATTGCGTGATTATGATTATAAATTATATATGATTATAGTGCTTTGATTGTATCATTTTTATTTAGTAAATATAAATCGTTCATTAAAGTGATTTTATTTCATTATAAATGAATTGTTGAATACAGTCATTTAAAAGATTAACTTTAATCTCCCTCTGTTTTAGTCCACTTGAGCAGAAGAGATCAAAAGCAGAGCCCAGCTGTGTGTCTATGAAGAGTGATGGATCTATTGGTCAGCCAATATATTTTAAGAGTGGAGATACACAGCTTAGTCTCAGGTATAACATTTCTGTAAAAGACATGATGTGAAGATCTGATACAGAATGCATAAGAAATTATGTTTAATAATGTATGTAATAATAGTGTTGTAATAATGTGGAATTTAAATAAGTCCTTAACACATTTAGATCAAACCTGAGGAAGAAGTTTGAGTGTTTGTATGAGGGAATATCAAAGCAGGGAAACCCAACACTCCTGAATGAGATCTACACAGAGCTCTACATCACAGAGAGTGAAAGTGGAGAGATCAATAATGAGCATGAGGTGAGACAGATTGAGACACAGTCCAGGAGAGCAGAAACAGAGGACACACCGATCAAATGCAGTGACATCTTTAGACCTTTACCTGGACAAGACAAACCCATCAAAACTGTGCTGACAAAGGGAGTCGCTGGCATTGGAAAAACAGTCTCTGTGCAGAAGTTCATCCTGGACTGGGCCGAAGGGAAAGAGAATCAGGATGTCCAGCTCATATTTCCACTTCCTTTCAGAGAGCTCAATTTAATGAAGGACAAAATACTCAATCTTTCTGATCTTCTTCATGTCTTTTACACTGAAACAAAAGAACTGAAAATATCCAATGATGAATATAATATGTTGTTCATCTTTGATGGTCTAGATGAGTGTCGCCTGTCTCTGGATTTTCAAAGCGATGTGAGGTTGTGTGATGTGACTGAATCAGCCTCAGTGGACGTGCTGCTGATGAACCTCATTGTGGGGAATCTGCTTCCCTCTGCTCTCATCTGGATCACCTCGAGACCAGCAGCAGCTGATCTCATCCCCTCTGAGTGTGTCCATCGAGTGACAGAGGTACGAGGCTTCAACAACCCACAGAAGGAGGAATACTTCAGGAAGAGAATCAGTAATCAGAGTCTGGCTGATACAGTCATCTCACACCTGAAGTCATCAAGGAGCCTCTACATCATGTGTCACATCCCAGTGTTCTGCTGGATCTCAGCCACTGTTCTAGAGAAGATGTTGTGTCACGCAAAAAGTGGAGAGATTCCTAAGACTCTCACTCAAATGTACACACACTTCCTGATCATTCAGACCAACATCAAACATGAGAAGGACTATGAGAAGAAAGTGAAAGATGAAGACATGATCCTCAAACTGGGGAAAGTAGCTTATCAGCAGCTTGTGAAAGGAAACCTGATCTTCTACGAGGAAGATCTGAGAGAGTGTGGCATTGATGTGACAGAAGCATCAGTGTACTCAGGATTGTGCACTCAGATCTTCAGAGAGGAGTTGGGCTTGTATCAGGGGAAAGTCTTCTGCTTTGTTCATCTGAGCATTCAAGAACATCTAGCAGCTCTATATGTGCATTTCTCCTTTACAAACAACAACATCAATGTGTTTGACCAAACCAAACATATTCTGTTGTCTACATTTTTAAAATGGATGAGTTCAATATCTAAGCTGCATCAGAAAGCTGTGGATGAGGCTTTACAGAGTAAGAATGGACATCTGGACCTTTTCCTGCGTTTCCTTCTTGGTCTCTCAATGGAGTCCAATCAGACTCTCTTACAAGAACTACTGACACAGACAGGAAGCTGCTCCTACAGCAAAGAGAAAACAGTTGAGTACATCAAACAGAAGATCAGGGAGAATTCCTCTCCAGAGAGATCCATCAATCTGTTCCACTGTCTGCATGAACTGGGTGATGATTCACTGATGCAAGAGATCCAAGATTATCTGAAATCTGGAAAAATAAGAGAAACCAAACTCTCCTCTTCACAGTGGTCAGCTCTGGTATATGTGTTGCTAATATCAGAGCAGAAGATGGATGTTTTCGATCTAAAACAGTTTATTGGAGCAAAAAATACAGCAGATGAAGTTCTTCTGAATCTTCTGCCTGTGGTTAAAGAATCCAGATCAGTTCAGTAAGTAAGACTGAAAACAATCACTCCACTTTCAAAACATGATCACATTTTTGATTTATGCATGTGCTTTCTTACCAAAACAACAAAATGTGAAATTCTCACAAAATCACATTTCTGGCAGTGAGCAAGAGCGGTGTGTGAGATAGACTAAAGCATCTGAGAAGGTTTTTGTGTGATCTGTGTTAAGGCTGGATAATTGTAGAGGTCAATGTGTAAGATGAACACGAAGGTTTGAATGTAAGAGGGATTTGCACTGTCTGTCCTCTAATGACGTTTTTATATATATGTTTTACTGTCTGTATGAATTACATTTGCATTTTCTGTACAGTTTGGATTATTGTAATGTCATGGATGAAGGTTGTGCTGCTCTGGCTTCATGTCTAAGATCAAACCCCTCACAACTGAGAGAACTGGATCTGATTCAAAATAACCTAGGAGACACAGGAGTGAAACTGCTCTCTGCTGGACTCAAGGATTCTCACTGTAAACTGAAAACACTGTGGTAAGATTTTAAAAACATTCTTATTCATCTCCTACTGAGGTTAATTGAGCAGTACCCTCCCACATATGGGATTTTTATTTCTGTGCCCCCGAGCATACAGTCCCACATATGGGATTTAGAACGTTCTGCAACGTCACATAACTGCTAGATTCAAACTGTACTTTCAAGCTTTGGCTGCGAGACAGACGCACTCAGCGCTTGTCATATATATCTCAACTATGGAGTGTTTTCAGCCACATAATGTTTTTTTTTTTAAGGTTTCAGACATTTAAATATGCATAAGCACCAGTAAAACAATACATTTAGAGTTTATAAAATACATACTGATGTCAGATATCAGTGGAAGCAGCAATAACAATCCATTCAAATATAATTGCCGACACTTATTCATATCAGACACACTAGTAACTATAAAGTTTACTCTATTATTATTCCAGTTCACCAGCCACTTACTTGCATGTATTTCGGGAGAAACTGATGAATTCACATGCTGTAAATCCATCTGACAGGACTCTGCAAACTGCGGGGCAAACAAAGATGGTGGCGCCCATCTCGCATTATAGATCAAGATAAAGATCATTTATAAAAGTTTTTAAATGACAAAACACACTCACTTTCACATATTTGAGAATCGGAATATCAGATAGTTGATGACATGGTAAGCAACTTTGTGAATATTTTAAATAAAAAAGGAAAAACAAAATAATAGCGATCCATCTGTCATACAGTGTTATTGTGGCTGCGTTCAGCATACGTGACACGCATGGCGCGTCGCCATGGAAACAATAAGGGCAAACGTTCTAAAATAACGGTCGCCTTAAAAAAACTCACTCTGGGGGGTCAGTTAGAATATTTTAAACTTACGCTTGAAAGGGTTAATTAAGGTGATCTTTTATTGTATATAACTCATTAATCCTACTTTATATTAGGTGATTTTAACTGTACATGCATTAATAATGTTAAGTATAATGTACTTATTGTGTTCATGTTGTATTGCAAAACACTTATCCTACTGTTGAGGTGGAATATGGGTAAGGTAAAGGACAGGTTTTGTGGTATGGGTAGGTTAAAGACTTTATTGTCAACGTACTGCTGTGCAAAACAAAACAAATGCCTAAAAAATACAACACAAAATATAGACAAAAAGCACAACAATAAATGTCAAATAGAATAAAAGTTTAAAAAAAAGATACATCAGATAAAACAATTAGTACAGTAAAAATAATAATAATAATAATAATAATAACAGACTTAAAGCATGTAGTGCAATTACAAATATAATTTATAAATGGAAGTGTTCAATAGTTTACAGCTCTAGCAAAAAAAGGGCTATTTTTCAGTCTTGTAGTACAAGAGTAAATTATCCTTTATCTCCTACCCGAAGGGAGAAGATCAAAAATGTAGTGTGCATTTTACAGAGGCCACAAAAAGTGCAAATGTGCAAAGTGGCAGTTTTTCCACTTCTTGTGTGCGGATCTTTCATGTTTATGATCTTGGAGTTATCTTTGGATCTATGCACCACCAGAAGCTGTATGTATGAATATTTGTTTGGACTGTGATCTGGCGCTACGCTTTTCCGGGTTCCCTTTTTCTCCTAGTCTGACATTCTGGGAGCGGTTGGTTAAAAAGTCCAAAGTCCAGCTGCAGATGGCTGCACTTATACCCAAGCTATTAAAAGCCGAGCTAAAATCAACAAACAGTATTATGACATATGTGTTCGACTTATACAGGTGACCCAATGCAAGGTTGATTGCATCCTTTGTTGATTTATTCCCCCAGTAGGCAAACTGATGCTGATCTAGAGTGGCTGGAATGACACTTTTAATGTGTGCCAGAACTTTGATATTAAAGGCGTTAGTGCAATTGGTCGATAATCTTTCAAGCAGCTCACCTTTTGTTGTTTGGGGATGGGCACAATAGTTGTAGTTTCAAGACACTTAGGAACAACAGCACAGGTCAAGGAGAGGTTATCACTCAGAGGTCGGCTGGTCGTGCCGCCGATATCACCTTGCTTTTTTCTTATCAGTATGAAACAGACTCAAAATACTCTGTCAATTTCGCAGGTACAATTAAGAGTTATACACCATTTTAATCTGTGAAATATCTTCTTTTATTTGTGTACACTCAGAGTAAAAACTAAATGTTGTGCTTTTTGCAAAATAAAGAAAACTAACATGTGTCATCTGTCGTCTCCCTCTGAACGAAGTCCAATCTGATAGTTCTCAGAAAATGAACTGTAACTTAGTGAATACTAATCACAAAAAATTAAAACTTCCGTCTAAAGAAACGTTGAAATGTTAGGTTTTAAATCGTGTAAGTCAAATCGAAAACAAAAATTCTCTGTTTAGGTCATCAGAATAAAAAGAGAAAAATCTCAGACATACGAGAGTCAGCTCATTATCCGCTAATGCGGCCACACCCACGGAGCGAGTGCTATTCAGACGCAAATTCAATACATGTATACATCGTTGCAATCGTGTATTTATTATCTTCAAAAGTGTCTATCTGCATGTTAAAGCCATGGTTATAGCGATCTCTGGAAGCCTCTGTTAGTTCCTGGAATGTCACATGGTATGCCTGTTCTTCACTGAATAATTTGTGGACTAAAGGAGCACAGAGCGCCCTCCGGCTGCAAGTATGAATTGAAAACACAGTATCCAGCACTCATAGTGATGACAATAAATACTGAATAAATAGTACTCCTCTGTATAGAAAATTGACATAAAAGCATGCACATTTGGAAAAATATTGATGGATTCTCATATGTTTAAGCTAAAAGCCCTGATGGATGTTGTTTTGTCAAAGGAAATAGTCCAGGGTCAAAAACACAGGCTAGGCATGGCAAGGAGCAAGGAACCAGCAGGCGCCGGATATGTAACAATGTGAAGCTTGAGTCTTAGATCTTTTTAATTATGTAAAGTTTGTCAACTGCACATTAACATTTAGGCTATATAATATAACAAATGTAATAGCCTATATGAAATGCCATAGAAGTAACATGAATGTTCAAATGCTTTGCATCACAGAAATACATTATATTTTAAAGTATATTAAAATAGAAAACCATTATTTGGTTATATTTACGTTAATACAGCTGATATGATCCTGTTATCAGAGGGTTTTTTCACATAGCCTGCCTGACTGAAAGGGCACATTATGCGGGTCATTATGCAGGTCTTTGTCTTCTCAGGTGTGAATCACAGCATTACTCATGAAGATTCACACCTCCAAGCATACTGTGTTTCTTGACAAAAAGTGTCTTACAAAGTCTTTTCAATAACCACACATAAACGTTATTCCTTCAAAAACACAAATGTACATACGTGTTACTCACATATTATGGTAGCCAAGTTCGTGCTGAATACAGTGTAAATGCACTTTTTCCATTAATATGTTTATGAACAACTGAAAAAAGCACAAATATCAGGGCATGTCAAAACTTCTCCAGGGCCCCAAAAATCCTCAGACCCAGAGGGTTAAAGATGCTGGTAAACACCTCTGATAGCTAGTCAGTGCATTCCCGAAGCACACGTCCAGGAATATTATCAGGACCAGCTGCTTTCCTCACATTGGCACTGTGCAAAACTCTTCTTACATCATCTGTGTCAAGTATTAACGATTTATGTTGGTCAAGTACAGGCCACACTGTTCCATTTCTGTTGTTCTCTCTGTCAGAATGGGTAAAGATAATATAAAGTTCCTCTGCCAAACAGATTGCCAT
This sequence comes from Elopichthys bambusa, assembly GCA_037101425.1. Taxonomy (NCBI): domain Eukaryota; kingdom Metazoa; phylum Chordata; class Actinopteri; order Cypriniformes; family Xenocyprididae; genus Elopichthys; species Elopichthys bambusa. The sequence goes on from CM074454.1 coordinate 25,001,084, forward strand.
TTATGGATGGATTGTCATTTCGTTTATAATCTGTATCATTTTGTATGCCTTGCTATTCTCAATCCTGAGTTTATAATTAAATTTAGCTGTCTTAATACCTTGTTTTAGATTAGCTCTGGCCAAAACTTTAGGCTACCATGTCACCTGACTCTATGCAGCATCTCTTCGTTTTAAAAGATTTTTAAGTTACTTTGTCATTTGTGGTTTCTGGTTAGAGAAGACATGTATTTTCTTGACTGTGATAACATTGTCCATGCAGAAATTAATATGGGAGAGGACAGATGAGGTGTATTGCTCCAAGTCTACACTCAAAATAGTCCCTCAAGCCAGACTCTAAAAACTTACTAGTTGATTTAATCCTGTTAACGAGTGGCTTGTAAGCTGGCACCATTTATAGGGAAAGATGGTCAGACTTTCAAAGATGGGGACATGGCAAGGCTTTATATGCATTATCAACATTTGTATATACGTGATATGTGATATGATATGTCTAATATGTTCTTGCCCCTGGTTCGGCATTTACCATTCTGATAAAATTTTGGATATACCGACTTAAAGTTTGCCTGGTTAAAATCCCCTGGCACAATGAAAACTGTCAGTGGCAGTGTACAATAGCTCAAGCACCAGTTTTACATTGGCATTTGGTGGTATATAGACAGCAATCACAAGAATCATAGAGAATTCTCTTGGAAGATAAAAGGGCCTGCACCTCACCACTGTATATTCTAAATCCGGCGAACAATGTTTGTCCATGATGGCTGCATTTGTGTACCGGCATTATTCAAGTATTTGCAAAGTCCACCTCCTACCTTTTTGCCAGCATTAGATGTTCCGTCTGCACGGAACAATGTACAACCTGTTAGCTCCACTGCAGAGTCTGAAATATTGTCGTTTAGCCATGTCTCCATCGTGATCTGAATACAACAATAATCTAATCTAACAATAATCTAACAATATTAAATCTTAGTACCTTGTTGCAATGTCATCCTAAATCGTATTTTGTCCGTCTTATTAATTTAATTTAATTATAGATGTAACTAAAGAATTGATTGTTATGAAGTCATGGCTTATGTGAGCTGTATATCCTAAACTGACAGAGTGAAGGGTGTCATTGTTCTCTACAGGTTGCGTTATTGTGGTGTCACAGATGAAGGTTGTGCTGCTCTGGCTTCAGCTCTGAGATTAAACCCCTCACACCTCAGAGAACTGGATCTGTCACAGAATTATCTAAGAGACTCAGGAGTGAATCTGCTCACTACCGGACTGATGGACCACTGTAAACTGGAGATATTGAAGTAAGATCATCTTTCTGAGAATCACACACACATTGATACTCAAAAAAATGCACAAAAATGCACAAATATTTTATAGTTGTGGCAGTTCTGACAAGAATGAGGGATTGTGAAGGAATGTAAGCATCTTGCTTATAATAAACCCAACATATCTACACCAGGTGCTTTTTTCCGCAACTGAGTTTGAGGCTGTCTATACTGGCTACATCAAAGAAAACATTTCTGAATGGGTGCATGATAATGCTATATGGTATTTAAGTGTCCATTGTAGTACACTGCATCGTATTGCCCCTTTGATGTTCATGACTTGTTTATTCTTTAAAAGTCTAAATTAAGTGAATTTTGGCTTGCACTCCTGTATCCAAAGCTGAATGTCTTTTCCCATGCAATGTGTCATTATTATTTTGCTTATTATACATATAAAAATCAAAAAGTTTATTTCAGTAGTCCCAGATCCAAAACTGTTTACAGTGTAACAGATGTTTATGTTAATCTACTAATGTCTTTATACAGTATATTAGTGATTAATCTATGTGATTAATCTACATATATTTTTGTTTTCAATTTTGACTTCCAACATTCATGAAAACAAGATAATCAGGTAAAACAATTATTTTTCCACATTTTGTTTTGCACACATTCCTTTCCTTCACAGTGGTGCACTTTAGTGTCTAACTAAATGCCCAAACTTAACATCCAAATCAATGAACCGGATTGCACTCTGCTGTTGCTAAACTGCAGGATGTGCTTGATATTACAAATAATGATTAAAACTACATTATTAAGACGAGAAAGTGAACTTGGTGGCTTTCTGTCTACGCAATCTGAGATAAACACGGACAAGCAAAAAATTAGCCTTGTCTGCACACTTAAATGGTCAAACAAACAAAACATATGTCAAAATGCAGAGCTTGGTGAATATTCACATGAATGCAGTCATTTGTCTTAAGTGAACATAAATAGTTGGGGAAGAAATCAGATGTGTCATCAGTACATTAGATCTATGCATTAGCTCTTAAAGTGACAGCAGCCTAATAAACCTGCTGCTGTCTATGTCATTAATTTTAATCAAATGACTAATGTTGCATTCACACTACCAGCGACTTTGTCGCTGCATGTCGCCAGTGGCTGGCGATGAGGTCACTATTGGGCATTCCTACTACTGGTTGCCTAGTAACATTTATGAATGACATTCATGGATCTTACTCCATGTTGTAGACAACAAATCGGTTTTCTTGATGCTTTAAACATGTTGGAAGGAAAAGTCTAAATATAAAGGAATGCGTACATAAAATGCTTCAGATTAAAGATGGACGAGAAACAGTGAGTGCTTTTTGTCATCGCGGCTATTTATCTGCAGCAAAAGGGCAAATGCTGGTCTATCTGCGCTTACGAAACCATTCAGGCTCAGAGTCAGCACGGCAAGTACACAGAGACATAAATTATAGAATGAATACAAATTTAATAAATTATAGGACAGTTATTGGACAGTTGTTGACTGCTAAAATTGACTTCTCTATCTTGCCTTGGCACTGAAGAGCGACAGATCACGTGCACTCCACTGATTTCATTCCTATTGGTTGCTACTCTCAAAAGTCGCTCTTCATTTGCATAAAGTTGAACATATTACAACTTTGTTGTGTCACTGGACATGCCCCATCCGGTCGCCAACGGTGGCTGTCGCTCGTGTTGCCGGAAATCGCCAGATCTCCATTAAAATGAATGGGATTGTGTCGCTTTGTCACTGCGTGTTGCCCTGAGGAACTCTCTGCACATCTCTGTATACATTGGATTGATTTTAATAACTTTAATGTGCACAATACCAGTATTGGATCAGGATTCTGTATTGGCAGATACTCAATATCAAATGACTGTTCGTATTGGACAAAAAAAAATTATACTAGTGTCAAAAGTACCAATACTTTGGTACCAAGTTGATACTTAAATTGATAGTTCATCATTTACTCACCCTTATGTCATCTCGTGCCAATACATATGACTTTCTTCTGAAAAATCTAAAGATTTTTAGAGTCCATATAATACAAGTGCATTTATGTCGCTTTGTTGGAGCTTGAAAAACCACACACAGCAATTGTGACAGTAATCCATACGATCCCAGTGGATGAATGAAACTGTTTTTAAACTATAAATCATTGCTTCTAATCTACTGTCATACGAGTATTCATGTGAGGAATGTTGTGACACATGATGTTCCACGTAACTTCTCACACAAGTTTCACAATTCACTTATTCACATGTCACAACGTCTCTCTTATGAATGTTCCTATGACAGTAGACTGGAAACAATGATTTATAGTTTAGTTACAAATATTAGTATTTTTGCCTTTAGAAGACGTTTTTATTATCCACTGAGGTCGTACATATGGACTGCATTTATGATTGCTGTGTGTGGTTTTACAGGTCAGACACGTGGCAGTCATTCAATGGCATTATATGGACTCACAGAGATGGATAATTTTACTTGTGTCTCTCTGACGAAAGTGAGTAAATGATGAGAGAGATTTCATTTTTGGCTAAACTATTTTTTAACTGTAATATACACGTAATGATACCAGCCTTATGAGTACGGAGTCAATTAAGCTCCTACTAATAGGTGGCTACTTTTGTAACACACCCGAGTGATAACATCAACTCCCGAGCGTGTTGGAATAAAGGTTCTTTACTGTGTCTTACACTAAAATTACAAAACATAAACAGCACATGAGATGCCGATGCTCACGCAGGCACATGGCAAACATATTACAACAAATGCGTATGCGACTATCATCTACTGGATTAACATTTCCTAAATTACACCACAAACTTCACAATATAGATATTAATCGTGAGTACATCTGTGTTTTTGTCTTGTAGACAGAGAGTGTATTAATATCACAGACACACTCGTGCATATAATTACAATTGATCTGATTGATCTCTATATTGAGCATTTCACAGCCGTAACAGCATATTTAACTTACTTACTCCACCTCATACAACAGTTTGTGCATGTATTTGCAATTATTTCTTACCTGAAATTACAAAACATGAACAGCACATGAGATGCCGATGATCACGAGAATGGGAAACATATTACAATAAATGGGCATGCTCCTATCACCTACGACCCGTAGCTGTTAACATGCACCTATCAGAACTCGTCTATGCCTTACAGGATGTATATGAATTAATATATATGCAATGAATTATTCCTTTAACAATCGCATTCTATACAAAAGTTGAACCATGGCTGAATTCCAGCTAGCAGGGAATGTTCTCAGAACTTTGACTAAAGTTCTGGCAAGGTTCCCTCAAAATTATGAGCAAACATTCTTCCAGTATTGTTAATAAAATGTTTGTTTAGAGTTGTCTACTCTTTAATGTTAGAACAAAAATGTATACTTTGTTCATGGATTTTTTTTCTGAAATATTTTAGTTGCAAATTCCTGTTTTTTTTTATTTTTTATTTACTAATTTCAGAACATTTAGAGAACATGCAAAAGTTAAGTTATCATAGTGTTTGCTAAAAATGTAATGTTCCCTTAACATTCGCATAACCAAAACACTTTTAAAAACACACAAAAAAACAAAGAACTGGAATGTTAGCAAAATGTTCTTAGAACATATTTTTGTTAGCTGAGATGATTCCACTTGAGTTGTAAGATGTGAGTGTAATAGTGTAATAGAACTAACAGAACTGATAGAATAGAGTGTACTAGAACTTTTTGAAGTGTTAAAGTGGTAGTTGTGTGGACTGTCAATGGAGGTACAAAAATCTCTCAGTCATCCCTACAACGGTTCTTCAGAGTTATCTGTGCTCCTCCAGATCTGATAACCCTATCTGATAAACACATTAAATCACTGTTTGTTTTGTTCTCTACACAGGCTACATAGCTGTGATCTCACTGGTCACTGTTGTGAAGGTTTGTCTTCAGTTTTACAATCCTCAAACTCTGTCCTGAGTGAGCTGGATCTGAGTAACAATGACCTGCAGGATTCAGGAGTAAAGTTTCTTTCTGATGGACTGAAGAGTCCAAACTCTCAGTTAAAGATACTGAGGTAAGTGGTTTACTATAAAATAATTTACAAAATGCTACAACCTTAAATAACTGTTCATTTTTATTCACCAAATGTGGCATCTTCCCTTTGATGAAATGCCAGAACAAGGGACCAAAATAACACTTGTAGGGATGTGATTATTTTTTCATATTTATACAGATGTCTGTTTTCCAACCCTGATAAGTTTGACCTATGTGGACTGTGTAAAACAGAGAAAATTAAATAGTTTTATTCACCATTTGATTTTTTTTTTTTAATTCTCTGTTGTGAGCATGATATAGCTTAGTGCAGAGGTTCTCAACCTTTTGGAACTAAGGGGCTGTTTACACAACATCATTTTCAACTAAAAACATAAAACTTATGCATTTTGGCCGTTCATTTACATGACAACAGTGTTTTGGGTGCCTGAATATGCAAACTTTTGAAAACGGGTTTCAAAGTGCAAGTTTTTGAAAACGGTCTCCGGGTAAACAACAAAAATGCAAATCTGTTAAAACGATGACGTCATGCACATGCATATCACATAGTCTATAGTGTTTCATCACCCGCTAATGGCCTGGCAGAAGAATACAGTTCTAGCGGATTAGCGGATCCGTGTTAGTGGGGATCGTTTTGACAGTGGTGTCGTCTGTACATAGAAAACTCAAAGTAAAATCTTCTCTAATCTTTTTTTTTTTTTTGTCTCTATTATAATTACTAACAACTTTCCATTCACACAGACTTAATCCCTAATTTCTTTGATCAAACTGCTTCACCTTCTTTGAAAAAGAAGGAAGGAAAGAAGGAAATGTTTCCTTTTCCTGCTTGAAAAAGGAAACATTTAAGTTTTTGCTCAGCTAGGTGGCAGATGCATCTTAGGGCTAGCTAGCATGTTAGCTTAGCACACCATCAATACATGACAATTGAGATTAAAGCCATGTTTTTGCTTCAAACTTACTTTATATCACAAGTCAAGTGTTTTAAATAACATGTGATCTGATGTGGCTTCAGATAAAAAAAATCAGACAGAAAATATATTATTTTACAGTATTCTGCACAATGATAAAAAGCTATGTCGATTAGCATTGCATTTTACATATAATCTATTATGAAAATAGCCAACGGGGCATGAAGAACACAGATAAACCATATATCGTCATAATCATGTGTTTTTTTGTCTTCAAAAGTGTCTATCTGCATGTTATAGTGATTTCTGGAAGCCTGTTATTTCCTGGAATGTCACATGATATGCCTGTTCATCAAGTGCCATTTGTGGACTAAATGTACATAGAGCGCCCTCAGGCTGCCAGTCTGAATTGAAAACAGTGCATCAGTATCCAGCGCTCATAATGATTACATCAGTGCATTTTGGGGAAAAAATGAATAAATATTAGTCCTCTGTATAGAAATTTGACATAAACATATAAGATCCATCAATATTTCTCCAGATGTGCATGCTTTTGAGCTAAAAGCCCTGAGGGATATTGTTTCATCAAGCATTTTCATGATAATCATACAGGAGTTTTTTTTTTTTTTTTTTAATCAATGAATTTGGCTGACGTTAATATTTCAATCAAAAGGTATCGGCTTTTTTCATATTCATAACTCCTGACACATATTAAAGGATTAGTCCACTTTCAAATAAAATTTTCCTGATAATTTACTCACCCCATGTCATCCAATATGTTCTTGTCTTTCTTTCTTCAGTCGAAAAGAAATGAAGATTTTTGATGAAAACATTCAAGGATTATTTTCCTTATAGTGGACTCCAATGGTCTCCAAACGGTTGAAGGTCAAAATTACAGTTTCAGTGCAGCTTCAAAGGGCTTTAAACAATACCAGATGAGGAATAAGGGTCTTATCTAGCGAAACGATTGGTCATTTTCGAAAAGAAAAATGTAAATGTATATGCTTTATATAAACAAATGATCGTCACTCAGAACGTAATGTCTATTTTTTTTCTAGAATAAATACAATAACAGCGTTGACATGATCCTAGAGGCATGTTGCATGAAGCTAGTTGAACAAACTGAGTTTCAGAGTAGGTTTAGAGTTGACAAATCCATACAAATCCAACCTGGTTTAGATCAGGTTCAGTGTTTTTACAACACTTGGTATAAACTTTCTCTGTTAACTCAGGTTTCATCCAGAGTTTGTGATTAACTCTGAAGCGTGCGCACCTGAAAGTATGACATGCAGCAAACAGCCAATCCCATGGAACACGGAGAGAGTCAGTTTGATTCACTTCTTGCGAGAGAATTGTGCAATTCACTTTTCTGATGAAGATTAAGAGATCATTATGAAAAATATATTAAAAACGTATTTACAAGGCAGAAATAAACACTGCTGCTGCAGTGAAAATTTGAGAAGGCAGCTGAAAGAATATCTGACTTTATCAATGCAAGTGAATCAAATCAAACAAATAGGCCTCATAATTTATATAGTTCCACAAAGAGCTCAAATGAATACATGTATGCTTAATCTGTTTTAAAGACTTATATATTAATGCATGTGTTATATTTATATTAAATTAAAAGCAAAATTTAATATTAATTGTCAATTAATATAACTATATGAATGTATTATATGAATTATGCATAGTTATTATTCATATAATATAAAAATAATAAATAATTAGCAGCAAAATATGAGCAATTTTGTCTAATTTTTCAAAACTGCTTTAATTTGGAGATAGAGATACAGGGGGAGTGGCTTTATTGCATTAGATATATGTCACTTTACTCACAGTTGATTGGTCCAGTTTAGGTCTGCGATCTCTAAACCAGAATAAAACCTGCTCCAGAGCAGGTCAGCCGTGTAGCATAAGTTACCATGACAATGAACACCGCTTAAAACCAATCCACCTTCTTGAGCCTGAAAAAACATTGATTGCTCAAACTAATTTTAAACTAACCTAGGTTGCAACTGAAATCAGCTTCGTGCAACAGGCCACAGGGGACCGATATTTTTATAATATTATTTAAGTTTAAAGCAGTGGTTTCCAACCTGGGGAACTAACGTTTTGAGGTCAAATATAAATGAATGTTCCAAACAATTGGGCACTTATCAGAATCAGTTGATAATCACGTCCATTTACTCAATATGTTATAACCGTTTCTGATTTAACTAAACCCAAAACCAGTCATACAAATAATTTATAAAAGGAATCCTATTGCAATAACATAGTGCGTTAACAAAGCATGAACATAAATCAGAGACTCTCACTGAATGCAAAATACAAGTAGTTTATATTTAGTAAAAAAAAAACAAAACAAAAAAAAAAAACATTTAAGCAAAGCATAGCAATAATTATTTCATTTTGACCTTTCATTCAAATTATTCACACCAAATCAAAACACAAAAATAACAAAAATGTAGATAAGCATTAAAGACAGATCAATGTCCGTGAGTGATGAATTAAGTGTAATGGAGTGAATAAAATGTTATCTGAATTCCATTCAAGTTCTCACAATGTCAAGTATATCCTCCAGCCAATTGTAAGTCTTAATCCATATGCCTGCTGTACTTATATAAGATCCGTATAAAGGTATTATTCGAATAATGGGTTGAAGAGCTTTTGTGGCATAAAGTATGACATTTTCTCCACAATCTTCACCTCCAGGACCATAATCCTCCAGATACCACAAAAAAGTCCTTCTACAAAAATCAAAAGAAGCCATACTAAAAAAACAGTCCAAATAATGTAATTCAGACACTTCCAAAACAAAATGCAAAAATGAGTTAAAGATACATTTCATACACAAATATAACATCACTTACTTTCAGTTGTCCTTTTTTTTTCCTCAACAAGGACATGGCAAGGAGCACATGATTTATACACAAACATGTTGCCCTCTAGTGCCCCTAGAGAACGAGTCCTATAACAGGCTTGTGACTGTTATAATTTCTCAAATCTTGCTTATTTTATTAGTTATATAGAAATCGTGGATAACCTTAAATATTTCTGAAACAATTTCCCATAAAATCGGTTTCAAATTTTTCAAAATCCTACAAGTTACTTTATTAGACTTTGCAACTCAAAGTCATTGTGATGTGTGTGGAATGTTTAGTGGGACTTCATATGCTTGGTTGAATATCTCTGAAATTTATAACATTAGCTTCTTTTTTCTCAAAGGTAAGCACAAAAAATATAACAGAACAAAAGTTGTATGTCATACAGACTTAACATGGGCAATACATTTCATTGACTTGCACAGTTTTATTCTCACATTTTTCCCCACCAGTGTTTAGTGACGATGTAGAAATTATTTGTTCATGTTCTTAAGTACTTTATTGGAGTAGAAATGTTTCTGTTGACTTCACTACAATTAGAAACAAAAATGAATACTAGTTATTGTAATTGCAGAAAATAAACTGCACAGGTCACTGTGTGGTTGATTTCTTAATGCCAAAATAACATCATGTGGACTATTGCTATGTGTGTTTGTAGATTGTCTGGCTGTATGGTCACAGAAGAAGGCTGTGGTTATATGTCTTCAGCTCTGAGTTCAAACCCCTCACACCTGAGAGAGCTGGATCTGAGCTACAATCACCCAGGAGATTCAGGAGTCAAGCTGCTGAACCATCCAAACTGCACACTGAGCAAACTCAAGTATGTCAAGCAGGAATTTTTAGATATTATTAATTACTCAAATATCTCTTTGTCAGAGATATTAAGAGTAATTCTTTCTGATTACAAACCATGTAAAAATCTGATAAATATAATAATAATTATAATAAATTTGAGCTGCTCACTCAAAATGGGGAGAGAGATAAAACATACACTCATACAACCATCCACAACATAATTAATCAACAGCATATTATAAGCAATAGTTAATACTGTTACCGTTTGGCTGTGTAGCAAGGAACAAGGACGACGGAGAATACGTAGAGTAGAATTTAATGACAAAACTAGCAGGTATACACAAAGCACATCAACATTAACGAGAACGGACCAGGAGTGGAGGAAAACACAGGGTATATATACACGTGGCAAACAAAGGGAACTTAACAAGGTAATTGACTAGACACAGGTGAAAGCAGTGACTGATAAAACAGAATGGCGAAAACTGGGTCAAACTAACGAAACATAACGGTGAACATGTAACATATCGCCCCCCTCCCGGGAAGGCGCGTCCTCGTGCCGTAGAAGTCCAGCTGAGGAGGGAGGGGGCGGGGGCTCTGGAGGAGGGCGAGGAGAAGAGGGGCGGCAAAAAGAAAAAGAGTCCAAAAAAATAGTCCATGGGGGAGTGGAGGGTGGGAGGAGCCAAGGGGAAACCTGGAGCAGGAGAGGCCAGATGTTGATGGTGTCCAGTGGAGCCGAGGGAGGGAGGAGCCTCGGTGGAACCGGAGTGTTGACTGTCTGAGGTGAAGCAAGGGGCACAGAGGCTTGAGGTGGAGACAGAGGACCCTCTGTGTGGGATGGAGCTGATGGACAGAAGACCGTAGACATCTGGCATGAAGATGAAGGGCTGAAGGACAGCAGTGATGGTGGGACAGAGGAACTGGTTGGAAGAGGAGGCGGGAGAGGGAGGCTGGGCGGGAATTCAGGAAACACGAGGGACTCAGGAGAAACAGGAGAATCTGGAGATGCAGGGGGTGCTGGAGATACAGGGGAATCGGAAAACACCTCTCCAAAAAAGTCTATTAGATCGGTCTCAAACAAATCCTTCAACTCATCTAAATAATGTCCAGAGCTCAACGAACTCACATTTACAGCGGTGGTGTGGGCGGGGCTTTCCTCCCAGCCCTCGAGCTCCACAATCACTCCCTCAGCGACGACTAGTGTTGCCGGCTCGCGCACCTGGTCAGAACCTGTCAGTGGTCCGGGCTCCAAGGCGATGAAAGACTCCGTCCTTATCCTCGGCACGGGCTCATATCTCGCTGGTAGTCGGTCTCCACAGTCTGCGGTGGGCTCTAACAACATCTCCGTTGCGTCGATCGCTGGTGGTGGTTGGTTGGTCTCTGGCAGTGGAGTGGGGCTGGTGTCATCCTCAGCAGGGCCGATGGTGAACGGAGAGTTGTTGTTCACCAGCACCCACTCCACGAATGCGGCGAAATCCTCTGTTGGACCGCCCGCTGGAATGCGTGCTTTGGACCGCTCGCTCAGGCTGGTGTGGTAATATACACAGAGCGAGCGGTCTCCCTGCACCAGGCAGAGAAGCTGGACAGCGGGTAGATTCATGAGGGGAAAAAAAGAAACAAACAAAAAACTGAGGAATAAACGCCGCAAAAAAAACCAAACTGTTTTGGTCCGTTCTTCTGTTACCGTTTGGCTGTGTAGCAAGGAACAAGGACGACGGAGAATACGTAGAGTAGAATTTAATGACAAAACTAGCAGGTATACACAAAGCACATCAACATTAACGAGAACGGACCAGGAGTGGAGGAAAACACAGGGTATATATACACGTGGCAAACAAAGGGAACTTAACAAGGTAATTGACTAGACACAGGTGAAAGCAGTGACTGATAAAACAGAATGGCGAAAACTGGGTCAAACTAACGAAACATAACGGTGAACATGTAACATATCGCCCCCCTCCCGGGAAGGCGCGTCCTCGTGCCGTAGAAGTCCAGCTGAGGAGGGAGGGGGCGGGGGCTCTGGAGGAGGGCGAGGAGAAGAGGGGCGGCAAAAAGAAAAAGAGTCCAAAAAAATAGTCCATGGGGGAGTGGAGGGTGGGAGGAGCCAAGGGGAAACCTGGAGCAGGAGAGGCCAGATGTTGATGGTGTCCAGTGGAGCCGAGGGAGGGAGGAGCCTCGGTGGAACCGGAGTGTTGACTGAGGTGTAAACTAGTATAAACTAACAAAACATAACGGTGAACATGTAACAAATACAATAGCCATAACACATATTGGCCCTCATTTACAAAGCAAAGGTTCGACAGAAAACTGGACGTACATTCGTTTCCATGCAAAACTTAGCATTTATCAATAAGGGCATAAGTCGTGGCTACGATTAAATCTCATGTTAGGTCTCAGCTCTTGAGTTAGCATGAACTTGCATGCAACATAGTAAATGTGGTGGAGAATTGTAACAAGAGCATTATGTTCATTCATATTATTTTCCTGATGCTCGTTAGTCGATCATTCACCTGTACCAAATTATCTCAAAAGGGAAATATGAATAATTAATCATAACTTATAATTAATTATAAATATTTGGATCAGTTAATCGAATTAACTTTATGTATCTGAATTAAGATTACAATCAATTAATCTGTTCATCCAGCGAACACTCACTACTGATCTTCTATCAACTCTTCTATCAGAAAGGATATTTTCCAGGGCAACAGAAAAACAACTCTTTCTTAGCATGTAGCTGTGATCATAATCGTTAAATTTACATTGGTTTATAAGCAGATCAGAATCAACTCGCAAAAATGTGCACAAAAAGTTCACAAACAAATAACTAATCTAACAAACACATACACACAAGTCATGCATACATGGGAAATGAGAAAGTGGAAGTGAATGAAACCGTAGAATAACAGAGGAATGAAGCTATGAGAAGAGTCATGAGAAGAGGCATCATCAGGCATGCATAACACTATACAATATGAAAAAAAAAATAAAAATAACACACAAAACATATAAAAAAACATATTAATTCATTAGGCATATTTGTCAATGAATCAGTGAATAGAATTCCATTTTTATGGAAGTGCATGTCTGTTTCTTGTAACCTGTACTATTCTCTCATTGAGAACAATGTCTTAAGTGTCTTTTAAGTGTATGAGTTAAGCAAAATGGGTGATAAAACCAGTGGAACAATAGTGTGTTTGATCGGTCCAGTCATTACACACCGTTAAGATTAGAATGTCAAATTAATATTAAATTAGAATAGATGGGTGTCTGTGGCTCATTAAAAATACCACAAATGTATTTTTTCCCCCAGGGTTTTAGCTTTATATGCGCAAATAGCAGCATAAACAACAGAACATGAGGATTCACACGTTGTGACATCATGCACCTGCAGCGCTTCTGTGAACCGAGAAAAACAGAAATTAAGTATATAAAAGTAATAAAATAAATAGGACTACACAAAATATATTTCACTTAATTAACAAATTAACAAAAGAAAAAACTGTGACAAGTAGTATTTGTCACAGTTCCCTCTGTTCCCGGACTCCATTCCCTATGATCCTCCTGTTTCCACACCTGCACTCACTTCCTCGTCATCTCCCCATCAGCACTCATCACCTGCACCTGGACCTTATCATCCTCACACCCTTTATAATGGACTCACTCCCTGCACTCCTTGTCTCTTCTTGTTATTGTTAGTTAAGTGTTTGTATGGTTGTTCTGTCTCCTTCGAGTAATAAATACCCTATTGTTGAAGTCCGTGAACGCCTCATCTCTACCGCAACCTACACTCCGTAACAGTATTGGCTAAGCTCATTTTTGTGAGATTAACACATTATATGTTTTCTTTATCTTTATTAAATCCAACTGATCGCGCAGGCACCTCACACACGCACACAACATATCAGTTCTAGTGTTGCTAACTTGACATTTCATCCATTCATCATCAAACTAAAATGCAGTCAACCAAACATATAAGTTACACTGCTCAATTTAATGAATGGTACCATTCACTCCCATTATAAAGCCTGGAAGAGCCAGGATTTTTTTTTTTTTTTTAAATATAACTCAGATTATGATTTGCTGAAAGAAGAAAATCATATACACCTTGGATGGCTTGAGGGTGAGTGAATTATGGGATTTTAATTTTAATTTTTAACTTTAACTATGACATCACATGGAATACTTTTTCATAATTCATCATTTAAACCAGAAATTAATCTAATCTAAATTATTTTAATATCTGATGAACAGAGCTTGTAAAATTGTACCTCTCCTCTCTAGTGGCACCACCGAAAATAGGACGAACCTGAATTTTACTGCTGTTTCAACTCCTCACCTATGTATGATGTCAGCTGACCTGCATACTGTGATATTATAATATATATTGATGCATGGAGTCAAAAAGGACATTTTGCAATAGGTTTCTGTCCATTTTTCTGATGTAACTGTGCATCTGAACTTGAAAATTATTGCAGTGATTACATCAACTACATTTCTACATAGACTGGGCCCTTGTTTCAACATGTCTTAATACTGCTGTTGGGTGTAGTAGTATCTCAGTGAATTTTCCTATTTTCTCTTACGAGTGCCGCCTTAAACCTGAGGTTCCAGTCTTGTGGCTGCTGAACTGGAAAACTTTTAGACATTTATCACATCATGTAAAGGGTCATTTTTTTCCAAACTTTTTCCAGTCCAAGTTGAACATCCTTAGTTACCGACAGCTACCGTCTTTTATTCAGACATTTAATACAGCGGTATGCTGTATAGGGTCTAAGGGTGCATCAGATGTTTGTGCTGCAGCAGGCTGGTCCTCTCTGCAAACACAAGGTTTTACATTTTGTACATTCAGCCACAGGATTGTGCATATACTGTATAATGAAGTTCGTAGTTAAAGGGGACATCGGATGCCCTTAACCCCAAGACGTAAAATAAGTCTCTGATGTCCCCCAGTGTCTATGTGAAGTTTTAGCTCAAAATACCCCACAGATCATTTTTATAGCATGGTAAAATTGCCACTTTTTGGGGGTTAGCAAAATTGTGCAATTTTTTATGTGTGTCCCTTTAAATGTAAATGAGCTGGTGAGCTCATATCAGCTACAAAACAGGACAATCTCACAGACAGAAAATGTCAGAAACTGTCAGTAGCGGTGTTCAGCCTTATATGTTCGAACCGGAGTTGGACAATTATGTGTACAGAGCCAGAGAATATATGATGCATGGAGATAGAACAGGTATAGTTTAGTTTAATTACAGTTATAACTTATGTTGTCATAAGTTGTCATGTTGTCATGTTTTTATCCACCTTTAATATAAGCCTGTTGTAACGGACCCCGTCCGAATGATGGCCAAAACGTTACAGAAGAGTTTTATAACGTTTATTGTACATCACACAAAAGATGAAGCGTCCGTTTTCACTCCGGAAAATCACATTAAGAGCTGAATAAAACAGTACAAGAAGTGCACATTAAAGTCTTTTCCATAAACTCTCTCTCTCTCCCTTGCATTATCATCAACATACACAGCGAATTACACAAAAACACTAGTTACAACTAACAGCAAACAAATATATACAGACCTTATGTCTTTTGGGGGTAAACTTGGCAACTCTGGATGTGGCACTATAACCTATTTATCTTGAGTAATAGTAAACATAATTTGATTAATCGCTCAGTCCTGCACTGTGTGGGTTTACTGACTGAATGTGACACTGTGTGTTTTACAGTGTGGATCATGGAGGAGAGTTGAGGATTACAGCAGGACTACTCAAATGTATGTATATACACACACACATACACACCTATAGTGATTGTTGTTTGTTATGAATGTTTATCTTCTTGTGTCCAGATGCCTGTGATCTCACACTGGATCCAAACACAGCTCACAATCATCTCATTCTGTCTGAGGAGAACAGAAAGGTGACACATGTGAGAGAGTATCAGCCCTATCCTGATCATCCAGAGAGATTTGACAAGTCTCTTCAGGTTCTGTGTAGAGAGAGTCTGTCTGAACGCTGTTACTGGGAGGCTGAATGGAGTGGAGATGCTGTTATATCAGTGACATATAAAGGAATCAACAGGAAAGGACGGAGTGATGACTGTGTGTTTGGATGCAATAAAGACTCCTGGAGTCTGAGACGCTCTAATGACAAATTCACTGTCTGTCATGATAATAAGTTCACTGTCATCCATGTCCCTTTAGGCTCCTGTAAGAGAATCGGAGTATATGTGGACGTGGCGACCGGCACTCTGTCCTTCTACAGCGTCTCTGACACACACACACTCACACACTTACACACACTCAACACCACATTCACTCAGACTCTCTGTGTTGGATTTAGGGTCTATGGTTTAAACTCCTCGGTGTCTCTGTGTGAGATTGAAAAGCTTGTGAGCAACAGCACAGAGAAAAAGCTCATGAGAAGCAACCCTGACTGAAAGAAATAATCACACTTTATATGTTTTATTAACAAATATCAGGAGGAGCACATGATTTACCCAATTGGAGGCCTAGATATAGATAGCCGATACACATTTCTCAACAGTCTTTTCTGAGTCCCTTCGCCACCCCGACTCCTCACTCTCGGCTAGTTCCTATCCCAGCCAGGGATAGGGGGGAGTACTCTAGCTTCGGGCCACATTTCAAGCTCGGAACCGTCCTCGGACAGCACACCAAATATTTCATGTGAACTCTGAAATACTGTTTATGTACTGTCAGTTACCCAGCATGCTTTGCATCTGTATAAGCTCTGACTGTCCATTTACTCTTAAAGACTAAATTAAGTGTAATTAAGTGAAACTGATTTGGTGGAGTTTAATTTTTTTATCTTTAGTTTATAGTTTTTTATATCTCACTTATTTTAAAGTATTGTTTGTATAATTGTACGTTTTCTTTTTCTTTTTTCTCCCGTGAAGCGCTTTGAGATGCTACTTTTTAAAGGCGCTATAGAAAATAAAGTTTATTATTACTTGTTAGTTAAATGTCCAGAATTGTGTGTAATGTCACATGTTGTGTATATGTGTTATCATTGTTGAATTGTCTAGTCTCAGAAATGTGCCGCTTTACGGCCATGTTCAATAATGTTTTTTCTTATACAGTGTGTTCTGTATAACGGAACATTATTATATTTTTTCAGCATACTATACTGAATAGAGTTTAAATATGGTTTGACTCAAGTAGGGTTCATTTGGTTGAGTCAAATGATATTTAATAAATTAACAGCCGGCTCTTTTATTGCAAACACGCAAGAAAATAAAGTTTGAACAAACAATTACCACAATTTAAACAAATACACAATTGTCTTGATCCAACTCAACACCATGAACAAAGTGGAAGAATGTATTTGTGGTCCAAAGTTGTATGTGAAGTTGAGGAATCAAAACAAATAAATCAAAGTCTCAATAGTCCTTCTGGCTCCATTGGTCTGTGTGTATAATCCTCAAATGTCATTGTGTGACATTTTTTGTGTTTTCTACCTGAGTAGTGTGTTTGTGTGAGATCTCAGCTTAGCTGTGAAGTTCAGTGGATCTGTGGAGAATCACAATTATTTTTTGAATCGTAGATCAGGGCTCTGGCTCGTCATTCAAATATAGATAACTAGCAGGATCAGCATACAAAAAAAACAAAAAACAATTTGCACAAAACAATGCAGTGCGTTTCCACTTTACATTAAGGTTCACTTTCACACGTTATTAATGTTTATAACTCATGAATAAATGGTTCACATGTGTTCACTTTTGGGCAATGAATCAGTCCTCCAATTTAAACCAAAGGAAGAATTTTACGTTTTGTTAAGTTGGCTCTGATAGCAGCAAAGAAATGTATAGCTATACAGTGGAAATCGTCTCAGGTTACGAATGTAACCAGGGTTCCCTGAGAACAGGGAACGAGACTCTGCGTTTGCAACGCTATGGGGAAACGTCACGTGACTCGGTGTTCGAAAGTCAACTATCCAATAACTCCAAATCCTATTGGCCGGCGACAGCCTATGACGTCATACAGGCGCGACCCGGAAGTATAAAAGGGGCGCCTGGGGAAGCAGTCATTATCCATCGTCTTGAGGGACTGTTCAGCAGGCAGCCCGATGTATGGCAAGGAAACGCAGAGTCTCGTTCCCTGTTCTCAGGGAACCCTGGTTACATTCGTAACCTGAGACGTTCCCTTTCGAAAGGGAACTTCTACTCTGCGTTTGCAACGCTATGGGGAACGATATACCCACGCCGCCATGCTTGAGGAGAATGCCTGCCAAGAAAAATGGCTGAGACAAAGGCTCCAGAGCAGTAGGAACTGCTTGGCAACTCTCCCTCGGGTCACACCAGGCTGTCAGTGACAGCATTCCCTTCGGCCAACAGCCCAAGCTAAACTCCATGAAGGACCTCCACCAAGGCCCTACAGAAGGTGCTAAAGCGTCTGGAACCCACTTTTCCATAAGAAACAGTGGTCCCTTCAAGGGAATGTGGCCAGGGAACCGAAGGGAACCCCGGCCAGCCACTAGAGGGGAACGAAGTCACCCTCAATGCCACCAGGGAGGCCGACCTTGTCTGACCTGAGACAAACTCAGTCTGGGCCAACCCTGTCTGAATACAGAGCCTCCTAACACGCATTCTTCACAGAAGATAGTAAGTAAGAGTGACTGCAAAGAGGCAGAAACAAACTCAAACCCACGCGTAGAGACGGGCATCCTGGAGAGCAGAACTCAGCTAAGTGCTATGAACCCTCGTATTGAGGGGAGTATAATCCACTCATCCTAGGATCTACCCAGTGCTTAATTAACGCACTGAGGAGGCCGTGCGCTACAGAACCCTGATGCAGGGGAGCACAAACCAGCCTGATGCTGGATCCTTAAGAGGAGGCCTGATTAAGGCCTACCCCATGACCAGCTTAGGGAGCTAAGCACTATTACAAACATAACCCTAAAAGGGAAGTACGAAACTCACCTAACAGGTAGATCATGCGATGGGCACATACTCATGGAGGCCGAAAGAGGCCTACAGCATGATAGAGTTAAGTGAATAACAGAAGTCAAACAGAAAGTGGCCCGGCTTCCTTTCCGGGGTAGAAAGATGACTTCAATGGCAGCCTAAGAGGCTGCAAAGTGCCCACATGACAATCCACCCAACACGATCCACCGAGCAGTGTACTCAGTAAAAACACCTTTTACTCTCTAAAGCAAGAGGAGTACAGCGTACGCCAGCACGCATTAAGGAAGGCCTGGAGGGGCCTATAACCTCAACAGACACGTGGCATCAGCTCGTGGCAGTGTTTAGGCCCAAAGGACGATAAACAACCAGACAGAAGGAGGTTGGTTTATCACTTAGGCCTCTGGCCAACAGAAGTGTATAAAGATAAATCTCAAAGAGAAATACACGCAAACATACTCCAGTGTGTTAAAACTAGGCGGCCCGTAGGCCTAGCAACCTCTAATACACACGGCGTAGTCTTGTGGCCGTTTCTAGGAGCACAAAAGATCCACCCTAGGCGCTAGGTGGCCCTTAGCTCAACTAGAATAGGACTCAGGGAGGCAGATCTAGGTAAAAAACAACCTTCAGTAAGGTTTTGCTGCCAAACCAACCTGAGGGGCTAGCCACTCGAAATACTCGGTAAAAAGCACCTTGTCACCCTCACAGCGAGAGGAGTATATAACTGAACTCCACATATTACACCGGAGGCCGAAGTAGGCCTGCCTTAGTAAACACGTGGCATCAGCAAGTGGCTACCGTAACCATAACCATACCACCCAGAGGCCACGTATTAACAGTGTCATGATTAACACATGAAAAACACTGCCAAACACAGAGAACAGGCCTGTTAGGGCCTCTCCGTCAGTGATGGGGTGTGGCCGATGGTGGCATGGTTTCCCAGGCATCCTGCCGACCAGTCGACTAGAAAAAGGAGGCCTAAAGGGGCCTTCATTCCAGTAACAGGTGGCGATCAGCCTACTCACAGGTTAAAACACAAATTGTGCCAAACGTAAACTAAAAAAGGAGGCCTGAAGGGGCCTGCCAATTCAATAACACGTGGCTACAACTCGTGAATTAAAGTGAACCAAGCTACAGGGAACCAGCTGTAACCCAAAAAGCTATGGGAAGCTAACTGCGACCTGCGCTAGGCTACACATTCCAACAGGCAATGTACCCTAAATACACATTTTGACTAAAGGGAACCAAACAAAGCCAACATGGTCTAAGGAAGGCTAATATAAGCCTACTACCTCAGACAGACACGCGGCATGGCCTGTGGCAGCGTAAACCTGTGAAAATATGTGAGCACATTATGATCAGTTAAACAGTATAGTAGAACAACCGCTAACTAGAAGGAGGCCGAATATCATAAGGCCTACAATCCGAGTTATAAGCAGTATAACCGTTAACCAGACCACTAAAAAAGGGAGCCAATAGATACCAGTTTTCTTCAACAAAGTGGCACTAACTACCCTGAATATGCAATCCAACAGGTGATGCACCCAGTGACAAGGACCTCAGACTGGAGAGTACAAGTCACCAAATACTCAAAACAAAGGCCTACTTTCACAGCAAAGGGCCTACTGTTATGAGAGCAGGTGCCAACCTGTGGCAGCATAGGCTCACATACAGTGTAGGGCAAAAGTCTAGAACCCAAAGTAACACAAACTTTGATCTACATGCTTTTATTTTTAAAAAGAAAAACACTTCCAACACAGATCCTCAAATCTGATCTAAACCCCAGAGGACAGGAGCTAAAAACTAGCAACGTCAACTCAAACTTGATAAAACAAATTTATCAAGTGGCTCAGGAGAAAGTTATTCCTTTTAGCATGAAAGTTCTAGAAAGTGGGGCCAAGCACACACCTGCATAGCTTATCTACGCAAATATAAGGGCCTACCACCTGAGGAACAGCATAAGGGAGTCAGGAAACAGTCTACAACCTAGCTGTAAAACTCAAATTGCACCTACACCAGCAAGGGGATAATTGGGCGTACAGCCTAACAACTCCCTCGGGAGGAAAACCAGAACTAGGAAACAAATCCTGAAAGGATAGTGAATACATATGGGGTTAATTCATATATCACATCACCTAGCTCTAGCTTGGCTGCCAAGTTATAGGCCTATCTTCTTTATTATATACAACAGGCACCATAACAAACAGTCTGATCTCCACTTCTAAATCTCATGATGAGAAAAATAAAGTGAAGCTCAAAGCTGAAAAGTCAGGCGGCCGGTTAGGGCCGCCGTAGACATACAAACTGAAGCAATGAGTGCCAACTCAAACTATACTGAAAATAGCCGAGAGGCTACTCCACATAGAGAGAAAACTAAGCAGCAGCCATTCTGTGACCTGCTTAGTCAGTCTCAACATTCCAGTTTTGCCCAAAAAACCCCTATAAATACTATTTCTCAATGTTACATTCACTATGCCATGTTCAGGAATTATACAGGTAACAACACACAGTCAATATTTAGAGATTTAAATTTGACGTTGTCTTACCTTCTCGAGGCTCGAAGACCCAAGACTGCTCCTTCACAAACATGGGAAGGCAAAACATCCATGGTACTAGAAGCCCAAAGAACCCTTTCACTATCAAGCCAGAAGGCGGGCCTTCAGAAAAGAATTCATCATGGGCCCGGCCGTCAGCCTGACTGTTCAAAGGTGTTACCTGAACCTACACAGTGATTAAAAAACGCCCTGGGAGGCCAAGGAAGAGGGGCGAAGGCAACTTTTATCTTCGCCAGGAGAGGGGATCGATCAGCGGCGTTGCTGGCGCCGTTGATCAATCACCTCTCTTACACCATCTTTCCTCTTCCTCGTGTCTCGCCGCTTCTGCGACTTGCTCCGAGATGGAGGAGGCGCTCGAGCGGCGACGCTAAACCTCTGGCCCTGCCTCAGAGCCTCGACTCGAGACGGGCCAGCGCCTCCCGGCTTTCTGGGCCCAGGATCGGACCTGAGCGGAATGCAGTTTTTATATGCTGCTGAGCGCACCTTCGCCTCCCTGAACTTTCCAACCACCGTCTCAACGGAGCCGCCAAAAAGTTCAGTTGGCGAAACCGGGGCATCGAGAAGAGAGCCCTTCTCTTTCTCCCCGATGTCCGCCATGTTCAGCCACAGATGCCTCTCCGTGGCCACCATGGCCGCCATCGATCTCCCAATCGAGGCGGCCGTCTGTTTGGTGGCCCGGAGAGCGAGATCTGTGGTGCGGCGTAGCTCAGCCACCGCATCAGGGGACAAACCTTGCCCCTGATCCAGGTCCTTCAACAGATCAGCCTGGTACGCCTGTAACACTGCCATCGTGTGTAAAGCCGCACCAGCCTGACCCGCAGCAGCATATGCTCTGCCGTTCAGACGGGATGTTTGCTTAAGGGGTCTGGACGGCAAAACCGGAGCTTTTAGAGTCGGTGCTCTGCCCGTGACGAGATAGTTGGCAAACGTCTCGTCAATGGGCGGCAGCGACACATACCCATGCTGGCCCAATCCCTCCACATCAGCGAAATTTCCTCGCTGATGTGGATGAATTCTGGCTGAGTATGGGTTCTTCCATGCCTTCTTGATCTCAACGTGGAGATCCGGAAGGAATGGAAGGCTCACTGGAGTCACAGGGTTGTGGTCGGAAAGAAAGCGTTCGTCCAGTCTGCCGCGAACGGGCTCTTTCCTATCGCGCCCCCACGGCAGCTGCAGTCTGCCAGCAGCGCGTTCCACAACCTCCAGCAACTCGGCATATGCTGGGCCAGGCGGTTTGGAGAAAGAAGAAGAAGAAGCCACTTCTTCCTCCTCCATTACCACCTCCTGGCCACGGGGGCTATCGGCCAGAAGAACACTCGCTCCCGGGTCGGATGATGTCAGAGACAGAGCATCGTCGTCCTCCAGGAGCTCATCCTCGCCAGCCGCCGCCGAGGGCTGAGAGACCACAACACCTCTCTCAAACTTGGCAGCGAGCTCCATCTGCGAGCCCCATGAGTGCAGCCGCCGCTCTGCCTCAGCACGAGCAGGGCCGGATCCACCAGGCGCAGATGTTGACGCTTCATCCCTCGAGAAGAAGGCCAAGCGAGAACGGAGCGTCCTCATCGGAAGACGCTCACAATTCACACAGACAGCGCCCTCAAGCACCATCCGTGCGTGTTCTTCTCCCAGGCAATAGACGCATAAGGTGTGTGAATCTTCCGGAGTCAGAAATCTCGGGCATGGATCCACACACTTCCTGAAACGCTTCTCCTTGTCCTCAGACATAATAGAGAAATTTCTCGTTATTTGACGATCGACAATGAACACAAACAGTCCCGAAAGACGATGAGATAATGACTGCTTCCCCAGGCGCCCCTTTTATACTTCCGGGTCGCGCCTGTATGACGTCATAGGCTGTCGCCGGCCAATAGGATTTGGAGTTATTGGATAGTTGACTTTCGAACACCGAGTCACGTGACGTTTCCCCATAGCGTTGCAAACGCAGAGTAGAAGTTCCCTTTCGAAAGGGAACAGAATAACCACCCAGTCATGCTTTATGGCTTAAAGAACTTTTGTCCCATGTGCCTGTGGAAAAAAAATAATGTTTAATTTGAAAAACTTGAATTTTGGGGACTTTTTTGTTAATTTTGGTGGCATTTTTGCCACAAGCACACATTCATGTCAAACCGTGCGTCAATTGAGTTTATAGACTTAAAAACTTTTTAAAACAATTTATTAAGAAGGTTTGTAATACACTTACAATTTACAGTTAAATTCATTACTTATTGTTTACTGATTTAAAAATGACAGATTTCATATTGCAAAAATGCGTTGTGTTTATAAACCTGTGAAAAAAGACCCTGACAAATTAGCTACAACGTTGTATTCGTCGAGTCTGACTTCAAGTCCAGGATTCCGAAGTGAAAAGTGAAAGGAGGAGCACAGCGAGGGGGCGAGGCGTGAAAGGACGCGCAGGATGTTTTCGCTTTGCCGTTGCAAACAGCCTTCATATTTTAATTAATTAAACTAATGTAAATGATAACGTTATATGAATAGGAAAGCCTATTTTCAGATGTGTTTACTTTAATCTACCTCATCAGAAAAATTATTTATTAGGAAAATTTTACTGGGGCACGTGCCCCGTCATTATTTTTCTATCGCGCCACCTTTTGACAAAAGTGGGGGGTTAGTTTAATCTACAGTCCCCAAACTCCACACATATTGTTCTCATTAAGCCGGACAACTTTCTAATTTACAGTCATTAGCTCGAACCAACAGAAAGTCAGATATTTTTGGTTTGAACGTGGATTTTTCACACACACACACACACAGAGTGAGACTGAGGGAGTGAGGGGGGCAGAGAGAGGGAGTTAATCATTAATTGCTATTGTGTCCATGCCAAACACTGAGGATTCTACAAGCTTCCATTATCTGCTATCACATGTTTTCAAGTAAGCAGTTGCTGATTTTGAAAGTGAAACCAGTCATTGGAAGGGGGTGCAAGTCAGCCAGAGAGAATAGGGGATGATACTAGTCTCTCAGCATCTCTCTGGCTGACTTGCACCCCCTTCCAATGACTGGTTTCACTTTCAAAATCAGAATACAGAGTGTAAAAAAAAAAAAAAAAAAAGGAACAGTGAAGCAGTGTGGAAGTTAGAGAGATAATTAAGTGATTCATTAAATGATAATAAGGGCAAACTTGTTTGCAATAAGTGAAGATGGTAATGCTGTTTTTGGAGTTGTTTAATCATCCTCCAGTGAGATCTTGAGAGATTTAATATCTTCTTTTATTTGCAGTTGATTTAATCCAAGGTTGCATGGCTGTAATTAAGTTTTAGGTGTTTTGTTTCTGCTAATCTCTTCTCTTTTTTCTCTTCTTGCTACTCTTTCCTCTATCACTAATGGTCAATTATCATTTAATGAATCACTTAATTATCTCTCTAACTTCCACACTGCTTCACTGTTCCTTTTTTTTTTTTTTTACACTCTGTATGGACGCATACAAACACTGAGGATTCTACAAGCTTCCATTATCTGCTATCACATGTTTTCAAGTAAGCAGTTGCTGATTTTGAAAGTGAAACCACTGAACATTGTTTTTGCTTAGTCATTGGAAGGGGGTGCAAGTCAGCCAGAGAGAATAGCCTGTTGATTTAAGTATGGTCTCTTAAATATGGTCTCTCAGCATCTCTCTGGCTATTCTCTCTGGCTGACTTGCACCCCCTTCCAATGACTAAGCAAAAACAATGTTCAGTGGTTTCATCCCCTAACTCACTCTAGACCAATAAGCATCAAGGGGGCTGGACCTAAAGGTGTGTCTAAGTTGTAGGGGAATATATATATAAGCCTCTACATCATATATGCATTACAGCTTGGAGACTGAAGTGACTGAAGCAAAGTAAAAAGCTAAGGGAAATTACAAGAGCTGGTATAAATTATCTGAACGAAGTAAAGTGATCAACTAACCAAGTGAGGTTATCAACTACTGCACTGTACACTACTGCAGTTACTTAAAGGATTTTAAATGTGCGTATCTGTTCAACAGATGTGTTCTCCAGTGACCATGGACAAACCAGTGTGCTTCATCGACACGGAGTCCGATGGGAAGCTGTGTGTGCAGCAGTCAGCTCTACAGATCCTGCAGAAGATCCAGCAGCCAGTGGTGGTGGTGGCTGTGGTGGGTCTCTATCGCAGCGGGAAGTCCTTCCTGATGAATCGCCTCGCAGGAAAACAAGCAGGTTAGACCCACACAAACAACGGTGATAACATCCAGAAGCTTAAGACCTCATTTGAATGCATATAAGCTATGATGTGTGTGTGGTTTATCAGGGTTCGCGTTGGGCAGCACTGTTGAGTCCAAGACGAAGGGCATCTGGATGTGGTGTGTGCCTCACCCCGATAAAACAGAAACTACTCTGGTGCTGCTGGACACTGAGGGACTCGGAGACGTGGAGAAGGTGATGTAACCGCTGCCAAAACACAATAATAACTGTCTGAGCAGAGATGCCCTTATTCAGATAATATTGCTTTGTTAGCTAATGTGATCTGTAGCGGATCCCGCCCGAATGATGGCCAGAACTTTACTGATGAGTTTATATATATATATGGGAACAGAACGAGTATGATAGTGAATGACTACATTTTTTTAATATATGTAAATTATATGAATTCAGAGAGTTCAGAAACTGGATGAACTAAAGCTCTGTGATTGTGAGTAATATAAGTGATCAGCATAAGTGACCAAATTCTTTAAATATAAAACAAAGGAGAATCAGATATAGTGTTTGGTCCATCGCAACACTGTGTGCTCACGCAGCCCGCTCATTCACGTCTGTCAGATGCCGTGCACTCAGCTACTCACTGAACAGAGTAATGTTAAAGCTTTACAGTATCAAACATGAAAAACAGTGTCAGTGCCTCATTTCATCAAAAGCAGAAGTGGCTATACAGTGTGTTCATGATTTCACCCGCTGAGATCTTACCTATCTCAGCATCTTTTACTTCGTCTGTTTGAGTTCGTTGAGGTGTGACGGCAGCGGGAAAGCAAGAGCTCGCGCTCACAGGACAGTGCTGGCGACATTTGGAAAGTTACTGAGGTTTGTCCAAAAAGTCGCTAGATTTGTCGCTAGGCGCTTTTTTTTAGGCGCTAAAGGGGTCTGAAAAGTCACTAAGTTGGCAACACTGATCATTCCGTAGACTGCAAACCCGTCGTAAGAGTCCCCGTTTTAAGACAGATAGGGCAGACTTTATACATAATTAAACCCACTAAAATATCAAAAATTTGAGGCAATGAGATCCAGGCAGTCCAGCAATGATTATGTCAGATCAAATTTGAATTAGGAATAACACATTTATTAAGTAAAAATTATAGAGACAAACAAATTAATTAAGTAAGGAACAAAATTAAGACGCAGAAGAGATGCGAGAAGCAAAAAGAGCAAAGAAAAAGCTAAACTGTCAAAGACCCAGTCCGTTTTATACCATAAGCATAGGAAAACTTACATCCCACTCAAACTTATGTTTTGGTCTAATAAGAAAAGGTCAAACAGACTTATCCATTATGTCATAGTTGGTGTAACGGCTAGGTCAGAGTGACTGGTCAAATGTCAAATATAGATGAAAATAGATACAAAAGGTGCTGTTTTGACACCCTTAAGAGAATATTGCAGATCTTGCATTATCTAATGTCTGAAGAAACAGAAACAGACATATTTTCATACAAAGGTACATCAAGTTCAAATGAGCAACTAATTCTGAAAACATCATCGCTTCTGCAGTACAATATACAATATCTAACCACAAACGTGTCAACATGACGCTTGAAGAACAATTGAATATAGTTCATTTTCAAGTTAATACTTGAAAATATGATGAGAATCAATATATGGAGTACGAGTACATATATAAAATCAAATGTAATATTGATAAATCATAAGCAATAATTCATTAACATGAAATATGAATAAAACGCATGAATATTGACCATTTTGGATCCACCAGTCTGTTACATGATCAGCATGTTGTTGGCTTTTCAGAATGAACATGTATTCAGTTAATAGCTTGCTTTAAATAGGAGGCAGGGAATGTAAAACAACACTTTCCTAACTGTCATGCACTTTGTTTACTAACTTGACTAAATAAAAAATGGATTGAAACAATGCATTTAATTAATATGGATTTCAGACACGTCCATTGGTGTTGTGATTAGGGGTTGAACGACCTCAAGTTTTTTATGTGATGAAAGTCGAGTCGATGTCGACTAGTCGCTGGTGACGTCATTAATGAACAAATAAGCCTGACCCTCCAGCTGAGAATGGAACGTGGGTTGCCTTATGCACAGCTATGACACTATGGACTAGGTGCACAAGATGGCGCCGGTGAGCTGCTGCGATGCGGTTGTGCGCATGGATACTTAGCGACGCTTGCATTTGGTGCAAGAAGAAACTTGAATATGAAACTTGGCTAGATATAATAGTTTTTTTTTTGTTTGTTTTTTTTAATTAAAGAGAAGATGGTGGTCTATCAGAGACAAAAGAAAACATCCTTGTTATATTATTGTGTAACGTTACCTCTGTGTGGTAAATCAACAAGATACGCGATCTTTCAATCTTTCTCCTGTTGATTATGCGGTTCAGGCTCAGCGGTGATCCACAGGGATCTCTTTATCCATACAAAACACATAGGTGTGTAATATATAACTCCTGATTTTGTTCTGACAGCTGGGGGACTAAATGGCTCAAAAACTGCCTTCTCTTTCTGCGTGGAACAACACTCGACCTTCATGAAGATCTAATGTTTGTCAACCGAAGCATCAATCCTCATCAGAGATATAAATAAACATGGGAATATGATATGGACTCAGCGAATAATGTTACGAAATACGGTTACTTAAGCATACACTAACTGTATTATTAGCAGCCAATGTAATTTAAATGCATCATTTTCAGTGTTTGTATTTCCCCTGAGCGTTTCTATTAATTACTGCATTTATTTAGTTCAAGTGAGACGAGTAAAGAGCACCTGTTTCAGAGCATTAAAGTCGACTAGTGGACTAGTCGGTGCAACCCCTAGTTGTGACTAATTATCACTGATGTATCTGTTAAAGTAGATCCCATTGGTTATCTTGTAGTTATTTGAGCAGCATTTATTGAGATTAACATCTAGTTTGGTTACTAACTCCATGATTGTCTTTCTCTATCTCAGGGAGACTCAAAGCATGACACCAACATCTTCTGTCTGGCTGTGTTACTGAGCAGCACTCTGGTCTTCAACAGTCGAGGGACGATTGACAACAGGGCTGTAGAGGAACTGCAGTATCCTTCTGACAATCTAGATAACTATAAAGTCAATTAGCTGACACATTTATATGAATTCTTTTACAAATGAACATCGTTTTGTGGTCAAAGCAAGGACGCATCACTTTTTATTTATGCTTTACTGCTATGTGCGGGTACACAGCAAAATAATCAGTGTTAAAATAATCACTGCTCAGTGTATATACACTGCCCAGCCCCAAAAAAAGTCACTGTTTGGATTTAAATAGGCAAATACTTAAGAGTTTATGACTGGATCATTATTGCAATGATTATTATGTTTCTAGGAAAAGTTCTTTTAAAGTGGTAGTTGATTAGCTATTTTCGAAGGCTTTGTGTTTATGGGGTTACTGTAATGTGTTCATGTTCATTCTTAAAAAAACAACAAGATTATTTTACACATATTTTAACTTTATTCTACCCTGATGTTTTCGTTCTTTTAAAAACGCTCTGTTGAGTTCCTGGTTCTATGAAGCCCCTCCCTACGCAATGGGCTCAGATTGGTTAGCTGGCCCAGTGTGTTGTGATTCGCTAACCATCTAGTGCACATTTTCCAGAAATGTCACGCCCCTTACCATTAGTCACCTCTATTTATATAGTGCTTTTGACTATGCAGATTGTCAAAGCAGCTTTACAGTGATGATAAAAAAATTATTTTGCACAGCAGCTCTAGAAGAAAATAGTGTCATATAGTGTCAAGTAAGTTCAGAGTTGATTCATTTCCGTTGTAAATGTCATTAATTATTATTTTAGTTAATTTATCTATATATCAGCTCTGGAGAAAACAGTGATGTCATGGTCCAGCTCAGTTCAGTTCACATACAACATTGTCAATGCAGGCAGATCAAAAACGTTGTTGAAGGGAAGTGTTCCTGGTTACGGCATCCTAGTATCCTTTAACATATGTGAAAATATAAATTGATAATGTGTTATGTGTATGCCAGGTTAAAGAGATGCGTTTTTAGTCTAGATTTAAGTCTTTTAGTCTAGAAGTTTGTCTGCTTCCCGAACAATGCTAGGAAGACTGTTCCAAGTTTAGGTGCCAAATAGGAAAAGGATCTACCGCCTGTGGTTGATCTTAATATTCTAGGTATTATCAACTGACCAGAATTTTGAGATTGCAGTAGACGTGAAGGACTATAATGCATTAAGAGCTTGCTCAATTACTGGGGAGCTAAACCATTTAGTGCTTTGTAAGTAATTAGCAAGATTTTAAAATTTATATGATGTTTAATAGGGAGCCAGTGCATTGTTGACAGAACCGGGCTACTTGCTGGTTCTAGTAAGAACTCTAGCTGCTGCGTTTTGTACCAGCTGGAGTTTGTTTATTAGGCGTGCAGGGCAGCCACCCAGTAGAGCTTTACAATAATCTAGCCTTGAGGTCATAAATGCATGAACTGCCATTTGTCATTGAGAGCATATGTCGTAGTTTAGATATATTTTTGTCATCCGGTGCCAGAAGACGTTTACATCCAGAAACACAAGGGTGGAATGCTGAAGCCTGCGGGGAAATGGCCGCGACACAACTGGCAGGATTTAGTGCAGCCTGCAGTGTGCACCCACACTCATTGGAAACGTAACAACCGGCTTTCAGCTGTATAAACAGCAATCTCTTTGAAGACGCCCAACCCTCTCACAGTGCTGTGAAAACAGCAGGTTTTGAGCTTGTGAGCTCACGACTAGGGTTGCAAGCGGCGTCACACCAACACCAGGAAAGAGGCTTCTTACTGAAGAACGCTTGTTTTAAAGTCAACACACTTAAGAGACTGTAAAAGCAGAAAAACACCTCAAGTACTCTAGTGATCATGTGCATGTGTATTAGATGTTCAGTCTATAGGTATGTAGTGTTATTTACAAAATGACCGCCAACTACCGGCCTGGCATGAATAATACAGCAGTTTTTAGTCATTTTCGCGAATCCGCATGAACGAGGATCATTTTGACAATGAGTGAGTTTACATACACGCCGATTATGCATTAGAGAATAATATATGACCCGAATATATGAATATATGAGTTTCTCTCTGACATGTTGGAAGCTTTATATAACATCACAACTGACAGAACATATGGAATACCCGAAAAATTTTATTTTTTGACGTCACTACAGGGAAATAACCCGATTAATTAATAAAGTCATGTAAACATGTTTTATTTGCGTTGTTAGTTTACTGGTTTGCATGTAAACGGGGAAAGCTGGTTATTTTTATTTGTGAATTATCAGCTTACTCTTGTGCATGTAAACGTGCTCAATGTTGTCGTCTGTACGCAAAATATACAAAGGAAAAAAACCTTTTGATTTTAGTATATTGTTTGAATCCCGCTTTCTTGATTTACAGCGAGTAACATGTTTATACCATGCCTCAGACGCAACACTATTTTGTCAAGTGGCTAACATAGCATAATCAGAAACAGCTTTTTTTGTAGTAATAGTAACACAGCATTTTCTTTACTATACAATATATTTTAATATTAATTGCGTGCCATTTAGCTACACAATAAGCATAATAAGAACAGCAAGGTAAAATGTACCAGGCTCTCGGCCCCGCCCGGCTTCATACCACAGTAATATTAATAAAACTCATATATGTATAGGGAACACATATAAACTATTAACTATGACTTTTCCCTCAATAAACTCCTAATTCACTGCTTATTAATAGCTAGTAAGTTAGTTGTTAAGTTTAGGTATTGGGTAGGATTAAGAATGTAGAATAAAGTCATGCAGAATAAGGCATTAATATGTGCTTTATAAATACTAATAAATAGCCAATATTCTAGTAATATGCATACTAATAAGCAACTAGTTAAAAGATCCTAAAATAAAGTGTTACCTAAAACTTTAATACATTAGCTCATCCATGAACATGATTTCTGCCTAAGTCCCATCGGATTGCTTTCCATCAGCTGTGGAGGTGAAGATGACAACTCCCGTGATTCCATGCTCATTCACGGTGTCATCAAGCTATGCCTTTGCTATTGTTTTGAGAAAGTGGCCTCTAGCAGCGAAACTTACATACTTTGTAAAAGATAAATGATCCATTTTCATTAAGATCTGGAAACCAATAAGACTGTACCTACAGTAGGACTGAACAAGCTTTATACTTATTTGCTTCATGTCTCCTATAATTATATTGTCTTAATTACACTTAATTTTAATTTCCGTTGTTGCTGTTTACCTTTTTTTTTCTTTGTTTGCTTGTTTGTTTGTTTATTTGTTTTGTGAAAGCTTTTACAATTATTGTAATAATGTGCTTCCTTCATGGTGAGACTGAAAAGTATTTAAAACTGATGTTATGTATTTTGTAGTACTTCATGAAATGACATTTGTGTTGTTAGATTATGGATCATGCATTGTCGACAGTCACTGTGTGTTCATGCCTAAACAAACTGTCAGATATGTTACTGAACTAACAGAGTGCATTAAGGTCAAATCACCAGATAAGGATGATGACGATTCTAGCGAGTTTGTGAAGTTCTTCCCTAGTTTCATCTGGGCTGTGAGGGACTTCACTCTTGAGCGAAAGATCGATGGCAAAGATGCGACAGAGGATGAGTACCTAGAGTTTGCTCTGAAGCTGAAAAAAGGTAATTAAAAAAAAAGTTTGACTAATTTGTCAACAGATCTTTCGCATTACTATTTTAAAATTCATATAATACGCTTTAATAATATTTGAACTGAGAGGAACTACAATATGTCTTCATTTGTTCTAGGCACATCAAAAAAAGTGATGGAGTACAACTTGCCCAGGGAGTGCATCCAAAAATTCTTCCCTTCCAGAACATGCTTCACTTTCCCATTCCCAACCGCCCCAGAGAATGTGTCTCGTTTGGAGAGTTTGGATCCTGCTGACCTTTCCTCTGAGTTCCTGGAGGTCGCAGATCGTTTCTGCAAGTTAGTCTTCCACAAGAGCCATGTGAAGAAGCTGAAAGATGGAATAACAGTCACTGGCAGAGGTGATTCAAAATCAAATCTGAAGAGTTTGCATGTACTTACAGATGACTGTTGTTCTATCCCTTTCCTAAATAATTTTGATTTCTTTCCTTCTCTGAAGTTCTGGGTCATCTGGCAAAAACATACGTGGACACCATCTCCAGTGGGGCTGTGCCATGTCTGGAGAATGCTGTGATTGCTATGGCAAACGTTGAGAATGAGGCTGCAGTGAAGGAGGGGCTTGAGGTTTACCAGAGTGGAATGGAGAAGCTGAAGGACTCCTTCCCTCTGGAACTGAAAGATGTATCCTCAGAACACCAACATCTCAGCAGCATGGCGACACAAGCCTTCATGAAGCGTTCCTTCAGGGACACTGATGGGAAGTACCTGAAATCTCTAGAGGTAGGCCATATCTCTTCACAGATTTCCAGTTTCAGTTTATTTAGAATAATGCGGTAAAAAATGTACCATGAAAACCACCAGGAGACCATAGACAGTTGTCATGAGATTCTCATTCACTGTATTGATATTTTAGTACTGAAGTACAGTGTAAAAGAACTTTTGGTAATAAAATAAAAACATTTTAAAACTGCTTATTTGCAGATCAATACATATTAAATGTCTGCACTAATCTTTCATATTGACTAGTGCATATTGAATAGAATAAACAATAAACATGGTTCATCAATCAGTACATTAAAAATCAAGTACTGTTGTATTTTTACTGGAGTAATATTTTATTAGGGTATCTTTACCTTTACTCAAGTACTTGATTTGTGTACATCGTCCACCACAGCTGTATTAAGTAAATCGAAAGTCAGTTAATATAAACATGAAAAATATATATTTTTTAAATTATTATTTATTTTAAGTGACAGACGTTGAGGGCAGAAACCTTGACCATCTCATTCTAGCTTTCAATAGCTTGTTTGCAATCACGTGATTCTGAAGATACGCGAAATTCAGATGGAAGGCAGGAAGTGAAAAGCAGAATGGACGAGGTGGAGGACGAAGTCCTTAATGTACTGGTTTAGACACTGTTACAAGAAAGGTATAAACAGAAAACATTATAAAGGTATAAACTCTTTACGTTATAAAGAGGAATGATTTTTCTACTGAATTTGAATATTTGCCTCTCATCGAGATGGTAAGCAACTTCTCCAGTGTCCGGTTGCGTAAAGCAACCTCACGTTTTTCCCTTAAGTATGAGACTTAAAAGCATAATCTCCCCTTACCTATTGGAATGACTTAAGGGTGTTGCATATAAAGTCTTTGATATAATCCCTTATACATTCTCTAAACCACTAAGGGCCAGATTTACTAAACGGGGCAAATTAGCCCGAGAGCGCAATTCTAGAAATGCGCCGATGGGAGTGGCAGTTTTGTGTGTGATCTACTGCTGACGCGCAAATTAAAGAACACAGACGCAGTTGAATCATTTATATAATGACCAACGCAATCTAACAATGTCTTGTTAGAAGACTTGGATTGAACCTGCCTGCTCCATGTAACACTTACTAAGGAAAATTACACTTAGGGTGCTTTATGCAACTGGGCTTGGACATCCTTCTACTCCAGAAAACAATTGAAAGCATACAAAACTATGGAGGCATACTACGTTTTTGTTAGTGGATGCATATGCAAGTTTTATTAACACTGGACAAAGATCACTGCACACACAAGAAACTGACACCAGTCAATTTCCTGCATTTTTTCCCCTGATGAACAACAATAAAAGCTCCTTCTCGGTTTCTCGGTTTGATCGATTAAAGCAACCATAAATGATGCAAAACATAGGCATTTCATAGTGCTAAGTCACACCTTTGAGCTTTGACTTTGACAATTTCCAAGCGGGAAATGTTCCTTTGTTCAAAAGTGGACTCATTTGCATGAGGGGAGTAAACTAGCAGTTTGTGTCTGATAAATATAACAAACATACAATGCATTCTATGAGATGGTGATGTCCACCAAAGTGTGAGTCATTAAACATGGAGTAATTTGATATGAAACACCACCTAGATGGGCTACATTATCTAACAATTATCAGACATGCATAACACTATACAATATACAGACAGCAATGTCACACAAAATGTACTGCAGAAATGCATGTTCATTCATTTGGACAGATTTGTCCACGAATTAGTGGAAAGGATTCCATTTCTGTGGACCGAATGTATGATTCTTGTGGCCTGTACTTTTCTGATCAGGCATCTCCCAAGTGTCTTTGAAATGTACACTATGTTGCCAAAAGTTTTGGGATGCCTGCCTTTACGTGCACATCAGTGTTAATTTTGACAGCAAATTTTGATTTAGTTTTAGTCGACTAAATCTACAGTTGATTTAATCAACTAAAATCTAAAGAGTTAAATTGTAATGCATTAAGTAAGCATTACTCTAACGATACACAGATCCAATACACTGATATTATAAACATAAACTGTTTATGTTCACTTAAGACAACCAACTGTACTTTACTCACGAAAGTGGACGGTTTTTGACAGTTCAAGTGCAAAAACACACGAAAGAGAGCTCAGTTCAGTACTTGTGAGGGTTTGACACACTTATCATTGAGGTACTATTATAGTTTTTGTTTAACATTTTGATTAGATATGATTTTTAGTTTTCCTGTTTTTATTGTAATTTTAGTTTTTGTGTGTATGTCTTAGTTTTTGCTTTTAAATGTCTATATAGTTTTTTTTTATTTTTTGTTTTAGTTATTTTAGTACATCAGGTTAAGCTAAAGTTTAGAAACTAGATGAAATAAAATAAGTTTACATTTTTTATTTCAGTTTATTTTAAGTAATTAATATTTTTTATGTTTTTAGGTTTAGTTAACTATAATAACCCTTATACCTGTAAAATATATTGAATAATGTGTCAAATAACATTCTTAGTCTTTCCTTCCTGTGACAGAAGATACAATAGTTTACTATGAATTAAATAGAAATTAAATTAAATACGGTTTATTGTGTAAACAAAATAACAATAATGACCAGGAACCTTCCACAGGACAGCAGTCCTGACTGGATATCTTCCCAATCGTCCCTCTCTATCGCTTTCGTCTCGTTCTTATTCGTTGACGAAAATTAGAGTAGATTTTCATCATAGTTTTAGTCATTCAAAGCGCATTTTTATTTAGTCATTGTCTTGCTTTCGTCTGTCAAAAAATGTTGTTGACGAAAATTATGGTCGAAAATTATTCATCAACGAAATTAAAACTGGTGCACATGAACTTTAATGACATCCCATTCTTAATCCGTAGGGTTTAATATGGAGTTGGCCCACCCTTTGCAGCTATAACAGCTTCAGCTCTTCTGGGAAGGCTTTCTGCAAGGTTTATGGGAATTTATGACCATTCTTGTAGAAGCGCATTTGTGAGGTCAGGCAGTGATGTTGGCGAGAAGGCCTGGCTCACAGTCTCCGCTCTAATTCATCCCAAAGGTTTTCTGTCGGGTTGAGGTCAGGACTCTGTGCAGGCCAGTCAAGTTCCTCCACACCAAACTCACTCATCCATGTCTTTATGGACCTTGCTTTGTGCACTGGTGCGCAGTCATGTTGGAACAGGAAGGGGCCATCCCCAAACTGTTCCCACAAAGTTGGGAGCATGAAATTATCCAAAATGTCTTGGCATGTTGAAGCATTAAGAGTTCCTCTCACTGGAACTAAGGGTCCAAGCCCAACCCCTGAAAAACAACCCCACACCATAATCCCCCTCCACCAAACTTTACACTTGGCACAATGCAGTCAGGCAAGTACCGTTCTCCTGGCACCGCCGAACCCAGACTCGTCCATCGGACTGCCAGACCGTGATTCGTCACTCCAGAGAACACGTCACTGCTCTAGAGTCCAGTGGCGGCGTGCTTTACATCACTGCATCCGACGCTTTGCATTGCACTTGGTGATGTAAGGTTTGGATGCAGCTGCTCGGCCATGGAAACCCATTCCATGAAGCTCTCTACACACTGTTCTTGAGCTAATCTGAAGGCCACATGAAGTTTGGAGGTCTGTAGCTATTGACTCTGCTACAGACTCTGCATTGTCTCCTGACCCCGCTCTGTGATTTTACGTGGCCTACCACTTCGTGGCTGAGTTGCTGTTGTTCCCAATTGCTTCCACTTTGTTATGATACCACTAACAGTTGACCGTGGAATATTTAGTAGTGAGGAAATTTTATTGGACAGGTGGCAACCTATCACGGTACCATGCTTGAATTCACTGAGCTCCTGAGAGCGACCCATTCTTTCACAAATGTTTGTAGAAGCAGTCTGCATGCCTACGTGCTTGATTTTATACACCTGTGGCCATGGAAGTGATTGGAACACCTGAATTCAATGATTTGGAGGGGTGTCCTTTTGGCAATATAGTGTATGTGGGGAGCAAATGGTGGTAGTTCTCAGTGGGGGGACATTGGGGACATTACAGAGTCCGCATGTTGTGAAGATTGATTTTTACAATTGTGTGTTTGATCGATCCAGATGATACAAACTGCTACTTACAATCTACATGTTATGTTTTTAGGACAACATTAATAAACTCTTTGATGGATACCTGTGCCAAAACGAGCAAGCTTCAAAGAGACGATGTGAGGATCTCTTGTCATCCCTCTCTGCACTAATGACAGAAAATCTCAAGCAGGGTTTCTATGCCAGACCTGGTGGCTATGATCTCTTCTGCAAGGATCTGGAGGACATTGTGAAGAATTATTACAGCCAGGCCAATAAAGGAGTCAAGGTCTTGTCCATATTACACAACATCAAAGTGATATATTCACATTCATCCATCATCATTGTAATTTTCCAATTGTTTTCTGTATGTGTCTGTTTTTCACAAGGCTGAAGAGGTCCTGAAGGAGTTTCTGAAGCAGAAGACTGTGGAATCAGAAGCTATTCTGCAGGCTGACAAAGAACTGACTAAGAAAGACAAAAAGATTAAGAGTGAGTGTTAAACTTTTAAATCAGAGCCTCCCTGTTTGTAAATACCAGACTCATTTGAAAGAGGTGCTGAAGGGTTTTAGTCCTTTAGGACACTAAAGAACATGGAGACAAGAACAAGATGATGTAGCAGCTGTTTTTAAAGGACCAAGAATATGCCATTATCATTATAAATTAAGATAAATGTGATCAAAATAATCACTCTTCTGGCTTTATTTTAATGGTTCTAACTCGTATAAGGCCAGAATTACTTTAGCAAATGCATGGGCGTCGGAAGCAAAAAAAATGTGGGTAGGTCCTCCCCCAGAATAATTTCACTGGAGCAGATGCCAGTTACTGTATTCTGGTGCCTTTTAATTAAACAAGTAAAGGCAGGCTCACAATACACATCTTTTGGCTAGATTTTGCTGTCGCAGACAGATTTACAAGACCCGCGACAACCCCCGGATCGCTGCCAGATCGGCGACAAGCAGGTCAGTAACATGATCTGAGCCGTCATACATGCTGCGATATTTTCAAAGCAGTTTGATATTATCGCCATGTGATCTTGTGTGAGCGATGAAACAACATAAACAACATATCCGCTTAAACCATAGTCATTTTATTGTTATTGATGTTTGCAGCGCAATGTTTGCAGCGGAAGGGTGATGGTGATGGTGAAAACTAAAGGGTTTTTTTTCTTGTCAGTTATAGCTTGATAGATCTAGCATTCTGCCCACTTTGAATCGGACACAGAAATAAATTAGTTTGTAAGATTACGTTTATTTGAATAAATGAATTATAGCATTTATTTGAATTGAGAGAGAGAGAGAGAGAGAAGAGTTTGAGTTTTAACAAAACGTCTCAGGTTACGAATGTAACCAGGGTTCCCTGAGAACAGGGAACGAGACTCTGCGTTTGCAACGCTATGGGGAAACGTCACGTGACTCGGTGTTCGAAAGCCAACTATCCAATAACTCCAAATCCTATTGGCCGGCGACAGCCTGTGACGTCATACAGGCGCGACCCGGAAGTATAAAAGAGGCGCCTGGGGAAGCAGTCATTATCCATCGTCTTGAGGGACTGTTCAGCAGGCAGCCCGATGTATGGCAAGGAAACGCAGAGTCTCGTTCCCTGTTCTCAGGGAACCCTGGTTACATTCGTAACCTGAGACTTTCCCTTTCGAAAGGGAACTTCTACTCTGCGTTTGCAACGCTATGGGGAACGATATACCCACGCCGCCATGCTTGAGGAGAATGCCTGCCAAGAAAAATGGCTGAGACAAAGGCTCCAGAGCAGTAGAAACTGCTTGGCAACTCTCCCTCGGGTCACACCAGGCTGTCAGTGACAGCATTCCCTTCGGCCAACAGCCCAAGCTGAACTCCACGAAGGACCTCCTCAAAGGCCCTACGGAAGGTGCTAAGGCGTCTGGAACCAACCTTTCTAGAAGAAAAAGTGGTCCCTTCAAGGGAATGTGGCCAAGGAACCAAAGGGAACCTCGGCCAGTCACTAGAGGGGAACGAAGTCACCCCCAAAGCCACCAGGGAGGCCGACCTAGTCTGACCTGAGACAAACTCAGTCTGGGCCAACCCTGTCTGAATACAGAGCCTCCTAACACGCATTCTGCACAGAAGATAGTAAGTAAGAGTGAGTGCAAAGAGGGAAGTACGAAACTCACCTAACAGGTAGACCATGCGATGGGCACATACTCATGGAGGCCGAAAGAGGCCTACAGCATGATAGAGTTAAGTGAATAACAGAAGTCAAACAGAAAGTGGCCCGGCTTTCTTTCCGGGGTAGAAAGATGACTTCAATGGCAGCCTAAGAGGCTGCAAAGTGCCCACATGACAATCCACCCAACACGATCCACCGAGCAGTGTACTCAGTAAAAACACCTGTTCTTCTCCCAAACAATAGACGCATAGGGTGTGCGAACCCTCCATTAAAAACCTCGGGCATGGATCCACACACTTCCTGAAATGTTTCTCTTTGCCCTCAGACATAACAGAGACATACTCTATGAAGAGTATATTCGATAATGGCAGTCGACACAAACAGTCCCAAAAGACGATGAGATAATGACTGCTTCCCCAGGCGCCCCTTTTATACTTCCGGGTCGCGCCTGTATGACGTCATAGGCTGTCGCCGGCCAATAGGATTTGGAGTTATTGGATAGTTGGCTTTCGAACACCGAGTCACGTGACGTTTCCCCATAGCGTTGCAAACGCAGAGTAGAAGTTCCCTTTCGAAAGGGAACTTTATTTTACCTTATTTAAAGGGTCACTTTTACAGTAAAGTAAAAGAAATATTAAATATAACAAAAATAACCATATTTTACATAAAACAATATGGTACTTTTAGCTGTAAATAAATTAAAAAATACTCCAAAAATAATAAATAAAATGCATAAATTGATAGTTTTTATTTTATTGAAGATAGTGATATAACATTTATTTAAAAAAAAAAAGGGTTAAAGCTTGAGGGTTAAAGCCCTCTATATTATCCATAAAACTAATATTTATACTCTAAAAATATTCTAGCTCTGACAGTATATTTAAAAAACACAAGAGCATCAATATTACTGTTTTCAGTTTTCCTTGTTCGTGTTGCATAAATTATTTTTCTTAATTTTAACTTAAGAACTCAAAATAGACACAAAGCGTTAACAGCAATAATACTGTGCAATATTCTCCACTGAATATCTCCAACCCCTTTGGTCAATGGTGGCTTATAAATTACTTCCCACTTTGGTATTGCTTCATCTTTTCCTCCTAAATATTTTCTCCAAGGTGTAACTATCCTATTTTTTTTGTGCATTAATGTTTTTTTTCTTTTTTCTGTTAGTTCTACAGTACTCGTTTTGATTCCACAGACATTTTGCGCAGCATTTTCTATCACTTAATTTTCTCTAGTTGTATTACTACCTTGAGTTTCTCTCGTGTCTGAATCCTGGTCTCTTTTTTTCAGACCAAGCTCTTACTAAATGTCCTTCTTTGCCACAACTAAAACACTTCATTGTTTCAGTCATGACAAAAATTACAGTCGAACCCATCAATCGTGAGTTTGAACGATACATTCAACTCTTTAATTCCTTGCTTCAACACCATAAACACATGTTGTCTAAACGACACGGTGTGCTTCAAAAATGCAGACTTACATCCTACTGGTACTGAAACAAATTGACCGTATTGTGACCGCTCACGTTCCAGAACATCATCCTTGATAAATGGTGGGACATTTGACACAGTCATTTTCTTTGCTGGATTGACAAGGGGAAAAACGGTAGTAGGTGCGTTTTTTACTACAATCCCTTGTTCAACAATCTTGTTCACCTTCTCAACTGAGTCTAAAGCCCGGGATACACTGCACAAATTTTGGCTGTCCCAGACGAAAGATTGCCATTGTGAAACAATCGTGGTGATTTCTGTGATCGTGGCTAACTCCATTTATGTTAACTCCATTTATTAAACGTGCTTACAGACACATTTTGTTGCAGATATGGATATTTGAAATCAATGACAGGTTAGAAAATGCGCATTCCAGGTTTCCCCTTTAAAAATCATTTTCAGGTCTCAATGTAATTGTAATGTTATATAATTTCAAAAACATTTGTCAAAAGAACAAATTAGGTGGTAAACCTTGACAAAATGTGATTTGTAATAGTTTAAAAGGGATTTTAAATGACAAAACCTTGAAAAACCTTGAACTATATTAGTGGCTTTCTACTGCCATCTGGTGGCACCAAATGACAGTTTCAAGCAATTTACTAAGGAAAACTATCGTTGGTCTCGGCAAGGTTTCAGGAGTCTACGGACATGACTCCCTTGAAAATAAGTTGACCACACTCAACGTTATATACATTTTCAGCCAAAACCATTAAAAATGTTTTTGTTTTTTTCTAAAGCTTTTTAACATTTATGGCGCCAACTATGGTCCGATCTCCATAAAAGTTGGCATGCTTCTTTAGAGTCATATGTTGCACATGCTCAGTTAATTTCGTGAAGTTCTGAGTTTTCATTTAAGATTTATAGGCTTTTGAGTATATTTTGCCATGCCCCCTTTTCTAAATGACAGTGTTATAGTGACCCAAAAGGTAAAGTTCAACTTTTTTTTGGATAATCATTGATCTAGAGCGTCCAGAGAATTGTCCTGCACTGGTTTTGTTCCGATCAGGTTATAAAACTTGAACTAAAGCTTAATCCTGGCTTAATCGAAGCCCTGTCTGTGAAACTTAAAGTTGCGGGCAGCGTTGGTAACACATTTCTGTGCTCTTGAATGTTTCTGTGTGTGCAGCGCAATCACCACTCTCTTTGTGCGACTGACGTATGTGTGTTCGCACTTCAATGAAAACAGCGCATTAATAAAGAACAATGATTATACTGACTTGGAACTACCTGGACTCTGAATGAGCCAAGTGGAATGGATTTGTGGAAGCAGCAGCATGGATGTCAAGGCTACCTGTAGCTAAAACGTGGAATGGAGTTTAATTTATTAGGGGC
The DNA here is from genome assembly GCA_037101425.1 of Elopichthys bambusa. Lineage (NCBI taxonomy): Eukaryota > Metazoa > Chordata > Actinopteri > Cypriniformes > Xenocyprididae > Elopichthys > Elopichthys bambusa. Next base: position 25,043,073 of record CM074454.1, read on the forward strand.
ATTCCTCAAGTGGAATGGATTTGACTGGTGGCGCTCTGAAAAGTGAACAGACATATGCACGGTAAAAGTGAGTGGGTCCAATATCATTGGTCTTAAAAAGTGGGTGGGTCTTCTTGTCCCACCCATATACAATGGTTCCGACACCCATGAGCAAATGTCAAAACTGTACATTAGCAAAATTCTGTTATGTTACTGAAAGTGCACCAATGAAAAGTATTTTAGTAAAATATTTCTATTTTAATAATATAAGTGTTCTTCTTGAAGTGTCCATTAGTATGTTTAGAAGCATTTACAGAAAATTTAGTAGTGTATTTCATTATAGGACAATGAATTGTATTTAAAACCTGCAAATTCTATCTTATCCTTTAGAGTAAAACAGAGCCCTTAATTTCATAGTTTGAGTCTATTATCTATTTTTGAATAATCGGTTTCCCTCTTTCTCTTTTTGTCAATGAATGACCAGAGGAAATAGAGAAAGCAGCCCTCCTGGAGCAGGAAATCAAAGCTAAAGAGGAGAAGCAGCGACAATTCATAGAAAAGATGGAAGCAGAGAAACAGAGTAATGAAGAGAGGATGAGACAGATGAAGGTGAAGATGGATGAAGAGCTGAGGCTCCAGAGAGAGGAGGCTAAGCGTGCCATGGACAGTAAACTGAGGGAGCAGGCTGCGCTGTTGGAGAAGGGCTTTAAGGATAAGGCAGACAGGATGAGCCAGGAGATGGAAGAGTTCAAGAAACAGAATTCTGAAGCCGAGAGTAATAGAGCTAGAGAGTTTGCAGTGCTGTTAGAAAACTCCGAAAGGAGACATCAAGAGTTTATGACTTTATTGTTGCACCAACACAAAGAACAGATGCAGATGAGAGAAGAAGAGAGGAAGGCACGTCACAAGGACTCGTCCTGTTTCTTGATGTAAATGCTTTAATTCAATAATATGTGATATATATCAAATGTGATATTGCATTTATGCAACAGTTTGACAGCACAAATAAAAAATAACAACGGATTGTCTTTACACTCTTTTGTGAGGAACTACTTCCTTCCGCCACGGATTCCAATCTCAAGTTTAACAGTGGAGCTCAAGCCTCCATTACTAGTTTTGTGTCCACTGTAAATGACCTATAATCTATCATAATTACATTTAACAGTGTTTAACAATTTGACTAGTGACCAGTGTTGCCAAACCCCTCTCTCAGGAAATCTCTAAACCTACCATCAAAAGTCTCAAAAAAGTCGTCAAATATGAAAAAAGTAAATTCAGCTCTGCATATGTGCATTTTATATATATAAAACTCATATATTCACAGCACTCATAGCTTCATTGGGATTATCTTTATCCTCATATGATGCTATTGTCCCAGCTTTCTCAATTACACCACGTGGAAGACTGTAATTCCAACAAGATTTGTCACAAGCCAAAAGTCCATATCTTATGTGAAGAATGGAGTTCACAGTTCTGAGAGCTAGACGATTCCGGAGTTTGTTTTTTACAATGTTTAACTGACTGAAGTCTCTTTCCACGTCTGCATTACTGTATGGGAGTGTCAGCACTGTCAGAGTTAGGTTGCATAGCTCTTTAAAAGGATTGTCACCTGCTGCGTCTCTGTACAAATGAACTTCACTTGTCCATAGCATCTCAATTTTCTCAATTTCTTCTGGCGATGCCACGAATGCTTCAGCCAACTCAACAATTGAAGGTTGAGGGAACTAGTGATGTCCCGTTCACGAACGAATCGTTCTTTTGAACTGGTTCTTTTCAGTGAACCGGTCGAACCAAACCAACATCCCGGAGTTATTCAGTTACTCAAACAGTACACTGACTTATATCAGCTGCTCGTGCTCATCATCAGCAGGTTGAGTGAGCATGCGCGGCCTGTCACCGTTTTCGTTCTCGAGTCAAGAATCGGTTGCAGCGGTTTTTGGATCACCAGTACACAACCGAGAACTACTTCTTTCGGACATGTCCGATGAGCTGGGGCGCGCTCAAGCGCAAGTTTTGCTACGGTTTCCGGGTTGAACAACATGTTTCCTGGAAACGGTGTGCATCAGGGTTTGAGATACGTTTTCTCTTGTTTGGTGGGTGTGACACTGATTTCATTTCATTGTTTGAATTCGTGACTCAATGACTCACTCATTAAGACAGTTACCTGCCGCCACCTACTGGCAGTTTAGTTTCATGTTTAAAGGTATCATTCTTTCCGACATTTCTTATTTGTATATTCCAAAATATTTAAAGCATTCTCATAACATTTTTAAATGCAGTTGCAATTTTTCAGTGTAAATGATTTAATTTGACTGGTAACAGTCCTATAGTGTCTTATTACACTAATTTAATTTATTGATCAAATTTAAGAATTTAAAATTAAAGATGAAGCATATATTTAATAACAGGGGGAAAATGCCCTTTATAAAAGGTACAAATATCATAAACATGCAGATTTCACAGACGTCACAACACTGATGCTTCAGAATAAATTATATTTACAACAGACGAATTTACTCGTCTGAAGGACAAGCGGCTTAATGTTGAACTGTTTTAATATATTTTACAAAATAAAATTTTCCTGTGATGTTAAAACTAAATTTTTCAGCAGCCTACATCCAGTTGTCACATGATCATTCAGAAATCATTCATTTGTGGATGGAGATCAGTGATTTCTGCTCAAGAAACATTTCTTATCAGTGTTGAAAACAGTTGTATATATTTTTGTGTAAATCGAGAATTTTTTTCCAGGATTCTTTGAACAGAACTTTCAAAAGAGCAGCATTTATTTGAAATAGATTTTCTTCATGTAACCACGTAAAAGTCTTTACTGTCACTTTTGATCAATTTCATGCATCCTTGCTAAATACATTTTTCTTTTTCAAAACAATAAAAAGAATCTTACGTTTTATAAAACAGAAAAAAAATCACCAATTTTAACCACATCACAGAGGATTATGAATCCTCTAATAAAATAAATCAATCCCCTCAGGTACCAGTAGATCTTTGTCTGATCTCCAGTCTTCTGGTTCTTCTGCTCCTTCCACCATCTTGCATTATGGATCCATGATTTAACAGGAGTTTCCACTTCGGAAGCTGTGGCCTGGCCGCTTTTTGTGAACAATTGAAACATTAAAGATTAATAATAAGAGTTTTGTTTTCCCAGCATTTCAGGAGTTTTCAAACCATCTTGAAAAGTTTATGTCCACACCTGATCAATCTCACCTGCTTGTGACTTTCTAGTCAGTAAACCAAAAGAGCTCAATTAGCTTGTTCAGGTGTGTTGGACCAGGGTTGGTGCTAAAGTCTGCAGGACAATGGTCCTCGACGGCCAGAGCTGCAATATATTCTGAACATGACTGTTCAGAGATCCAGATTTGACTGCTAGATCGATCACTTACAACAGTGGTGTCCAGTCCTGGTCATGGAGGACCAACATCCTGCACAGTGTAGCTCCAACCTGACTGCAGTTCCTGGTCATCCTGAAGACCTGCCTGTAGTCAGTAATCAGGACTAGATGGCAATAAATACTGAAAAGAGAGAGGACAAACAACATTTTAATGGTATAAACCCAGTTTAAAACTTTTATTCATAAATATGTACAATGACATCTGAGAATGTGACATATGAAACCACAGTACTGTCAGATACAGCATTTGTTAAGTGGGTGAGGATCATTTCATTTAAAAAAGTTGATACCCAAAAGATTAACAGATAACAAGCAAAATGTTTATGAAAATATAGTACAATCTACGATGCAAAAAACTGAGAATGTGTCAGACAGTGAGTCGAATACTTACAGAGCAGAACCAGTGATCTGATTACACACAAGGAAGAGGGAGAAAAAGAAACGAGAATTAATATTTCAGGCAAATATTGCTCTGTATGGATGAACGTGCTGATGAAATTTATCTTGAATGTATACATTATTACATTAATATTTAATGTGAATTAAAACATTTAGGCCATGAAATTATATATTTTCATAATTAAATATTACAGATGGTTGATTTCATTTAAAATACACAGGCCAATGAGTTTTCTCTCTCTCTCTCTCTCTCTCCCAGAGCACGCGCCAGCTTGTGCGTGAGACAACGCGTTCAAAGTTATAGGTGTGCAATCTTATTTTTAGGTCACGTTAACATGATAGCAATATAAAAATACAAATCACATGTATAAATATATGATTTGCTGTCTGAACTGTCAGCGCACAGTGTTTATCGATGTATGAACGGTCATAAAATCATATGTAACCAGATTTAATGTAGGCCTCATTTACGTTGCTATTTAAAACTTTAAAACATACATGCCCAGCCATTATGCCTAGCTCGGTGTGGTTCGCTAAAATAGCAACAGGAAAACAATAATAAATAAAATTAACACCAAAATGGATGTAAAACAATTCAAGGCAATGAATTCATGCAAGTACATATGTTACAATCAGATTAAACAAGATTCATTTTAGTTAATTCATTCATTACCATTTTCATCTGTTAAACTAATTTTAATAAAAAAAACTATTTAAAAAAAGCTTATAATTTAAAAAGCTTATAACTGGGCGGTATACCAGTCGAATCCTGAAATAGATTTTCGGTGACACTGGATTACATGAATATTCATGAGTTTCCTGTTTTGTGTTAAAGCGCCACTGAAAATTTTAGTGTCTAATGCTACACTGTTGGAGAGATTTTTAAAAAAAAGTGTTTATGAATTACACAGACTGCAAGCGTTTAAAAATGAAAATAACGACAATTTACAAACATATGATATCATGGATCATGAACCGTTATTATTGCTCCATCTGCGTACATATTAATGATCCCGACTGTTGCGTCACAGTCAGTGTTATGTTGAGATTCGTCTGTTTTTCAGTGGTCTTTTGCACAAAAGAATATTACATAAAAAGGAGGAAACAATGGTGTTTGAGACTCACGGTATGTCATTACCATGTACTGAACTCTTATTATTCAATTTTAAATTCTAGGGCACCTTTAAATGGAAGCATGCTTTCCCTCAAACACATGACCGGTGGATACAGGACATTTTCTATTGTATTGGGCTTGAAAAGTTAAGATGCTCGCTTGCTGGTTCACTTAAATCCTTGTACAAGAACTTCTCTAAATGAATATTTACTAAAAAAAAAACACTAAACAGTTGTGAGAAAATGAGATTTATAAGCTAGTGTGATTCAGATGATCGTTTGCTCCTTATCTGTTGCTGGTTTCCATAACTTTTTTTAGTTAAAAATTATCTAAAATAAATTTTTGAGCAAGTACATTACCAGCCAGTGTTCAAAACTATTTCCTTATCCTAGCTTGATTCACAACGGTAAGATGTAATAATGTTTTATAATAAGAGCAGTACTGGTGGGTTTCTGCTGGAAATTCAAGCATGTAGCCGTTCGTCTTTGCGTCATTACGTCACATCTGTAAACAGAAAGGAAGGAGTCCCAGCTAGTGGGCTATATCATTTGAGGATGCTGCATGTAGTGGATCATTTATAGCCTTTTCTCACAGCAGCTGGAATAATTAAATAATTAATTATCATTTTGATGGCGGATTGTAATCCAGAAAGGACCAAATGACAGTCAGTGACAACTGGAGATTCAGTAGTCGAAAGCAATATACTTCGGACTGCGGAGTGGCTACAGAAATTGAAATCTACAGGTAACGCTAATACACACTAAATACACGGTCACGCAATGCTGATGTTGTTAACATTAACAATTTGAGAACAAAGTATAACAGTAATAATAATTTGCACGGTTTGGCATGATCCGAGCTAAGCGATTGTTAGATTTAATCACCACTGGCAGTGCGATTTATTGTAATGTTTTTTCCTTCAGTCAGAACAAAAGTGGCAGACATGTTACTTACTTGTTCAGATGACATTTTCCGGTGAAAATTCTTACGTTGGTCATACTTCCAAGACATAGAATCTGTGTTTCCGAAGAGATTCATCCGCGCTGAGGAGCCGTGCCGACGCACAACGCACGTAACGATAATCATTCCGCATATAACTGCAGTTGCAGGTTTTAAACAGAGATGGCGATGAAGAGGCAAAACTACGGACTGCAGCGTTAAGTTCACTTAAGACGTTATTTAACTCATTTAAGACTGTTCTTATGAGGATACTCGACAAAACGGGTATTTTGGCATAATTCTGTGCGTTATTGTTTGTTCAAGCGCGAAACAGAACTCGATACGGTCGCACATCTTTCTGTGCACACGAGTCGAGGTTAGGTTTATTTCAAGCCTGAAAAAGACGTCACTTTGCAACCACATTTAGACTTAAAATTGACGTCCTTTCACTTTTCAACCAAATTTTAATGTGGTTTAGATGTCTGGCAAAGTTGTCTTTTCAACCATTTTTTGCTGGGTGGGTTCTAACTTCAAAAGCATTTAAAAAGAATGACTTCAAGTCATAAAAACAAATATAGTGTGTTCATGTAAGTGTCAGGCATGATGCACACCTTTTAGATTTTTTAAATATTTATTAAAATGAATAAGGGCCCATATGGTAGTGAAAAAATAGCAATATTTACACATGATTTGACAGTTTATTTCTATTAAATATCAAAAATCTAAAAGGTGAGCATCATACCGGTCACCTACATAAACACTTTATGGCGGATTTATGATTGTAAGTCATTCTCTTCACATGATATTGAGCTTTAAATGATGGTATATTGTGTGTATAAGCATACAGTAGTGAAATACATAGCAATTTTTACATATGATTTGACAGTTTATTTTATTAAATATCAAATCTAAAAGGTGTGCATCATGCCCGACACCTACATGAACACTTTACAGTTGGTTTCTCTTCGAATGCTACTGAAGTTGGAATCCTGTATCGTATGACTTTGGAAACAGTCCTTATGTTTGCGTATATAGAATGTCCAACGGCAAGCCAACTTTATGCCAGTATTTCACTGGGAAACACTTAGGGCCAGATTTACTAACGGCTTGCGCCAGCGCAAACCCTCTTTTGCCGTTAAAAAACTAAAGACACGCAGTGCAAAATTAGTGCTGAAAAGGCGTGGACTTGTTGTTTTTGCGGCTGACCTTATTGCATGTGCATTTGTAGGAGTTTCCCTTTCAGACGCAAAATTTATGGGAGGAGAGTATTTAAATGAATCACGCAATGCAATATTTGTGCTCGTCAATTTACTGGTATTTGCGCCATTATTTAATGCCCAAAAAAAGCATGTCTTAACCCGTTTTGCGACATGGCTGCAATTGTTGCTGCTAGGAGGAGACACTGCAGAGAACAGAGCGAGTGGTAGAAGCGAGAAAATATTTTCCAATCATTAATTTCTTTGGAATGCTAGAGAAAGACATTGTCCGAACATATAGTTTGCCAAGCCATGTTGGCTTAAATACGTTTTTAGTGAATGAATGATTCTCTAGCTGTTGTTTGGATCTTCGTTAACAGCCGCTAGCGGCACCTGCTGGTGAGGACGACTAACAGCAGATGGAGATCATGCATCGGCAATCTACTGCTTTTCCTGCAGTTCCCGGATGTGCAGTGTCGAATTTGAACCATTGAATTTGTGGAACCAAATATGTAAAGTGTATTTTAGTTATGAAATGTGTGTGAAATGTTCTGAACTGAAATGTTCACAGCTTAAACATACGACCATGTTGAATTTCAGCCCATAAAAATACAATGCATTAAAATGCAAGCACGGTTAATGCAATGTATTTTTTCAATTAGTAGTGTAATTCAACTAGCTTTTTATTTCAAAAACATTTGGCATTAATAAACTTCCATAGGTTTCACTGTTTGAATAACTCTGTTTTCAGCATTCTCACAGCGAGTGTCATGGCGGATGAGCAAACCCACCATATTTTTATAGATACTACTGTTATTGTGAAACAAAATGTTGTTTAATTGTAGTTGTTTAGACTTCAAATATGCGATTTATATGTAAACATTTGAAAATTTGTTTAGATGCTTTCAGAGCTGTGAGCGGCCATTCAGCACTCGTGTACCCTGAGAACAGTTTCATCTCGGCCAGTTCATCAGGAATTTGCTGCTGGCTCTTATGTAGGTAGTGTTAAAACATGAGGTATAATTCATTTTGGGTATATCAAAAGGGCAATTTAGTCTTATTAATCTATTACTTCCAGAGCTAATAGATTTGGCTTAGTTAAGGGCTGTAATAAGTTTCATAACTTTATATTTACATACTAGAGCTGCTTTTGTAGGTTTGACTGAACTGTTTGCTTGTGTTTATTTCCTATTGTACAGCTTCTTTTACTGTTATAATGACTATTGTTGATCATTTAAATATTCTTGTTCAATAAACAATATTTTATATAAATAACAGAAAAGGTCCATTAGTGTCAGTGATTGTGATTTCAGTGAAAGTTACATTAATACGGCATTAGATTTTACTTTAAACAACGCCTTACAAGATGCAACTGACATTGACTTGCGCTGTCATGGGAAATCCTCTTAAGTGTTAAAAGGACAAAGACAAAGATCGCTTTCCTCAGTGGACATTCAAACTGATTTTGTGATTATGAATACAAGATTGACCTGAAGAATATCAGCTAAATGCAGGTAATTGCAGGTAACAAGCTCTCTCTCATAATACTACTCTACATAATACAATGAGCTTCAATGAAGCAACTCAGCGTTCCTTCGTTACAAGCTCTAAAGTGATATTTTTTTTAGAATTGTCAACTTGAAATTTGAATCTGTAGTAGAAGGAAGTGGGTCCTCACAAAAGAGGGTTTTTAAAGACACTCCATTATCTTTCTTATTTACACACTTGTGCCATTGAACTGTAGATAAACGCAATATCGTAATTGTAGTTGTGCAATATGGCTGTATATTATTACCTATGGCCGAATCACAGCTGTGTTGATATAGAGCCATATCGCATGGCTACGAGTGTGATATTGCTTATATACGGCAGGATCACAGCCGTGCTGATATACAGACATGCAAGTCCATATAAAGAGTATGCAGTCCGTATAAACTGTGAATGCTCTGCATACCCAAGCCATTCGTGGACTTGCCATTTAGTATTAACACTCTAAATTACTAATAATTCTCTTGTCTGATGTATACTGTACCATAAAGCTTACATGATCATTTTTTTTTATTATTATTTGTGTAACAACTTTTTGATTTTCTTCAAATTTGCCACTTGTCAGCTAAACCTCTGTTAATTTTCAGTTAGAACTTTTGTAGACGTATGAAAGAAATAAGGTCAAACTGGTTTGTAATAAGTGAAGATGGTGCTGTTTTTGGAGTTGTTTAACCATCCTCCGGTGAGATCTTGTTGTCAAAAGTTTGCGTTTTCAGGCCCCCAAAATGCCGTCGTCATGTAAATGAACAGCCAAAACACAAACAGTTTTCCGTTTTTACTTGAAAATGGTGTTGTGTTAACAGCCCCTTAATGTGTTCTATTATTTGCAGTTGATTTAATCCAAGGTTGTGTGGCTGTAATTCGGTTTTAGATGCGGTTCTCTTTTTTTTCTGTTCTTGTTCCTCTTCAGTGATTTTGTTTGCTGAATGCTCAATCATCATTTAATTAATCACTTAATTATCTCACTTACTCCAGCACTGCTTCATTGTTACTTTTTTACATTCTGTGTAGTGGTGTTCATTTAACACTGAGGATTCTACAAGCTTCCATTATCTGCTATCACATGTTTTCAAGTAAGCAGTTGCTGATTTTGAAAGTGAAACCAGTCATTGGAAGGGGGTGCAAGTCAGCCAGAGAGAATAGCCAGAGAGATGCTGAGAGACCAGTATCATCCCCTAACTCACTCTAGACCAATAAGCATCAAGGGGGCTGGACCTAAAGGTGTGTCTAAGATGTAGGGGAATATATATATATAAGCCTCTACATCATATATGCATTACAGCTTGGAGACTGAAGTGACTGAAGCAAAGTAAAAAGCTAAGGGAAATTATCTGAACGAAGTAAAGTGATCAACTAACCAAGTGAGGTTATCAACTACTGCATTGTACACTAATACACTGCAGTTACTTAAAGGATTTTAAATGTGCGTATCTGTTCAACAGCTGTATTCTCCAGTGACCATGGACAAACCAGTGTGCTTCATCGACACGGAGTCCGATGGGAAGCTGTGTGTGCAGCAGTCAGCTCTACAGATCCTGCAGAAGATCCAGCAGCCAGTGGTGGTGGTGGCTGTGGTGGGTCTCTACCGCAGCGGGAAGTCCTTCCTGATGAATCGCCTCGCAGGAAAACAAGCAGGTTAGACCCACACAAACAACGGTGATAACATCCAGAAGCTTAAGACCTCATTTGAATGCATATAAGCTATGATGTGTGTGTGGTTTATCAGGGTTCGCGTTGGGCAGCACTGTTGAGTCCAAGACGAAGGGCATCTGGATGTGGTGTGTGCCTCACCCCGATAAAACAGAAACTACTCTGGTGCTGCTGGACACTGAGGGACTCGGAGACGTGGAGAAGGTGATGTAACCGCTGCCAAAACACAATAAGTAGCATTAAATGTCAATAAAATTTTAAAGAATCTAAGAATACTGTGACTGTTGGAGCAGAGATACCCTTATTCAGATAATATTGCTATGTTAGCAAATGTCAGCATGTTGTTGGCTTTTCAGAATGAACATGTATTCAATTAATAGTTTGCTGTAAATAGGAGGCAGGGAATGTAAAGACACTTTCCTAATTGCCATGCACTTTGTTTACTAACTTAACTAAATAAAAAATGGATTGAAACAATGCATTTAATTAATATGGATTTCAGACACGTGTATCTGTTAAAATTAGGGTTGGGTATCTTTACTGGTGCCTAAACTGATACTTAAAAAAAAAAAAAAAAAAGCCACAAAATGATGGTAGAAGACATTAAAGAACAGCTTTTTTTATTGAAAAAAAAAAAAATCTTTATATTGAACAATATGTTAAAAGTTTATAGTAATTTTAAATATATAAATATAAGTAAATACAAAACACAAATTCACAATAAAACTTAAGCCACCTAACCCAACTACAATAACTTAAAGGATTAGCTCACTTTCAAATAAAAATTAGCCCAAGCTTTACTCACTCTCAAGCCATCCTAGGTGTATATGACTCTTATTTCTGATGAACACAATCAAAAAAAAAATTAAAAAAAATTAATAAATATCCTGACGCATCCAAGCTTTATAATGGCAGCAAGCGTTACCAAACGAGTATGAGCTGAAGAAAGTGTCTCCATCCACATCCATCCATCGTAAACACATGCCACACGGCTCCAGGTTAATAAAGGCCTTCTGAAGTGAAGCGATGCGTTTGTGTAAAAAAATATCTGTATTTAACAGGTTATGAAGTAAAATATCTAGCTTCCGCCAGACCGCCTTCCCTATTCAGCTTATGGAAAAAGCTTAACTAGGCTTCTGGAATGATGGACATAATTACTTGTAAATGATGATAAAATAATTAAATAAATTACTAGTAATAATAATAATAATAGCAAGAGTAATATATGGTATTATTGTTATGGAGTGACTGAGATGAGAGGCGTGCGGATCCATATGCAAAGCCTTTTTATTTACAAAACGTGCTCAGAACAGGCAGGGGTCTAATAAAGGCAAACAGGTTTGATATGGACAAGACAGAGCATACCAGGGACAGGCGAGGGTCAACAAACGGAGATGTAATATGTAATATCTAAATCAAACTTTAATATCCATGATGTCCAAAACGTCAGTTTTTCATAAATACAGTATTTGTCTCTGAGATGGAGTGGAGTTGAATAAAATCCTAAAGTACTGTACTTTAAATTTAGACTTAAATACAGAGTTTAAAATAAATGTTCACAGTTAACGTTACATTTAACATAAGAAATAAACAAGGTTAACTAATAGTTGCTAATGATATAAAAGTGACATTATACAGTTTAACCATACATATTTTACCTGTTCATATGGTCTGGTGTCCCATCGTTGGCGGCACTGAAACATGTCAGAACCTAATAGAAAGTCATAAAACCTTTTTGCATCCATTTCCCTTTTTAAACTCACAAACGTCAGCTGTCACGCAGCTGCTAGGCCATGTAACGACACTCGGCTCATTGTTGCCACGTCTGAAATTGGGCTACTTTTACATTGTTGCCTTGATTACGCAACTTTTGGGATGGTTTTTGGTTTTCGAAGGGTACAACTGATGGACACTTCAGGCCCCCATGATCTTTTGCACAGGGAAGTTGTTTGACGTCACAGAATGGGCCCTTTGAAGTGGCCAGTTTTGAGCACTTCGGTTTGGAACGACCCTTCAACATGGCGGCCATGATTGTTTTCACTCTGAAGTGCCCTTCGGAGGGCGATATATCCCGTTTGGAACGCACCGTTTGAAGGCTGCAGACCCTGAATTGGGACACAGCCTGTGTGTGCAGTGAAAAAGTCTTAATGGTGAACGGGTGACCTCTGGTGGTGAGTGGACAGAAATGGCAGCCGCAGGATATGTGACAATTATAACATTTAATCTTTGCTAATTATTATATAAGTGCTTCATGTTTAAGCTATTTGACTACTGTTATAGTGAAATATTACAGTGACGGCAGTGTAAATGCTTACATTTTATTGTACAGTACTAGCCAGTATTTTAGATTACACGAGTTGTGCATTATGCAATAAAATAAATCAAACGACAAGAAAAAGGTGGATTTTTTAGGCGGTACAGTGATATAGCCTATAGTTTTCTAACACGTGGATTTATTTAGCCTATTGTTTAGCCTATTGTGACCAAATTACTGTGACCTCATTATTTAAAAAATATGATCAGATGATTTCATACGATTTGGAAAAATGAAGAAACGAAAAAAAAGTAGGCTAAATGGTAGCCACAATTTAACTACAACAATGGAATTAAAACGCAGGGACAAAATAACCTAATAAAACATCCTCATGTTTTAACTAAAGTGAATGATTAATAAAACATGCTTGTGAGTTGATTACTTTTTTCCCCCATGTGCGGGTCTCTGTAAATTGGCCTAAACATTTTCAACACAGGCCTTCATAAAGACTGGGGACAGTTAAACTTATTATTTATTGCAGATTTGCACAGAGAGTTCAGTGTTTGTGTTTCCTGTGTGACGGGATGGAAAAAAAGACGATGCAGAGTCAGTAAAATGGTTTGAACGTGCTTGGTCTATAACGAATTCAAAAAGACATAGTTATTACAGCGAAAACTCCAGTTAAGTTTCATCATTATTTTATGTTGTGTTAGTTTTATATATATATAAAATATATATATTTTTGCGTCAGTTAAGCTTTTTCTGTAAGTTGAATAGGGAAGGCGTAGGACGTAATGTAAGCTTTGTGGACTGCAAGAGTTTTACAGTTTCTTTGTAAGATGAATAAGGAAGGTGGTCTGGCGGAAGCTAGATCTTTTACTTCATAATTTGTTAAATATGGATATTTTCTTTTACACAAATGCATTGCTTCACTTGAGAAGGCCTTTATTAACCCCCCGGAGCCATGTGAAGTACTTTTATGATGGATGGATGTGGATGGAGTCTCTTTCTTTAGCTCATACTCGTGAACTCTGTTCAGTGCCATTATAAAGCTCGGATGCGTCAGGATATTTATTAAAATATCTCAGAAAGTGTTAGTCAGTGTAACGTACTGCTCCGAGACTCGAAGGATCCAAACTCAACACTGGTTTTGGGTCGGGTTCGGGTTAAGGTTTCATGAATAGCTTCGGGTTCGGGTCTATAACTGAGAAAAACTATATAGGCTGTTATATAAGTGTTGCATGCCATCTTCTGTGCTGTGCTCGAAAGAGCGGGCGAGAGTGGGAGCACATTTATAATTCACATTTATATATTAACTGTTTTGCACGTGATCCCACTCTCGCGCACTCTTTTGGTCACAATGCGGCACATGATACTATGAGTGCACTGAGGGAAAACTTATTACAGTGCCAAATAACCGAATGTTACCGAATAACAGGTAAGCCAGGGGATAGCACAATTATACACAAGCCACTAAAATTACTACACAATAATGTGTGTGTGAAGTGAACGAGCCACAAATCAAATAACTGCGCTGCCGTCACAGAGTATGTTGCCAAGAATTCTACAGAACTGTAGAATGGCTTACATGAAAGTGTGACGGATGTTAATATGAGTATATACTCGCAATATTAATGTATTTCACTAATTATTCTCCATCCAGGTATGGTTTATATTTGTTCTATTTTCCAATTTATTCATTTTGTATCAGTTTGTTCATTTTCCAATTCATGGTTGATTTAAAACTAGCTGCAGATTATTTTGTATGTCTAGATAAATGTTTGTAACGATTAATTTAGCACTTAATGTCATTTGTAATGTGTTTCATGCATTTTGTTTTTGATATGTTATCATTGTAACGTTTATTCAGACCGTGCCGAGGAGAGGTGAAAAATCACAGATGAAACGATCAATTTCTCATGCTGTACTCTTTAATCCATCCAGCGGCATCTAGAGGCCCTAGAATAAAATCTCCATCAGCAGAAGTTACAGTTGCCCCTTGTCTTTTATTACACAACGTAGATCTTGAACAGTAGCCAGAATTAGGCCAGTTACATAAGCATTCTACTTTTACTGCAGTAAAAGGAAACTGATTTAAAAAAACATATTGTATGGATTTCATATTGTCGGCAGGTAGAACCGAAACATGACAAGTAATGCAGTTTTTGTAATGCCATCAACTGTTAGTATTTTGACAGTCATTGCGCTATGATTGACTATATGTTCATGTTGGATAGAAAACTAGTGCTAGTGTTTTGACAGAAATGAATAAGTAACCGCAGAGATGCTGAATCTGCTGCTAGCAGTAATGCTAATGTTGAACTCCAAGCAACTTTAAAGAAAGACGCAGCGAGTGACAACTACGTGGTTCTATTAATTCACTCACAGAGAACCTGATTGCTTCATCTCTCAGAAGCTAGCATTCTTTGTTCTGGGTATGCTTTATAGTTTCCTGGTCCGTGACGTCACCCGCCTATGAAATTCCGTCACACCATTGGACTGATTACACGTGTGCTTCACGTCGCAATCATGCAGAGGTGTTCCCACATACGTAACCAGAGACGATTTGGATATATGACGGTTCAGTCCACCTCTTAGGGAGAGAAAACTTGACACTGAATACTCTGTGCCAGATGCATATTGGACGGGTGCATAGAAAGCTGGCAGCTGGGTGTCTAAAGTGTCTGCCCCCTCTCTCTACTTTGACCACAGACGTATATTTGGACCAGTCGTTAAAAACACTGACAGCCCAAGCTGCCTTTGATGTCTGCTTCCTTTTACTTATTTTTCATCTGGACTATCCAGTACTGCTACCGCCCAGTTGTTAAAATTTTCATGTTCACCACAAATATTAAAATTTACTTTCAGAAAATCAAAATTGTCTGTCATTTTGTTCTTGTTATGTCTGTGTGCTATATTGGTATTGTATCCTATATTTTCATTATTACAGTTAGATACATGAAGTGATATGGAACTGTAATGTGGTCAAGACCTGCCTGGAACTACTTTAGCCGTGCGTTTCCCTGAAAATAATTGCACCTTAGAACGTTCACCAACCAATGAGATTCTAGCATTTAACAGCCCTGTAGTATAAGAGTATTTTAACTGTCCAGAGACTTTATGTAGGCCTAAACCTTTAAAATGATATATGGGGTTTTTAACTGAATTTTAAAATCGCTTGACCATAATGATCTACTGTTTCTTATTTTTAAGGATCACGAAGGGTAAAACAAATATTTAAAATGCTGCATCAATTAAAAATAAACACAGCCTAATACTAATAAAAATAACAAAGCTTCGAAAAGTGTTTAGAAAAAGTGTTTAGCAAAGCCCAATTCATGTATCCTATTAGAAAACTATGCAAGCACTGTTAATACCCCCATGCAAATGTGTAGGCTATATAATTCAGAGTTTTTTATTACAAGGAGAAAATAACATAATGCATATTAAGAATTATTTTTTAAAATACGGGGTATCAGTACTGCATTATAAAGCACAGTCCAAAGTACAAATTAAACACAACTTTGACATTTACTGTTCCGTTTGAATTCGTTCTAAACAGCAAATGCTTACAATGGCGTTTGATTCCTACATTTGGTTATATGAATGTGATTTTTAAAAATCTTATTGATAGTATTTTTTATATTTTTGTAATCTCCATATGGTGCAGTTCACTGCTACTGGTGAAAATGAGCCGTTATATGTCCACTCCATAACCTGTAAAATCTATAGTTATAGCACCACTTAGCCGTCAAGAGAAGAAATGCATTTCCTGACCCAACCATGGCGGTACCCACTGTGACAAAAAATGCTTTCTGGTTGAGTACCATATGGAAGTGCCTGGTGAAGTGGGAGAAGCATAGAGTTTTACAAACTATAAATGTATTGTTTTGCTAGTACTTATGTATATTTAAATGTCTGAAACCTAAAATAAAGATTATGTGGTTGAAAACACTAAATAGTTGTCATATCACATAAAGTGGCACCGAAATCTGCATTCTGATTCGGTCCAGTACATACCGGTCGTAAAGGTACCGGTTCCACATTGGCACCAGGTTTTGGTACCCAACCCTAGTTGAAATAGATCCCAACAGTTGTATCGTGTAAATGTTTGAGGAGGATTTGAGATTAACATTCAGTTTGGTTACTAACTCCGTGACTGTCTTTCTCTATCTCAGGGAGACTCAAAGCATGACACCAACATCTTCTGTCTGGCTGTGTTACTGAGCAGCACTCTGGTCTACAACAGTCGAGGGACGATTGACAACAGGGCTGTAGAGGAACTGCAGTATCCTTCTGACAATCTAGATACCTATCCAGTCACTTAGTTGACACTTTTATCTGAAGTTTTTTACAAAAGAATACAAATACAACACCATTTTGTAGTAAAAAGCAGGGACATATCACTTTTTGAAAGCAAAATCCCCAATGTTAAAATGAACACTGCTGGCCTGGCCAAAACAAAAAAGAAAAGAAAAAAAAGAAGAAGATTAAGTATTGCAGTAAATGAGATAATAAAGTGATTAATTAAGTGGTAATTAAGTGGTGATTTAAGCATTAGTGATGAACACCTGCTGTTAAAAGCAGAATCACTGAAGGAAAACGCAACAACAAGAATAGAAAAAAGAGATGAGCAGAAACATGAGCCAAGTCAAGTCACCTTTATTTAAATAACGCTTTTTACAATGCAGAAAGCATTATAAAAGCATTTTGGCTGTACAGCAGCTCTAAAAGAAAATGGTGTCATTGTCCAGCTTAAGTAAGTTCAGTATTGATTCATTCTGTTGTAAAAATCATTATTAATTTAGTTGATTTATCTATACAGCAGTTCTGGAGAAAATGTTGATGTCATCATCCAGCTTAGTTCAGTTTGCATACAAAGGTGTCAATGCAGGCAGATCAAAAACATTGTTGAATACTAAGTGTCCCCAACTAAGCAAGCCAGAAGAGAAAGTGGCAAGGAATCCAAAACCCATCAGGTGTTAGGGGGCCAGTTCTCCTCTGGCCAACAATGAACAGTGCATGATTATGATTCAGGCAGCATCACAGGTCATAAATCAGATTAAGATCAAAACAGTCTGAATATTTAATCCAATTCCATCTGGTTGAAGATCGGATTCATCACGCTGGTATAGTTTTGTTGGGGATCTGTGCCACTGGCTGTCGTGTTGATGAGGCCTTCACAGGGGAGAGTCTAGTTGACAATCTCTGCTGACACTTCAGGGATGCCTTGTGTTCGTGTCTAGGCGGTGTACTAATTCTAGCAAGATTCAACGTATATACTAATAGTGTGTTTGAATATGTCTACTTACTATATAGTAGGAGCAGTGGTGGTCTTAGCTTCTACGGCGCCCTGGGCAAATAATAATGATTTTATAATGTCTACACATAAATTTAGGCCTAAATGAAAACCCATTGAATAATTCTTTGTAGCCATCTAGTGACTGTAGTTAAAAATTAATGTTATTTTAATTTTAAAAGTGTTTGCTTTCCAGTAGATCCAGCGATTTTTCATGTCTTTCACCATGAATGAAATTGAGAAATGTAGATCTTTTTAAAAGGGGATTTAACATAAAATGTTGCTATTTTATATAAATGTATTAAATTATTACAAATTGAGGCAAAAAAATAATAAAAAAAATACCATAAATCCCACCAAACTACACAACTTTACAGTAAAAATATTAAAGTGAGCGATATTACATTTGTTTGAAAAATTTTACATTATGTTACAAAATCACATTTTACTGTCTGGTTATGTAAGCTAGATGAACAGAAAAATTAATATTGTTGCCCAATGTGTAATAGCATAGCTAGCAACATAGTCTCAGCCTCAGACGTCAAGCCCATGGACTGTTGGCTGAATGCATATGGCACACTTAACTGGAAACACTTCAGGAGTTTCGAAGTCATCATCTGGTTGGTTGAATTCTACAGGATGTCCGGGAGATTTATGTGTTGTGTTCTTTAACGGTCCGCCTGGAAAGAAATGCAGTGACACCAAACCCCCTCGTAGAAGAAAAACGCTGTCATGTTTACAACTGTGACAATGAGCTCTTACCAGGATTAAACAAACACTGGATTTTCAAAAGTTTGTGAAGTTCGCAGCTCCATTGTTGCAGTAAACTTGCACAACATTCTTGAATGAATAATTTATTAGATGCATGCTGGTCTGTTATTGCAGGGACATCACCTTTTATTTTCATGCCCC
The DNA here is from genome assembly GCA_037101425.1 of Elopichthys bambusa. Taxonomy (NCBI): domain Eukaryota; kingdom Metazoa; phylum Chordata; class Actinopteri; order Cypriniformes; family Xenocyprididae; genus Elopichthys; species Elopichthys bambusa. Next base: position 25,061,772 of record CM074454.1, read on the forward strand.
TAAACCTGACACGGAACAAAACAAACTGTGATTGGTTGCGTTACATGTCAGTCAAACGTCTTATTGGCGATCCTTGGCCAGTGAAAGCTGCGATAGAGTCCAGACCTTCTGCCATCAATCTGAAGGTCTGGCTACGCGAGACCACTAGCAACATAACATAAGTGATAGACCCTTTATTAGCCTATTTTATTATTTGCCTAATATTACGATATGAGTAGCCTAATAGCTGCATACATGTCTTTATCTTTTGCATGTTTCTCCTCTTCCTTTATATTTATTTTCCTAAACTGGCCTCTGGTGGCTTAGACCATTTTTCTTACAATAATTTAATGTTGAATAGAACCTCTCCCACTCCCTTCCCACTCTCCCTACAGACGTCACCTCATCCCTTCTTCTCATATAGTTTTGAGTGTGAGTTCTTCTCTGAGCGCACAGTCCGAGTCCCTCCTGACCAGGTTAACTGACCCACCCAGTGACATGATATCATTGACTTGACGTGCAAATGAGTGGTACAAACTCGATCGCTCATTTGTTTATTTCTTGCCCCCGGCAGGATGCCACCCTGGGCCATTGCCCATGTAGCCCATGCCGCCCATGCCGCCCATGCCTAAATCCGCCACTGAGTAGGAGAAAAAAAACCTCTGTATTTATAAAGCAGTAGATAAGAAATCCCCAGAGAGCCTACTGCTTCCGTCCAGATTCTGAAGTGCTTATGGATGGATACTTTTCTATCCCAGCCTTCCCAGGAGGCCACGGGAGAGGATATGTCATAATCGAACATGGAGGAGAAAAGCGACATAGTGTTTTTATATGTGAGTGTTACAAACCAAAAACACAGTTCCTTAAAATTGTTAAAGTGTTAAAATTGCATTTGAATGTTGAATGTTTAAAGACGATAGACAGTATAGTATAGTTGTGATTTTGCTGTAAAGACGTCTCAGGTTATGACTGTAACAATAGTTCCCTGAGAAGGGAACGAGATGCTGCGTCCATCAGGATGCTTTGGGAAAGCCTCAGCGTGAATGCGTCTGATGCACGTATGTCAACTAGTCCAATGGCGAGAGTCCAATGGTCTTTAGCTTCAATAGCCGAAGCAAATCGATCACAGAGATGCAGGGAGTATGACAAAGCGACGCAGCGCCTCGTTCCCTTCTCAGGGAACTATGGTTACAGTCGTAACCTGAGACGTACCTTTTCGAGGGAACTCATGCTGCATCCATCAGGACGCTTTGGGAACAATACCAAAACGCCGTACTTCCAAAATGCCTGTCCGTGTGAAACTGTGGCACACTAAGACGAGAGCACTGAAGAACCTGGAGCTGCATCCAGGTTGAGATCATAATATCTCACAAACGTGAGTGGCGAGGACCAACCCGCCGCATCACAGACCTCTTTGAGGGAAACCCCGACAGCAAGGCCTTGGAGGCCGCCATACTTCTAGTAGAGTGAGCTCTGACAGACAGTGGAGACTGCTGACCAGTGACCTCATAAGCCTTGACTATCCACTTGCTAACGCAGGGCGTCCCCTATTGTGCGGTCCAAAACAAACAAACAAATAGTTTATCTGAAGTTCTCCACAGGGCAGCTCTGTGAACATAGTCGCACTGGACACACAAGATTCAAATTTTCCTGGCCTGGATCTGAGAACGGAGGAGGACAGAAAGCTTGCAACACTATAGGCCGTGGAATATTGGTCAGAACCTTAGGTATATAGCCTGGTTTAGGGTAAAGGAACGCTTTGACCATCCCTGGTGCAAACTCAAGGCACGTAGGGGATACAGATAGGGCCTGAAGGTTTTCAATGTCAGAAATTTTTCTGAGACAGAATCAAGCGGCTCAAATGGAGCTGCAGATAAGCCTTCCAACACAATGGCCAAATCCCAAGCAGGCCTCAGAGTGCCACGAAGGAAACGATACATCAAAAGGTTCTTCCCCACAGTTATACCATCCACAGGGACATGGTATGCAGAAATAGCTGATACGTAGACCTTTAGGGTGGACGAGGATAGCCCTGATGAAAAACGATCTTGCAAGAACTCTAGTACTGTACCAATTGGGCAAGAAGTGAAAAGTTTCCACTTCAGGGCATATAGTTTCCTTGTGGAAGGATCTCGAGTGAATAATGGTCTCCACAACCTCGGTTAAGAGACCAGATTCTATGAATTGGGCCTCCTCAGAGGCCAAACCCACAGGTTCCACATTTCTGGGAAATATCATGCCTCCCGTCCTCTGTCTAGGACCAGAACTGACGAGAGCTTTTCACCTGCACGAGATCCCGTCACACCCCTATTATTATGATTAATTCCTAATTAGAAACACGATCGAAAAGTAATAATCATTGAAATTGGAGTCAGATTAAGCGCACAGCTAAAGTAAAATTGAAACTAAATTCTAAAATTTAAGTGAACTTAAATTCCTCTCTTGGAAAGACATGCACACATTATACCTTCGCCCAGGCTGTTGGAATCCGTTCTTACAATAATATACATCATACACCCACTGTATTGCTAAATCTACCCGATTTTTCATATCAACAGAAAAACATACTGGGATAGCCTGGCTTCTCTTGCACATGGTTTGTCTTAAAGCATATTAAAAACACCACATAGACATATAAACAACATTAAAAATTGATTTTCACCACAGGGGGACTTTAAGTAAATGCCTAATCACCCTTCGATCAGGAAACCACACGGAAAACACTGCTAGAACACTTGACACTCTACTCATCCTTGATTTTTTTGGATTCCTCAGATGCCCAGACTTCACCTGTAACTCCAAATTCAATCCCCAATCCATCAGTCTTTCTCCGACCTTCCGAACCACTCTTCATTGACGACAACAGTATTCTGGTCTCCAGACACTGGTTCAAAAACAGGTCAAATTAGACCTCGCCGGTATCCCTGCAAATCAGGGCTCTGAACCGGTTCAAGGAACGAAAACCGGAAACAAACGAAATTTTGACGGGAACGTAACCAGAAACAGAAATTTAATCGTTCTGAACAGAAACGCTAATTTGAAATGTCCGTTAACCGGTTAATGACGTTATTTTATCGTTCTGTTTAATATTTTGATTTGGCAGACAACCAATCACAAATTCAAATAGTACAGCCTATTCAAATGTTACACCGACGCATCGAACGTCAGTGAAATGCCCGCGCTCACGTTCTAAAGTGTGTTAAATGCCTGCGCTGAAACCTTGAATAGCAATAGAAGCTGGAATGGCGTTAAAAAAGAAAAGATCTTTTTTTTTTTAATTCGTTTTGGCTTGACATTTATTTAGCCTGAATAGGCCATCTGTTAAATTTAACTGTTTTGTAGTAAAATAAAATAGGGCAGTTTTGTTCATAATTTATGTTTATAAACATTATAAACAAAGCTATATAGGCTAGGCTATTTGTAAACATTTTACTTTATTTAGCTACCGATAAATTACATTATTTCTGAATAATAAAATGCGACGTATATGCAACTTATGTTTTTTCCTCTCAGAAATAGCGTCGGTATTTTTAACCATGCAACAAACATTTTAAAATATCTTGAAAAAATACTTTAATTTATAAACCGTTTAATATGTTTACATTAGGACAGAATCTTGTTATAAAGATAATTGTAGGCCTATTGGCTAAGACGGCAAATACTCTCTCTGTTTTTTAATAAATAAAATGCTGTACGTATTATTACTATTATTATTATTATTACTACGTAGGCTACATGCAAACAAACAAAAAAGTTTTAAAAAAAATAACGTTATTAACCGTTATTTTTTCTGATCAAACCGGTTTCGGAACGCTGAAACAGAAACGTTAAAATACCGATTCTGCTCGGAGTGAAACGATTGATTTTTTTTTTTTTTTTTTTTCATTTTTAAGCCCTGCTGCAAATCACTACTCTATAGGTGCTGCAGCTTGCTGCTCTAAGGGGCCATTTGCACAACACTATTGTATCTAAAAACTGAAAACTTTTTATGCACTTCATTTTATTTACATGACAGTGGCGTTTTGGGGGCCTGAAAATTCAAACTTTTGAAAATGGTTTTCAAAGTGCAAGTTTTTGAAAAAGATTACCATTATAGTCACCATGTAACTCAAAAACACAAATTTGTGAAAATTGTGACGTCGTGGTATAGGTGTTCAGTCTATAGGTGAGTAGTGTTTATTTACAAAGTGTACTGGCCTGGCATGAATAATACAGCGTTTTTAGCCATTTTCGCGGATCAAAAAATGTGAAGGAAAAAACTTTACTGTTTTTAGTACAACATTGTTGTGTAAACTAAACTTGGCTAAAAGGCCTCCCTGAACTGCAAATTAAAACCTTTCCGATAGTACATCAAATCTCACATTAAACAAGCCCACTAATCACTTGTATAATTACCTAGTCTATGTGCACTTGTTTAATATTAACCACTCCCACTTTTCTCAGCTTCTCTTCTTTTTGAACAATTTTATTTCTACACTGCCCCAGGAGTGATTTCTCCGTCTGCTCCCACAGTAGATATCACCAACCAACAAAGCCCAGTTTTTCATACTGCTGCAACAGCAAAAATTGGTCAACACCTTTTTGGGGATTAAATCTGAAAAGACTCCTTTCACTTATATTAGCAAACTAATCATCATCAAACATCCAGCTTGCTGTCTTCAATATGTAAGTGCTGAGCCTCGGGATCAAGTCCCCTCCTTCAAGGACAGCAAGTCCAAGTTTTTGTTTACCAAAAATATAAACAAGGCAAACTTGTGAAATTAAGTTCCAAACATAGATTTGGGAGTAGCCTAATCATTCAGTACTGTGATTACGAGTCATATATTCATCATTACGAGTGTATAGCATGTTTGTGTTGTTAGACTTCTGATCATGTGTTGTTGTTGGACATTCGCTTTGTGTTCATGCCTGAACAAACTGTCAGATATGTTACTGAACTAACAGAGTGCATTAAGGTGAAATCTCCAGATAAGGATGATGACGATTCTAGCGAGTTTGTGAAGTTCTTCCCTAGTTTCATCTGGGCTGTGAGGGACTTCACTCTTGAGCGAAAGATCGATGGCAAAGATGCAACAGAGGATGAGTACCTAGAGTTTGCTCTGAAGCTGAAACCTGGTAATTAAAAAAAAAAAAAAAAAGATTACTTCCCAATCACAATGAGTTTGTGTGAGTAATATCTGTCAACAGGTTTATCAACAGATCTATTACTCTTTTAATATTCATAATTTGAGGTAATGTTTATGGCTTAATAATATTTGAATTGAGAGGATCTACAGCATGTGCTCATTTGTTTTAGGCACATCAAGAAAAGTGATGGAGTACAACTTGCCCAGGGAGTGCATCAAAAAATTCTTCCCTTCCAGAACGTGCTTCACTTTCCCATTCCCAACCGCCCCAGTGAATGTGTCTCGTTTGGAGAACTTGAATCCTGCTGATCTTTCCTCTGAGTTCCTGGAGGTCACAGATCGTTTCTGCAAGTTAGTCTTCCACAAGAGCCATGTGAAGAAGCTGAAAGATGGAATCACAGTCACTGGCAGAGGTGAATTAAAAAAGAAATCTGAAGAGTTTGCATGTACTTACAGATGACTGTATGTTGTTCAATACCTTTCCCAAATCATTTTGTTTGGCTTTTTTCCTTCTCCGAAGTTCTGGGTCATCTGGCAAAAACATACGTGGACACCATCTCCAGTGGGGCTGTGCCGTGTCTGGAGAATGCTGTGATTGCTATGGCATTGATTGAGAATGAGGCTGCAGTGAAGGAGGGGCTTGAGGTTTACCAGAGTGGAATGGAGAAGCTGAAGGACTCCTTCCCTCTGGAACTGAAGGAAGTGTCCTCAGAACACCAACATCTCAGCAGCATGGCGACACAAATCTTCGTGAAGCGTTCCTTCAGGGACACTGATGGGAAGTACTTGACATCTCTAGAGGTAGGCCATATCTCTTCACAGATGTTCAGTTTTAGTTTATTTAGGATAATGCGGTGAAAAATGTACCATGAAGTAAACCACCGGGAGACCAAAGACAGTTGTCATGTGATTCCCATTCACTGTATTGATATTAATTATATTAACAATATTTTAGTTGTAATGTATAGTGTAAAAGAACTTTTGGTAATACAATAAAAACATTTTAAAGGTCACCTATTGTGCCCATTTTTACAAGATGTAATTTAAGTCTCAGGTGTCCCCAGAATGTCTGTAAAGTTTCAGCTTAAAATACCTCACAGATCATTTATAAATCCATGTTGTAAATACCCATTTCTGACTACAGTCAAGAACAGGCTGTATTCTTGCATGTGCCTTTAATTGCAAATGAGCTTCTGTGCCCCGCCCCCTCTCTAAGTTCAATCGGATTCTCTGCTTGGTTTTGATTATCATCTATATCGCGAACACTCTCACGGATAGCATACTTCTTTCATCATTAAAGTTTATTATTTCCACCCGTTTTAAAACTACATTAGTTTAAATTTCTAATGGACCGTTTTCTGAGCGCACTTATCCGAAGCACACACACAGACAGCTGTCAGACCTCAAGTCTCGTAAGTAACTTCTTTTTCACATTTTTTGTTTTGTTTAAACTGTCAAATACACACAAGTTTCTGTCAAAAACACACACAGTTCACATAAACACAGTCAGTTATGTCTGTGAAGGTAAATAGCAGGCAACATTACAGAAAGATCTGTGGCGCATTCCCTTCAAAAATAAAACGAATCCACAGCGTTCAGCGGCTCAGATGTCAGTAAATGTGTTATGTGTTATGTTCACTCTTACATCCAACAACAAGACATCTCAATTACTTACCAGACATTGTTGTCGCTACAGCTGCTCGAGCGCGGAGAAAATGGCGGACAGCGTACAGCTCGCTGAGGGCAGAAACTATGGTAATGCAGGACTGTCAGTCAGCAGTCGTGGGCGGGGCCTGTGGCTAATGTGACGTCACATTAGCACCATGGCTGAAAACAGGTCGCTGGGAGACACTGCTTATGATTTATGGGGATAAAAAAAAAAAAAGGAGTGGGTGGATTTTTATCATTATAGGGTGGTTGTGTACACATTTATGTCCAAACACCATACAGTGAATTTTGCTTAATAGGTCCCCTTTAAAACTGCTTATTTGCAGATCAATACATATTAAATGTCTATACTAAGCCTCCATACTGACTAGTGCATATTGAACAGAATAAACAATAAACATGGTTCATCAATCAGTACATTAAAAATCAAGTACTGTTGTATTTTTACTGGAGTAATATTTTATTAGGGTATCTTTACCTTTACTCAAGTACTTGATTTGTGTACATCGTCCACCACAGCTGTATTGCAAAATATAAAGCCAGTTAATATAAACATTGCAAATATTTTTCTAAATTTATTTTTTAAACAGTATTTTTATGTGACAGATGTTGAGGGCAGATACCTTGACCGTCTCATTCTAGCATTCAGTGCTGAGGAGGACTCTAGCCTACAAACCTCAGAAGTGTTGGTCTAGGAAGAACGCAGCTTCTCTCAGTTTTAAGCATTATGAAATATCTTTGAACACATTATAAAACTGCTTCTTACAATCTACATGTTATGTTTTTAGGAAAACATTAATAAACTCTTGGATGGATACCTGTGCCAAAACGAGCAAGCTTCAAAGAGACGATGTGAGGATCTCTTGTCATCCCTCTCTGCACTAATGACAGAAAATCTCAAGCAGGGTTTCTATGCCAGACCTGGTGGCTATGATCTCTTCTGCAAGGGTCTGGAGGACATTGTGAAGAATTATTACAGCCAGGCCAATAAAGGAGTCAAGGTCTTGTCCATATTACACAACATCAAAGTGATATATTCACATTCATCCATCATCATTGTAATTTTCCAATTGTTTTCTGTATGTGTCTGTTTTTCACAAGGCTGAAGAGGTCCTGAAGGAGTTTCTGGAGCAGAAGTCTGTGGAATCAGAAGCTATTCTGCAGGCTGACAAAGAACTGACTAAGAAAGACAAAAAGATTAAGAGTGAGTGTTAAACTTTTAAATCAGAGCTTCCCTGTTTGTAAATTCTTACTAGATTCCATTTGAAAGAGGTGCTGAAGGGTTTTAGTCCTTTAGGACACTAAAGAACATGGAGACAAGAACAAGATGATGTAATAGCTGTTACAATAGTCCAAGAATTGTACCCTGCAATAACTATTAATGCCATTATCATTATGAATCAAGATAAATGTGATCTAGATAATCACATACTCTTCTGGATTTATTTGAATGGTTCTGACTCATATAAGGCCAGAATTACATTAACAAAAGTCAAAAATGTGCATTAGCAAAATTCAATGTTATGATGTTATTGAAAGTGCACCCAATGAAAACTCTTTTAGAGTATATCATAAGTGTTCTTCTTGAAGTGTCAGTTAGTATGTTTAGAAGCATTTACAGAGTATTTTATTATAGCAGTGTATTTCACTATAGGACAATGAATCATATTTAAAATATATTACCCTGCAAATTCTGTACCTTTACAGTAAAACAGAGCCCTTAATTTCATAGTTTGACTCTATTCTCTATTTTTGAATAATCTGTTTCCCTCTTCTTTTTGCCAATGAATAACCAGAGGAAACAGAGAAAGCAGCCCTCCTGGAGCAGGAAATCAAAGCTAAAGAGATGATGCAGAAACAACTTATAGAGAAGATGGAAGAAGAGAGACGGATTAATGAAGAGAGGATGAAACAGATGGAGGAGAAGATAGATGAGGATATGAGGCTCAGTAAGAGTTCTCTAAGTTGATAAATCAATTTAGAGAAAATTAAGGCCCTTAAAAAGTATTAAAAAGTCTTGAATACCATTTTCCTAGGTATTACATTTTGTATCACCTTTTCATTATGTATATTTGTCCAAAGAGGTTGTATGCTAAAGTTTGCCTGAATTTAATCATTGCATAGGTGAATAGTGAGATTCTGTGTAGTTTATTTATGGAAACCCGCTAGATTTGACGTCATCTGTTACCTTGCTCACTGATTGAAGCTGAATTTATACTTTTGCCTGGCTCCGCACCGCGAGCCTCCGCTGAATGCATGCGCATCTCCCCGAACGGGTGAGACATTTATACTTGACGCGCTTGCCGTTGTTCTATTCTTTGAAGCAACGGGGCGACTAGGAGAAATTGTTCTCTAGATCAGCAGTAAGCAGAAAGAAGAAAGGTACACATGACAATGTTTATTTTAGTTTACACTTCACCAAAACCACACTGCAAAAAGAATAGTGTAAAACCCAGTAAACCTTTAGATTATTACTTGTGACATTAGAACAAAATATATGGATATGTAAACATGTATACAACTAAATTAACAATCTCTTAAATATTTTCTAATTTCACTAAACATTTTCATTTAGTTTTGTGAACATTTTTTATTAAACATGGACCTTTATTTCCATCAAAGGAGATTATTTTCTGGTATTGTAGGCACATTATGTAAATGTTAAATGATTCATTTAGATGCGAAAACTGGGTGCTGGTGTGGTGAGATGTACGTACTCGGCCAGATTCTCCTCGCATTCGTGCATTTTTGGGATGAAAGTTACAAAATTTGATGTGCACACCACCACGCGAAATGAGTTTGCGCGCACTTCCGCCAACGTCACGATGACATCACTTTTGTCGCGCACACCCAAGCGAACTTGTGGATGCGTCGAGTATGGCAAACAGCCCAAGCTATGAGCATCAAAGAGGCCTTTTACAGAAGACCTACCAAGGCCGCTCAAGGGCTTCTGGAATCAAGCTTCTTTTCAAAGAAAAGAGGGTACCTTTAAGGGAATGAAGCCAGAGGGCCTGAGGGAACCCTAGCCAGTCCCTTGTCAGGGGAATGTACTCGACCCTGATTGCCACCAGGGAGGCCGACCTGGTCTAACAGAAAGTCTTAGTCTTGAACCTAGTCTTGGCCAACAACCTGTCTGATCACAGAGTCTCAATTCACATTCTTCAAAGAAGATATCCAGTAAGAGGGACTGCAAAGAGGCAGTAACAGACCCAGACTAGATCGTAGAGACGGGCATCCTGGAGAGCAGGACTCAGTTTAGAGCTTTTTACCCTTACCAGAGAGGGGAGTAAAACTCTGCTCAATCCTAGGATCTACTCAGCGCTTGATTATTTGCACTGAGGAGGCTGTGCACTCTAAAGGGACCCAAACAAGGGGAGTACAACCAGCCTAGAGGCCGGTCTTCAACCACTGACCAGACTTAGGGAGCTAAGTACTGTGCAGAACAACCCTCTAAACGAGGGGAGTACTGGGCTCAACCTAACAGGTAGACCATAATGTAGGCACAAAATCATGGAGGCTCCCAGAGAGCCTGCAACATGAAGTAACTCTACACAATGTAGAATATATCACAGCAGCCTGGCAAAAGCCAGCCATGTGAAAACTACATGCTTAATCTGCTAAATGACACCCAGATGTGGGGGAATCGCTTACAGGGCGGCCTGTGAAGGCCACACACCTAAAAGCAACTCAGTTGCTGATAATGCAAGAGCCCACAAAACATGGGAATTCGTTTTGATTGAAAGTTTAACTAGCAGATAAGACTGTAGAGTGCCCACATAACAGTCTACCTCAACACATTCCAACAAGCAGTGTACTCAGTAAAAACATTTTCAACTCTTTAAGCAAGAGGAGTACAAATTTACGCCATTTTGCTCTGAAGGAGGCCCAAACAGGGCCTGCGACTCCAGAAAGACACGTGGCGTCAGCTAGTGGCAGTGTCTAAGCTCTAAGTGAGCCATATATGGGAACCAAACTATCCAGTGAGATTAACTATTTAACTCAACCTGAGCTTAATCTATCCACACATTCCAACAGGCAATGTACTCAGTAAAAACACCATTAACCCTTAAAGTAAGGGGAGTACAAAGAAAAATTACGCTACCATGTTCTGAGGGAGGCCAAAAAACAGGCCTACTACTTCAAACGATCACAGGCATAAACCTGTGGCCGTGCTATTTTTCAAATGACTCTAACTAAAACACCTACCAACAAGCCTTGTAATGCAACAAGCTATTGTGCTCTGAAAGAGGCCCAAACGGAGCCTTCTACTTCAAACAACACGAGTGTCAGCTTGTGGCAGTGTTCAAGCTCTAAGGGAGCCATATATGAAAACCAAACTATGTAATGAGGTTAACTCTATTAAACTCAGCCTAAGCTCATACATTCCAATAGGCAATATAATCAGTAAAAAACACTTTTTACCCTTTCAGCAAGGGGAGTACTACGTCACCATAATCTTAAGGAGGCCAAAGTCAGGCCTACTACTCCAGAACACATGGGTGCTAGCCTGTGGCAGTATTTAGAGTTCACTGAGCTCACATAGTGTAGGGCAGGAATAAGAACTAAAGTAATAAAGTACAACGACCTTGAATAACAAGGGAGTACTATTAATCCAACCCTGAAAAATACAGAGTGGGTACTTCACAACAGAAATCCTCACCAAAACAGATACAATCTGTACTGAACCCTAGGAAACAGGAGCTTTTCTAAAAAGCTACAACCATATCACTCAAGCTTGAACATAGTTCAAGGGGTTCAGGGGAAAGACTGAAGTCAAAGTACTACTAGATAGTTCTAGGGGAGCGAGGCCACAGCAACAAAGTTTCTATACACATAGTGAAAAGGGGCCTACACCGCCTGAGACAACGGTACCAGGGAGACTTAGTAATAAGTCTGCTACCTTAGCTGCTATCTATTTTGCACCTACACCAAAGGGACAATGGGCCTTGGCCTGACAACTCTGATAACAGGATGCCAGAACTAGGAAAAACTACAGTGGTAGTATAAAAAGGGCGTAAAAAGCTTCTAGCAGACCGCCTAAACCCTAGTTCTAGCCTAGGCCAGCTATAGCTGTGGGCCTATAAGGCCAACACATAAGCATAGATCTGCTTGGGGCTAAGAAGCAACAGCCTCTATCAACGACTCTCAATTAAGAGGAGGCAAACTCTGAGAATACTATATTTCTACAATAAAGCTCAGAGGAGCAGAGCTCAACCCAAGCACACAATGTCAAGCGGCCTGTAAGTTAGTGAAGTTAGTGAAAGCTAATCTCAAAACTCTAGCATTTATCAGAGGAGAAAGCTAATTTACCAAAAGGTGGCTAACAGTGCAGCTTAGTTAAAGCCCACATCTGAATACATATGAACGGTAGCTTCAGTGTCTTCAGTGAATTCTGCAAAGAATGAAGCCAACACATCCATAAAGGGGACTACAAAGTACTACCCTTGATAATATATCGTTCCAGCCAACCTAATGTAACTTCAGGGCCCTTAAACCACATCCTAACAGGAAACTGAGTTTTTAAAAAAAATATAAACATAAGAGACCTAACAAGCCAATTTCAGCAGGCCCAACTGATATGCTTACAAACAGACATTGTGTGTAAAGCAACACCAGCCTGACCTGCTGTCGCGTATAGAGCGTTGGAGCCTGCCTATATCACAAGATAGTTGCACCCATCTCGTCAGTAGGAGGCATCAATGCGCACCCATACTCATTCTATCAACACCAGCGAATTAACCTGCTGATGAACGCGAGCTGAATACAGGTTCTTCCACGCCTTCTCGATCTCAGTATGAAGATCAAGAAGGAATGGAAAGCTTACGGTGACTGGAGGATTATGTCCAAAAAGGAACTGTTTGTCGAACAATTCGCAAGCGGTTTCTTTCTTAACCTGCTTCAATGGCAGCTGCAGTCTGCGATAGGCGCATTCCATAATCTCACACAGCTGTATATACGCGAGGGCAGGGTGGGTTTTGAGGATTCAGGAGGCTCACTATCATCATCCTCATCAGCCATCTCCTGCTCTCTTGTTTGGCTTAGAACAAGAAGAGCAATTGCTGCTGAATCTAACAATGTCAAAGACGACACATCATCATAATCCCGCAGCTTTCTCCCGTCAGCCGTTGAAGGTCGCGGGGAATTTCACCCTTCTCAACACTTCAACAAGCTCCAGCTGAGAACCCCATGATCCAGTCTCTACTCTGCCTCAGCAAGAGTAAGACCTGAACCATTTGGTGCAGCTGCCGGTCCTTCTCCTCTTGAGGAAAAGACCAGAAGAGAGTGGAGCATTTTTACAAGTAAAACACACTCACAATAACAACAGACAGATTGCACAAGAACTACCTGTACATGCTCTTTTGTTCTCATAAAAGACAACGTTATAAGTTATGTGTATGATCAGATGTCAACACTTATGGGACACAGATGCACACACTTTCTGAAACGTTTGTCAGACATAATTTGTCTTACCTTAGTACCGGTTTGATATTGCTTCCTTTCAAACAAGTCCCTGAAGACAAAAAAGATACTGACTGCTTCTCTAGGTGCTCCTTATATACTTCCGGGTCGCACTATGATGATGTCATAGGCTGTCGCCGGCCAATAGGATTGTCGTGATTTGATAATTGTTTTCAGACACCGGTTCACAAGGAGGCGTTCCCCATAGCATGTCAAACGCAGTGTTGAGTTCCCTTTCGAAAGGGAAGCCGATATGCGTGAGGATTCTGTCCTTTTTAGGGTCTCTTATTCCTGTTTTTGCTTTGTTTACATGTCTTTGGTCCGTGTTGCGTTTATATATCATTCGAACCACACCAGAGTTTGTTTGGAAGCGGACCTAGACCCATCTTTTCAGCGGTCTCGGTCCGCTTGATTGGTTCGCACCAGGGTTTGGATGGCAGTGTTCACACGTTCAAATGAACCGCACTAACAGAGCAATTGCACCCTAACACTTCTAGGCAAACAAACACTTAAAAAAAAGACGATATTACCACTAGATGGCTGCAGAGAAGCACTTATTGGCACCAATATATGAAAAAGTAGGAAGTCTCATGAAAAACAAAAACTTCTTTCAAACTGTGACTGAATTACACAGAAAGCATGTAAAGAGCACTCATGCTTTACGGTCAAATTTCCAATTAATAAACATGTAATATTATTCGTAATGCAAACAATAGTAATATGATTAAATGACCTTTTTGATTAAAAAGAAAAAAAAAACCCAGCGCTACCAAATCAGGTGCTGGCACCACCTACTGTAGAACTTAATGGCACCAGCCTTAATGGCACCAGAACTTAATGGCACCAGCCAGTGCTCTTAAGTTGTTAGTCTGGAGCCCTGACTGTTTAGTTGTGCTATCTTACAATCAATATATAGTAAACGTAAGTTAAAGTGTTGCCGATGTAACTGGTTAAAACTTAGAGTAAAATGTATGGAAAGAGTCTTAAAAGGTATTAAATTTAACTCCATGATTCTTGTATATACCCTGTAGACAACTCCAACAGGAGACATGAGGAGTTTATGGATATGATGATGCAACAAATGGAGGCCATACAGCCGGAACAGCACAGAGAAAATATGGTTCCCATACTGCAGAAGCAACACAGAGAACAGATGGAGGCCATACTGCAGCGACAATACGGAGAAATAATGGTGGCCATAGTCGGATGTTGCATGATGTGAAATGTTTTAATTCTATATATATATATAAACGGTAAGATTTTTAATGTTTTTAAAAGAAATTTCGTCTGCTCACCAAGGCTGCATTTATTTAATTAAAAATACAGTAAAAACAGTAAAATTGTTAAATATTATTACAATTTAAAATAACTGTTTTATGTTTGAATATATTTTATAAAGTAATTTATTCCTGTGATGGCAAATCTGAATTTTCAGCATCATTACTCCAGTCTTCAGTGTTACATGATCCTTCAGAAATCATTCTAATATGATGATTTGCTGCTCAAGAAACAGAAGATCAGCATATTAGAATGATTTCTGAAGGATCATTACTTTATAAAATATATTCAAACAGAAAACAGTTATTTTAAATTGTAATAATATTTTACAATATTACTGTTTTTACTGTATTTTTAATTAAATAAATGCAGCCTTGGTGAGCAGATGAAACTTCTTTTAAAAACATTAAAAATCTTACAGTTTCCAAACTTTTGACTCTTAGTGTCATATATATATATATATATATATATATATATATATATATATTCTGGCTTCCCAATACATTACAACAGAGCTTATCAAAAAAAAAAAAAAAAGAAAGAAAAATGTACCATGAAGTAAACCACCAGGAGACCATAGACAGTTGTCATGAGATTCTCATTCACTGTATTGATATTAATTATATTAATGATATTTTAGTACTGAAGTACAGTGTAAAAGAACTTAATAAAATAAAAACATTTTAAAACTGCTTATTTGCAGATCAATACATATTAAATGTCTGCACTAATCTTTCATATTGACTAGTGCATATTGAATAGAATAAACAATAAACATGGTTCATCAATCAGTACATTAAAAATCAAGTACTGTTGTTCTTTACTATTTATTTACGAGTAATATTTTATTAGGTTATCTTTACCTTTACTCAAGTACTTGATTTGTCCACCACAGCTGTATTGCATAAATATAAAGCCAGTTAAAATAAACAGTACAAATATATTTTTTATGTGACAGATGTTGAGGGCAGAAACCTTGACCGTCTCATTCTAGCATTTAATCTACAAACCTCAGAAGTGTTGGTCTAGGAAGAATGCAGCCTCTCTCAGTTTTAAGAAGCATTATTAAATGAAATGTCCTTGAACACATTATAATACTGCTACTTACAAGGTACATGTTATGTTTTTAGGAAAACATTACTAAACTCTTGGATGGATACCTGTGCCAAAATGAACAAGCTTCAAAGAGACGATGTGAGGATCTCTTGATGCCCCTCTCTGTACCAATGACAGAAAAACTCAAACAGGGTTTCTATGCCAAACCTGGTGGCTATGATCTCTTCTGCAAGGATCTGGAGGACATTGTGAAGAAATATACCAGCCAGGCCAATAAAGAAGTCAAGGTCTTGTCCATATTACACAACATCAAAGGAATATGATCAATTTCATCCATCATCATTGTAATTTTCCAATTGTTTTCTGTATGTGTCTGTTTTTCACAAGGCTAAAGAGGTCCTGAAGGAGTTTCTGGAGCAGAAGTATGTGGAATCAGAAGGTATTCTGCAGGCTGACAAAGAACTGACTAAGAAAGACAAAACGATTAAGAGTGAGTGTTAAACTTTTAAATCAGAGCTTCCCTGTTTGTAAATACCAGACTCATTTGAAAGAGGTGCTGAAGGGTTTTAGTCCTTTAGGACACTAAAGAACATGGAGACAAGAACAAGATGATGTAATAGCTGTTTCAATAATGCAAGAATTGTACCCTGCAATAACTATTAATGCCATTATCATTATGAATCAAGATAAATGTGATCTAGATAATCACATACTCTTCTGGATTTATTTGAATGGTTCTGACTCATATAAGGCCAAAATTACATTAACAAAAGTAAAAAAATGTGCATTAGCAAAATTCAATGTTATAATGTTATGATGTTATTGAAAGTGCACCCGATGAAAACTCTTTTAGAGTATATTATAAGTGTTCTTCTTGAAGTGTCCATTAGTATGTTTAGAGGCATTTACAGAGTATTTTATTATAGCAGTGTATTTCACTATAGAACAATGAATCATATTTAAAAAATATTACCCTGCAAATTCTGTACCTTTACAGTAAAACAGAGCCCTTAATTTCATAGTTTGACTCTATTCTCTATTTTTGAATAATCTGTTTCCCTCCTTCTCTCTTTGTCAATGAATAACTAGAGGAAATGGAGAAAGCAGCCCTCCTGGAGCAGGAAATCAAAGCTAAAGAGGAGAAGATGGAAGCAGAGAGATGGATTAATGAAGAGAGGATGAGACAGATGGAGGAGAAGATGGATGAGGAGCTGAGGCTCCAGAGAGAGGAGGCTGAGCGTGCCATGATGAGTAAACTGAGGGAGCAGGCTGCGCTGTTGGAGAAGGGCTTTAAGGATAAGGCAGACAGGATGAGCCAAGAGATGGAAGAGTTCAAGAGACAGAATGCTGAAGCCGAGAGTAATAGAGCTAGAGAGTTTGCAGTGCTGTTAGAGAACTACAACAGGAGACATGAGGAGTTTATGGCTATGATGATGCTGCAACAACAACTTGAAGAGAAGATGGAAGCCGAGAGACAGAGTAACAAAGAAAGTATGAGACAGTTGATGAAGAAGATGAATGAGGAGATGAGGCTCCATAGAGAGGAGGCTGAGCGTGCCATGGACAGTAAACTGAGGGAGCAGGCCCATCTGTTGGAGAAGGGCTTTAAGGAGAAGGCAGACATGATGATCCAGGAGATGGAAGAGTTCAAGAAACAGAATGCTGAAGCCGAGAGTAATAGAGCTAGAGAGTTTGCAGAGATGTTAGAGAACTACAACAGGAGACATGAGGAGTTTATGGCTATGATGATGCTGCAACAACAAATTGAAGAGAAGATGGAAGCCGAGAGACAGAGTAACAAAGAAAGTATGAGACAGTTGATGAAGAAGATGAATGAGGAGATGAGGCTCCATAGAGAGGAGGCTGAGCGTGCCATGGACAGTAAACTGAGGGAGCAGGCCCATCTGTTGGAGAAGGGCTTTAAGGAGAAGGCAGACAGGATGATCCAGGAGATGGAAGAGTTCAAGAAACAGAATGCTGAAGCCGAGAGTAATAGAGCTAGAGAGTTTGTAGAGATGTTAGAGAACTACAACAGGAGACATGAG
The DNA here is from genome assembly GCA_037101425.1 of Elopichthys bambusa. Taxonomy (NCBI): domain Eukaryota; kingdom Metazoa; phylum Chordata; class Actinopteri; order Cypriniformes; family Xenocyprididae; genus Elopichthys; species Elopichthys bambusa. The sequence goes on from CM074454.1 coordinate 25,079,383, forward strand.
GAGTTTATGGCTATGATGATGCAGCAACAACAACTTGAAGAGAAGATGGAAGCCGAGAGACAGAGTAACAAAGAAAGGATGAGACAGATGAAGGAGAAGATGGATGAGGAGCTGAGGCTCCAGAGAGAGGAGGCTGAGCATGCCATGGACAGTAAACTGAGGGAGCAGGCTGCGCTGTTGGAGAAGGGCTTTAAGGATATGGCAGAGAGGATGACCCAGGAGATGGAAGAGTTAAAGAGACAGAATGCTGAAGCTGAGAATAATAAAATTAGAGAGATTTTAGTGCTGTTAGAAAACTCCGAAAGGAGACGTGAGGAGTTTATGGATATTCTGATGCAGCAACGTGAACAAATTGAGGCCATACAGCCACAATGCTGCAAGATGTGAAATGCTTTAATTCAATATATATGTATATATATATATATAATATATATTCCTGGATAGACATTCTGGCTTCCCCAATACGTTATAACAGAGATGATCAAAAAAAAAAATGGAAAAACAGTTTTTCATTCAGTAAATTTTGATCAATAAAAGTGCTGTATGCTCAAACATGACCAGTTATTTGTGCCGTCATCACCCGGGATTTGATAACACACAAGTGCAGGTGAGACCTGAACAGCACATGTTGCTATCTGTGTTTAAACTAAACTCATTTAAGCCTTGCCATTTTAAACATTCAAGCGCAAGGTGACACAAATGAGAAGTCAAGTGCTGCGAGAACATTTGTGTGTGCACTCATCCAAAGCGTTGATCGAAAAGCCTTGTCTCAGACAGTATGCAAATATTGAGTTCTCTTTCAAGTCTTGCACTTGAATGGACAAATTCACACAAAAATTGTCAACATGCCTGTCTTAGTGAGTATCCTACCTGAAAGCTACTGGTAGATACTTAAATAACCTGAAATGCATTGTTTATTTTATTTGTATATTTGCTCTATTGTTTTATTTGACAGTAGCCTTTTTTCCCTGAACATAGCACATACCAAACCATACCCAACTCATGACACTAAAACCGTGATTAAAAAACCAAACTATGAGTAATTTGAACCATGACACAAGATGCTGAAAGTAGTATCTGAAGTAATTCAATCTTCTTTCCTTCATACTCTCAGGTATTGCCCCTAAAATAGCCACAATGGTGTCAAAAGCAATATCAGTGTTAAATATATCTCTAAGTACCCTATAAACATCTTCCCAAAATGGTTTTAACTTTGGGCAAGACCAGAAGATGTGAGTATTGTTATCTTCTTGTGCTCCACAATCCCTCCAGCACCTATTAGAAAGCCCTGCTCTCATCTTTGCCACATCTTTGTGCGAAAATATCTAGTAATAACGTATCACTTAAACTCTCTCCATGTGTTTGAATTAGTCACCTTATGATAAGGTGACCAGATTTCTGAAATGGAAACGTCTCGGTTACGACTGTAACCTTAGTTCCCTGAAGAGGGAACGAGACGTTGCGTAGAGAAATTGACGCTTTGGGAACGCGACGTGTGATGTCGTCATGAAGCACGTGTGAAATCCGTCCAATGGTGTGATGAGACGTCAGAAGCGGGTGACGTCACGACCAGGAAGCTATAAAGCACACTCAAACAAAGCAACGCTAGCTTAAAGTGTCTGAAGTAAGCACTGACAGGCGTGTCGGAAGTATGGCAGGGCGATGCAACTTTCAAGGGAACTCACGACGCTTTGGGAACGTTAATACCCACACAGCCATAATTACCAAGGCCTGTCTAGTGTGACTCGTCAACACCAGAGAGAACCCGGGCCACGGGGGAGCTAAGGTCAAAGTCATAGAACCTGACGAATGTGTGCGGCGAGGCCTGCCTGCCGCATCACAGACGTCCTGAAGAGAGGCCCGAGAGAAGGGCTTTAGAGGCCGCCATACTCCTAGTAGAGTGGGCTCAGACTGCTAAAGGTGAAGGCAGTCCGGCCGACTCATAAGCAAGTGAAATAGCCTCGACTATCCACTTGCTCATCCTTTGCTTAGATGCCGGGGCCCCTTTGCTAGGGGACCCGAAGCAGATGAACAGCTGTTCAGATTTACGCCACAGGGCAGCTCTGTGGACGTAGGCATCCAGCGCCCGAACAGGGCAAAGCAAATTAAGGCATTCCTGGTCCGAATTCCTGAAGGGAGGAGGACAGAAGGCCTACAGTACGATAGGCCTGGCCACATTAGTGGGGACCTTAGGGACATAACCAGGTCTGGGATGAAGGAAGGCTTTCACCATCCCGGGTGCAAATTCCAAGCACGAGGGGGCAACTGAAAGGGCCTGCAAATCTCCTATTCTTTTTAGGGAAGATATAGCGAGGAGAAACAGCGTTTTGAGGGTCAAAAACTTGACTGGAACCTCCTCAATGGGCTCAAAAGAGAGCTAGGGAAAGGCCTTGGAGGACCACGGCCAAATCCCAAGCCGGAACCCTCGTGCGTACCGCAGGCCTCAGCCTCAGGGTGCCACGGAGGAAGTGAGTAATAAGAGGATCTCTACCAAGAGAAGAACCAGCCGAAGGTGTGTGGTAAGCTGCAATGGCCGCCACGTAGACCTTCAGGGTAGAGGGAGATAACCCTGCAGTGAACCGTTCCTGCAGAAATTCCAGGACCGCGCCAATGGGACAGAAAACTGGATCAAACTGACGACCACTGCACCAAGAAGTGAAAAGCTTCCACTTCAGGGCGTATAACTTCCTCGTGGAGGGAGCTTTAGATTGAAGAATGGTCCCTACAACCTCAGTTGAGAGACCAGAATTTATGAGCTGGGCCCCCTCAGAGGCCAAGCCCACAGGTTCCAGAGTTCTGGGCGGGGGTGGAAAATCGTGCCCCCTGCCTGGAACAGAAGGTCCCTCCTGATCGGAATCTCCCAAGGAGAGCCGTCTAGGAGAGATACTAGGTCCGAGAACCACACTCTGCCCGGCCAGCGCGGGGCTACCAAGGTGAGCCAGACATGGTCCCGGCGAACTCCCTCTAGAACTCCCGGGAGCAGAGCGATCGGGGGAAATGCATACAGACGAAGCCTCTGCCTCGGCCCTTGGAATAGGAACCAGGGTTTCTTCCACATGGCCAGGGCACGTAAGCATCGCCGCGTGACCTTGATCATGCGAAAGGATTTCCCCTCGAGGAGAACCCCCTGGTTCTGAGCCACCACTGCAGGGTGGTGCAGCCATCAGCCCCAACAATCTCTGAAACTGTTTTACAGTGAGTGACTGGCCTAGCTTTATCTGGTTTACGGTAGAAAGGATTGATTCGATGCGAGCAGGAGAAAGACGCGCCTGCATCACAACAGAGTCCCAAATCACGCCCAGAAAAGTGGTTCTCTGAACTGGAGAAAGCACACTTTTCTTGGCGTTTAACCTTAACCCCAGCCTCTTCGTGTGAGCGAGGACGACATCTCAATGCCGAACCGCTAACTGTTGCGATTGAGCCAAAATTAACCAATCGTCGATGTAATTGAGAACACGAATGCCCTGGAGGCAAAGTGGTGCCAGGGCTGCGTCCATACATTTGGTGAATGTGCGGGGTGATAGCGCTAGGCCGAATGGAAGAACCCGATATTGGTAAGCTTTGCCCCCAAAAGCAAACCTCAGGAACTTCCTGTGATGTGGAAGGATGGAGATATGGAAGTATGCGTCCTTGAGGTCAATCGTGACAAACCAGTCCTCGGACCTGATCTGTGATACGATCTGCCTCAAGGTCAACATCTTGAACTTGAGCTTCATAACTGACTGGTTCAGCTGACGCAGATCCAAAATGGGACGCAACCCGCCATCCTTCTTTGGAACAATAAAGTAACGGCTATTGTTCCAGAACCAGAGCCTGCTCGGGGCCCACCACGGTGGGTAGGACCCCCATATACCTAGGTGGGCGAGGCCCAAACTGAATGGTATAACCTTTTTCGATTGTACGCAGGCATCGCCCCATAACCGTGCTCTTTAAGCCCCACTATCGATGCATAGTGCGTGGTCTGAGCACTATGCACGCGATAGGAGGCTGGTTTCTTCCAGGATCTCCACACCTAAGTGTGGAGATCCGGAAAAAACGTGAGACCCCGACGCGGAGGCTGTGCTCGAGAGGGCAGGAAACGTTCATCAAGCTTGCTTTTGGGACGAACGTCCTGTCTCTCTGCTGGCCATTCGATATTTAACTTGGCAACAGCACGAGTTACAACCTCCACCAGCTCCTCATAGGCGGGAGAGTGGGATGGCGAGTCCTCACTTTCCCCCACATCGGTGCTCTCCACATCCAACTCCTCAGAGCTGGACACGTTGAGCACCGGTGCTTCTCCCAGTGTGGAAGAAACCGCAAAGCCTGCTTCCAAACACTGAGAAAAAGCACTGGACCTGTCAGGTGAGGGCTGAGATAAGGCAGGTCCCGTCTCAAACCCCTCTGATAAGTCCATTTGCGATCCCCAAGATCTGGATCGACGCTGTGCCTCGGCAGCAGCGGGACCCGAACCCTGGGGAACGCGAGCCTGAGCGCCCTCATCAAACAGCGCCAGGCGGGAGCGAAGCGTCCGTAAAGGAAGGAGATCGCAATGCTGACAGCCAGCACCCTCGAGTGCTGACCGTGCATGCTCCGCTCCCAAACAAGCTAGACAAAGATTGTGTGTATCCCCACCCGTGATGTAACGTGGGCAGGGATGAACGCACAATCTAAACTGCTTGTCCACCATAATAATGATAAAGATAGACAGTACAACACCAAATAAGACAAATGAGATCACACAAAGCGCAACTGAAGACACAGAAGCTAGCGTTGCTTTGTTTGAGTGTGCTTTATAGCTTCCTGGCCGTGACGTCACCCGCTTCTGACGTCTCGTCACACCATTGGACTGATTTCACACATGCTTCATGACGACATCACGTGTCGCGTTCCCAAAGTGTAAATTTCTCGACGCAACGCGAGTTCCCTTGAAAGGGAACTGGGGACATTTCCTATTTGAGTGGCCAAATATTGCAGAAATCTCATTTGTTATTATCTAATAATTAAAAAAACGGGGACAATACTTTTTTTAAATGTTTTATATATATATATATATATATATACACTATTATTATTATTAGGATTTTGTTTGATTATTAGGATTTTTGGTCTGGTTTTAATACAGTTCACCAAAAAACAATAGTAAGCAGTTCAAAACAATATGCCTATTATGTTATAACAAAAGTATGACTTTACAAAAGCACTTTACAAAATATAAAACAATATAAATATAAGAAAATAAGATAACATTTAACAAATATATTTAACATTTATTATTGAATTTAATGTTTTCACTTTCACAAGCTGTTTATACTGTAGGCCCTATACAACTTTTTCTAACTTAACTATTTTTAACTATTATTTTGCATTTTAGACACATTTTAAGCAAAAATTTGCAAGTGTATTATTATTTATTTTATTATTATTATTTTATATATTCATATCTGAGTCTACCTTCACCACGTGATATAGTTAAGGTGTGTGTGAGTGTGTGTGTGAATGATACGCTGTGACTGCGGAACTTCTAGGGATGTTTAAAATTGTGCAGAACAATCCCGCACCCTGTTGAGGCCGTGTTATAAAACACATACAAACAGTATTACTTTAATTTAACATGAATAGTTAGCATGTTACTACATTGAAACGGTTAACTCTGTTTTTTATAATTGATAATAATGACGCTTTGCTCTGTTCCAGGTTATGTTCTTCGTGAAGTAGCAGCACGTGAAACCAAGTGTAGCAGTGTAGCTGCACAGCACCCTCTGTTGGTGAACATGATCACTACATGATTGATCCGATAACCAACAGGCTGCTGTATGTTGGTCGGGGCTGTTGACAGAGGCTGCGTTCAGAACTGCATATTTCCCTACTATACAGTAGGCAAAAAGCAGTAGGCAAACTAATAAGTATGTCCGAATCTTTAGTATTCATAAATGAGTAGGCGAGAATTACCTGGGTAATGTTCTAATTCTCGCAAGATTTGGACGTGCGTCTACTTAAAGTGCGTCCGAATATGCCTACTCACCTACTATATAGTAGAAGAAAACAGTACGTGAAAGGAGTAGTACATTCAAAACCTCAGTAATCATAAAAGAGTATGTGAGAAGTTCCCGGATGGCCTACTGCATCCCGCCCAGATTCTGAAGCACTCATCGTCTGACACTTTTTTTATCCCAGCTTTCCCAGGAGGCTATGGGAAAGGATGTTTTCAAATGTGAGTATTAAAAACCAAAAACACGGTTCCTTGTGTTAAAATCGCATTTGTCAAACTACTGTAGAGTAAACTGTGGAAGGTGTAAAGACGCTAGACAGTATAGTTACGCTGTGATTTTGCTGTAAAAACACATTTTATTGTGTACAGCTAACAGGGGCGCGCTAGTAAGCACAAGTACGTTTCCAAAGGGTATTTACGTGAAATCTAAACCATATACATCTTAAAGATGCTTACTAAATATTAAACATGAAATAGACATCTGACTGATGTACAGGTGCTGGTCATATAATTAGAATATCATCCAAAAGGTGATTTATTTCACTATTTCCATTCAAAAAGTGAAACTTGTATATTATATTCATTCATTACACACAGACTGATATATTTCAAATGTTTATTTCTTTTTATTTTGATGATTATAACTGACAACTAAGGAAAATCCCAAATTCAATATCTCAGAAAATTAGAATATTACTTAAGACCAATACAAAGAAAGGATTCTTAGAAATCTTGGCCAACTAAAAAGTATGAACATGAAAAGTATGAGCATGTACAGCACTCAATACTTAGTTGGGGCTCCTTTTGCCTGAATTACTGCAGCAATGCGGCGTGGCATGGAGTCGATCAGTCTGTGGCACTGCTCACGTGTTATAAGAGCCCAGGTTGCTCTGATAGTGGCCTTCAGCTCTTCTGCATTGTTGAGTCTGGCATATCGCATCTTCCTCTTCACAATACCTATACAGAAAATCTATGGGGTTAAGGTCAGGCGAGTTTGCTGGCCAATTAAGAACAGGGATACCATGGTCCTTACACCAGGTACTGGTAGCTTTGGCACTGTGTGCAGGTGCCAAGTCCTGTTGGAAAATCAAATCTGCATCTCCATAAAGTTGGTCAGCAGCAGGAAGCATGAAGTGCTCTAAAACTTCCTGGTGTACGGCTGCATTGACCTTGGACCTCAGAAAACACAGTGGACCAACACCAGCAGATGACATGGCACCCCAAACCATCACTGACTGTGGAAACTTTACACTGGACCTCAAGCAACGTGGATTGTGTGCCTCTCCTCTCTTCCTCCAGACTCTGGGACCCTGATTACCAAAGGAAATGCAAAATTTACTTTCATCAGAGAACATAACTTTGGACCACTCAGCATCAGTCCAGTCCTTTTTGTCTTTAGCCCAGGCGAGACGCTTCTGACGCTGTCTGTTGTTCAAGAGTGGCTTGACACAAGGAATGCGACAGCTGAAACCCACGTCTTGCATACGTCTGTGCGTAGTGGTTCTTGAAGCACTGACTCCAGCTGCAGTCCACTCTTTGTGAATATCCCCCACATTTTTGAATGGGTTTTGTTTTACAATCCTCTCCAGGGTGTGGTTATCCCTATTGCTTGTACACTTTTTTCTACCACATCTTTTCCTTCCCTTCGCCTCTCTATTAATGTGCTTGGACACAGAGCTAAAAAACATAAAAAAACAAATATCATGGGTTTGCGTACATCATAGTATGAGATTATATACACAGAAAAAAGCACAATGACAAGGTTAAATATATTTGAATAATTCATCAAAATGCATAAAAAATGTTTTGTTTGTTTGTTTGTTTGTTATTTATTAGCATGAGGGATAAAACGAGTTAAATTCAACAAGAGGAAACCATAAAGGAAATTTAAGCCACTTTTGCTTGTGAATGAAAATGTTTGCATATAAAAGAGATCAAGAGATCACAATTTTGTATTTTTGTAAAAAAAAAAAGATTCTTCAACAAAACCACAAAATGAGCAAGTTTAATTAATATCAAGATATTTACCAAGATATTTACAGATATTTAAATTAAACAGGTCACTCATATCTTTTCTTGTGATTACGTCGTAGGTCACATGATAACGTCAACATGGTGGATGATGTCCAGATCGCATTCATACTCAACGAGATCAGTACCTACTCTTTTAGCACTCGTTAAGTAAGTACTTATTGAAATTAAGTATCTACTCATTGAGTATGTGGTTTCGAACGCAGCCAGAGACTTTTCTCTATGTTTAGCCAGTATGTATCGGTGTTATCCTTCAACCATGTCTCGTTTGGTTTTAACTGTGCTGCCCAATAACAATACTTGAAATTTGGAAGACTCGCTCCTCCATCGATCTTCATAAGCTGTAAATATTTTTACTTAATTCTTGGCCTCTGCCCTGCCCAAATAAATTTAGAAATCTGTTTTTCTAACCTGACAAGTACATTTTTGGGAATTTCTACAGGCAACATTTAAAAGAGGTAACGAAGTTTAAATAGTATATTCATTCGTATACTTTCCTACAGACCTAGAAAAGATCTTTATGCATTTGATTCATTTAGGGTAATTTGCTTCATATAGATTTTTTAATGACCACAGAGTCAGGACTTTTTTAATGTCAGGATTTTTTAATGACCACAGGACCTCGGTTTAACGTCTCATCTGAAGGACGGTGCTTGTTTCAGTACAGTGTCCCCGTCACTATACTGGGGTGTTAGGACCCACACAGACCACAGGGTAAGCACCCTCTGCTGGCCTCACTAACACCTCTTCCAGCAGCTACCTAGTTTTTCCAGGTCTCCTGTCCAGGTACTAACCAGGCTCAGCCCTGCCAGTCTTGGGCTACAGGGTGATATGGACTTTCTTTCAGTGAATGTGGAACCAGGCTTATCTCCCTTGTAGGTTTCATCTCAAGTCAAGAATTTGTGTGTGTCTACCAAGGTACCATGGACACTGACTGCATTGTGGATCGAACCATAGAGTGGCCCATTGCCTAACCACACCTAGCAGCACACAATGCATGTAGTCAGGTACAAATCCTCTCACTATTTGAACAATGACAAGAACAAAAGCTCATTTATGGAGTACTATTTGCAGTGATTGCATCATCTTCCCACTTGTCCTGTGTCCTCGGCTCAGGCTGAGGGACACTGAATGGATATACACGCACCAACCCAGCTCCTTTCTCAACTGTTTCACCAAGATGAAGACACCAATCGCAACCAAATTTCCCATTAAGGCGAGAAACTACAGGTGAATAGGGATTTTTTTTAAATGAGAAGATATCACTGTGAAACTTCTCCAGTTTATTACTGGCATAAACATAAGAAAAAAGTTGATTACAAGTTTTGTGTAAATTTATGTTTTAATATGCAAATGAGGCCTTATATACTTAAATATACGCTCATTTGCATACATTTCCAAAAACAAAATCTGGAAATTGGAAAGGTCCAGGTTTTAAATTCTTGGTTCTATTTGTTGACATATTAGATGAAAGGGCTTTTACAGAGGAGATTCTGGATATCTTATTTTGTGCTTTAGTAAATTAGAGAATATTGACAATAGCCTTAAAAAAAAATCTATTTTCGCCATGTTTTTTTGAGTAAAAGGACCTATAACTCAGGATAGGAATGAGATATCAACAAATCCCTCTGTAAAAGCCTTCAGAATGTAGTTAAGTAAAAGTCTGGAAAAGTTGGTGCTTGTATGTGCTACTGAAGTAGATATATCTGACTCTGAGTGTGAGGAAAAAACTTATTTTGAGAAAACAGCCTTTAAAGTTTTATATTGTATAATTTCATACATTTCTATTGAAACCCCCAACCTACAAAACAAAATATATATTCAGTTTATTAATATCAGTATTGTGTAATATTTAAAACACATGGAAATTGATAAATGAATAAATTATTAATAACAATAGCCTTAAGCTGAAGAGAACAAACACACATAACAACAGTCACAAAAACTGCAAACAAACTGTGTCTGTTTGTTGTATGTCCATCTATAACTAAATGAATCTAATAAACAGCTCCCTGTCTGTTTACAGCCTAAATGTCCATGCCTGCACCATATGTAGGCCCCTCTTCGATCTCCTGTCTGTGTCTTTTCACCTTTTTGGCTGTGCTTACGCTTTGGCGCCTGCGCTTCACACGGGTGGACTGAAAAATGCTTTGAAAGTCTAACCATGTCAGTGTAACTGCATGTATTTACAGTGATAACTGTACACTGAAGCCACAACTTATCCATGACAGCCAGCATGGCAGAGGCACCCTCATTAAAAGTGGCAATAGCCATACCTGCTGCAGCCTCAACCCTGCTTTTCCCCACAAATACTGTTTTTGGACATTGGACAGAGCTGATGCACTTATTTGCATTTTGAGTGCCTCCATGCTGCATGCGCTGTAGCAGACTGTCACTGGACATTCGGTGGTACACAGGGATAAGCTTCTTTCCCACTTCACGTGACAAAAAGTTTTTAGTGTGATGCTTGTGGGACTCTGGTGTTTCTCCATTCTCCTCTGCTCTCCTGTACCAACAGGAGGACTGTACCTCGTATGTAATGGATTGTCATCACTAGACATGTTGTGAAGGAGACCTGCCCAGATCTCAGCCCTGGTTGTTAATAATAGCCCCCCTGTAAAAATGTTGCAAGGCCTTACATTTAGGGGCAGTCAGCTTGCCCAGACCCTTGCCCCCTAATTTACCTAATTTACTTAGTTTCCTAAGTGCTGTACCTATGCACTTATGGGCATGATTTATGCACTCCAATTTCATGTCCAGGGTATGGGTTGAGGGCAACCACCTATTACTATTACACCTATTACAACCACCAAAGTCTATTACTAGACCTGTAAGGACGTCAATGCACACACCGATGCCATAATTTGATGCGAAACCTCTTTTATGCCAGGTTCCATCAAAAGACACACTGATGTTTATAACTGCATCTTCATCCTCCATCAGTAACATTGCCACATCTGCATCAACCTCAGCATAAGCCTGCCTGATCTGCTCCCTGGCCCTTTGCAATGACCCCAAGCCTCTCTCAATTTCTGCAACTACAATGAAACAAATACCATATAAATAAACGTTGATTTAATCATGTTTTATTCATAGTGCACATATAACTTAACTTATTTTGTAAAAGACAGTGGATTCTTATATGATTATCTGATTATGATTTTGTTATGCGTGTGTGCGTGAAAGTAAATCTGTCCAACAAAATATACTGAATATCATAAAATTTATTTGTTAATATTTTATGTATAAATATAATATATGTGCATTATGAGGGGAAATATAAATGTAATGTCACTCTCACTTCTGACACTATCCACAAGACAAAAGCATTTGGCATTTAGGCACTACACTGCTTGGTTTTCTGGCTCAACCTTTTTCATACCTGTCACTTTTCTGTTGTGTCTCTGATAAGTCTTAAGGTGAAGGGAAGGTATCCCCAACACCTTGCTGATTTTTTTGAGAGCTGCATACCCCATTCCTAATTCATGTGCTAAGAGCACCATCCACACATTCACATCAAATGCAACGTCGTTCCTGGACTCTGATGCTGATGAGGTTTCATCGTCTAATCTGGTGTTTACTTTCTTTTTCCTAGCTCTTGCAAGTGACAGCTGTTGCCGTCTTTTCTGTGAAAGTTTATGAGCTGAGTTCGGTGTTGTCGGCATTTTCTCTCAGGCGCAGAATAAACAAGGAAGCGTGACGCGTGAGAACCAATCACATAGTCGGAAATTCACATCAACCAATCAGATGTGGTTTTCGGCTGTAGATTCCCCGGCAAACTTTCGCGGTTGGTTATTTCTACAAAGGAAATGCCCATGTTTGGATTAGACAGCGCTGTGAATGAGACTGAGAGCTTTACAATGATACCAGGCATGACGTGTTTCTGTGAATGGAGACGGCACGGGAGCTCGCGTTAGAATGCTAACTTTTGGTGATTTCCGATAGAAATCTAAAGGCACGAGTTGACAAAATATAATGAAATAACCACCTTAATGTGTAATGTTGACATATTTTTTATTTTGACATGAAAGCTTACATGTTGAGGGAGCAAACTGGCCCAAAATCTCAAAATTGACCACTGCACGAAAAATACAAAAGCGAAAGCCTATTTCCCTTTGAAGAGTTCAGCAAAGATTATCCCTGTATCCTCATGCAATTAGTAACTGATCTGTTATACAGTTTTAGCATCATAGTAATGTTTTGACTCAAGTGTCACTGTTTTATTACGCCCCAGAGGACCATATCTGTGCTCCATCCCCAACCAGTAAGTCCATAAGTGTTGCCTCTCAATCTCCAGATCTGACTTTTGTACCTAGACCATGTCCTTTCAATCTGCTGTGATTGACAGAGAGTAGCCCAGACTTGTCAAAGCCCTATAAGGTCTTCACTCATCACCTAAAATTGTGGATCCTGGGTGAACAAAAAACCACATTAACATAATACAGTTTTACTCTGCACCATGGGGCTGATCATATCTATAGACGACAGTTCAGAGCAGCAGAATTTTTCTTTTTCCTTTTTGGTTGTAGCCACTGGCATGGCAATGATGTACACGGTGTGTCACTCCGCATCCTCACTCCAGACATAACTACAAACATCAGTGCTGCTACATGTGAACATGTCTCTCCAAGTCCTGCCATACATTTACAATGGCCTGTCAAAACTTTCTCTGACTTCTCTGCAGCTATCCAAGGTTTCATTGGGGGCTCATTCATTCAGAACTGTGTTTTACCTTCACAAATGTTAGTAAGTGGAAGAAGTGTTAGCTAAAAACAAACTAGTACTAGTTAGTTTATGGTTGACCAAATAAGATAAAGATATTTGTACATACCTGTCCACATACAATCAGCATGTGTATTGGTGTTCTTGTCACTTTAATTTCTCCAACAAATTCACCTTGAAGTAGGACCAAGTGTCAAGGTTTTTTGTGCAAAACTGAGAGTGGACAATCTGAAACTGATTCACATTGACTGTATGGCTCTGGACCTGGCACTTCTTGGGGTTTAGAAAGAGGTGAGCTTAGTGGTTTTTGTAAATGACACCTTGCACTTGATTTGGAAAACCTAGCATTTCAGCCCAAAGAGCCACAGAGAACTTGAGATAGTTTGTGAAGAACCTGAATCTAGGTTCTACAAACCAAAGCCAGTGAAAGGACCACGTTGGGTGCCTTATTTAGACAGGTCTTCCTGAGAGGAAAAGACGATCTTGTGAGCCAAGCTGGGCAGTATGCAGCTGTTTCCATTCACATTGAGAATTTAGCCCAAACCAGTCACAATTGCTGGTAGAGGGGAAAAGGCTTTCAAAACCTTGAAGCATCTGCAATATGTTGCATTGCTGGTCGACATGACAACAGAGAAAATATCTGTTATTTTTCAGGTATGTAATTTTTGTAATAATTAGTTTTAGAGCTGTTGTATTTAAAACTATAGTGAGGTTGTGGCGAATCCAGCTTATTTACCGCCACAATCAGCCTGGTTGACATTAAGGCTAGACCAAAGTGTGTACATGTATAACAAAGCTTCTATAACCTAAACACCTAACAAAATCAAAGTGTGTATTAGACAAATGATGCCAACATGGCCATATTTCCCCAATCTGATGGCGAGTTCAGCTGCTATGACCTCATCATGACATCATGTCACTATAAGATTACAGTAAAACAGAGGTCAGTGAGTCTTAGACCTTTTTAAAGATGTATGGTTTATGTTAATTGCATAGAACAGGTTAAGGCAGGAACACACCAAGCCGACGCCTACGAACTAGTGGCGACGAAAGCTTTGTCAGCTTTGTATTCTGTTATGCAATCTGGTCCCCCAATTATCAGCGAATTAAACAATATTCCATTAGTTATTCGACTGGACATGGAATCTCTTGTTTCTTTTCCCAAATCTTCACTCACATCTCATCCATTTTCACAGGGGATTATAAAGGTTTCTTCCTTTGGTTTGCTTTAAATTAGGCCTATTATATTTGCATTCTTTACTATGGTAAAGTAGAAAAACACTGTAGGACAGAAACCTTTTTGCTTGCGTGTCAATTTCTATTTAACACAGTTTGTGCTTGTTATTAGACTTGGGCGCGTCAAATTTATTTGTTTAGCACATTGTAGTTTTGCTTCCTTGGCAGCCCAAAATGTATCTGCGGACGATAAAACTCACTCTTCAGATCTTTTACAACAAGTCTCAGTTGCTTTGGAACATCAGGAGAAAACATGAAGATATTAGAAAAGAGATGGTCTCTTTCCTGCTCGTGTCCTACATCCCTCTCAAAGCTCTCATAGCCCTACATGAACAAAGGCATCCAAAGATTGCTGCAGCTGAATAACATGCAGATAGTGATGTATTGACTGATGAAACTGTAACGAATCATCACTCAGGCTGGGATCCATTTGCATGCTTTTATTGAATAAGAGCGTGGCCGTACAGGCAGGGTCAAACAGGAACAAACAGGTGTAACAGGGACAGGCAGAATCGTGGTTGGGTAACAGGCAAAAGTTCAGGACAGGCAGATAACACTCACAGATCAGGACACAAGGCAGAGGTCAAAGTCGAGGACGGGAACAAACAGAATCAGCAACAGGTAATCAGACAGGGTAATAACGCTCAGAAATGCTCACCAAGGCAAAACAAGACTTCACAATGAACTATGGTGCAAGGGAGTCCTTTATAGTCCGGGTAATGAGTATCAGCTGAGGTGGCAATCAGTCCAAGGCACGGGCTTGTGGGAAATGTAGTGTGTATGCGGGTGTGTGTGTCAGTATTCGGGAGACGGCTCCCTCCGATGGCCAGAGAAGGGAACCACGGAGTTCGTCTCCGTGACAGAAACATAAAGAGACAATAAACACAGGATTGTGATAATATATAGTGTTCTTTAAGCCATCTCAGGTAATGTATAGTTATTAAGCAATGCTAATCAACACAGCCTTTACCACAGTACAGAATACTATAAAATAATATATTTCTGTCTCATTCTGTGATTAAAAAAAAGCCACATCAGATCACAGATGGTTATTTCAAACACTTGTGGTAGATTTTCCCCCACGCATCTGGCTTAAGTTTACCTGGGTCATCTCCAGTTGTTTGTTGCTCATTATCTCATGAGGCTATTATAGATAGTTGTGTAGTTTCATTTCCCCTTTTCATATATATGGACATGAGTCAGACACACACTGACTTTGGCCCAAGGTTTGGGGGCATATAGGTTTCAAAAGCATATAAATATTAATCCTGCAATGAAAAAGAAATGTCAGTTATGATTAAATTAAAAAAAATCTATCACACACTCAACTGATGTTATAAAGTCAGTTCAGAGCTAACAGGCATTTTTAATTTTTTTAAGTAAGTGAGAACTTCATGGTCACTTTCTTTTAGTTGAAGATTACGCCATCAATCTATATGGGAAGTTGTGGCCTACTGGAACTCAATGTGGTAACCTTCAAACATTGTGAAATGGAGAAAAAAAGAACACGGTTAAAGATGTATGGTTATTTTTACAGACCAGCTCTCACGTCACTGCAAATGTCATTGTACTAATAAAACTGTTTAGAATAGTTTGTCTTGTCACATTTGTTGACTGAAACTGCTGAGGAAAAATGTTTCACACGATTCGGTTCAGTTTGTGCTTGTGTGCTTGTCTGGTTGGTGAGTTTGCTACAGATTTAGTGTGTTGTTGAAGCTCTGAACACTGAAGCTCAAATACCAACAGTATTTCATTGGAGACGTTATTCTCACCTGAAAAAACAGTGCTTTCTGTGTGTGATTTTGTGTGGAGCTCAAATGAACTTGAGTTCAGTTTTATTCAAAATCGCCACAAAGATATAATTACTTTTAACTTTCTACTTTAGTAAAACAAAATTATTTAAACGTCTAACTCTGTGTCTGTTTGTTCTTCAGGTGTGTTTGGTGTTACAGATGAGATGAAGTCAGTGTCAGTGATCGAGGGGGACTCGGTCACTTTACACACTGATAGAGAAATGAGGAGTTATGATCTGATCCTCTGGAGGTTTGGACCTGAAAACACTTTAATACTTGAAATCAATGTAACAGACAGCAGTGTGAATATAAATTATTATGATGCGAGATTTAGAGGCAGAGTGATGGTGGATCGTCAAACTGGATGTCTGACCATCACAAACACCAGAACTGAACATGCTGGACTTTATGAACTAGAGACCAACCGCATGAAGAAGTTTTTCCTTCTCATTGTCCATGGTCAGTTAATCACAGTTTTATCGGTTACATGTTTTATTCACCACAAATATTAATATTTCTTCTGTTGTGAGTGTTTTGGGATATTATTCTTTTCTAATTTAATCTCAAATGGTTTACTTCAGCGAATTTAGTATTTACTATCATAAGGCATTTGAAGGTCTTATTCTGTGACAAACCCTGTTTCTGATTGTTTTTTAGGTGGGATTGGTGATAAAGATGAGATGAAGTCACTGTCAGTTATGAAGGAAGACTCTGTCAGTTTACACACTGATAGAGAAATGAGAAATAATCTGATTCGCTGGAGGTTTGGAAACTATTTAATAGCTGAAATCAATAAAACAGGAGACGGCAACACTGTATATGATGATGTTCTTGATGGGAGATTCAGAGACAGACTGCAGGTGGATCGTGAAACTGGATCTCTGACCATCACAAACACCAGACCTGAACACACTGGATTGTATCAACTAGAGAACAACCATATGAGGAAGTTTTTCATGCTCAGAGTCTATGGTGAGTTTAACTCTCTTTTAGTGCTTTATTACTTGTTTTAAATGTAATTTCTAAGGTTCAGATTTTATGCAGTTTTTATGCTCTATTTTGATCAGTCTTGGCTATTCTTCAGTCTGTAAAAACACTTCTTCTCTACTTAGCTAACAAATTTTTGTTCTAAGAACATTTTCCAAACATTCTGTTTTGGTTATGGAAACATTTCTAGGAATTTTGATTTATAACATTCCAAGAACATAAAATGTCCAGTTTCCTTAATGTTAATATAACATAATTTAAAGGTTATTTTAAACATCAAAATATCTGCTGTTAACAAGCAGAATGACTGAAGAAAAGAGAAACAAGAACAGGATCTACAACTGATTCCAGCCACAGCTTTAGATGAAATCAACTCAAGTGTATGGCAACAATCAAAAAGTATTCAAATATGAATAGAATTCAGCTGTATAATAATTTCACGATGACATTAACTAACAGCATCATCTGATGTTTTTCTGTCTCAGCTTTCTCTGCCGCAGTTAGTGTTTTATAAACACACTGTTAAAGCAGCCAGAGAAGAAACTAGCAAAACAATCAAGGATCAAGAGCCCAACACATGAAACACTGATCCCCATAATGTGATTTTTTTTAAAATCCTCTTTCCTTTAGTATGTCATCACTAATGGTCAATCATGACTTAATTATCTAATAATCACCAACACTGCTTCAGTTTAACACAGCAAAACCTCCTGTGTTTCATGGGTACTGCTATGTAGCATCCAAACTTGAGCCATTTTAAGACAGAAAGTTAGTGATCCTCAACATTGTTAAGGACATGCGAAGAATGTTTTTTAAAGAATGTTATGAGACATTATGAGAATGTTTAAAAGATGTTCCAAGATTGTTGTTTTAAGAACGTTTCTCCCAACATTATGAGAATGTTTGTTCATGTACGGGAAGAAGGAGGCGGGAACTGGTGAATGTTCAACATGTTTAATAATAATATAAAATAAACCAACAACAAAATGAAAGTAAAATGCCCACACAAACAGGTGACGTCACGGCCAGGAAGCTATAAAGCACACTCAAACAAAGCAATGCTAGCTTCTGTGTCTTCAGTCGCGCTCTGTGTATCTCGTATGTCCTATTTGGTGTTGTTTGTCCCACATATATATATCTATTATGGCGGAAAAGCAGTTTAGGTCGTGTGTTCATCCCTGCCCACGTTACATCACGGGTGGGGATACACACGATCTTTGTGTTGCTTGCTTAGGAGCGGAGCATGCCCGGTCAGCACTCGAGGGTGCTGGCTGTGAGCATTGCGATCTTCTTCCATTACAGACGCTCCGCTCCCGCCTGACGCTATTTGATGAGGGCGCTCAGGCTCGCGTTCCCCAGGGTTCGGGTCCCGCTGCTGCCGAGGCACAGCGTCGATCCAGATCTTGGGGATCGCAAATGGATCTGTCAGAGGGGTTTGAGACGGGCCCCGCCCTATCTCAGCCCTCACCTGACAGGTCCAGTGCTTTTTCTCAATGTTTGGAAGCACGCTTTGCGGTTCCTTCCACATTGGGAGAAGCACCGGTGCTCAACGTATCCAGCTCCGAGGAGTTGGATGTGGAGAGCACCAATGTAGCAGAGAGTGAGGACTCGCCATCCCACTCTCCTGCTTATGAGGAGCTGGTGGAGGTTATAACTCGCGCCGTGGCTAAGTTAAACATTGATGCAAACCACGCACTATGCATCGATAGTGGGGCTCAAAGAGCACGGTTATGGGACGATGCCAAAAGTGGGGGAGACGCTTGCTAGCTATCTCTCCACAATCGGCATCGCCCCTAAAGGCCCCGACACTGCCCACCAAGCCCGTGAGGGTTACATCTAGCTTGGTGGGCAAAGCTTATCAGGCCTCGGGTCAGGTTGCGGCATGCCTCCACACCATGGGCGTGCTGCAGGCCTACCAGGCAGAGCTTTTGGGGGATATTGATGAGGGCGGGGGAATTACCCCCGACGTAGTCGATGAGCTACGTCGGGCAGCTGATTTATCTCTCTAGGCCACTAAGGAGACGGCCAAGTCTGTCGGTCGTGCCATGGCAGCCCTGGTGGCCACGGAGAGGCACTTATGGCTCAACCTCAGTACCATCAAGGACAAAGATAAGCATTTCCTGCTGGATGCCCCGCTTACGCCTCCTGGCTTCTGACGTCTCGTCACACCATTGGACTGATTTCACACGTGCTTTTTATGACGACAACACGCGTTGCGTTCCCAAAGCGTCAATTTCTCGACGCAACGTCTCGCTCCCTCTTCAGGGAACTAAGGTTACAATCGTAACCGAGACGTTTTTGTGAAGACCAGATAACACTGAACAAACATTGTATTAATGTTTCTAGAAGAACGTTTCTTCATAACTTTGAGAGAACCTTCCCAGAACGTTAGCCAGTGTTAAGAGAACGTTCCCTGTTAGCTGGGTAATTGAATCATCTACTACTCGTCTACTTTATCTTAATTTATCCTCATGTTATTTTTATTCTGTCATGTTTTCCAGTTCCTCTGCCTGTACCTGTCATCTTTAGTCACTGTCCTCAAACTCCTTCATCATCATCAATGTCCAAATATTCATTGCTGTGCTCAGTGTTAAATGTGAGTCATGTGACGCTCTCCTGGTACAAAGGAAACAGTCTATTCTCCAGCACCAGTGTGTCCGATTTCAGTATCAGGCTCTCCCTGCCTCTGGAGGTGGAATATCAGGATAAAAACACCTACAGCTGTGTGCTGAACAATTCATTCACTGATCAGACTCAACATCTGGACATCACTCAACTCTGTTCAGGTACGTTAGAGCTGATATTAGTTGACGTCAGCAGTTATATTAGCATTCATTCACTGAGCTGATCTCAGTTTCATGCTTTTACTCATCAGACTCTGTCCGCGGTTGTGATGCTGTTGAAGCTGTGATCCGATTGGTCGTCACCGTGCTGGTGGGCGTGGCTGCCGTGGCTGCTGTTGTTGTTCTGGTTTATGACATCAGATCCAGAAGAGCTAAACTGGATCAAGCACAAATTCCCACATCAGGAACCTAAATGAGGATGTCTTTTTCTTCTTTTTTTAATCATTGATGAATCTTCATTTATTTAGAATGACTTTATATATTCTTCTGCTGGTGTTGATGTTGCTTTATCAGCAGCTCATTCTCACCCTAGAAGAAGTATGTACAGCAACACATTCTCAGATTAATGTTTGTCAATTAGTGTTTGTCATGATAAATACTGATGATTACCAAAGATTGCTTTGCTCACGCTGTAGATTAGATAGTATAACATGCTTTTCTTTTTAATCTTTCTCCCCACAATCAAATCTCATTTGTTGACCACTGCTACCTGTTTGCCATTTGTATCTGCTTGCCCCGATCAATAATGGGGGGTACACTTCAGGTTTAAAGGGTTAATGTTATTTTAAGTGATTTCTGATTGGCAAAGTCGGACATCATTAGTGAAACCCTCATCTGACAGAAAAGGCTATACAAAACGTGACAGGCAGTGCATGTGACAATAACAGGAGAGGATGACACCGAGGATGACTCACCATGTTTGTTGTTTAATGGACTCTTAGAAAAAGGAGTGTGAGAGAAAAAAGATGGTAAGCACCGATGACAATTTAAAGGAACACGCCACTACCCATTGCCTCTGTACAATCTGAATGGACATACTGTCACGATCACCAGCTGGATGATCATTTATTGCCATTCACACATGGACTACATTTCCCAGAACTCACTGCCTGGACTCATCATCCCTGATTGCTGTCAGCTGTGTCTCATTAGCCTCATTAGCTCACCCTACACCCTGCTGGGTTGAAAGTGGACACACCCAGCTATTGGTTTTAAAAATTACTGTATTGCTGGCTTAAAATTAACCCAAAGTATGTTGGAAATTAACTTTTATTAATGTTTAATAAATGAACATTTATTTATTTGTGTGATTCTTAATTTCCAACCTATTTTGGGTTCATTTTAAGCCAGCTATATATTAATTTTTAAACAATAGTTGGGTAAAATAAAACTTCCCAGCATGTTGGGGACACATTTAACATTTAAGATTGTTGATTTTCAACCCAAACTGGGTTGTTTTTAACCCAGCAGAGTGTATTTTAGCCTGGTTATCTCATTCCTTGCGAAGTCTTGTATGTTCAATGTTACACTGCTATTCTGAGTCCTTGTATTCTGGTTTCCTGTCTTAGTTTTGATCTTCTGCCTGTTGGATTTCCCTGTTTTCTGCCTTGGAGTTGTTTGTTTGCATTGTCTGCATGGTGTTTTGACCAGTTGCCTGTTATATGGATTATGATTTTGGATTACCCCAATAAAATCTGAATTTGCATCTTCAACCTTTGTGTCTCCTAGCAGTATGTAACACATACAGTCATATCTCTTAAGCACAGTGTTGTTGTGGTTTGCACAATGTGGTTTCAATGTAGAAATTGTCAATGGGGAAAAAAATTAAGCATATTAGCAAATGTAACAAATGGTAATTATAACAACAACACTTTTTAAGACTTGTTTTTGGTATAAAGTTCTAAGCAGCATATATGAGAAGTTTCAGAGACTTACAGAATACATGGACCCGTGTCTCTTACTCGTACAGACATGACTGCGTTTATATAAAGCAGAACGTCTCAAAAAGACCATTTTATTTTGATGACAACAAGATGAAGAAGAACAGGTCCAAATATATGTGAATTACATTGACTGACATTAATGTGTCCTCAATAGCTCTAGCTAGCACTGCACTATTGAAATTCAGTTCATTCCTTAGTGACATTGATGATTCCTTCACCAGAGATCACTGCTACAAGGAGCTCAACTTTAGCCCTGAGAAGTCAAGACTCACCCATTGTGTCAAGTCAAGCCTTCTTCTCTGCACCAGAGAGTGGGTCTTCACCTTTAGCCAGAGGAAATACAGCTTTGACATTCCCTGGAGTAAGATGCCCTCAAGTACAGGAGAGTTATTGGATACTGAGCAGAGAGAAGGATTGTGGTTGCTGAAATACTCGCTGTGTGCAAGAAACCAGGAAAGAGGCACATCGCTGAAATTGCAAGATGGTAATTTGCTACGCAAAAATCCTTTCAAGATGACAAAATGACATAAAGATGCTTTCTGTGTGAAATTAATTTGCAATTTGGAGAACGGTTTTGTATTTTCCTTGAGACAATTCCTACTTCTTACTGCAGAACAAAAAAAGCTTGAAACGTTGACAAAACTGACAAAATTTTAAACATATTAAATACAATTTAAGGCATTTTTGGAGTTTTTTTTTTATTATTATTATTATTTTAAGTAAAGACTCATAACTTTTAAAACTTTAGCAAGGAGAATCAAAAGGTAGGTATCATTTTATAGGAAACTTTTTAAACTTTTAGAAATAAAAACACCCATTACATTTGGACATCCTGAAAAACTGCAGATTTTTTATTATAATTTTACATATCTTTTTTATTTGACATGCAAAACTCAGGAAGGAAATTGTTTTTTGGTGAAGTTCCCATGTGAGCTGCATCTGGATCAAATTTTGCATAAAGTAATCAAAAGTTATAGCATTTGGAACCAAGGTAGCCTTTTTTGTTTAGCCCTTGACACCCGGAAGGCATTTTTAAAATCCATGAAGAATATCTTGTGATCGACGCAATGGATTATGTTGACTTTGGGCTTATTTCAATCGAGAGAATCTGCTGTATGTAATGATGTGCCATCTTCCACAATCGAAGCATGTTTCATGAAGTTAAGAACATGACAAATTCTGCATGCGTATATTATTTGCATATGGGGCTTCACGTACAAAAACTCACTCAAAAACAAAAACTGGATTTTTTTAGTCAAAGCCCAAAACAATTGTTCTTGTTCTACTCCGTGAGACCTTTCAAATGACTGTATGATGTTTTTGACACATTGCAGTACATAGTATATAAAAAAGCATTTCATAAATTGTGAATTTTTTTTTATCATCAAATAACTCTGTCAAATTAGCATTGGTATGCATTGTAAAGTTCAGACTCTAAGCTTTCACACCTATTTAGTTTTGATCAAAAAAAATAAAAAATTCACACGTCATTCATCTCGAATTTGCATCTTCCGATCGGTTCTTCTGTGGACTTAGAGGCTTTTCTGACAAAAGGAAATGTCGTTTAGGGGTTTCTGCCAACGAAATGGTATTTCTGAATGTGCTGACGCTGGGATTTAGCAGATTAGAAACAAAAGTATTTGATGAATGTATATGTATGTGCGGAGAGCATTTCCTCAATATCATTATCTCATTTTTGATGCTTTTGCATCTGAACTCTTAATATGCAAATGTATAAAATATTATAAATGAGTCTGTTAAAAACAATATTATTAATTTAAATGAATTCATTATGTAAAAAAAATCATTTTCTCTCCTACGTTAGCCAAGTCAGGGTTCTGGTTTTGCTCTCAGATTTCTTTGGATTTGGTTTGGCTCAGTTCAGGAATAACAGGCTTGCCGATTACTCTGCACTATGGTACCCGATTTCGGTGACATTGAGGCTGACCTTGGAGTCACCTCACCCGCTGCCGCACTCTCCCTTGTCGTACCACCATTTGTTTTTCAATTTGTCCAACAGGCCTTGCCCATTCAGTTTTAAAACTGCCAGCTTAACAGCATTTCTTGAAACAATAAAACATAACTTGTAAGAAAATGCACAGGTCTGTGAACAATCTAATCTTAGCATAGTAGTAGTAATATGGTAACGTTACTGAATACAGTGAGCTACTACTACTGAGAGTCAATTATAGCAGTAATAAAACTATCATGTAAAAAAAAAATCATTTGAAATGAATGAATGAAGAATGAATAAACAAATCTCTTGAATAAATGATCCAGAGATAAATCAAATACAGTCAATGATCGCCACCTACTGGCAGAACAATGTAATAGATACATTTGAAGTGTAACATTAGTTTCATAGATCACCTACTCGTTTTAGTCGCAACATCAGTGTTTAAATATCCAGACTATAAACTTTCGTTATTTGTTTGCAACACAGAAATAGCTAAAATGGCTTACAACTGCATTAAGAGGGACATGAACCTGAGAATAAACCACTGTTGAGACCGCCGATTATCAGACGCAAGATTAGAGCGGAGGGGTTAGGCTTAGGCCTCGGCATGCTCATGATTGCCTTCATCTGCTCACTGTGTTGCCTCATCATCAGATTCATAGTCTCAGCATGTCTTTTGTTCATGTTTTCTATCATCTTTTTAAACACCAAGTCACTTTCCTTTTCTGCTTCTTTATTTTTCCTCCTGAAGTCCTCTATCTCTTTAGTCATCCTGTCTGCCTTCTCCTTAAAGCCCTTCTCCATCAGATCAGCCTGCTCCTTCAGTTTACTGTCCATGGCACGCTTAGCCTCCTCTCTCTGGAGCCTCAGCTCTTCATCCATCTTCTCCTTCATCTGTCTCATCCTCTCTTCATTACTCCGTCTCTCTGCTTCCATCTTCTCTTCGAGTTGTCGCTGCTTTTGTTCCTTGGTATTTATTTCCTGAGCCAGGAGAACAGCCTTCTCTCTTTCCTCTGGAAGAAGATGTTGAGGCAAATTAAATAAAGTTTAACGGAAAGTGTAATATTGTACCTAATTTTGCTTTGCATTTTAAATCTTGACTTTTCAATTCAATAAGGCATTGAGGCAATTCACTGAAAGTTGTTGAAGAGAAAAGTCCTCAATCAGGTGATAAATGTAACCTGGAGATGTTAATGTTGTTAATTGTTTAGCACGGGGCTCTTGATTTGACATCTGTATTATTCGATACATTGGGGAAAATGGTAATATTCCCTATCATATCAAGTGCTGGAAACTTTATCTGTGAGGAGATATACAAGTGATGCACATCTTAAACCCATAATTGAAGCGTTCTGCATGATCCGAACAATGCGTGATGGTTGCAATGCATTTTAGTCCCTCCCTCTAGCAAAACATTTCTGAAAAGGCTAATTCTATTCAGATGATCAGCCAGTCAAGGGTATTGTGCACTGTTCTTCAAAACCAAGTGCTAAACAATATTTGGCATGCAAGAAATCGATAACATTGGATGAAATAACTATTTTTACTCTAAAAGCTAAAATAGTTCGTAGTTGAACATTGAAACATTTAACTCTTTTCCTGCAAGTTGGCAACTACCGCTAGATGGTGCTATTGTTGCCTCATCCAGGATGTAAAAGACTCTCACCCATTATCGTTTTCTCCTTCTCAGTCAGTTTCTTGTCAGCCTGTAGAATGGCGTTAGACTCCACAGACTTCTGCTTCAGAAACTCTTCAAGTGTGTCTTCTGCCTGTGGACAAAACACATGATAATCTGAAAACTGCTACTACTGCTATCATTGTTACTATGACTAGTACTACCACTACTACTACAACTAATATTAATGATGATTGTGAAGATAATGGTGATAATAATAATAAAGCTATAGTCAGTTACATATTGGGCATGAGTGTCAATCAGTTTGGTTTTACATCACAATCGACACAATGTTTCAGCAGATCATGAAACTCATCAGGTAGTTCTAGACGCTTTTGTCCAGATCCAAAGTCTAGCAGTGGCTGAGTACAAGTGTCCATGTCCCAGCCACTGGGGATTCATTTGTCTTGCATAAGGATTCTTCAGTATTTGGCCAGAGGAAACCAGGATTTAAACCAGGAACCTACTAGTTTCCAGTTGATTTCTCTACCCCTAATCCACTGTCTAACACATATTCTAGAAAAACCTGACAAACATCTTACAGATTGAAAACATCTAAAACCTGTGATGTTGCAGTAATTGTGTCAAATGTTGATTCTCACCTTGACTTCTTTATTGGCTTGGATTTTATATTCCTTTACAATGTCTTCAAGGTCCTGGGAGAAGAGAACATAACCACCAGGTATGGCATAAAAACCTTTCTTGAGTTTTTCTGTCATTGGTGCCGAAAGGGATGACAGGAGATTCCCACATCTTTTTTTTGAAGACTCCTCGTTTTGGCACAGGTACCCATCAAAGAGTTTATTAATTTCTTCCTGCAGCATCACACAAAATATCAGAGGAAGAAAACGTTAAACACCATTTACAGGCTACAACTATTGAAAAAAAAAAAAAGTTTAAAATAATCTTTTTTTTTCCAGCTGTGATAGATAGATAGATGCTTGAATAAGAGTTCAATAGGAGTTGTACATTATTTACTGGGCATCACCTCAAGACATTTCATGAATCTCCCCTCACTGTCCTTAAAGGAACGCTTCATGAAGGCTTGTGTCGCCATGCTGCTGAGACGTTGGTGTTCTGAGGATACATCCTTCAGTTCCAGAGGGAAGGAGTCCTTCAGCTTCTCCATTCCACTCTGGTAAACCTCAAGCCCCTCCTTCACTGCAGCTTCATTCTCAATCAATGCCATAGCAATCACAGCATTCTCCAGAAATGGAACTTCACCACTGGAGATTGTGTCTACATATGTCTTCACCAGCTGACCCAGAACTTCAGGGAAGGAGAAGGGTCAGACACAAGGAAATTAACTTGGAGGCTGTAGATTAATAACTTGCAGTCCAGAAAGAGTCATAAACAATGCCATAGTTGAATTAATAGCTCAATTTATGCTATTTTAGTGGGACTAATTAGCGTTTGCCACTTGTTCAGTGTTATTACATCACAAAGATGGAAGGATGTTTAAATTTAGAAATTAGTCTCTAGGAATGGGGCTTAACATCAACGTTATGGTGCAATGAGCACACAACCTAACAAACAGCAGCTTAGGTATTCGAACCAAAACATGGTTCCTCTGTTGACAGCCGTTTACTACAGGAGAAATACACGTCTAGTTACTGCTTCAAAACAGCTGACAGCTGTGCCATTCACTTGTTTAATTGAATATAGTAAATTAGTCAAATATTTGCTTGCTGCTATATTAATGTTTATTTTGCAAATGTCACGTCACATCATTTCATATATTTTATTGACTCACCTCTGCCTGTGACTGGGTGTCCATCCTTCAGCCTTTTCACTTCACTCCTGTCAAAGATGAACTTGCAGAAATTATCCGAGACATCCTGGAAATCTGGGGAAAGGTCAGCAGGATCCAGGCTCTCTAGACGAGACACATTCTCTGGGCTGGTTGGAAACGGGAAAGTAAAACACTTCCGGGATGGGAAATAATTTCGTAAACATTCCCGTGGAAGGTTGAACTCTTTAACTGTTCTTGAAGTGCCTTTTAAAGATACAAAACACCATACAATACAATACAGTGTACCTTGTAAACTGCAATCCCCCATTGCTTTTGGTTGCTTGCATGCTTTAACAGAAATTATATTATAAATATTTAATAATAATTATTATTATATTTTTATAGTTATACATTTTGTATGAATTGATTTATCAAAATAGTATTTCCCAGGCTCAGTGATATTTCTAAAATTGTAAATATAGTAAGCAGCTTGGTTATGATGGTGTAATAAAGCCCCTCAGTATAATGTAAACTCTGTTCTTCCAGTCAGGATGTAATAGATTGTGATGCTAACTGGCTGTACATACTCTTCCCAATGATGGTCAGGTCATTTAAAAGCTCAATTTAAATATTACCTGGTTTCAGCTTCAAAGCATATTCTAAATATTGGTCCTCAGTCACGTATTTTCCATTGATTTTTTGTTCCAAGGTGAAGTCCCTCACAGCCCAGATGAAACTAGGGAAGAACTTCACAAACTCTGAGTCATCTTCACCCTCATTAGATGATTTGACCTTTATATACTCAGTCAACTCTGTGACATATCTGGAGGTAGTTTAGGTTTAAACACTTTTTTATTTATTCTTTGACTCCTGGTAATCTTCATGTGGTTGTGTGTTAGCACCGCCTCACTCTCCAGGGTGGGCAAATTGTATAATTAGTGGCTGCTGCACTTAAAATACCCAGATAGGACATACCACGACATATGCTCTGAGATACCCACTCTTTTCTGTTTACCTGAGTTCTTGAAGATACATCCCTCTCTTGTACGTGAGGTTTGAAGGAGTAATATTTAGCAAAATAGAGGAAATACATGTTTCTCTCACTCTAAGCTCCCCCACCTCCCCCAGCTTACACTGGGAATGGGGTCTGCCTTCATGGACTTGCGTGATAGGCACAAAGTATGAACTAATGTCACCCAAAACAAACAAACAAAAAAATAAAATAATAATAATAATAATAAAAAAAACGGGTAGGTAGAGTGTGAGCTGCTCTCCCTCAATTATGCTGGGTTCTTTAAGTAGGGCCTAAGCTCCCCTTGGAGTTTAGAGTCTGGGTGATGAGCATTACTGGGCACAGTGCATCACACCCTGCTCTCTTTTTCCTCCCTTTTCCTGACTACGAGTCGGGATGTAGGCTCCCCCTTGGAGGGGCGGCAACACCGAAGGTTGTAGCCTGAAGGGCTAATTACTAAGGTTTTAGCACCAAAGAACCTGACAAGTAGAGGTAGTTTGCCTAGTAGCATTCCTCCTTGTTATTTTGCACTCTATAACTTAGATGAGTGAATGGAATCTTTTATGGATCCTGTAGAAGTACCTTTGCTCAATCAGGGCGTGAACGCTCTCCCCTAATTTCTCTAGGGTATTTAAGTAGAGCTGAGGCCCCCCTTCAGTTTCCCTAAAGGTTGAGTTTTGATGGCGAGAGTCTTCAGCAATTATATTATACCACTCTCATATTTGCATCCCTTCTGATTAAGTTGAGGATTGCATTCTTCCCCTGGAAGTAGTGGTAATATTGAAGGTCATTGTACTAGCTTTGTACCCAGTAGGCTAAATACTATGCTCTGCTCTTGGGGCCTTATGAGGCTGACGCCTGTCGTGCAAGGGAGGGAGGAAGGTTGGAGGAAGGCCAGGACTTCCTTTACTATAGAGTATAGAAGCTTGGGTATATTCTCCAACTATTGAAGGATATTGGCTTGGGGAGTGGCACCACTATACAGTCTGTATCAGTCATTTTGGATGCTCCCTTGGGGTTGACATGCTCTGACTCCGGCCAAGTAATTTGCAGAGTCAATTTATGCTATGTCTATTATGTTTGTTCACATTCACAGCTTAGTGAGGAAAGCATTCCCTCAGCATGGCATAGTGGGTATTTCTACCCCATATAGCAGCAATATCAGACACAGCATCGAAGTTCCACTTCGAAAGGCAACTTCTAGGTTATGTATGTAAAGCCCAAAGTATACTTCGGAAGTCTGCAAACACTGTCTGCATGCAGCCCATTTTTTGTGTCCATGTGGGCGGTGCACATACAACAGTGCATGTGTGAGCGACAAAGTCCACTAGATAGTGTGTATGCGCCAACGCGTCTTTCCGCACTCATGGCCAAAGGAGTATACTTTCAAAAAGGCTTGCACACTCAACTATGCGTGAGACAGAGCAGAGCACGGAAAATGAAGTATACATGGGCGTCTTGTTCCCCTTCTTAGGGAACCACTTCTCATACATAACCTAGATTTTTTCATGCTACTAAGAGAAGCGATAAAAGCTGTTTTTGGACTGATGTGGTAGTTGAGTTCTGAAACTTATATTATGTTTTTATAGTACAATGAACTTTTCAAGGAAATATCAAGGAAAATTTGAATGTCTCCTTAAGATGAATCGCTTGTTGTATTCTTCATTTGTAAGTTACTTTGGCTAAAATGCTGCTAAAGGAATAACTTGCCGGGGCTTCTTTAGTCTTTAGATCCTGGCTCAACTGCATTGAATGTATATAAATAGTGGTTAAATTGTTAAAGAATTAGCAGTATAGGGTAAGGAGTACGATGATGGAATTTTGACTTTCATGTTTTTTTTACTTTCCATAAATAATGCTATTTTTGGACATTTTCAGGGAAAACAAATTCTGTTGTACTAATCCATGAAATATACTAGTCAACATTTGAAGTGGATCTAAACCTTTCATCAAAGTTATCCTAAAACCAAAAAGCAATACCCGTTCTTGTCTTAGGACAACTTTGATTAACTTTTTTTGATCCAAATGTTGACTACTGTATTAACTCCAATAATAACAGTAAGTGTATAATGTATGAATGAAAGGATACTGCAATTCCTCTATTGCCTTGTTGTCGATCGTCCCTTGGCTGTTTAGCACTAGAGTGCTACTCAGAAGGACAGCCAAAGAGAAGATCTTTGTATCATGCTTTGGGTCCCCCTGAGACAGATTGGATACAACAATCATTTGACAAAGAATGTCATTGCAAGATTATTATCATACATAAACCCCTGACAGCATAGTGTATCTGTGCACACCCTGGTGGTAAAAATGTGTCATAAACTAATACATGATTGTTAGTTATGTCTGGTTTGTGAGCAAATTGTTCTTTCGAACTGGTTGAACCAGTTCACTAAATCATATTGAATCATTTGAAACAGTTTGTGTCCCAAGTCAGCCCTGATACACAAGCCACTCAATCAATGAACTGCTCTCTCAAATGTGTCCAACACCCCAACTTAAAATGAGTAGTATTGTTGATGTGAAGAACTAGGAGCAACGAAGCTGCACTGTCAACTAGCATGTGCGTTCACCTACAGACGTGCACCTACGTCCAAGGAAATAACTGTCTATCAGAAATAGTCTATATTTGTCATTCAAAAAGGAAACCAAAACTAGGACTGCAGATATAAAAACAGTAAACAAAGCAGCGCTTGCTTGCCATTTTGAATATCAATCATGCTAATCTTTTTCTTCATTCCAGGTGACTCGTGTTGTTATGAAAATATTCACGCATTAGAATGTTCCGGTAAGAAGGTGTAAAATTAGAACAGCCTTTCTTTTTCTGAATTTCCATTTTGTAGTGCACAGAAAGGTACAATTTATATCAACCTAATCCATCACAGCTGACCTAATTAGTCAACTTGTTAATTGGATATATTTTTTTCTCATCAGTGGTTCTCATGTATGCTTTCTCATACTATATCATATAGGCTGTTACGTTACCTTGTCCAC
Organism: Elopichthys bambusa; assembly: GCA_037101425.1. Classification (NCBI taxonomy): domain Eukaryota; kingdom Metazoa; phylum Chordata; class Actinopteri; order Cypriniformes; family Xenocyprididae; genus Elopichthys; species Elopichthys bambusa. The sequence continues at coordinate 25,110,060 of CM074454.1, forward strand.
GTCTCCGAGTCCCTCAGTGTCCAGCAGCACCAGAGTGGTTCCTGCTTTAGTGGGGTGATCCACACACCACATCCAGATGCCCTTCGTCTTGGACTCGATGGTGCTGCCCAATGCAAACCCTAAAAGAGAGAAAGAACTAAGAAACATGGAACACTGATCACCAAAATATTTAGTTTACCTCCTTGTCAAATTGAGTAGTGCCTTATTTAGTTTGTGACAACTTGTGTGCTTCATTTCATATTAAATAATGGTGTTGCTGAACTAGAGAAAGTCACAAACATCTGTGAAATGGTTTGAGAGTTCCAGTTTTCTGACAAATTTCCACCTGGTTTTGGAGTTGTTAGATTTTGACAACAACAGTGTCTTCTGACAGACTGACAACACAAATATCTTGATAACATGTTTATTAAGAACTACCACATGGTTCCACATTCAAAACAGCAATAACTGTCATTCCGTTGCTCTTTGGATGTTGCTGCGTGTGTGGGTCTAACCTTTTTGTTTTCCTGCGAGGCGATTCATCAGGTAGGACTTCCCGCTGCGGTAGAGACCCACCACGGCCACCACCACCACTGGCTGCTGGATCTTCTGCAGGATCTGTAGAGCTGACTGCTGCACACACAGCTTCCCATCTGACTCCGTGTCAATCAAGCATACTGGTTTGTCCATGGTCACTGGAGAATACAGCTGTCGAACAGATACGCACATTTAAAATCCTTTAAGTAACTGCAGTGTACTGAGGGTAAAAAGTTAAAATGGGTTGAGAAATATTCAAGTAATTCTACAGTACACAATAGAGTAATTTCCCAGATGAGCAGCTTTTCCTTTTTCTGTTTGGGGAAGTTTCAGTATAAGTGTTTGTCACAACACACACATATACACATGGATAGAGAAACAGAAAAAAGCTACAGACTTATAAACATAAAAATTCCAGTAAAACCCACATCTTTCAACACATGCAGACATCCACACTCACATAATGCACACATACACATTCAGCACAAATGACACAAGAATGCTGAATGAGACAAAAATGCTGTCAGCTTTGTTTGTGTTCAGCTACCATATCAGCCTCAATTCATAGTCCACTGGTCTATAACCTTACTGGGTTTAGTTGATGAACAAAGTAAGACATGGACCTAAAGTTTATCAAAACGTGTCAGGGTGTAGAGATAACTAATACACACAAACAGACACACACACACACACACACACACACACACATACATAATTAAATGGCTTATGGTGACTCTGCATGTGTAAAAGCTTTTATCCTGAGCCAATGATATTTTCTATCCACTAATCCTAACCCCACCCATAAACATCCTCGTAAACCATGTTTATACACATATAAACCATGGATGAAGGAATGTCACTTACCTTTTTGCTTTATTTAACTTTGAGTCTGAGTTGTATACAAGTTTTAGCTTCCTGACATTCAATCTGTATATCTTAGACACTCCTTTAGTCCAGCCCCTTAAGGCTGATTGGTCTAGAGTAAGTTAGGGGATGTCCCTGGTCTCTCAGTAACTGGTTATTCCATGTGGCTGACTTACATCCTCTTTTATTGACGGCACAAATAGCAATGTGCAACTCTTGGTTTCACTTTCAAAATCAGCAACTGCAAGGTGTGTTAGGAGATACAAGAAACATCATTGTTACAAGAGTCATTGTTTATCTGTGTTGGGTTTTTGTTCCTGATTTAAATTCACTGGAAATTCCCAACAATGTCTAACTTCCTCCTGAGTATGAGACATCATGAAAATACATTTTATATAGCTTGGGGAAAATACGTTTACCTGTGACTCAGTAGTCACAGTAGTCAGTAGGGTGTGACACTAACAATGCAAAGGTCAAGAGTTGCCTTACTTTGGTCAGTCTAATCCAATGTTTACAGAACATGAAGATCGTCTGTTTTCTTTCACCGATCCAGGAAGCAGATTCGTTACAGCTGGTCAAGGCTTCACATGCTCACTTCAGTGAGGATCAGAGACATTCAGCCTATGAAGTTTTCACTGCTAAATCAAATCTTATACATCTGATATTTATTAAAGCTAAGAAAAAGAAAGAAAAATAAATGAATGAAATAATTTAGACAGTTGCTGCAATGTTGCAAGATCAGCCCACCAGCCTATGTAATTTAGATAAATGGGTGATCAAACATTACCATACTGAATTGACAAAATGACTCGAAACTTGAAACAACTGTGATATAATGTGAAAAATATTTGTAGCTATGATTTCAAAACAACAAAAAGTCACATCAAATGCAGTGAGATTACAGTAATTATAAATTAATTATGCTATTAATTGCTTGCATCTGGTGTCTGTTGCTGCCTCAACACTTCCATGTTCTGTTCATTTCTTTGCTGCTGATCTGATATCATTTGTGCATACTTTCTCGACATTGTCTCCTCTACTTTTGCATTCTTTCTCTTCAACTCGTTTATCTCCCAGGCCATCCTGTCAGCTTTCTCCTGAAAGCCCTTCTCCATCAGGGCAGCCTGCTCCCTCAGTTTACTCTCCATTGGACGCTGTGTCTCCTGTTGTTGGCGGGACATCTCCTCTTCTATCATTTCTATGACCTGTCTCATCCTCTCTTCATTATTCTGTTGTTCAGTCTCCATCTTCTCCTCCAGTTGACGCTGCCTCTCTTCCTGAGCTTTAATTTCCTGTTCCAGAAGGACTGCCCTCTCTCTCTCCTCTGGTCAGCCAAAAAATAATTGGTTGAAGGAAAAAGGTAAATAAAAGATGGAAAAGTGATAAGAGTCCAACAAAGGAAAGAAATCTAATACACTCTACAATGTCATCTCATGTGTTTAATAATGAGTACACTGAAAACTGCAGCACTCAAAATATTGTAGATATGGAGACATATGAGACTGTCTCAGATTCTCTTGGCCATTGACTGGCATCAATCTACTTTCTACTAGCATGAATAGCTTATATAGCTTGCTGTTTTTACTTAAAAGAGTAGTTCGCTTTCGAAAGGGAAACTCTACGTTTGACACGCTATGGGGAACGTCACACGTGAACCGATGTCTGAAAGCCAAGTATCAAACCACTCCAATCCTATTGGCCGGCGACAGCCTATGACGTCGTCATAGCGTGACCCGGCAGTAGGCCCACAGCTTGGTGGCCCAGCCTAGAGCTAGATTAGGTGTTTATTGTTGTAAATCACCCTCTTTAAATTACTATCTCTTATTAGGTTGTATAGTTCCTAGTTCTGACCTCCTCCTGAGGCAGTTGTTAGGCCATATGCCCATTTTCCCCTTGCTTAGGTAGGTGCAATGGCTGAGGTTAACAGCTAAGGTAGTAGGCTGTTATTCAGCCTCCCTGGTGCTGTTTTCTCAGGTGGTAGGCCCTTATCTTTGCGTAGATAAGTTTATGCAGCGTGTGCTACGCCCCACTCTCTAGATCTTTATTCATGCTATGAATTTGTCTTTCCCCTGAGCCCCTTGAATTAACATTCAAGTTTGAGTTACGGTGCTAGCTTTTAGCTTCCATTCTCTAGGGTTCAGCACAGATCTGTAATTCTGTTTGGTGAGAGCATTTATCCCTTTTAGGATGGCATGTATTTTCAAAGCATTGTGTCTGCTTTGAATTCTAGCTTGTGTTCGCCTCTATTTAAGAGCATGGTGACTATTTGTACTCCCTGCTTAGGGTTTGTGGTGTTTCACTGAGTGCATTACCTGTTGGATTGCACACTCAGATTGAGTGTAGAGAACCTCACTTTCAGTTTGGTTTCTGTTAGCTCCCGCTAGTTTGATCATAATGCCACAACAGCTATTTTTATATAACTGTGGGAGTTGTAGGCTCTAATGGATTTAGCCTGTAATTAGTACCCCTGTAATTGTGTAGATTATGGTACATTGCCTGTTGGAATGTGTAGACTTAGCTCAGGTTCGTTAGGCTTCCCACAACTGTTTGTTGGGTCTAGAGCTGGTCCCCTTTGAGCTTGGTCCCCTTATAACCACTGGCTGCTGCCCAGTGTTGCTGAAGTTGTAGGCCCCGCTAAGGCCTCCTTTCAGATTATATGTTGGCACAGTTCTGTGTGGCTACTATCACTGCCATTGGCCATGCCCGTCTCTGCTTCGAGTAGACCCTAGTTCAGGCCTCTCGCATAGTGTTGTGGTGGAGTGTTTACTCCTCTTGCTTTAAGAGTAAAAGGTGTTTTACTGAGTGCATGGCCTGCTGGCTGATGTGGTCACAATTGCCACTAGCCGATGCCACGTGTTTGCAAGTTGTAGGCCTTCTGGGCCTCCTGTGTAGCATGTTGGCATTCGTTTGTGTACTCCTTTCAATCTGAGAGTAAAAGGTGTTTTACTGAGTACATTGCTTAGTGGCTGACCTCTCAGGGTGAGTTTTTGTAGTAAACCTTACTGCGGTTCAGTTTTCTGCATTTGCTTCCTTGAGCTTGGTCTAAGTAGCTAGCTTGTAAGTAGGTTGGTTCTATTTTGCTCCTAGAACTTTAGTGGCCACTAGACTAACGGCACGTGTTTATAAGTAGTAGGCCCTCGGGGCCTCCTTTGAGAACATGCTGGTGCATGTAATAGTGTACTCCTCTCGCTGAGAGAGTTACAGGTGTTTTACTGAGTACCACGAGCTGACGCCACATGTCTGTCTGAAGTTGTAGGCCTGTTTCGGGCCTCCTTTAAATCATGATGGCGTATGTTGTACTCCTCTTGCTTTTAAGAGTAAAAGGTTCTTTTACCAAGTGCACTGCTTGTTGGATTGTGTTAGGTGGACTGTTATGTGGGCACTTTACAGTCTTATCTGCTGTTACTGGAGTCATGTGGTTGGTTCTTGCTCCCAGCAAGACAGGTGTTCAAGGCCACCCTTGAATTTCCCACTGTTGTACTAAGCATATTAGCATATGTGAGTTTCTACTCCACGTAGAACTGTCATGTTGTAGGCCCCTCTCTGGCCTCCATGATTATGTGCCTACAGTATGGTCTACCTGTTAGGTTGAGCTTTGTACTCACCAGCTAGGGCTGTTTTAAAATGAAATAGTGCTTAGCTCCCTAAGCTGATCATTGGTCCTCCCGTTGAGGATCAGCCCTAGGCTGGTTTGTGCTCCCCTTCTTCAGGGTTTCCTAGCGCACAGCCTCCTCAGTGCAAATATCAAGCGCTGAGTAGATCCTAGGATTGAGCAAAGTATACTCCCCTCAATAAGAGGGTCCATAGCATTCAGCGGAGTTCTGCTCTCCAGGATGCCCGTCTCTACGCGTGGGTTTGAGTTGCTTACTGCCTTTTTGCAGTCGTTCTTACTTGCTGTCTTCTCTGAAGAATGTGTTTGTTGAGACTCTGTATTCAGACAGGGTTGGCCAAGACTAAGTTTGTCCTATGTCAGACCAGGTCGGCCTCCCTGATGGCATTGGGGGTGACCTGTCCCCCTTCTAGTGGGTGGCCGGGGTTCCTTTTGGTTCGCTAGGCCACATTCCCTTAAAGGGACCTTCTTTTCGGAAGATTTGGTCCCAGAAGCCTTTGAGCAGCCTTGGTGGGCTTTCTACGGAAGGCCTCTTTGAGGTTCAACTTGGGCTGTTGGCCGTAGGGAATGCTGTCACTGACAGCCTTTGCGTGAGGGTGAGGGCGAGTTGCTATCTGCCGTTTCTGTCAAAGCTCTTTGACATTTGTCTAGCCATCTTGTCTAGCCATGCACTCTCCTCAAGCTTGGCGGTGTGGGTATATCGTTCCTCATAGCGTGTCAAACGCAGAGTTGAGTTCCCTTTCGAAAGGGAATGTCTCAGGTCACAAATGTTTTATTAAAAAAACACAACTGTACAACTGGCATGGTCCTATTCATGTTATCATCATGTTTTACCACAAATCCTTCTTTCATTTTCAGTTAGTTTATCATCAGCCTGCTCTCTGTGATTTCTCTTGAGGTCTGAAGGACACAGTTTCAGAGCAGTTCCTTCCTGGTAGCCACCCTTAAGATCACACTTCTAAATCTGGCCTCATTTCATCTTATTGACTGGCAGTGAATTTTAGGGTTGTGTCAATGATTAATAACACGTTGTGTATTATCGTGTATTATTTTCTTTTTTAACTACCTCCTCATTTATCATTTCTTATCAAAACGGCTTGTTCATTTTTACACATATATTCCTTTGGTGAGAACAAACTCTCTTTTACCCACTATTTACTTATATTCAGGTTTCTGGTATATGCATGTATACATTGTGATAGGAATTTTCTTGATAAAGATTGAATGCTTTTTTTAGAGTGTGCAGAACAAAGTGTTTTAGAGAAGATGGAATTTTTGTGATTTACTCAGTTCCTGTTTTTGAAAGAAAGTGTTATGTTGCAATAAGAGATGTAATGGCTGTAAAGGTCAAAAGGGTGTTTCAAAATAACAGACTTTAAATGTGCAGACATGAATCTTCAGATCAAAGACTGTGTACCTTTTCACTATTATCTATATGCATACCATGCAGACTCTGTTTTCATGTTATCAGTCTAGACTTACAAAAATGCTTTGCACAGTAGAACTAACAGCCATATGATTAGCTTACATCATTACAAACCAATCAACAGATGAGTATAACCAATCAGTTTTTGTTTGTTTTTTTAAACTCAACTGCAATATGAATATGTGTGTATTTTTCTGTCCGGGGAGTCTCTCGATTGTTGTGACTGAGTGCTCCCTGGCTATTGTCAAATAAAACTTTGTTACTGTAAAGAGCAACTTGGGAGTGTATTCTTAAATGCTGCAGCTTGGAAGATTGAACGCCCAGATGGTTACAGTTGGTGATAGTGTTAGACGACCGAGTCCTGCGCTCAGGGTGAGACAGTAACACTATGAGTTAAGTGTAGATCATGTGACACATCTGCATTCTCCTAGAAGAGTGGCAATAGTGTATAAAAGCTAAAGACCTGGTACTCACCTGTGAATTAGGGTAGTGATAGTAGCTTTTAGATGTGATGGCATCACCATATTCAGGAAAGGAATTACCCCCCCTGAAATATTGTAAGTATTTTATGATTGTATTTGGGAAGGGATTTGCCCTGAAGTATTGTATTGACAACTGAAGTTGTCAGAATTGTCTGTAGTGGAAAAGTCAGATTAGCTTTGTATTAAGTTGGTTGTATTTGTATTGAGAATAGCCACGATTTTTACTGTAGATAAACTTAACTTGGACTTGGCGTCCAAACCAAACTTGGGTCTTCAGCTGACAAAGTTTAAATCCCATCTGGCTACAGCGCTCTTCACATAATGTTTATGCGTTAGGTCAGTAGGTGGAGAGTAGGCGGTCTTTTGTGGCTGTTCGAATGCATTCAACCACATGACACTATGAAAGAAATCTGGTAAAATGTATTTTCGACTACCTCTGGAAGTGGACAAGCTAAAAATGTTTAAAACCCCGTTATTTGGTCTACTTTGCAGTCTACTTGTGATCCAATCATTCAAAACACATCTTAATACCAGGTGTAAACAGGAATTTATTTACACGCTCCAATGCAGTCACACAATTCTAGATTCTCTTTTCTTTTAAGTCCCTCTCATTAATCTTCTCTTTAAATATCTTGAGCCTGAGGGGCTTATAGAGTTTGACACTAGCAAACCTTACATTGCATATTTTAAAAATCTCCTTTAATGTCGTCATTTTTATTTTAATCGCTTAGTAGAGCATACAGATGGCACAATTTCATTAAAGAAAAATGGTGAAAAACCTAAATGTGTAATTACATCATTATTTGTCTCAGTTTCTTGCCTGAATATTGATAGTACTAAAATTATTAACCACCCCTCTGCCACACACACACACACACACTGGCTTTGTTTTTACAAATACCATCTGTTTATTTGATGATTACATGGAATGCCAGAGAAATAGTTGAATCACTAATTAACCTTATTTGTCACTGTTTAAAATTAAATAGCAATGTCAAATAAACGTAATTATAATAGATCATAGATCATTTCACAAAATACAACATCCGCCTGAAGACTGTGCATTCATCCGCTGAATGGCCTGCATCTGTTCTTTGTGTTGCTGCATCATCATAGCCATAGACTCCTCATGTCTCTTGTTTGAGTTCTCTAACATCTCTGCAAACTCTCTAGCTCTATTACTCTCGGCTTCAGCGTTCTGTCTCTTGAACTCTTCCATCTCCTGGGTCATCCTCTCTGCCTTATCCTTAAAGCCCTTCTCCAACAGCGCAGCCTGCTCCCTCAGTTTACTGTCCATGGCACGCTCAGCCTCCTCTCTCTGGAGCCTCAGCTCTTCATCCATCTTCTCCTTCATCTGTCTCATCCTCTCGTCATTACTACGTTTCTCTGCTTCCATCTTCTCTTCGAGTTGTCGCTGCTTCTCCTCTTTAGCTTTGATTTCCTGCTCCAGGAGGGCTGCTTTCTCTATTTCCTCTGGTTATTCATTGACAAAAAAGAGAAGGAGGAAAACTGATTTTACATGTCATTCATTGTCCTTTAAGGAAATATACTTCTGTGAATGCTTATAAATACACCTTTTAAGAAGAACACTTCCTTCCATTTTCAACTTCCAATATTTTACTAAGAGTTTATTTTCATCTAAGTTGCACTCTTTCAAAAACATCAATAGCATATTGAATATGAGTTAGAACTGAATTAGAACTATTAAAGGGTTCGTTCACCCAAAAAAAAAAAATTCTGTCATCATTTACTCACCCTCATATCCTTTCAAACCCCATAAGACTTTCATTCATCTTCGGAAAACAAATGAAGAACTTTTTGATGAAATCTGAGCGCTTTCTGTACTTCTATTGACAGTCTACACAACTACCACTTTCAACAGCACCATGATGTATGCATGTTGACACAAGACTAGACATTGCGTAAACATGAATTGGAGATTAATATTTTGTAAATAAAGTGGTACATTGAGGTTAAACCACTGGAGTCACATGGATTACTTTGTTTAAACTACCTTTCTGAAGCTTGAAAGTGGTAGTTGCAAAGGGTTGTCAATGAAGGGACAGAAATATCTCAGTTTTCATCAAAAAGATCGACATTTGTATTCCGGAGATGAACTGATAAAGTCTTGATAAAGTCCTACGGGTTTGTAATGTCATGAGTAATTAATGACAGAATTTTCATTTTTTTGGTGAACTAACCCTTTAAAATGGAGCCAGAAGAGTTCAAAGTACTGATCTTGATTCATAATGATAATGGCATACACAGCCACCTTGGACTATAATTGTTATTGCAGGGTGCAAATCTTGGACCCTTGAAACAGCCTGTACCAAAATAATTTGGCTTTTCCATTCAGTGTCTCAGCAGTACTCTCACAAGTACCTAAACCTTTGAGCACCTCTTACACAAGGAACCTGGTAAGAATATACAAACAGGGAAATTGGGATTTAAATGGTTAAGACTCTCACCCTTAATCTTTTTTTCCTTTTCAGTCAGTTTTTTGTCAGCCTGCAGAACTGCTTTAGAATCCACAGACTTCTGCTTCAGAAACTCCTCTAGGACCTCTTCAGCCTGTTGACATACAGAAAAAAAATGGTTAATTGTGATTGTGACGAGTAGGGCGGGCGAGAGCCGTGAAGCATAAAAAGAGGAGTGATAACAGTGAAGGACGAGAGAGGACCAGGCCTGGACTTTACTCTGTTTTATTATGTTTGTGTGGGTCTGCTGGCATTTACTTTCATTTTGTATTTGTTTATTTTATATATTAAAGTTATGTTGAACGTTCGCCGGTTCCTGCCTCCTTCTTCCCATACATGCGAACTGTGTTACAGTGATGTTGATCATATTTCTGTAGTGTGCAGTGTGTATAAAGATGTGTAATAAGTGTAATATGGGCAAGACCTTGACTTCTTTATTGGCCTGGCTGTTATAATTCTTCACAATGTCCTCCAGATCCTTGCAGAAGAGATCATAGCCACCAGGTTTGGCATAGAAACCCTGCTTGAGATTTTCCATCATTGTTGCAGAGAGGGACATCAAGAGATCCTTACATCGTCTCTTTGAAGCTTGCTCGTTTTGGCACAGGTATCCATCAAAGAGTTTATTAATGTTGTCCTAAAAACATAACATGTAGCATGCAAGTAACAGTTAGTGTGTAATGCGTCAGAGGACATTTCATCTATGTATCTCTTCACACCACAGAACCCCAGGAGAGGGCAGCAAATGAATCAAACTGTTGTTTTTTGGTTCTGAAACTATATTGCAATGTAATTAAAATTTTGAGATACTTTGCCCCGTATTACTTATTCAAGTGTTCCCTTTCGAGGGAACTCACGCTGTGTCTGAGAATTTGAGGCTGTGGGAACGTCTCTGCGTGAATGTGTCGTGAAGCACGTGTGAAATCAGTCCAATGGTCATGACCATGACCAAAAAGCATTAGCTTCTGTGCCTTCAGCAAACACTCACTGTGTGAAATCGTCTGTCTATTTGGTGTTTGTCTATCACAAGCATGTACATTCATTATATGCCACTTTTGATATGCACTCACTAAAGCGGCATGCGAACAACTGCAAGGCGCCCATTTCCAAGATTGAAGTTCTGAGGCGCCGTGCCATCAGTTTGTCAAAACAGCTTTTCTCATTTTGACACCGAACACTCTACTGACTGAAAGCCGGTCCTCAGGTGGTATATATACTGCTCTGTGAGGTCTCTCAACTGAGGTTATTGAGACCATATTTCACTCCAGAGCTCCTTCCACAAGAAAACTTAAGTGGGGAGTATTCACTTCATGGTGCAGGAATCTCCAGCTGGACCCAGTTAACTGCCCATTTGGTAGAGTGCTGGAGTTCCTGTAGGAGCGTTAGGAAGGGGTCCCCAGCATCTAAGCAGAGGATGAGCAAGTGGATATTTGAGGCTATCTCTCTTGCATATCAGCTTTCACATATGGCTGTCTGGGCCCACTCGACTAGGAGTATGGCTGCTTCAAAAGCTGCCCTTCCAAGATGTATGTGATGTGGCGGGCTGGTCCTCTCAGCACACATTTGTTAGATTTTATAACCTAGATTTGGGCTCTACACTGGGGTCCCAGGTGCTCTTGTGTTGGTACTGCTTTTTATGATTTCACACAAGGTACGGCAGCATGGGTATAAATGTTACCACAGCATTGAATTCTCTGACACAGCACAAGTTCCCTTTTCAGGGAACGTCTCAGGTTACAACTGTAACCATGGTTTCCTGAAAAGGGAACGAAATGCTGCATCAGAGAATTTGACGCTATGGAAACATTTACACCCATGCCGCCGTACTAACAAGGGCCTGTCTTGTGTATATGTCTGCATGTCTGTGATTGACTTGTTTCAGCCTATTAGAAGCCAACTCTGTTTGGTCTGGGTATGCTTTATAGTTTCCTGGTCATGACGTCACCCGCCTATGTCACGCCATTGGACTGATTTCACACGTTCTTCTCACATCTTCCAATTCTCAGACGCAGCATCTCATTCCCTTGTCAGGGAAGCATGGTTACAGTTGTAATCGAAGTCATTCATCGCATCATCCTACATGAACTGAAACTGAGATCCAGCCTACCTCTAGGGATTTCAAGTACTTCCCATCAGTGTCCCTGAAGGAACGCTTCATGAAGGTTTGTGTCGCCATGCTGCTGAGATGTTGGTGTTCTGAGGATACATCTTTCAGTTCCAGAGGGAAGGAGTCCTTCAGCTTCTCCATTCCACTCTGGTAAACCTCAAGCCCCTCCTTCACTGCAGACTCATTCTCAATCATTGCCATAGCAATCACCGCATTCTCCAGACATGGCACAGCCCCACTGGAGATGGTGTCCACGTATGTTTTCACCAAGTGACCCAGAACTTCAGAGAAGGAAAGAAGTCAAACATAATGGTACTGAAAAGGTATTGAAGAACAGTTTTCTGTATGTACATGCAAACTCTTCAGATTTAATTTTGAATCACCTCTGCCAGTGACTGTGATTCCATCTTTCAGCTTCTTCACATGGCTCTCGTGAAAGACAAACTTGCAGAAACGATCTGTGACCTCCAGGAACTCAGAGGAAAGGTCAGCAGGATCCAAACTCTCCAAACGAGACACATTCTCTGGGGCGGTTGGGAATGGGAAAGTGAAGCACGTTCTGGAAGGGAAGAATTTTTTGATGCACTCCCTGGGCAAGTTGTACTCCATCACTTTTCTTGCTGTGCCTAAAACAAATTATGGCATGCTGTAGATTCTCTCAGTTTAAATATTATTAAACCCTAAATATTATCTCAACAAATTATGAATTTTAAAAGAGACAAACCTGTTGACAAAAATTAGTCACAAAAACTGATAGTGATTGTAAGGGCTCCTAAAATAATAATTTTTTACTATTATTAAATTACCAGGTTTCAGCTTTAGAGCAAACTCTAGGTACTCATCCTCTGTTGCATCTTTGCCATCGATCTTTCGCTCAAGAGTGAAGTCCCTCACAGCCCAGATGAAACTAGGGAAGAACTTCACAAACTCGCTTGAATCGTCGGCTTCCTCATCTGATGATTTGACCTTAATGCACTCTGTTAGTTCAGTAACGTATCTGACAGTTTGTTCAGGTATGCCAAACATGTCAGGCATGTCAAGTGACTGTCAAACAACAACACATAATGCATTGTCTAACAAAACAAATGTGTCATTCCATGAAGTACTAAGCAAATTATCAACACCAGTGCTAAATTCTTTTCATTATCACCAAGCCTATAAAGGAATCAGTTAGCTGTAGATAATTGGGTGTAGATGTAGGCAAGTAGATTTTGAGATAGTCCGCCCCCGACTGTTGGCAGACACTGCCATTTTAACATAGAACCGCCCTGAGCAAATTCACAGCGAGTCCGCCATTGCTGCACTGACGAGAATGTCTCCCAAGCGTTGTAGGTGTTCTGTAGCTGGATGGATTAATCCACTCCCTTCATTTACTCCCTAAGTCTGAGCTACTGAAGACGAGGTGGATTCATTTTGTTTTCGAAAAAATGCTCCCTCAACTCTACCGAAATTCGTTTATGTCTGCATGAATCATTTCACACCAGACTGCTTTGTGAACGAATGTCAATACAAAGGGACAATACAAAACAGTGATTGTGCTAAACATTATGTAAGTTTAAACCTCTTATTAAAAAACCACAACTTGATCCTAGAGAATTAGTCAATTACAGGCCAATCTCAAATCTTACTTTTCTGTCAAAAATACTAGAAAAGGCTGTATCATCACAACTATGTTCCTTTTTAGAAAGAAATAGTATCTATGAGGATTTCCAGTCAGGATTTAAACCATACCATAGTACTGAAACTGCTCTCATTAGAGTTACTAATGATTTGCTCTTATCATCAGATCGTGGTTGTATCTCTCTATTAGTGTTACTGGATCTTAGTGCTGCATTTGACACTATTGATCACAATATTCTTTTAAATAGACTCGAAAATTATGTTGGCATTAGTGGAATTGCATTGTCATGGTTCAAATCATACTTATCTGACCGTTATCAGTTTGTAGAAGTAAATGAAGAGAGGTCATATCGATCACAAGTTGAATATGGAGTACCGCAAGGCTCGGTACTAGGACCATTGCTTTTCATTCTGTACATGCTACCCTTAGGAGATATCATCAGGAAGCATGGCGTTAGTTTTCACTGTTACGCTGATGATACTCAGCTCTATATTTCTTCGCGCCCTGACGAAACTTACCAATTCACAAAATTAACGGAATGCATAGCTGATATAAAAAATTGGATGACCAGTAATTTCCTACTACTAAATTCAGAAAAAACAGATATTCTAATTTTGGGACCAAAAACTTCCTCACGTAATAACCTAGAATACTGTCTAACACTTGATGGCTGCTCTGTCAAGTCTTCGTCGTCAGTTAGGAACCTGGGTGTGCTCTTTGATACCAATCTTTCATTTGAAGGCCATGTTTCTAGCATCTGTAAAACCGCATTCTTCCATCTTAAAAATATATCTAAATTACGACATATGCTCTCGATGACAAATGCGGAACAGTTAGTTCATGTGTTCATGACCTCAAGGCTAGATTACTGTAACGCTCTACTAGGTGGTTGTTCTGCTCGCCTGATAAATAAACTACAGCTCGTACAAAATGCAGCAGCTAGAGTTCTTACTAGAACTAGGAAGTATGACCATATCAGCCCGGTTCTGTCAACACTGCATTGGCTTCCTGTTAAACATCATATAGATTTTAAAATCTTGCTAATTACCTACAAAGCACTAAATGGTTTAGCTCCCCAGTACCTGAGCGAGCTCTTAATGCATTATAGTCCTTCGCGTCTATTACGATCTCAGAATTCAGGCCAGCTAATAATACCTAGAATATCAAAATCAACTGCAGGTGGTAGATCCTTCTCCTATTTGGCACCTAAACTCTGGAACAATCTTCCTAGCATTGTTCGGGAAGCAGAAACACTCTGTCAGTTTAAATCTAAACTAAAAACACATCTCTTTAACCTGGCATACACATAACACATTATCAATTTATTTTTTCAAATCCGTTAAAGGATTATTAGGCTGCATAAATTAGGTCAGCCGGAACCGGGAACACTTCCAATAACACCAGATGTACTCGTTACATCAGAAGAAGAATGGCATCTACGCTAATATTAGTCTTTCTGTTTATCCCGAGGTTTACCGTAGTCAGCCGGATCCGGGCCGTATCCGGGTGAGATCGAGGACCTGCGCCATGACACAACCACAACACAGCCCTGAAGTATCAGCAGAGATTGAGTCAACTAGATCATCCACTATGAAGGCCTCATCAGCATAACAACCAGTGGCACATCTCCTCAACAACCGTCCATACCGGTGTGATGAATACGATCCTCAACTGGATGGAACCGAATTAAACACTTTGAATGTTGCGATCGTATCTGACTTATGATAGCAACCTGAGTCGTAACAAAGCACTGTTCGCCAGAGGAGAACTGGCCCCCCGACTAAGCCTGGTTTCTCCCAAGGTTTTTTCTCCATTTTAACACCTGTTTGCCACCTGATGTCACCTGTTGGAGTTTGGGTTCCTTGCCGCTGTCGCCTTTGGCTTGCTTAGTTGGGGACACTTGACACTTGACATTTGATATTCAACAGTGCTTTGATCTGCCTGCATTGACACTATTCCTTAAGAGCTGCTGTGCAGCCAAAATA
This sequence comes from Elopichthys bambusa, assembly GCA_037101425.1. Classification (NCBI taxonomy): domain Eukaryota; kingdom Metazoa; phylum Chordata; class Actinopteri; order Cypriniformes; family Xenocyprididae; genus Elopichthys; species Elopichthys bambusa. The sequence continues at coordinate 25,125,148 of CM074454.1, forward strand.
ATGTACCAGTTATCACTGTAAAGCTGCTTTGACACAATCTACATTGTAAAAAGCGCTATATAAATAATGGTGACTTGACTAAAAATGTATTACTCAAGGATAGATCAGTACAAACTGTTCTGATCCAGCTTACAGTCTCCAGAGTGATACTGGATACGGCAGTAATGAAGGTGAGAGCACTTAATTACAGTTCATTGGAGTTGATTTACGGATATAAAGTTCACCAGTTTATTAAGCACCACCCAAAAAGGCATAAGGTCTGTATATATTTGTTTACTGTTAGTCGTAACGAGTGTTTCTGTGTACTTCACTGTGTATGTTGATGATAATGCAAGGGGGAGAGAGAGAGTTTATGGATAATATTTTAATGCACACTTGCACTGTTTTATTAAGCTCTTACCGTGATTTTCTAGAGTGAAAAAAGACGCTTCATCTTTTGTGTGAAGTACATAAACGTTATAAAACTCATCTGTAAAGTTTTGGCCATCATTCGGATGGGGTCCGGTACAACAGGCTTGTACTAATATAGTGGAAGAAGACAATAAAAGTTATAACCATAATTGAACTAAACTATACCTGTTCCATGTCCATGCAGTAGCATATATTCGCAGTTTCTGACATTATAGTGCGTCCTGACAGACTCCTTCCTGGAGAATCAGCTCGTGAAGCTCCGCCCTCTTAGGCAGAAGCTCATTTGCATTTAAAGGGCACACACTGCATTTTTGCTCACCCCCAAAAAGTTTTTTGACTACAAAGTCGTGATGTATTTGTACACATTTGTAAAACATTTTGGATACAAACCATCAGCTAAATGACATGATAGGTATCTAGATTGTCAGAAGGATACTGCAGTTCCTCTACAGCCCTGTTGTCAATCGTCCCTCGACTGTTGTAGACCAGAGTGCTGCTCAGTAACACAGCCAGACAGAAGATGTTGGTGTCATGCTTTGAGTCTCCCTGAGATAGAGAAAGACAATCATGGAGTTAGAAAAAATGGAGATTAATCTCAAAGAAAGCTGCTCTATTTTTTAAACAAAAATCAGTGCAAATTGGTCTTTAAGTACAACAAACTAACAAGCTATTAATTGAATACATGTGTTAATTCTCAATGACAAGAGAACCTTTTCTCTTGTTTCCTGCTTTGTTGGGGGGTTAAACCATGCATGTTACAGAGCCCTCTTCAACACTAAACAGATCATTTACAGGTTGTAGAGCTGTTGTGCAACAGCTGAAAGAAGACTATTGTTATACAATTGTAAAGCAACTTTTCACCCTACACAGTTGCACAGGGTAATGAGAGAACTAGACAGTTCAAGTACTATAACCGTGATGTTGAGTGAGAAAACAAACTGCTCTATCGGCAGATATGCATATCTGCACAATGATGCCATTGACAGAAGACAGGAAGGGATAGGAAACCCCCCAGATCTATCGGCAAGACATATATGTACCATTTTTTTTATGGGACCGCGTGTTTTACTATCTGCGTGTGCCTTGGCTACCTTGCCGACCGGCTTAGCACTAGTGACTTTAGGCTATGTGTGGCTTGGCTATCTTGTCGACCGGCTTGGCACTAGTGACTTAAGGCTATGTGCGCCTTCGCTACCTTGCCGAATGGCTTAGCACAAGAAATGCATGCTATGTGTTCTCATGAACAATAGATATATTTGCAAGCTGATAAAGATAAGAACCCAGCAACCACCTGAGCAAGTATCATCAATAAGTTATTTCATAATGAATAACACGCTGTCAAATGTCTTTCTGTTTCCCCTGTGACCTAGTTTTCCCCAGTCTGATTAGTTCGTTTGATCCACCTGTGTCTAGTTAGTTATCTCATCACCTTGTTTAGTTCCCTTTGTTGGTCTCTTGTATATATACCCAGTGTTCTCCTTCACTCCTGGTCCGTTCTCGTTTGCGTCAACAAGTATGTTATGCTGTCTGTACCCTGTTGGAATCTCCTATGTTTGATTAAAGACCTACTCGTATACTCATCTTCATCTTTGTCGCGAGTTTATATACAGCATCTGTAACACGCTCCAGCTTATGCTTAGTAATCACTCCACAAGACTATGAACAAAGCAATTTTATTTGTGCCTACTTGCTTGAAGCTATGCTCTGTTGTTTGCCGTCAACGTATGTGTCTTGTGGCAAAATGCAGCGAAAACTCCAACACGACGTTAATTGTGTGATTAACGTGTGTACATATCTATAATGCACTTCGATAATGTGACTAAAATAGGAATACTCCACATCTTAATTTGATTTGTGTTTACTTCGAGTATTACTTTAGCCGGATTACAGTAATCAGAAATGGCTGTTTACGTGGTAGTTTTTTAATCAGAGTATTGTCTTAATTGGGTTAGTACTGGAATATTGTCCATGTATACGTACTGAGTGATGCTGTTGAAATTATGATTTGACATTTCTAACATAAAACTAGTTTAAAACTTGTAAAGATTGCTCCATTTAGGAATAAACGGACCACACAATATGTGTAATAAATAATCAATCATTTATCTTAGACGTTGACTTCAGATACGTTCTGAAAGCGCGTTAAAGACTGCTAACAGCAACACTACATGTATTTGTTTGAGCAGCAGCTTATTGGCCTCTGATGCAACAGTTGTGCAGTGTAGATAATGACGTGATCGCTACCAAATGAGTTAAAGATCTATCAGCCTGCGCCATTTAGAGTTTAATGCCAGAACTAGGTGATTGTGTTTCAGTACTTGGTTTTTATGTTACCTTGTCCACGTCTCCGAGTCCCTCAGTGTCCAGCAGCACCAGAGTGGTTTCTGCTTTAGTGGGGTGATCCACACACCACATCCAGATGCCCTTCGTCTTGGACTCAATGGTGCTGCCCAATGCAAACCCTGATAAAGCCACACACACACACAAAAAAACAATGACTTATATGCATGTAACTGCATAATGTTTCCCTTAGGCTTTTGGGTTCTATCAGCGCTGCATGTGTGGGTCTAACCTGTTTGTTTTCCTGCGAGGCGATTCATCAGGAAGGACTTCCCGGTGCGGTAGAGACCCACCACGGCCACCACCACCACTGGCTGCTGGATCTTCTGCAGGATCTGTAGAGCTGACTGCTGCACACACAGCTTCCCATCTGACTCCGTGTCAATCAAGCATACTGGTTTGTCCATGGTCACTGGAGAATACAGCTGTCGAACAGATACGCACATTTAAAATCATTTAAATCCTTTTTGAGAAATATTCCAGTAATTCTACAGTACACAATAGAGTAATTTCCCAGATAAGCAGCCTTTCCTTTTTCTGTTTGAGGAAGTTTCAGTATAAGTGTTTATGTCACAACACACACATATACACGTGGATAGAGAAACAGAAAAAAGCTACAGACTTCTAAACATACATAAAAATTCCAATAAAACCCACATCTTTCAACACATACAGACATTCACACTCACATAATGAACCCATACACACATTCACCACAAATGACACAAGAATGCTGAATGAGACATAAAATTCCAGTCAGCTTTGTTTGTGTTCAGCTACCATATCAGCCTCAATTCATAGTCCACTGGTCTATAACCTTACTGGGTTTAGATGATGAACAAAGTAAGACATGGACCTAAAGTTTATCAAAACGTGTCAGGGTGTAGAGATAACTAATACACACAACTGACACAACAGACACACACACACACACATACATTATTAAATGGCTTATGGTGACTTATGGTGTAAAAGCTCCAATAATATTTTCTATCTGCTAATCCTAACCCCACCCATAAACATCCTCATAAACCGTGTTAAAGTTGTAATACCCATGTAACCCATGGATGAAGGAATATCACTTACCTTTTTGCTTTACTTAACTTCAGTAGCTCGAGTCTGAGTTGTATACAAGTTTTAGCTTCCTGACATTCAATCTGTATATCTTAGACACTCCTTTAGTCCAGCCCCTTAAGGCTGATTGGTCTAGAGTAAGTTAGGGGATGTCCCTGGTCTCTCAGTAACTGGTTATTCCATGTGGCTGACTTACATCCTCTTTTATTGACTGCACAAATAGCAATGTGCAGTTTAACTTTTGGTTTCACTTTCAAAATCAGCAACTGCAACATGTGTTAGCAGATACAAGACACTTGGAGTCATTGTTAATCTGTATTGGGTTTTTGTTCCTGATTAAATTCACTGGAAATTCCCAACAATGTCTGACTTTGTCCTGGGTTTCAGACATCATGAAAAGACTGGGGAAAATATGTTTACCTCAATCAGTAGTGTGTGACACTAACAATGCAAAGGTCAAGAGTTCAATGTCCAGGAACTTTCTACCGTAAAAATGTGTTCAACTGCATAAAGCCTTTACACAAATAACAAAGCTTGCAAGATAAACAACACCACATAACTTTGTGTCTTCAACATACACATGGAAAGGGATTCGATTCTGAAGTCTCTGAAATAGACCATATCAGCAGTCTGCTGACATGCTGAGCAAAAAGGTTGTTAGATCCATGGTCAATAAGCCGTGCCTGTAGCAACTCATGATAGCAAAACCTTTTAATGTGTGCTGTTCATGAAGATATAAAATTAAAGCTAATGTAAGTGATTTTGAGGGCAGGCCATCTGACTGAGCACAAATCAAGCATAGCGTTAGTTCTGGTAGGTCACGTCAGTCAAGCTCGCATCCACGTCTACCTATAGGAATATGACACCAATCACAGCATCCCTATATATAAGATCCATTCTGTATTATCAGCAGCTTTATGGCATTGCTCAGGAGCTACTTACCCTCCTCCATCCCCAGCTCCTCTTCTCATCCAATCAAGACTTGGCCTCTGATATACCTCTTCGAATCAGACTAATTTTTCTTGAATTATATTGTTACATTAAATTATTGTGATTAAGAACATTAATGATATCTTACGTTGGTTATGTTCTAGGCGATTATCGCTGCTCTAAGCGAGTTCTTTCCCACAACAGAACCAAAACACCAATCCAAACTGTATGCGAACTGTCAATCATCTTTGACAGAAATGGTAAATGTAACTTTGTAGAAGCAATATATCATTTTTTGTTTCTTTAACTAATTATCAAAGTTTCTTGTTTAGTTTAGTTTTATTAGTGTGTGCTCCTTCTACGGGCAGTGGGGGAAGTTTTGTTGTAAAGTCTGCAATTCCAATCCAGAAGAGGACTGATTGTGATTGTAAATGACCGTGAGATGTGCATCAGGCAGTATCAGCACGACTGTAAAGTAGATCTTCAGAATGTTATGTATTTTATTTTACTATCACAAAAAATTCAGTTGATAACAGCCAGGGCTTTTGGGATACCATACACAGCTTTATTACAGTATAAACAGTATTACAATATATAAATAAATGTGACTTTACTTGCTTTATAGCTGAACTTTTTTTCATAATTGCTGAACTTTTGCTACATTGACATTATTTTATTACTGTGAAGCTACTTTGAAACCATGTGTATTGTATAAAGCACTAAATCAATCTGATTTGGCAATGATCACTTGTGGCAAATCATCCACACACAGAAACTCATAAAAATCTCCACTCCTCCTACTTGTATTATTATTATACCACCAGCCTATGTAATTTAGATAAATGGGTGATCAAACATTACCATACTGAATTGACAGAATGACTTGAAACTTGAAACAACTGTGATATAACATGAAATATATTGAACAAAAAGTCACGCCAAATGCAGTGAGATTATAGTAATCCAGAAATCTGTAAAAGCAGTAAACTATATCTTTCGACACATTTCACTGTATAGAACAGGAGGATCGAGATGCGGGTCTGGGTCTGCTATTAATTGCTTGCATCTGTTGTCTGTGTTGCTGCCTCAACACTTCCATGTTCTGTTCATTTCTTTGCTGTTGATCTGATATCATTTGTGCATACTTTCTCGACATTGTCTCCTCTACTTCTGCATTCTTTCTCTTCAACTCGTTTATCTCCCAGGCCATACTGTCAGCTTTCTCCTGAAAGCCCTTCTCCATCAGGGCAGCCTGCTCCCTCAGTTTACTCTCCATTGCACGCTGTGTCTCCTGTTGTTGGCGGGACATCTCTTCTTCCATCATTTCTATGACCTGTCTCACCCTCTCTTCATTATTCTGTTGTTCAGTCTCCATCTTCTCCTCCAGTTGACGCTGCCTCTCTTCCTGAGCTAGAATTTCCTGTTCCAGAAGGACTGCCCTCTCTCTCTCCTCTGGTCAGCCAAAAAAGAAGTGACAAGACAAGAGTCTAATCAAGGAGACAAATCTAGATTGACTCTACAATGTCATCCCATGTGTTTAACAATGAGTACACTGAAAACACTCAAAATATTGTAGATTCTCTTGGCCATTGACTGGCATCAATCTCTTTTCTACTAGATGCATAAATAGCATGAATAGCCTTCATACATTTTTTTAAAAAAAACCAACAACTGTACAACTGGGATAGTCCTATTCATGTTATCATCATGTGCGTTGGAAACAAAGGTTTTACCACAAATCCTTCTTTCCTTTTCAGTTAGTTTATCATCAGCCTGCAGAATGGCTGTAGTCACTGCAACCTTTTCCTGTAGAAACTTCTCCAACACCTCAGCAATCTATGAGAACATACAAGGAAAGGGTCAACATGATGTTAAAAATTGATTGTCATAATTAGTATTGTCATAATTATAGAATTGTTCTATATGATGTAACATTTATGACCTTGACTTCTTTGCATGCCAGTGTATTGTACTGAATCACAATGTCCTCTAGGTCCTGGCAGAAGAGATCATAACCACCAGCTCTGGCATAAAATCCTTGATTGATTCTTTCTGTCATTGGGTCAGCGAGAACTGACAGAAGACTTTCACATTTTGCCTCAGAAGCCTTCTCATTGTCCCAGAGATACGCATCAAACTGACGACTGATGGCTTCCTACAACAGCACACAGAAAAACAGGAAGGATACTTAATGTGCAAAAGAACTCAAACAATGAGCATTATCTATCTAATCATTTATCAGATGCTTTTATCCAAATCAACGTACAAGTCATATCTACCTACCAGTGGTGGAGTTTACATACAAGGTGTCCTATCCTAACCACTGGGAACAAGTAGGGGTTCAGTGTCTTGCCCAAGGACACTTGACATATAGCCATGATGCACCAGGGTTTGAACCAGGAAACTTTTGATTCTTAGTGAATTTCTTTACCCCCTGAGCCAGTTTTCCAGGTAATTTTATTTAGAAAAATTCTATTTAGCCCTGTGATGGACTGGCTATCCATCCAGAGTGTTTGTTTGCCTGTAGCCTGAAATGCTGGGATAGGCTCCGACATCCCCGCAACCCTACATAGGTCAAGCGGTTTGGAAAATGGATAGATGTAATTTTCTATTTAATTTACAGTTTTTCTTTTCCTTTGCTTTCTTTGATTTGGTTAAAAAAAAAAAAATTGAAAGTGATTTACAAGAGGAACTGGGCACTGTTTAGAACAACTTCGTCCAGATAAAGATATCCACCTGTCCTACAAAGCAACAAGTACATAACAGATAAATAATGTTGTGACTTTACATTATAAAAGACACATCAGAAATAAAGGGGAGTAAACATTAAAAATGAGTGACCCCCAATCACAAGAACTTCTTTGTTACTTAGGCTACCTATTCTATTGCATGTCATGCGCGAATCGGTGGGCAGGGCTAAAGAGGCAGTGATGAAGTAGGCGTTGATCTTCTTCTGCGGAGGCGGTGCTTGCCCTTTGACGTCATAGATCCCCACTTTGAAACGTTGGGTGGGTCTGGTGTCAATAAAAGCTTATATTGGACTAATAAGGAAGTTTTCAGTTCTGAAACTTACAAGATATTCTTATAGTATGGTGACCTCTTATATGTCAAAAGCTCAAGGAAAATTTGATTTCTCAGTTCATCACCCCTTTAAACTGACTTTGAACTACCTGTGCATTTAACAGTTTTATTGCACACCTTCCAGCCATTCAGAATAGAGTATTCAGACCATGGTATAATTTGGTATGGCATCTCCCACCTACCTCTAAAGATGTCAAGTACTTCCCATCATGGTCCCTGAAGGAACGCTTCATGAAGGTTTGTGTTGCCATGAGGCTGAAACACTGGTGTTCAGAGGTGATTTCATTCAGTTCCAGGGGAAAGGAGTCCTTGAGCTTCTCCATTCCACTCTGGTAAACCTCAAGCCCCTCCTGCAATGCAGCTTCATTCTCAATCATTGACATGGCGATCACAGCATTCTCCAGACACGGCACAGCCCCACTGGAGATGGTGTCCACGTATGTTTTTGCAAGATGACCCAAAACTTTAGGGAGGCAAAGGAGTAAAATACAAGGAATTAAAAAAGGTAAGAATAAATGCTGCTTGCAGAGTAGCAAATGACAGGTGATATGGTTAACAGAGAGGCTTCATTTCTGAATCTGTTTTTGATTTTGAAGATGTCATGAAGACCCCACTGCCCACATAAAAAAAACCTGACAGTCCAAAACATTAAGAGACTTACTGATTTACCTCTGCCAGTGACCGTGTATCCATCTTTCAGATTTTTCACTTGGCTCTGGTCAAAGATAAAATGGCAGAAATGATCAGTGACCTCCAAAAATTGTTTTGAAATCTCAGCTGGGTCCAGTGTCTCCAGATAAGAGACATTTTCTGGATGGGTTGGGAATGGGAAGGTGAAACATTTCCGTGATGGGAAATATTTACGAATGCACTCTCTTGGAAGGTTGTAATTATTCACTTGTTTCGAGTTACCTTTAAGAGAACAACACAAAGTAAAATAAATGAAACTTTAAGCCTCAATTTATCTACAAAAAATAAACATGTTAATGATAAATGGCCTTGGATATCACTGTAGGTAAACACAGAAAGCTAAAATCAGTTATTGGGACTGGCAAGGTTTTATTTGCTCACAGAAAGACTAATCACATATCCATAAACTAGCTGCACAGTCTGATAAAGCAGTTGGTCCCACTTACATTACTTGGCCTTAACTACTATCTACTTACATCAAAAAATAAGTACAATGTACTTATAGTGTTCATATTGTATTGCAAAACACTTTTGCTACTATTGAGGTGGGATACGTGTAAGATTAGAGACAGGTTTGGTGGTATAGCTAGGTTTAAGGGTGTGGTAAGGTGTAAGGGATTGGTCAACAGTGTAATTATAAATGTAATTACAGAAGTAATTACATGCAGGTATTTTTTAAATGTAAGTACAATGTAAAAACATGAATGAACATAATAAGTGCATTGTATCGAATGGTAAATTTAAATGTAAGTACATAGTAGTTAAGGCCATCTAATATAAAGTGGGACCAAGCAGTTAATTAAATAAATGTTCAGGCTTTAAATATTACCTATTTTTAGTTTCAGAGCAAACTCTAGATATTCATCCTCTGTTGCATCTTGGCCGTTGATGTTTAGCTGCAGAGTGAAGTCCCTCACAGCCCAGATGAAATTGGGGAAGAACTTCACAAACTCTGAATCATCTACAACTTCATCAGGTGATTTGATCTTGATGTACTCTGTTAACTCAGTGACATATCTGTTTAGTGTGAGTTAAAGAACAGTTATAGATTCACTATGAGCCAGGGACCATATATAAAACTAGTAATCTCAATTTAAAAGAGTTGTTATATACCAAATGAAGCTAATGTCCATAATGGGGAAAAAATACATCTATAACGTGAAGGCCATTATTACATTGAGTCACTGTAATTTCACAGTGTGATGAGTCCACTGTAGGCGAGTTGTGATGAACCAAATGCAGTTTATTGACAAAAAATGTATCAGGTTTCAACTGTAACCACAGTTTCCTGAGAAGACGCTGCGCTTTGACGCTTTGGGAACGCCTCTGCATGATTATGTCTTAAACACGTGTGTCAACTAGTCCAATGGTGAGACAGAATGTCACAGGTGGGTGACGTCATGACCAGGAAAGCATAAAAGCACATCTGGAATGACTGGTGTTAGCTTCAAATAGCTGAAGCAAGCCGATCACAGGGATGAAGGAAGAATGGCAGGGCGACACAGCGTCTCGTTCCCTTAGGAAACTACGGTATACCTGAGACGTTCGCTTTCCAGAGAACTTGTGCTGCGCAGATGATGCTTTGGGAAGGATAATTCCCAAACGCCATGTTTACAAGTGCCTGTCCATGTGAATACAGCACAGCTGAGATATAAGCCCCTGTAAAGACTGGGGCAGTGCCCAGGTCCACGTTGTAAAACCTTACGAATATGAGCGGAAAGGACCAGCCTGCCGCGTACCACATCCTGTAAGGATATTCCTATATAACAAGGCTTCTAAGCCACCATACTCCTGTCCTGGCCTCAAAACACCACGAAGGAAACGTGTCACCAATGGGTTTCTCCCCAGGGATACAACATGGGGACAACAAGGGACATGGTAGGCAGCTATGGCTACCATGTACACCTTCAGCGTGGAAGGGGATAATTCTGCAAAAAAAACGATCCTGCAGTAACTCCTGCACTGTACCAACCGGGCAGATAACTGAGTCGCACTGTCGAGGACCCTCAGAGGCCAAACCCACAGGTTCCATATCTTTGTGTGGGGGTGAAGGACTGTGCCTCCCTCCTGACCGGAATCTTCAGGGGAAAGCCGGACACTAGGTCCGAGAACCATATTCAGCTCAGCCAGTATGGTGCTACTAGGAGTAGACTTATTCCATACCTGTGGATCTTCTTCTTAACTTCTAGGAGCAGAGCAGTCAGGGGAAATGCATACAGACGTAACCTCTGCCATGTCTGTACCATAGCATCCAGACTCAGGGGGGCTGGGTGTGTTAGGAAGAACCAAAGAGGACAGTGCGTTGTATCCTGAAATGTGAACAGATCCACTTCCGCTTGACTGTAAACCTCCCATATACGCTTCCCCACCCAGGGGTGAAGTCTCCATTGCTCAGGCCTTAGCTCCTGTCTCGACAGAATGTCTGATCCTACATTCTGGTGCCCTGGGATGTATACTGCTCTCAGTGAGAGCAGTTTCCCTAGAGACCACAGGAGAATCTGGTGTGCCAGTTTGCATAGTGAATGAGAACTTCCTGTTCCATTACCAGAGCCTGCTGGAGCCCACTGCAGTGGTAAAACCCCATTGAAATAAGGCGGATGACACCCAAATTGGATTATGTAGCCTTCCAACAGTCTGCAGGACCCATTGTGACACATCGGGCAGAAGTTTCACGCTGCCAGAAGGTCTACTAAGGGAACCAGCCTCTCAAGGCTGACCTCTGGTGTTCTTAGAGAAGTCAGCTTGGTGCCCTGAAGCCAACTGGCAGGGAACAACCCAGCTGATTCCTCTATTTCCCTCTTCAGAGGACTCAAGAAGCTGATTGACTCAAGATGCACTGAGGGTGGCAGGGTTGGCAGAATGGCCACTTGAGGGCACAGAGGAGGAATGGGCATCGTATGAAGAGGTGGGAACTTAACGCACCTACCTCCTTAGAGCTAGACTGCTGGGCTCTCACTCAGGGTGGAAGAAACTTTGAAAGGGAGCGCTGAAACCCCCGGGAGAAGGCAGAGAAAGGCGGCACCTGTCTCTAACCTCCCGGGAGCACACAATCTAAATGTTTGTTTGCTCGCCATTATATCTTAAGCTTGTGACTGATATAGTGACAGACAACATTAAATAAGACAAACTGTTTCACACAGAGCGCTTGCTGAGGCACAGAAACTAACACCGGTCATTCTGGATGTACATGCTTTCCTGGTCATGACATCACCAAATATAAAATAACACAAAATAAGTGTGTCCCAAAGCATAGTATGTTGAAAAGAGTATGCCAAAAGTCCCCGAATGGTCTACTATTTCCGGTAGATTTTTGAAGTGTGGATCCGTGCACACTATAAAGGCTAACATTGCCCACAACCCATTGCGCTTTGGATGAGGATTCAGTTCAGAACTACAAACACGAGTAAAGCGTTAAAAAACTACAAAACATGGCGGATATGCGCGACCGACGCTGAGAGGTGTGAGTGACTAATAATCAGTTCAACCTGATAGAAAATATTTATTTAATGTTATCCGTGTTATATTTCATCTGCAATACCAATGTGGACTTTTATAAAGATCCGATTGGCCGTTAACTTTAAATGCATCATTATGCATTAATATGAGGAGAGTTCTCCACATGAAAGACCCGCGACTGCAGATTAACGTGGTACCGCATTTCTCTCCGATATGGTAGGAAATTAGCTAAATGAAATGTGCAGGATGTAAGATGATTGACAGGCCAGTTTACGGTGACAGGATGCGACAGAGAGCAAAGACGCAATTGTATGACGTAATAGTATGTCCCAAAGCTTGTCTACTCTTTTGCTACACACTCAAAAGTATGTACTTTTTGTTCACAGAAAAAGTACACACTTTTAGGGCGCAGTATAAGTAGGCGAACCGGGACGCAGCAATATAGATAAGAAAACCAATGACGTGATCACATGAGGGCGAGGGAAGCACATGACAAACAGGAAGCAGGTAACATTACAGTAAGAATTTACAAAATAAAAGACATGAAAACCAACATGAAACAAAACGTGACATACATATACACATCACAGGTTTTCCTGTTAATTTTACATAAAATTACTTTGAATTTATTTAAAATATACATGCACCATTTTTGCATCATGCTTTTTAAGTAAATCCAATATTTTAATCAGTAAAGAATATTTCTATAGTGGCAGTCAAACACAACAATATATTTCTAAGTTCTGCTTTAGAAATTGAAATTATGATCAGAAGGATACTGCAGTTCCTCTATGGCCCTGTTGTCAATAGTTCCTCGGCTGTTCAGCACTAGAGTGCTACTCAGAAGGACGGCCAGAGAGAAGATCTTGGTGTCATGCTTTGAGTCCCCCTGAGACAGATAGGGTATGTTGATTTGACATGAGACCATAACCCATAATCGAGACACACAATGCCTGATCTGTGATTGTGAGATTGGTGTACAATATGCATTCACACAGAAGAATCTCCCGCAATTCATGGAATCAAAGTTCTGTGTGAATGTTGCAATAGATAGATAGTTTGGCAGTCACCTTGTCCACGTCTCCGAGTCCCTCAGTGTCCAGCAGCACCAGAGTGGTTCCTGCTTTAGTGGGGTGATCCACACACCACATCCAGATGCCCTTCGTCTTGGACTCAATGGTGCTGCCCAATGCAAACCCTGAAAATGGCACACACACACACACACACACACAAACAGATGGACTTGCATGTTATTGCATAATGTTTTTGGATGCTATCAGTGCTGTCTATGGGGGTCTAACCTGTTTGTTTTCCTGCGAGGCGATTCATCAGGTAGGACTTCCCGGTGCGGTAGAGACCCACCACGGCCACCACCACCACTGGCTGCTGGATCTTCTGCAGGATCTGTAGAGCTGACTGCTGCACACACAGCTTCCCATCTGACTCCGTGTCAATCAAGCACACTGGTTTGTCCATGGTCACTGGAGAATACAGCTGTTGAACACATTTAAAATCATTTAAGTAATTGCAGTGCACTACAGGTAAATAGTTAAGATGGGTTGGGAAATATTCCAGTAGTTCTACAGTACACAATAGAGTAATTCCCCAGATCAGCAGCTTTTCTTTTTTATGTTTGGGGAAGTTTGTTAAAAATATGTCATCGTAGCACTCGCATACACATGTGGATAGAGGAACAAAAAAAGCCACAGAATATTTAGACTTATACACATGTATAAACATTCCAATATAAACCACATCTTTCAACACATACAGACATTCACACTCACATAATGAACCCATACACACATTCACCACAAATTACACAAGAACACTGAATGAGACACATAAAAATCCTGTCAGCTTTGTTTGTGTTCAGCTACTATATCAGCCCAAAATTCAGACTCCTCTGGTTTAGCTGATAAACAATGTCATTTGAAAATGTAACCAGTAGGGTAGCGTAATGAGATCTGGTTCCATTTTTTTGCAGCGGACAAATACACATAAAAAAATAACTCAAAATATGGACTTAAACTTTATCAAAACATGTCAGGGTGTAGATATCACTACTGTCCTCATACACACACACACACACAGTTATATATGGCTTATGGTGACTCTGCATGTGTATTAGCTTTTATCCTGAGCCAGTGATTTTTTCTATCTGCTAATCCTAACCCCACCCATAAACATAAACGTCCTCATAAACTGTGTTGTAATACCCATATAACCCATGGATGAAAGAATTCTCACTTACCTTTTTGCTTTACTTCAGTAGCTCAAGTCTGAGTTTTATACATGTTGTAGCTTCCTGACATTCAATCTGTATATCTTAGGTCCAGCCTTTCAAGGCTTATTGGTCTAGAGTACGTTAGAGGATGTCCTATTTATCGACTAAGCAAAGAGCAATGTGCAGTTTAACTCTTGGTTTCACTTTCAAAATCAGCAACTGACTCTCTCCTGGATATCAAATATCATGAAAAGACTGGGGAAAATATGTTTATCTGTGACTCAATCAGTAGTGCATGACACCAACAATGCAAAGGTCACAAGTTAAATGTCCAGGAACCTCTTTTACTAAAAAATGTTCTATGTGTTTAAAAAGTGGTTTGGATATGAACGAGTAAATGATTATTAAATTACTGCTTGAAAGCCTTGAAACAAACAATGGAAAAGGTTTAGATTCTGAAGTCTAAGAGGTTCTTAAATCCATGCTCAATAAACCCCTGCCTGTAGCAACTCATGATAACGAAACCTTTTAATGTTTAATGGTCAAAAGAAGGTGGGGGGGTAAATGTCTCATGCTCTGTCAAGATTTTTCCTCTAGAACAAGGTATAAGTGAATTTTCTGTGCTTTCAACAGTGTTGCCATTTTAGAAAAATCACATACTGCTGTTTATGATGTTACTGTCCTGTGGCACACAACCTCTCCTGTTCTTTTGTTGTTGATGAAGATATAAAATTAAAGCTTATGTTTCTTGTTTAGTTTAGTTTAGTTAGTGTGTGCTCCTTCTACAGGCGGTGGAGGATGTTTTTTTATAAAAGCTGCAATTCCAATCCAGAAGAGGATTTCCTACACTTGGCCACAGGGAGGGTATGATTATTATATATATATATATATATATATATATATATATATATATACTTGGCAGTGTCCGCCCCAAACAACATGCGGCCTGGAGCGCCCTCCAGTGGCAACTGGTAATATTGAATTAACCCAAAAACATCACAGTATCTCCCCTCTTAATCAAATTCCCATGTACCCCAACACAGGGAATTTAACTTAATGTATAGAAATGACTTGATAACTTCATAATGTTACTGAACACTATTAGTTGGTGTCATTCCAAATGAATGCAAACTCAGTTATGAGGTATATAACACGGATCTAACACATTCCTATATATTCATACAGGAAATTTTAATTGCTTGACAGCCTTAATTATATATATATATATATATATATATATATACAGTTTTGATATATTTCCAAAATTAATGTACAAGTGATTCTGTACCTCTTCCGGGTTAAAATGGATGCAATTGCAATGGCAGGATTAAAATGTTAAGCACTGTCTTTCATGACACTTTATATGTGATGTGAATTTGATAGGTGCTTGATATAAAATAAACGGTGCTTTAAAAAGTCCTTGAATCTGGTGTTCATGAAAGAGTGGGAACCCTGGATTATCCAACCTTCTCAGAGAGCAGATCCTAGCGCGAGGCTGCCTTCGCTAGCAGTCCCTCCTCTATCCTTCCACTCCAGTTCACCTCATTCCTCTCTTCTTCCTTCTAGTCGCCAATTTTCTTCTAACAATTCTTCTCAGTAAAGATCCTAGCATGAGGCTGCCTCCACAAACAATCTCACAACTCCTTTACCCACCAACCCTCCTATTCCTCTTGCATCACCACTTTATAGCTATCTTGGACACCAGACAGTAAAAACACAAGATTTCAAAACTGCTGAGTCTCTAATCAGTCACGGTAGTGTGTTTTAAGTATTGAGGTGAGGAGAGCCAAGTCTCTTAACTTGGATGGTTTTGCCACCATCAAAACAGAAGAATCCAGCTGTTTTTGTTGAAGACTGTTTCCTTTCTTCTATTCTCTTCTTCTCTTTTCTGCTACTGTTCTTTTATTCTGTTTCTAAACTAAAGATCTTCCTTAATATCTGTTCTGCACAATATAAGGGTGCCACATATTATTTTTAAATTAGTAAAATTAAACTACTCTGTTATGTTTTAATTTGAACTTACAGTCTTAACAGTTCTTTGTAACTCAGCTTTTTTGAAAAATTAAATAAAATACTGTTACAGTGGGAAAAAAAAATATTTTATTCAACTCAAAATGTTTAATTTGAAAGATATTGTGAATAAAACTACTTTATGATTGTAATAGCCAAACCACATATTAAAAGAAAATGGCTCATGCAAATGGCTTTTGGGTTTTTAAATTGCTCAAATGTATTTTATTTTATAAACTAGTGTTATATGAAAAGAAAAAGAAGAAGGAATAACCACTGGCTAAACAAGAAATTTTATTTTATGGATATACAGGGGAAGACCCCTTAATTATTAAAATAATTAAAAGTCTATAATATATCCGAACACTTCCAAATTTTTCTCCCTTCTTGACTTTTTTTTATCAATTCATCAGGCCGAGGTTTCTCTACAAACAATTTGGGCGACCTGATCTCATGGAAAAACAAATATATTTTGGACTCTGTATCGCTTAACCAGTTCCATATGTTTCGCTTTTCTGATAAAACAAGCTTTCTCAGTAGCTCAGCTGGTACGGAATTGTACTCACGATGCGGAAGGTTAGGGTACGAATCCCATGAAACATGACTCACGATAAAAGATGAGAGCTCAAAAACAAGCTAAACAGCATGCTTACGATTGCGTTTTTATGTCACATTTGCTTTTGTTAACACTATCGGGGAGGTTTAGGTGTAGTGTAGACGGTGCGTTATTTTAAAACGTAATGGAGCACTTTTAGTGCCACTCACTGGACATTTCAAATCAGAACTGCAGTGATACGTACAAAACCAACATAATATAAAACGTACCATATTTACGTAAAAAAATGAACACGCTTTTAGCGCCACTTACACATGGCATTACATATTTTTAGTCAAAAGTACTGACTGCAATACCAAGTCAGTACTGAAATTTTAAAAATGTGACGCTTTCAGCACTGTTAGCAGATTCGTGGACACCAGATAACACCTCTGACTGAAACTGCATTCAAAGGACGGCTTTAAAATAAAATGCTTTTAAGTCATCATTTGCAATTGGCCATGTCAGATATGAAAAAAAAACCCCCAAAAAACAGCACAGGAAAATAGACAGCCAAACCACCTTTTTTAAATGCTGTATAAGAGTTATTCCATCTGACAAGATCTTACAGATAAAGCACAGATAACTAGCAGTCCAAAGTGAGAACCTGTATGACCAATAAGGTGCCATAAACAAAACACACACAAAAAAACTCAGAAGATATTTTCTTAGTAATATGAATGGTCGTAATGATATCCAATGATGGAAAACTATGTGACCTACTTTATTAATTCGGTTGTAGGATTGTAAGGGACACACAAAAAAAAACAACAATTCTCTCATAGAGACCTTCTATAAAAGCTGTGAATCCAGTGGAAAGCCTTGTGGGAATCGGTAAGAACAACTTAAAAGAAGATCATTAGAATGTGAAGGGTTTCTTCTTCGTTTATTCCCAGTACAAATGACAACAAAGGCAAAAAAGAAGATAAAATAACATCCCATGTGAGGTGGGTAACAAAGTCCCCAAAACAATGCTTGCTTGCTTAATTTTTTAACACAGGTGAGATGTTATACCTGCATGGTGTTTCACCTCCCTATGGTGCCATTACGTCAGCTGGTAGCCAACGTTCACTGATGTTTGCCCCTATACCAGTACATCTTCCATCAGGGGGGAAGTGGCCTAGCAGGCCACCCCCTGCAGCAGCCTTTATCGGGGTGTTAGCCCCCAAGTCACTCTCCTTCCTCTGGAGCCACAGCCAAAAGCTGTCTTTCTCTGCCTCCTCCTCAAGCTCCTTCACCACCTTGTGCCGGTTTACTCCCGCCATGCCAGACTCACGGAGTAGTAGCGCTATTGCTCTGCTGACAAAGCCCAAGCATCCGACCTCCACGGGGTAAACCTTGGCATTCGAGCCTGCCTCCTGGCACTCCACTTCCAACTCAGAATACTTGTTTACTCTCACTTGCTCTTTCATGCCAGACCCAATTTTTAGCTTCTTCTTCACGCTATGTATGCGTACACTTAGCAATCTTCTGGTGTTCTTGCCAAGTATTCTCTCTCAATAAGTCTTTCAATACTCGCGTGCAAACACTTGAAAAAGAGAATGCCTACATGAAGGACAGATTTGACGACGCTGAGACGCTGGTCACTTAATCTTTGTTTTATTAATGTTCCCGAAAAAAAGTGAAGGCAGCAATATGATTGCCTTTCTGAACCAGCTGATTCCACTTCTTCTCGACAGAGATCAGTTCTCTACTGCACAGGTTATAGAGATGGCTCCATCGCTCTCCTACATTCAGTTCTGGCTCAATCAATCTTCGTCAAGTTTCTGCATTTTCAGGACAAAGTAAAGATTTTACGTTCTTTTATAAAGGTACTCGAGTGCATATTTATCCGGATTTTGGTGCCGGATTGATCAAGAATTGGTGTCGGTTTGATGCTGTAAAGAAGAAACTCAGTGCTGCGGACATTAATGGAAGTCAGATTAGCTTTGTATTAAGTAGGTTGTAACTGAGAATTTCCAAGACACCATCTTTTGCAGTAGATGAACTTATATGTTCACTCTTTTCTAACTGACACACAGACTGAGTAGATTGTTTGTCACGTGAGAGGTGTGAACCACGGATCTGGGGGTTGAAGCATGTTGGTGCCTTTTCTAAAATCTAAAAAGAATGAATGAATAAAAACTGCTTGAATTTTTTATTTTGTATTCACCTCCTTAGATTTAAACATTGCATAGAAGATACCCCATACTCTTTAAACCATGTACAAGTCATTGTTATCATCAGTGTCAACGTGTTCTGGTTATCTTGGTTCTCTACATGACAGAAGTTGTGCAGCAACATTCCTGAGAAAGAGTTCACTGGAAAATGTTCACTTTCCCTTATTTACAAGTCACATACAATTTTAGATTCTCTTTTCTTTTAAGTCCCTGTCATTGACCTTCACTGTAAACCCTAATGCTCAAAATACTTAATTGGTTTGAGTAGGACAAACTTAATTTTTTTCCCCAGCACTTCAAATGTTATTTTTAATGTGATGACCACAAACATTATTTGTTCATCCTTCTGAGACTGTCCCCATTGTAAAACCGAACGTTTCAAAATGTAGGAAATTCAACATTTGATAGAAAACACTTATTTAAAAATAAAAAAGACAATAATTACCACACCACTATAACCAGCAGGTGGCGTCAAAGTAGCATTTATTTGCGCATATATCAGCCATTTCCTCTAATCATTTTTCACTTAATTTCTGACTAAATATTAAACATTATAAAATAACTAGGTTTAAAAATACATTTTGTCAATGTGAATTATGTAGTACTCAAAAAATCTTAAGAAAAACATTAACTTGTGATTCATGACAGAAAGTGAGCACTGCGCTGTTATCACAGCACCTGTCAGCTAGCAGCGTAAGATCAATGATTTCAGCACACTTGTAAAAACACACATTTTATTCAATTAATCTATCTAAAGTGCACAATAAATATTTAATTTTTGAAGCTAAAAGTGTGAAAACTGATGGTCAAATTGAATTTAGCCGAGGAGAAACACTGAGGTACGTCTTTATTTATTTATTTTTTATGCTGTCTTACGTTTGAATAACTAAATGAATGCTATGCCTGACTCTTTAAGTGACTATATTCTGATCATAAACTAAGTATCACACTACTGATGCTCAACACACCAGCAAATGACATCTCACCGGAAGTTTTCCAGCTGGCTTATATTAATGCGGAAGTTCTAAAGAACGCTCCGTGCATTTAGCCCATTGCTATCAAAATGTACGAGTTAGCTAACTCAGTACTTCAAATTAGGAGCAATTATCATGCATGAGTACTACAAACTCAAAACTTGATAGTTCTGCTTACTTAAAATTGGGAACATCATAACTCAAAAAATTTGATGCAACTGATTACCTCAAATGTTTTGAGTTAGCCCAACTTATTCGGGTTTACAGTGACCTTCTTTTTAAATATCTTGAGCCTGAAGGGCTTATAGAGTTTGGCACTAGCAAACCTTACATTGCATATTGTGAAAATCTCCTTTAATGTCACTATTAAAATAATATCATTTTATTAATAACAATAATAAAAATAAAGATTACATCATTATTATTATTTGTATTGTTTAGTGGAGCATACAGGTCAAAATATTTAATCCAGTTCCATCTAGTTAGGACGGTATGGGGCGGTTTGTTGGTAATCTGTGCCACTGGCTTTCGTGTTGATGAGGCCTTCACAGGATCATACATCATTTACACCGGACACACAAAACATCCGTGTGAAGTGAAATTTAAAATTCCTAATCCATCATATCAAATATCACTAAAGTTCATGTGAAGATCACATGAATTAAAGCATTTCACATAATACAACATCTACCTGAAGGGCGTGCATTCTTCTGAATGGCCTGCATCTGTTCTTTGTGTTGCTGCATCATCATAGCCATAGACTGCACATGTCTCTTGTTTGAGTTCTCTAACATCTCTACAAACTCTCTAGCTCTATTACTCTCGGCTTCAGCATTCTGTCTCTTGAACTCTTCCATCTCCTGGGTCATCCTCTCTGCCTTATCCTTAAAGCCCTTCTCCAACAGCGCAGCCTGCTCCCTCAGTTTACTGTCCATGGCACGCTCAGTCTCCTCTCTCTGGAGCCTCAGCTCCAAATTCATTTTCTTCTTCATCTGTCTTATTCTCTCTTCGTTAGCCTGTCTCTCTGCTACCATCTTCTCTTCGAGTTGTTGCTGCTTCTCCTCTTTAGCTTTGATTTCCTGCTCCAGGAGGGCTGCTTTCTCTATTTCCTCTGGTTATTCATTGACAAAAAAGAGAAAGAAGGAAACAGATGTGTCAAAGATAGAGAGGAGACTCAAACCATGAGATTAAGAGTCTATTTTACTGTAAGACAGATAAAATACTGATTTTATATATGATTCATTGTCCTTTAAGGAAATACACTTTTGTGAATGCTTATAAACATATTAATACACCTTTTAAGAAGAACACTTCCTCAACTTTCAATATTTTACAAAAAAAAAAAAAAAATTAATCTAACTCTTTCAAAACCATCAATAACATACTGAATGTGTCATTTGCTAATGTAGTTATGGCCTTATATGAAAAAATGAAAATTCTGTCATCATTTACTCACCCTTATGACGTTCCAAACCCGTAAGACTTTCATACATCTTCAAAACACAAATGAAGATCTTTTTAATAAAATCAGAGCTTTTTGTTCCTCCATTGACAGTCTACACAACTACCACTTTCAAGCCACAGAAAGGTAGTAAAGTAAAAGTAAAATAATTCATGTGATTCCAGTTGTTTAACCTTAATTTTATGAAGCAACGTGAGTGCTTTGTTTGCCAAAAAACATAATTTACTACTTTATTTACAAAATAATCCAATGCATGTTCACGAGAGCACCATGACGCATGCATGTTGTGTTGACGTGAGAGAAGACACTGTTGCTTAAACACGTTTTGGCGATTATTATTTTGTAAATGAAGTGATAAATTGAAGTACTACTGGAGTCACATGGATTAATTCAATTATGTTTTTGTTTGAAAGTGGTAGTTGCATGGGCTGTCAATGGAGGGACAGAAATCTCTCAGATTTCATTAAAAAGATTTTTTTCCGAAGATGAACGAAAGTCTTACAGGTTTGGAATGACAGCAGCACTCTCACAAGTAGCTAAACCTTGGAGCACCTAGTTCACATAGAGCCTGGTAAATGGAAAATTGGAATTTAAATGCTTAAGACTCTCACCCTTAATCTTCTTTTCCTTCTCAGACAGTTTTTTGTCAGCTTGCAGAATTGCTTTGGAATCCACAGACTTCTGATTCAGAAACTCCTTTAGGACATCTTCAGCCTATTGACACATACAGAAAAACTTGGTAATTATGACAACAATCATATTTCTGTAATGTGTAGTATGTATATAGAGGTTCAGTAAGTGTAATATGGGCAAGACCTTGACTTCTTTATTGGCCTGGCTGTTATATTTTTTCACAATGTCCTCCAGATCCTTGCAGAAGAGATCATAGCCACCAGGTCTGGCATAGAAACCCTGCTTGAGATTTTCTGTCATTAGTGCAGAGAGGGATGACACGAGATCCTTACATCGTCTCTTTGAAGCTTGCTCGTTTTGGCACAGGTATTCATCAAAGAGTTTAATAATGTTTTCCTAAAAACATAACATGTAGCATGTTATGTTATGCGTGTACACTGCGACATCTCTTCACACCACTGAACCCCAGGAGAGAGCAGCAAAATTACAGACTGATTACTGGGTATGCAGTATGTATTAAGAACCAACTAATGGCCAGAAGAGAGATTAATTTTTCAGTGCCCAGTGTTAGTCATCAGTCATCACTGAGTCATCAGTTCACCGTGTTATCCTAAATTAACTGAAACTGGAAATCTGTGAAGCGATCCGGCCTACCTCAAGAGATTTCAAGTACTTCCCATCAGTGTCCCTGAAGGAACGCTTCATGAAGATTAGTGTAGCCATGCTGCTGAGATGTTGGTGTTCTGAGGACACTTCCTTCAGTTCCAGAGGGAAGGAGTCCTTCAGCTTCTCCATTCCACTCTGGTAAACCTCAAGCCCCTCCTTCACTGCAGCCTCATTCTCAATCAATGCCATAGCAATCACAGCATTCTCCAGACACGGCACAGCCCCACTGGAGATGGTGTCCACATATGTTTCTGCCAGATGACCCAGAACTTCAGAGAAGGAAAGAAGACAAACAAAATGATACAAGAAAGGTATTGAACAACATACAGTCATCTGTAAGTACATCCAAACTCTTCAGATTTAATTTTGAATCACCTCTGCCAGTGACTTTGATTCCATCTTTCAGCTTCTTCATATGGCTCTCGTGAAAGACAAACTTGCAGAAACGATCTGTGACCTCCAGGAAGTCAGAGGAAAGGTCAGCAGGATCTAAGTTCTCCAAATGAGACACATTCTCTGGGGCGGTTGGGAATGGGAAAGTGAAGCACGTTCTGGAAGGGAAGAATTTTTTGATGCACTCCCTGGGCAAGTTGTACTCCATCACTTTTCTTGATGTGCCTAAAACAAACGAGGGCATGCTGTAGATCCTCTCAATTTAAATATTATTAAACAATAGGTAGTCACACATAATGTCACTCATTGTGATAGTGATTGTAAGGGCTGTTAAAATAATATTTGTTTTACTATTATTAAATTACCAGGTTTCAGCTTTAGAGCAAACTCTAGGTACTCATCCTCTGTTGCATCTTTGCCATCGATCTTTCGCTCAAGAGTGAAGTCCCTCACAGCCCAGATGAAACTAGGGAAGAACTTCACAAACTCGCTTGAATCGTCGGCTTCCTCATCTGATGATTTGACCTTAATGCACTCTGTTAGTTCAGTAACATATCTGACAGTTTGTTTAGGTATGTCAAACATGTCACACATGTCAAGTGACTGTCAAACAATGATGCATAAATGTATTGATGCGAAATAAACCTAATGTAGGAT
Organism: Elopichthys bambusa; assembly: GCA_037101425.1. Taxonomy (NCBI): domain Eukaryota; kingdom Metazoa; phylum Chordata; class Actinopteri; order Cypriniformes; family Xenocyprididae; genus Elopichthys; species Elopichthys bambusa. The sequence continues at coordinate 25,148,906 of CM074454.1, forward strand.
TTGAGGGCGAACCGGACACAAATAAATCTTGCAGATGATTCGTTCTAACATAATTCCAAACAAAAACCCAACTCAACATTCCAGACCCCAAATTAACAATTTAGGACCATAAATGAAATGGGCTCCATACAGTCTGAGCTAACTAATGAAACCCCCAGTACTTTATGGCCTTGCAAGCTTGTAAAAGATGAGCCTAGCTAAAGGAAGATGATGTCAACCTTAGTTTTTAAACGACGGATTGATTTGGAGAGGGTACAGCTTGAGCCCCACCTAGATAACGATCCCTGAAACATAGATACAAAACAGACCTTCTTCTTCTGAGGGACACACAGAGACAGAGACGTTACATATAAACTGCATCAAATCGTTCCAAAACAACTGCATAATTATATATGATGTCTACAACCTATACATGTGACCTTTACGCTTGGACCACTCACAATTCATGTAATTTTTATAACTATTGATTGAAAGTGTGCCCTGTTTGGTATGAGTGTAAAGTTCTGTTCATAACTCAAATTTTGGCTTGAATGAAATCTGTATAAACTGTATTGTATTCCTTTTAGAGAAATCATGTCTAAACTGTACTCTCTGCCAAGAGCAGGAATGTTAAAGACACCAAGTGACGAAGCAGATACCATGTAATTTATGGTGAGAGGAGGAGAAAAAGCCACCTCTGAACTAAAGACGATACCTAATTGGTCAGAACCTCTTGAAGAGGCTGGACAAACACCTCAGGTTAAAAGACGATGATGCATAGATCAAGACAGGTTTGGGAGATAAATGTAGTTCCAAACATACGTTCGGGAGGAACCTAAACATTCAGTCCTGTCAATCATCATTATGAGCGTATATGTATATATGCGTCATCCCAGTGACAATTCTTCCAGCATCCCTCCTCCTCCCCATCTCCTCCTCTATTTCTCTTATTCTCCCTGTTATAGAGGGGTTTAACTCTGAGTTCAAGCTGAGCCTCGGGTTCGAGCTTGCCAAGTTTGTTTTACCATTAACCATTCAGACTGAATGGGCAGGCGAACTCGTGAAAAATGGGTTAGGAACAAACAGCTTCATTCAAGCCATCTAACTACTCTCGTCTCACTTACTTTTCTTTCTTTTACTTATTTCTGTTCTTTACCGTTGAGAGTCTCGTGTTCTAAGTGGATCTTGCTGGTTCTGTCTGCTACTTTTGACACAGTTAACCACCAGATCCTCCTGTCAACCCTCATGTTGAAGGGCATCTCAGGAACCGCACTCCAGTCGTTCGAGTCTTACCTCTCAGGTAGGTCCTTCAGGGTATCTTGGAGAGGTGAGGTGCCCAAGTCGCATCATCTTGCTACTGGGGTACCTCAGGGCTCAGTGCTTGGACCACTTCTCTTCTCCATCTACATGTCATCACTAGGATCTGTCATTCAGGAACATGGTTTTTCCTATCACTGTTATGCTGATGACACACAACTCTACCTCTCATTCCAACCAGATGATCCGACAGTTGCTGGTCGCATCGCAGCCAGCCTAACAGCCATTTCTGCCTGGATGAAGGACCACCACCTTCAGCTTAACCTTGCAAAAACAGAACTGCTTGTGGTCGGTGCCAACCCAACACTTCATCATAACCTTTCCATTCAACTTGGGTCGTTAACCATAACTCCTTCCAGGACGGCCAGGAACCTTGGAGTGGTGATGGATGATTGTTTAAGCTTCACGGATCACATCGCTACAACGGCCCGGTCCTGCAGATTTGCTCTATACACCATTAGGAAGATTAGACCCTTCCTATCGGAGCATTCCACACAAATTCTTGTCCAAGCTCTTGTTCTATCTAGACTGGACTATTATAATGCTCTCTTGGCAGGCCTTCCAGCATGCACTGTCAAGCCCCTACAACTAACCCTGAATGCTGCAGCAAGACTGGTCTTTAACGAACCGAAAAGAGCGCATGTCACACCTCTCTTCATCAGTTTGCATTGGCTGCCAATAGCTGCTCGCATCCAATTCAAGGCTCTGATGTTTGCCTACAGAACAACCACTGGCTCTGCACCACCATACCTAACTCACTACTTCAGACTTATGCGCCCTCCAGAAGCTTGCGTTCTGCAAGTGAACAGCGTCTTGTGGTGCCATCCCAAAATCACTCTCACGGACCTTCTCCTGGTCTGTTCCTGGTTGGTGGAATGACCTGCCACGCTCTATCCGAGCAGCTGAGTCTTTAGCCATTTTCAAAAAACTGCTAAAGACATATCTTTTTCGTCAACACTTGACCCAGTAATATGACACTTTTTATTTATATTTTACTCTCTTTTTTCAATTCTCTATTCTTTCTCCATCTATTTGCATATATATTTGAAAAAAAAAAACCTTGCTACGAGCACTTTACTGATGAAACGGTGACGTGACACGTCATACTGTTGTACTCATGTTGATTTAACTGCTTCTACTCATTTGTAAGTCGCTTTAGAGAAAAGCGTCGGCTAAATGTAAATGTGAGTTAAGTTTTGCTGCCAAGTTTAATCAACGACTATACAGTCTTTGCCCACCTCAAAACTTCAAACTTCAGCCATGAGGGAGACTCCATTTATCCGCCAACACACCCATGTGTTTGGCTTCCCAAGAAAATGTCATTATAGACACGAAAAGACCTTCAGCAAATCAACAAACCCGGGAAACCCCCTTCTCCGACAAAGGGAGTATACCTTCAGATTCTAGCCGAACTGGTGCATTGATATACATTTAATAACCCCGCCTAAGAAATGATAGAAGGGTTAAATTAATGATTAATGATGGTTCATTCAGGCTAGGTTTTACAAAGTGCATACATTGCTAGAAACTTGGGATTTCATCATTTCGTTCTCTTAAAACTCATTCTTTCCTCACTTTTTTTTCTTTCTGCAACTCGTGTGAGTGCATGTGTTTATTTGTTAGATATTAGTTTATGTGTTAGAATAATCAATAAAGCCTCGTTCATTTTTTTAAAGAAAAATGTCTTGTGTTATGTGCTTACGAATTTACTAACTGCTGACCCTGTTACCTTGCTAAGAAATAGTGTTTTCACATATCTGCTGCAGAGTTGGTGTTATGACCCGTTCAAATGAACGCTGGGTGATTTATTTGTTCGGTTGTAAAATAAGTGACTCTTTCAAAATTCCCTATAAATTAATTAATAATTCCCTTTGAGCTAATTTGACCTGTTTCCCTTAAACCAATGCACGTCCTCATAATAGACTGTACCTGCACATGGCAATAAAACATATTTGTAGCACCTTCCAAAAAGCGATGTCTTCTTGTTCTGACTACAACGTTGTGATGTATTTGTACTCATTTGTAAAACATTTTGGATACAAACCATCAGCTAAATGACATGATAGATATCTAGATTGTCAGAAGGATACTGCAGTTCCTCTACAGCCCTGTTGTCAATCGTCCCTCGACTGTTGTAGACCAGAGAGCTGCTCAGTAACACAGCCAGACAGAAGATGTTGGTGTCATGCTTTGAGTCTCCCTGAGATAGAGAAAGATAAATTAATGAGCTTAATCTCAAAGAAAGCTGCTCACATAACTACAAGATACTACTTTTGGGCTCTTTAGCAGCATTAAATCAGTGCAAATTAGTCTTTAAACGGGTCATGAATTGAGAAATCATTTTCCTTGACATTTTGACATATAATGCTGGGTACACACCACAAGATAATCGGGCTGATTTGTCCCCTTCCGTAAATCCTAGGTAATGTTCCGATTATTGATGGTCCTACAGATTATTTTACCAGATTTTCCTGTGATGTGAGGTGTGTTAAGAGTGACTGAATCTGCTCGGAAGGATGTTGGAGGCGCCCCGACCGCGAATCGTAAATATTCAACATAAATATTAATCGTAAATATTTACGATCAGAAATCCTGATGTGTGGGGGGAACCCTGAGGACAAATGCATGCACGCTCTGGAGATAATCACGTGAAACGAAACAATATCCAATCAGAAAGCGAGCTGACAGAAGACGGAAGCATTAAACACAGTTATGGCACAGCACAAAGTTAAATGGATTTGGACAACAGAGATAAAGGATCAACTTTTTGTGATATCCATCTTTTTGTGAGATGGAGGATCAGTCGATTTGTGGCAACAGCACGAGTGTTTATACAACGTGGCCTGTAAAAGTTTCCCGTGTTCACAGTCAGGACTCTGGTTGAAAATCTGTTAATGTGTGGTGAGCTGTCTTTGTCACATCACGGCACACCACACTATAGGAGCAAAATGGTTAAATCTAGGATTTTCTGTCCTCATCTTTGTGGTCTCTCATGCAGTGCACTAGAGGTAAAAAGTTAAGGTGTGTTCACCTTAACTATATATTCAGACAATTAACAAATATTCAGACAATTCTACAGTACACAATAGAGTAATTCCCCAGATCAGCAGCTTTTCCATTTTCTGTTTGGGGAAGTAGAACTGTGGAAAAAAATGTTTATCATGTCATTTTAACACGCGCACACACATAGATAGAGATACAAACAAAAGCCACCGAATATACTCACTTATACGCATATATAAACATTCCAATATAAACCCACACCTTTCAACATATAGACATCCACACTGACATAATGCACACATACATACATTCACCACAAATTATACAAGCACGCTGAATGAGATGCATAAAAAATGTTGTAAGCTTTGTTTGTGTCCGGCTACCATATCAGCCTCAATTCAAACTCCTCTGGTCTATAACCTTACTGGGTTTAGTTGATGAACAAAGTCATTTTAAAGTTGTAGCAAGACATGTCAAGGTGTAGAGTTCACTCATACCCACAAACACACATTTATAAATAGCTTATAGATTCTCCATATGCATAATAGCTTTTATGCTGAGCTAATGATATTTCTATGTTTTAATACCCATGTAACCCATGGATGAAGGAATATCACTTACCTTTTTGCTTTACTTAACTTCAGTAGCTCGAGTCTGAATTGTATACATGTTGTAGTTTCCTTTCATTCTATTTTTATATCTTAGACACTCCTTTAGTCTAGTCCCTAAATGGTGTAGTGTAAGTTAGGGAATGTCTCTCAGTAACTCTCTATTTATTCTCTGTGGATGATTTACATCCCGTTTTGTTGGCTGAGCAAATAGCAATGTACAGTTTCACTTTCAAAATCAGCAACTGCAACATGTGTTAGCAGCAGTGGTGTAGTCTAAAAAAAGAAGTGGTGTACTATTACTTAGTCAAATAAACACATTGCATTCTAAAACTGGTTGACATTTTTCTGATTATTTTTGACTGCATTACAGTATGACATGTTGCTTTGGAATTATATTCACTGTGAAAAGTGATAAATCTGAAATTAATGTTTCATTTTATTCAAGTTGGTGGTAAAAAAAACAACAACAAAAAAACGTAAAATATGAAAGAAGTATTTCCAGGTAATATTTTTTTAAAGATTTGCTTCAGCATTAGTGGCAATATAAAAGCCAGTCATTCAAGTTAGTTTGAACATTAGGTAAAAATTTACAACAGTGCATAAAAACGTGGTCGGACTTTTACAAACAAACAAAAACCGCAGCCAGGCTGAATGGAAATTTTAATCCACTCTCTGTCAGTAGGTGGCGCTTATGGACCAGCAGAAACAGAGCGGTTTCCTCGGTAACCTCAGTAAACAAAGCAGGGCTGCCTTTTAAACACCTGATCAGAAATTGCATCATGGTTTATATGATGTTTTATATTATTCAAGCACCTGTGTACTTATCAGTTTGACAGAATTTTCTACTTCAATGTGGCAATAAAAAGTCAAACATTTTTCTTTTTTATCATTGCATTTTCTATGAAAAAATAGCAACCTACATATATAGAAACAATAGCTACAACATGTCACAGTTGTAATATAAATCTATAGTGAAAATATATTCCCTTAATAGATTATAAATTATAAAAGTTAGCCAAATTGACCACAATTAATAAAATAAGACATGATCAATTCTAGTAAGGGCGGGTCGTGAATAGTTTAAAAAGCTTTCTAATAAATATTGGCGCAAGATGATGTTTTTTCCTCTTTTCATCAGTATTTTGTTCATCAGCCTAGATCATGTTTGACTTTCTCTATAGACTTTATGTAGCCCCGCCCCTTTTCAGCACTGCGCTTGTTCTCTTTTGTCTTCCGGTTTGTATTTCCACAGCGATCTTACGCATTTATGAATGCACTGACAGTCATATTTGGTCAGTCTAATCTAAAGGCCTTTGCGACGTTAAATTGCGAAGATCTTGAGTTTTTGTTGAAGGGCGTGTCCGTGGCGGCCTGACAAAATCCGATGTTTCGCCATGAAACAGGAAGTTGTTGTAACTTGGCCATACAATGTCGGATCTGCCCCAAACTTCACGTTGTCTTTTGTCTTTCGGTTTGTATTTCCACAGCGATCTTACGTATTTATGAATGAACTGCTCGTTTTAAAATCTTCCCGGCTGACTGACATTTGTTAAACATTACAATGCTCACGATAACTTTCATTAACTCTACAACTAGTAAATCCACTAATTATTCTTCAACAGCGATGTCATAGAAATATACAGGGCTACCGCGAAAACAGAAGTTCAAAGACAACTTTATAAAGATGGTCACGCTTGTTTCTCTGGCACATAAGGTCTATAGCCTAGCGTTTTAAAGCATTTAACTCTCAATAGATCAGCCAATTCTTCTTCTCTGAAATGAATCGCATTTTTGAGGGCCTAAACATGCTCGGAAACTCATGAAACTTTGCACACGCATCAGGTGGTGAAAATGTACTTCTGATATGGGATTCAGAATTAGGTGTGGCAAAATGGCTCGATAGCGCCACCTACAACATTTCAATTAAGCGCCCTTCGCGCTACGTTTCACGTACAAGCATGAAATTTGGTAGACACATGTAACAGCCCAATACCTACAAAAAAGTCCCAGGGTGCAAAATCTGAAAACCCAACAGGAAGTGAGATATTTTGAGTTTTCTCTGCAAAATTTTAGCAGTTTTTGCCATTTCCAGTCGTTGTACTGGAAGGTTCCACCCACTAGCCCAACGACGGCATCTAGTGGTCTGGTCGAAGGTATTTCGCGTGTGTAAAATTCATCTTAATTTAACACAACTTTGGTTTCTAATTCAGTTCTGATTTCGTAAATAATTTTATCTGACTCCAATTATAACTGACTCTTAGTTTCACAATCTTTCCGATGTAACAGCTGATCATGAGATTAGTTGTGCTTTAATTTAGGTCTTTGATCATTCTGGATACCTCATAATGTCAATTATTCATTCATTACGGACCGAATCACCACATAGAGAATTTCGCATCGGCCGACTGCGTTCTCACGGACATAAATTCGCCAGTTTATGATTCTTAGTCAGAGGGTGCAGAGTTTACTAATGCATTTGAGTCGAACCGCCACATGCTTGTTCATACAAAAATACAGTTTTCTTAGTCACGATACTGCAACTTGCTAATTCAATAACAGACAAACTCAAAAAGTCGCATGATGTGCTTCCATGCTCCTTTCATGGGGCTCTCTAGTTTGACCTGTCCTGACGCAGATTTACGGAAGTGAAGGACTCTAATAATCTACTAGTCATAATGATTTTAGAGGAATCCAAGATAAATCAAGATGAACATTTATTGTTTTTGCCAGGCAGGATAAATCATCAATTAAAAGAATAACAAAGAATACATCACAACTGATCAGCATAAAATGCAAAGTACAACTCACAACAAAATATTAAAATTCAGCATACCTGGCGAATAGAGAGTGGTTGAGTGGTTTGCCAAATCCCTTTAAATACCCCAAGTTATAACAAAAGGGCTATAAACATTTAGCACCCAAATATTTATGCAGCTTTTACTGGACCTTTTCTCGTGCCCCAAAGGGTCACACGCCTGGTTTTGGGGATCCGAGCAAATGGTTAATCTTTATTGGGACATCTCCTACCCCAGGAGAACAGGTTTTGTTTTCTTTATTCTTGTCTGTTCTATTGTTGTGGGAGTGAAACCCTCTTACCAATCGCACCAGAAGTATTTTCACTGATGTCACTTAAAACAACTAAGATAGCAGATTTGTGAGACTTGCATGGCCTGAAGGGAAGGAGAGGGTGTGAGGAGTCAGGAACTTAGCATGGGGGGGAAGAGAGGAGGTTGAACCAGGTGTTGTCCTGTGCTCTTTCTCGCAGATCCTCTCTCCAGTTTAGAGAGTTTTATTATTTTATTACAGGATAGGAATCTTGAATTGAGTAATTCAGTCTTAGTAATCCATCCTTACAGTTCTGCCCTTGGCCCCTTGGGGCAGATACAGAGCAGTCCCTGAGGGGCCACTTTCCATGGATTTCTTGCAGCTTGCTTATGATTGTAGCTTCTGTAGGGCTGGTACCCGTAGTGGACTGAGCGCGATGGCCACATTGGTTGAAGTGCACATCATACGGAGAAGACATCTGAAGTAGCAGCACTGGATGAGAGTGAATAAGAAGATGAGCACACTGGCGATGGCGCATCCGCGAAACATCCAGTCCCACCAGGTGTAAGCATACCAAGCTGAGCGGGTACAAGAGCTAGACAGGATCTCTGCAGTTCTTTTCGCCAGGTTTGCTTCCACTTGTGCTTGGTTGAGGTTGTATTCAGTCCGCAAAAGAATCCCTTGCACTAGGTCCATCGTGTTGACCAAAGCTTGTGTGCTCTACTCATAAAAAGTGTCTTCCCACCATGGGGAAACGTCTACATCTAGCGGTACCTTTCCCAGGATGTTTATCTGGCCCATTGAAAAGTCCTCTTTCACTTCCAAGCAGAAAGTGTGGTTTGCAGAGCAGGTCCGACCCCCGTAGGTGAAGGAATTCATCTCACATACGACGCACCACTGAATGTGAGATACTTGGACAGCATCGGAATGGCCATGCAAAGACTGCACATTAATGAGCTTAGAATCATTGGCAGAAAAAGGTTGCAAAGTATTGCAAGTACAGATAATGTAACTAGATGTTTCATGACAACAGGTGCGAGTGGAAAATAAGGTTTCAGTGCCCTTCATATACCCCGTAAGATGGTCCCATTTAATGATCTGATCCTTCACTACTACACCAATAGAGCGTATGGTAGTGGAATTTAGGTAGACTTGATCTGGGTGAAGATATTAGAGATATTATACGTCACATATGTTATCACAAGATTAACATCATGAAGCAAAGTTTTGTTTACATTTCTTTTGATAAGGCCACCCGGAGGGGTAGGATGCAATTTTGGACACTGTGTGGACTGTGTGGACTTTCTATATCCACAAGTAGTTAGATTAAAGCAATGATGCAAAGTCCATGAACAATTCTGAGGGCTAGTAAAATCGTCCATATTTGCCTCACATTTTCCCACACAGTATGTTCCTTCTTTTCGTCTGGTCCAAACAAATGTTTTTAAATTACTTTTTGATATAGGATTTGTCAGGTTGAAAAGAAGTTCAGTAAACTTCAAATGTGTATTATTATGTGTTGTAGTGTGCCTGCATCTATATGTTGCTGGTTCTAGACCCTTAATGAAGTTACATTTTTTAGGATCTTCCCCATAATTGTCAATTTTAAACAGCAGGTTCTGACTACTAACTTCATCACCCTTCCAGTCATAAGCTCATATGGGCTAATGCCTGTAGCTTTTGATGGAGTTGCTCGCAGCACAGTCAGAACAGTGAGCAAAGCATCAATCCACTTGTTTTGGTGTTGGGCTATCTGCTTGGAGATATTTTCTTTGATAGTCCGGTTAACGCGTTCAATCATCCCTGAGCTTTGTGGCCGAAAGGCTACGTGAAATCTTTGCTTAATGTTCAGCATTTTGCACATATCTTTCATAACCTGTCCAGTAAAATGAGTCCCTTGTTCAGATTCAATTTGAATTGGTGCTCCCCAAAGAGGGATGATTTGGTTCGCCATCACACGTGCCACTGTGTTTGCGGAGTGGGAATTGCTTCGACCCATTTTGAGAATTTATCAATTATAACGAGGCAATATCGATACTCCCCTTTGGCACTGGGTAGCGGACCAATGAAATCCAATTGTAAGGACTCCCAGGGTCCTTTAGGTGGTTCTGGCCTGCACAGATTTGTTCCCTAGTTTCTCCTGATTAATTGTGGCACACACCAGACAGGTGTTGCACCATCTTTCAATGTCAGCTGTCATTCCTTGCCACCAAAATTGTTTTTGTATCAATTGTGCTGTTTTTGCTGCAGACACATGCGCATATTCATGATACAATTTGATTATTGGCTTTTGAAGCGCTTCTGGAACAACAAATTTTCCATCTCGGATAACTATGCCTTCGGTTATGTTAACCATCTGATCATGTTTCAAGTGTGGTACAAGTTCTCCGTCAGAGACCCACAGATCTTGCTGATACTGTTCGAGGTCTATGGGTGTAACTTGCGCTGCACTTGCCACAGAAACAGAGGGTGTTTCGTTTTGCCATAGGTCACCTTTCACTGCTGCCAGCTTAGCCAATTGGTCAGCAATATTATTGTTTTTTTTCATGCACATCTGGATTTTTGTTAATGTGTGTACGCACTTTTACAACAGAGATAGGGGCTTCTCGCGTTTGTATTTCTTGCCAAATTGCAGTTATAGTGTTGAAATGTTTTATCGGTGTTCCGGCAGACGTGAGGAAGTTCCGCAATTGCCACTGAGCCATAAAATCTGTTACCACGCCATACGCGTAATGGCTGTCCGTATATACGCAGAGCGGTTCAGGGTGTGCCTTGATCGCTTCTAGCAATGCAATTAGTTCAGCTTCCTGTGCGGATATGTTAGCCGGTAATTTAAACAACAACTGCTGTTTCACATCTGTATCGGGGAAATGAGGAGCCCACACTGCACAGCCACTATAAAAATGACCATTTTGGCAGAATCGAGAACCATCAATGTACACCTGCACTTGGCCTGGTAGTGGCTGGTCATGTACGAGGCTTTGTGCCTCCTGTTTAGGTTGGCATGTGTGTGGATGTCCCTCAACATCCCCGAGCAGATGTGGCAAGTTTTGTGTGTTTTTTATTGTGATCTCATGCGCTTGAATGTCTGCTAATCCTCTCGCTAATCTTTGGGAGGAAACTCCCTTTATCCGGCCTTGCAACAGCATTCGTACAGGTGTGTGCATTGTGTGTATAACAACAGGTTGAAAACCGACAATGGGTTCTGTTGTTTTTAACATCCAATGCACCGCGAGTACCTGCTGTGTACATGGGTCAAATCCTTGTTCAACCAAAGATTTTTTCCGGCTGTAATAAATGTTCTTGAGCTAAGACTCCACTTAAGGTGATTTCATGCACATCTACCTGAATATGAAAATCTTTTGATGGGCTGGGCAAACCCAGGGCGGGCGCGGCACACAATCATTGTTTCAAGTCGGTAAACGCTCGTTTATGTTCATCAGTCCATTCAAGGACATCATTCGGCTTTGTTTTGCCTTTTAAAAGCGAATACAACGGTGCGGCAGTATTTGCAAAATCAGGGATGAAATCTCGTAAATAGTTTGCTGTACCTAACACTTTTTGCAGCGAGTTCAAAGTATGAGGTCGGGGCAGTTCAGAAATGCATTTCTTTCTGTCATCTGTTAATGCTCTTTGACTCTGAGTCAGAGTGTACCCTAAATAGTGTACTTCTCTTTGCGCAATTTGAGCTTTTTCTTTGTTCATTTTAAAGCCTGCGTTGCCTAGCATCTGTAACACTTTGTCAACCAGTTGCAAGTGGTTCTCAAGTGGTTCCTCTGTGGCTATTAGTATGTCGTCTACATAGTGAACTACTTTTCCAGTCCCTAATAAGGGAGTGAGCACATCTGCCACAGCTCTGTGAAAAATGGCTGGGCTGTTGTGAAGGCCTTGTGGCATTCGTTCCCATGTGTACTGTATTTGATTTACAGTAAATGCTAGCTTCCATTGGTCTTCTAGTTTGACTTTGATAGACCAGAAACCATTTTTAATGTCAAGTACTGTGAACCACGAAGCACTGGTTGAAACTTGTGATAAGATGGTAGACGGGTTTGCCACTATAGGTGTTGCCTTAGGTAAAATTTTGTTAAGACGTTGGTAATCAATACAAAGGCGCCATTTACCATTAGGTTTCGGAACTGGCAAACACAGAGAATTTGTGGTTGAACTGCATCGTCAAACTATCCTTCTAACCTCCAGCTGTTTTACTATCTCATGAACAGCGACTTCTGCCTCTGGCTTGATGAGATATTGTTTTTGTGGGGGAGGGGGCTCTCCCTCAATGCATACTTCAAAGTCAATTAAGCCACAGTCATGTTCATGATTAGCCCAAACATCGCTGTGTTTGTTGATGAGAAGTTGAATCGGATCTGTGCTGGATATGGACATAACGCCGGCATGGCTTTGAGACAGCCATTTCTTTGCTGTTTTGTTAGTTTGTATTTCAATTTGTTTTTCAAAACAATGAATTACAAAGCCATGCTTTCTCATGATGTCCATTCCCAATACAGTTCCTTCGCTGTTATCTGGTAAATACCAGAATGGCTCGCTTAGTAATACCATGCCGAAATCAAGCTGGACCGGTTGCGTTTGAGTTGCTGTCATTAAAGGATCGCCTATACCTTTAATTTGGATCGTTTGTGTACTTAAGGGTAGTGGAATGTTTGTGCAAGAGCAGGCGGCACCGGTATCAATAAAGATGTTAACTAACCGGCCTCCAAGGTTAGCTCTTATTTTGATTCGGTTGCCGCTTTTGATAACGCTTCCTACAGCAATGGAGGCCACGCACCCCTATTGGGGATTGTTATATTTTGCTAGTAAGACAGCGAGATCTGCCTGCAAATTATTATATGGGTTGTCTTGATTCGGCGGTTGGTTTTCGGCTTGATTTGGGCTGCTTTCTGAAGCATTATTTTTTAAACGTTTAAGGATTTCACTGTCATTTTTGGAATGCAGTTTTTGATTGTTTTGCACTCTTTTTAATTTGAAACAGTTGTGCGTGAGATGGTTATTTCTCCTGCAGTAAAAACAACGAGGTAAATGTTGAGGCGTAGGGTTAAGGTTTTCAATGCCGTTTCCATCGCGTCGCCCTGTCTTGCCCAAGTTTGTTTTTCATACACAGATGCTTCAACCTGTGCTCTGAGCTTTTTCAGCTCATCTGATTGCGCTGCTTCTAGCTCTTTTATGTTTGCTATCACACGTTCGTTTTCTGCAATAGTTGCCAAATCATTTCGACGCGGCATATAAACAATCGCGACCAGTAATTTTCAATAGGAAGATTTAGTTTCCAATTTTCGCCCTTCGGTAACGTACCAGGCTAGAATTTGGTCATTGTTCCAATCAAAATCTACTCCCTTTTTACGCAGACGATAAAGGAGATCTTTTATTTGCAAAGCAAGATTTTCCATTATATCCCTGTCTACACTCAAACTACCATTTTCCTGATAAGTCATGTTGTTTCTCTAATAATCTCAAACACCACCGGGTTTTTTTCGGTTCCGGTCTATCCTGGGTATACCGACCCGTTCTACAAATGTGTCTATATGAGGTGCATCTAGGTTTTCCCTCAAACGTTTCTAAAAAGGTAAACAAAGATGGACTTACCACAGTAGCTGCAGACTGAGAAGGATAGTCTCAAACCTCATGCACCTGTTGACGTCACTCACTTGAGACTGGAGGATCACGTCGGGGTCACCACTTTGTAAGGTTCCACCCACTAGCCCAACAACGGCATCTAGTGGTCTGGTCGAAGGTATTTCGCGTGTGCGTCCTCTGGCACTTCTGTAAAATTCATCTTAATTTAATACAACTTTGGTTTCTAATTCAGTTCTGACTTCGTACATAATTTTATCTGACTCCAATTATAACTGACTCTTAGTTTCACAATCTTTCCGATGTAACAGCTGATCATGAGATTAGTTGTGCTTTAATTTAGGTCTGTGATCATTCTGGATACCTCATAATGTCAATTATTCGTTCATTACGGACCGAATCACCACACAGAGAATTTCGCATCAGCCGGCTGCGTTCTCACGGACATAAATTCGCCAGTTTATGATTCTTAGTCAGAGGGTGCAGAGTTTACTAATGCATTTGAGTCGAACCGCTACATGCTTGTTCATACAAAAATACAGTTTTCTTAGTCACGATACTGCAACTTGCTAATTCAATAACAAACTCAAAAAGTCCCATGATGTGCTTCCATGCTCCTTTCATGGGGCTCTCTAGTTTGACCTATCCTGATGCAGATTTACGGAAGTGAAGGACTCTAATAATCTACTAGTCATAATGATTTTAGAGGAATCCAAGATAAATCAAGATTAACATTTATTGTTTTTGCCAGGCAGGATAAATCATCAGTTAAAAGAATTACAAAGAATACATCACACAACTGATCAGCATAAAATGCAAAGTACAACTCACAACAAAATATTAAAATTCAGCATACCTGGCGAATAGAGAGATACACACAACAACTGTGCGGAAAGTTCTGAATGCAGATGCTTCCTTGAGTGGTTTGCCAAATCCCTTTAAATACCCCAAGTTATAACAAAAGGGCTATAAACATTTAGCACCCAAATATTTATGCAGCTTTTACTGGACCTTTTCTTGTGCCCCAAAGGGTCACACGCCTGGTTTTGGGGATCCAAGCAAATGGTTAATCTTTATTGGGACATCTCCCACCCCAGGAGCACAGGTTTTGTTTTCTTTATTCTTGTCTGTTCTATTGTTGTGGGAGTGAAACCCTCTTACCAATCGCACCAGAAGTATTGTCACTGATGTCACTTAAAATAACTAAGATAGCAGATTTGTGAGACTTGCATGGCCTGAAGGGAAGGAGAAGGTGTGAGGAGTCAGGAACTCAGCATGGGAGGGAAGAGAGGAGGTTGAACCAGGTGTTGTCCTGTGCTCTTACTCGCAGATCCTCTCTCCACATTTTTATTGTTTTATTACAGGATAGGAATCTTGAATTCAGTAATTCAGTCTTAGTAAAAATCCATCCTTACAGTACTTTAACGAACTCCTCCAAGAGCTTTAATCAGATCAACATCATATTTGGTCAGTCTAATCTAAAGGCCTTTGCGACGTTAAATTGCGAAGATCTTGAGTTTTTGTTGAAGGGTGTGTCCGTGACGGCCTGACAAAATTCGATGTTTCGCCATGAAACAGGAAGTTGTTGTAACTCAGGCAAACAATGTCAAATCTGCCCCATACTTCACATGTTTGGGAAGAGTCCTGCCCTGAACACATCCTCATGACAATGTTCAGTTATAGTAATAGCGCCACCCACTGGCAACAGGAAGTGACATGTTTAACACTGTGATGCACTACTAGCAACATTTTAAAATAAACTTGTTATTAATGATCATATTTGCTAATTGTAAGATGCATCAGGGAATATTGTGTGTGTGTGTGTGTGTGTGTGTGTATAGTGTGACTATTTTATGGAAATTATTTGTTAATCATAAGAATCATATCCTAATAAAATGATGTCTGTGCTACATAAATCAGATGTCTTGCAGCTGTATGAACATCTGATAGACATTTTTTAAAAGTGCGGATAGTGGATGTTTTAAATTATTTACGTCTTTTATTTTTTAGACAGGGAAGAAACAGGCAGTGTATAAGGCTGCAACCTTATACAAATGATAATGCACTACCTCTGCTCTCTCATCCGAGTTCAATAGATTGACAATCCGATAAGTCAGCCCCAGTTTTCCATTTGAATCCATAAATTTCACAATGTCCCTTCAAATGAGGTGCCAGCTTCATCAGGCTCTCCACTGGGTTGTTGAGCCTCTTAGTTCAATTCTTGGTCCATGGTTGAGTATGAAAACTGTGAAATATGAAACAAGACAATCCAGGATTTAGTTTATAAAGGTTTAAGAACCCTGGCTAAACAGTTTCAAGTGTAAAAAGTCCTATGGTTGCTCCTCAGGTCAAAGAAATATCTCTTACTATTTACCTTCTTAACTTGAAATAGTAAGTAGAAATAGTACCTGGTTCTTTCACAAAGAAAATGCCTTTGCAGATTGTACCTTGGACCAAAATTAGGGCTTGACCTTGATTTACCCGGTGAAGCATTTCTGCTTCTGATAAGAGAGTCGACTTAACTTTCAACACTATTTTGCCTACTACTAAGATTAGCAAAGTTATTTATTAACCCTGGATTACAGAGAATAGACTCACTGATTGATATTTCATCCCCAAAGTTGGTTGGATGCTTCTGTAGAGGTCAGGTACGGATGCCCTTTCCACAGGTGGATCTCGAACAAGAAATGATGAAAGAGAACCAGAAAGTATGACCATATTAGCCTGGTTCTGTCAACACTGCATTGGCTCCCTATTAAACATCATATACATTTTTTAAATCTTGCTAATTACTTACGAAGTACTAAAGTACTTGAGTGAGCTCTTAATGCATTATAAATCTGGTCTGCGATGTGATTATATGAGTATTTGTAATGATCCATAATGAATTTTTCGTGAAGCATTTTGTTGCACGTCAGCTGTAATAAACAGACATCCACTCTCGCATTTCCACTCTCGCGTGTGTGTAACAGTGGTCAGATAGTGAGAGTTTTGCAGTTAAACTACTGCAGTCTGCACACAGACGACCACTACAGAATGCAGTGTTTAGCGTCATTAATAGTGCACTCACCTCGCATTCCAGCAACGTACGGGCCGGGGGTTCGAGACCGACTCGGAGAAGGGAGGTTAGGATTGGAGAATGAGTTTTGGAGGCGGAGCAATGATGAGAGGGGTGGGTTTGTTTGGGTTGATTTCAAATATCAACCATATTCAACAGCATTGTTGAAAAAATGTATACCCCACCTTTAATACAGACTTCAGCATATTCTGAATCCATATAAAATAATAGACTTCTAACCAGCATACTTCTGTTGTGTGCAATAAGCAATATAACAATATTATACAATATTAATAACACAGCAATAACATATAGTGTTGCTTGTCCAGGGTAGCGTTTCCCAAAAGCACCGTAAGCCTAAGTTGATTGTAGAACAATTGTCTCTACAATCAACTTAGGCTTATGATGCTTTTGAGAAATGCAGACCAGGTGCCTTTTCCTTTCAACTTCATAGAAGCCAACGTGCTTCCACGACGCTAGCTTTTAATGCAGAGAGTGCCGGTCGGATTTCTCGCTCAGCCATCATGGGTTTCTTATGGTGCGTGTCCACTGGTGCAGAGCAAGCGTTTTCAGTTCATTTCTATGGAAGTTGAGCTTTATGCTTGTGCGTGAGTGTGAAGCTCAACTTCTATACAGGAATTGAAAACGCTCGCTCTGTTCCACTCACTCCGCGCCAGTGGACACGCACCGTTATATGCACGCCACAGACTGTCCGGGTGCTGCACTTTCGCACTTCAGAGTTCCGCCTTTTACCTTCCATCAACATTACGCTATCAATTATCAATCAGAGTTTAGCCAAAGCCACTAGATGACGAGCCTGCAACCATTAGCCAAAAAAGCGTAACGACTAATGCTAACGCTGCAGCTATGGTAAAGACTGCCGGTACACAGGAAAGTAGACCAGATGCCATTACGCCATAGACTGAGAGGTGTCATTGATAGTGCACTCTTAATTTTACGTGATTAAGTTATGCTTTCTCCAATGGTAAGAGTCCCTCTCAATTCCCTATAATAATACAATCTCTGGTTTAGCTCCAACCCTAAGTAAACACACCTGAATCAACTAATCAAGGACTTACTATAGGCTAGAAACCTCCAAGCAGGTGTGTTGAGGCAAGTTGGAGCTAAACTCTGCTGGACAGTGGCCCTCCAGGACCGAGTTTAGACACCCCTAAGTTAAACCAAACGCTAGTTATAACTATGGCTGTCATAACCTGTCAAAATGTGTCAAGACTTGTTATCATTTACATCTTTGGAAATTATTTATGATTTAAAACAATAAGTAGGGAAAATTGTTAAGCCGTTTTGGAACATAGCAAGTTTAAGTTGGTCAATGTTATACTGGGTTTTTAAAAATGTTCCAAAACAGCTATCAGCCTAACCTGTTTTATTCCCCCAGTACTTATATAAATAAATATATTTACAACATTATATATCGGAAAAACTACTTAAGATTAATAACCCATATTCATGTCACCCGTAAAAAGTTTTTAGAATATTTGAGACACCTGGTATTAAGTATGAACAAACAACAAAAACAAACGAGGTCTAAAAAAAATGAACTAAGGACCAAACCTTGAACTTAACATGAACCATCCCGAACATGGAGGGTGTAGAACTTTGCTTACAACAACACTTGAAAGCAGGTTTGTATCTACACAACCATCTACAAAAACTGAGAAGAAGATGTGAGAGTGAAAGACAGCACCTTCATTTGTGTGAGATTGTCTCAGAAGCTGTTACTTTGACCAGTTAGCAAAAGTATTTAGTCATGTACATTTTGCAGAAATGCTGAGTTAAATCTGTAAGTGTAAGTGCTGCAGTTCATAAACTAGCAAGGCCAAGTTATCGTTTTACAAGGCCAAAACCAAAAAAGCCCAATGGCCGTTTCAGAGTGCCAAAATAAAACTAACAACTAAAACAACACAAACTAACGTTGGTGGCAAGAGCAGTATGGTGTATTCAAACTACATCAAAAATGGCCATAAACTTCATCTCAGAAGCTGATACTGGGATTTGCATAGCCAATTCTCTGAACATAGGGTTGTCACTTCTCAAACACTGTTCTCTTCTTTTGTAGCTTATCTTTATCTTTTTAGGATTACAATTTGTCAGGTATGTTAAACTATAACTGAACAACGTGTAGAAGATTATATCAGTGCTCTGTGTGGATGTAGTTTTTATGTCCTGTTCCAGTGAAGTCCTGACAAAACTCACCACGTAGGGAGAAAATATTGCCTATGTTTTATCTAATTGTAATTGGAAGGGTTGTTTATTATTATTATGAGAGGCATATGACCATGCCAAAGGAATAGTCTCCAGGAGAATTCATTAGCGACCCATACCACTTAACCTGTCCCTAACCTTAACGTATCCCACCTCAATAGCAGCAAAAGTGTTTTGTAATAAAATATTATGAACACAATAAGTACATTGTACTTATTTTTTGATGCAAGTACCTAGTAGGTAAGGCCACCTAATATAAAGTATAAAACATAAAACGTCTAATTTGTAAATAATTGAAAAAAAAAAAAAAGTTAAATGTTAAATTTATCTCTTCTAGCTGTTGAAAGGACAACAGGGTGTCACCATCAAACAAGTGAAGAAGAAATTTTGCTCCCTTTTTATACCAATGTTGGAATATACAGTCCTTAAAGGAATAGTTCACCCAAAAAATAAAAATTACTTAACAAGCTTTATTGGCCCTCAAGCCATCCTAGGTGTATATGACTTTCTTCTTTCTGATGAACACAATCTGAGTTATATTAATAAATATCCTGGCTCCTCCAAGCTTTTTTTTAATGGGAATGAATAACGCCTGAGAATTGAAGCCCAAAAAAGCACATCTATCCATCATAAAAGTAATCCATATGGATACAGGGGCTTAATAAGGGCCTTCTAAAGCAAAGCCATGGGTTTTTGTAAGAAAAATATCCATATTTTTAACTTCATAAACTATTATCACTGGCTTCCAGTTGTCACTGTTTTTCGTGAAGCATTTTGTTGCACGTCAGCTGTGATAAACAGACATCCACTCTCGCATTGTGTGTGTAACAGTGGTCAGATAGTGAGAGTTTTGCAGTTAAACTACTGCAGTCTGCACACAGACGACCACTACAGAATGCAGTGTTTAGCGTCATTAATAGTGCACTCACCTCGCATTCCAGCAACGTACGGGCCGGGGGTTCGAGACCGACTCGGAGAAGGGAGGTTAGGATTGGAGAATGAGTTTTGGAGGCGGAGCAATGATGAGAGGGGTGGGTTTGTTTGGGTTGATTTCAAATATCAACCATGTTCAACAGCATTGTTTAAAAAAATGTATACCCCACCTTTAATACAGACTTCAGCATATTCTGAATCCCTATAAAATAATAGACTTCTAACCAGCATACTTCTGTTGTGTGCAATAAGCAATATAACAATATTATACAATATTAATAACACAGCAATAACATATAGTGTTGCTTGTCCAGGGTAGCGTTTCCCAAAAGCACCGTAAGCCTAAGTTGATTGTAGAACAATTGTCTCTACAATCAACTTAGGCTTATGATGCTTTTGAGAAATGCAGACCAGGTGCCTTTTCCTTTCAACTTCATAGAAGCCAACGTGCTTCCACGACGCTAGCTTTTAATGCAGAGAGTGCCGGTCGGATTTCTCGCTCAGCCATCATGGGTTTCTTATGGTGCGTGTCCACTGGTGCAGAGCAAGCGTTTTCAGTTCATTTCTATGGAAGTTGAGCTTTATGCTTGTGCGTGAGTGTGAAGCTCAACTTCTATACAGGAATTGAAAACGCTCGCTCTGTTCCACTCACTCCGCGCCAGTGGACACGCACCGTTATATGCACGCCACAGACTGTCCGGGTGCTGCACTTTCGCACTTCAGAGTTCCGCCTTTTACCTTCCATCAACATTACGCTATCAATTATCAATCAGAGTTTAGCCAAAGCCACTAGATGACGAGCCTGCAACCATTAGCCAAAAAAGCGTAACGACTAATGCTAACGCTGCAGCTATGGTAAAGACTGCCGGTACACAGGAAAGGAGACCAGATGCCATTACGCCATAGACTGAGAGGTGTCATTGATAGTGCACTCTTAATTTTACGTGATTAAGTTATGCTTTCTCCAATGGTAAGAGTCCCTCTCAATTCCCTATAATAATACAATCTCTGGTTTAGCTCCAACCCTAAGTAAACACACCTGAATCAACTAATCAAGGACTTACTATAGGCTAGAAACCTCCAAGCAGGTGTGTTGAGGCAAGTTGGAGCTAAACTCTGCTGGACAGTGGCCCTCCAGGACCGAGTTTAGACACCCCTAAGTTAAACCAAACGCTAGTTATAACTATGGCTGTCATAACCTGTCAAAATGTGTCAAGACTTGTTATCATTTACATCTTTGGAAATTATTTATGATTTAAAACAATAAGTAGGGAAAATTGTTAAGCCGTTTTGGAACATAGCAAGTTTAAGTTGGTCAATGTTATACTGGGTTTTTAAAAATGTTCCAAAACAGCTATCAGCCTAACCTGTTTTATTCCCCCAGTACTTATATAAATAAATATATTTACAACATTATATATCGGAAAAACTACTTAAGATTAATAACCCATATTCATGTCACCCGTAAAAAGTTTTTAGAATATTTGAGACACCTGGTATTAAGTATGAACAAACAACAAAAACAAACGAGGTCTAAAAAAAATGAACTAAGGACCAAACCTTGAACTTAACATGAACCATCCCGAACATGGAGGGTGTAGAACTTTGCTTACAACAACACTTGAAAGCAGGTTTGTATCTACACAACCATCTACAAAAACTGAGAAGAAGATGTGAGAGTGAAAGACAGCACCTTCATTTGTGTGAGATTGTCTCAGAAGCTGTTACTTTGACCAGTTAGCAAAAGTATTTAGTCATGTACATTTTGCAGAAATGCTGAGTTAAATCTGTAAGTGTAAGTGCTGCAGTTCATAAACTAGCAAGGCCAAGTTATCGTTTTACAAGGCCAAAACCAAAAAAGCCCAATGGCCGTTTCAGAGTGCCAAAATAAAACTAACAACTAAAACAACACAAACTAACGTTGGTGGCAAGAGCAGTATGGTGTATTCAAACTACATCAAAAAGAGATGTGAGGGTGAAAGACAGCACCTTCATTTGTGTGAAATTGCCTGTTATGGCCATAAACTTCATCTCAGAAGCTGATACTGGGATTTGCATAGCCAATTCTCTGAACATAGGGTTGTCACTTCTCAAACACTGTTCTCGTCATTTGTAGCTTATCTTTATTTTTTTTTTACGAATACAATCTGTCAGGTATGTTAAACTATAACTGAACAACGTGTAGAAGATTATATCAGTGCTCTGTGTGGATGTAGTTTTTATGTCCTGTTCCAGTGAAGTCCTGACTAAACTCACCACGTAGGGAGAAAATATTGCCTATGTTTTATCTAATTGTAATTGGAAGGGTTGTTTATTATTATTATGAGAGGCATATGACCATGCCAAAGGAATAGTCTCCAGGAGAATTCATTAGCGACCCATACCACTTAACCTGTCCCTAACCTTAACGTATCCCACCTCAATAGCAGCAAAAGTGTTTTGTAATAAAATATTAAGAACACAATAAGTACATTGTACTTATTTTTTGATGCAAGTACCTAGTAGGTAAGGCCACCTAATATAAAGTATAAAACATAAAACGTCTAATTTGTAAATAATTGAAAAAAAAAACAAAAGTTAAATGTTAAATTTATCTCTTCTAGCTGTTGAAAGGACAACAGGGTGTCACCATCAAACAAGTGAAGAAGAAATTTTGCTCCCTTTTTATACCAATGTTGGAATATACAGTCCTTAAAGGAATAGTTCACCCAAAAAATAAAAATTACTTAACAAGCTTTATTGGCCCTCAAGCCATCCTAGGTGTATATGACTTTCTTCTTTCTGATGAACACAATCTGAGTTATATTAATAAATATCCTGGCTCCTCCAAGCTTTTTTTAATGGGAATGAATAACGCCTGAGAATTGAAGCCCAAAAAAGCACATCTATCCATCATAAAAGTAATCCATATGGATACAGGGGCTTAATAAGGGCCTTCTAAAGCAAAGCCATGGGTTTTTGTAAGAAAAATATCCATATTTTTAACTTTATAAACTATTATCACTGGCTTCCAGTTGTCA
The DNA here is from genome assembly GCA_037101425.1 of Elopichthys bambusa. NCBI lineage: Eukaryota > Metazoa > Chordata > Actinopteri > Cypriniformes > Xenocyprididae > Elopichthys > Elopichthys bambusa. Next base: position 25,171,687 of record CM074454.1, read on the forward strand.
CTGTTGATTGCAACAGAGATGAAACAGAATCTAAGTGCAGCAGCTTTAACTTAATTTCAAGAACAAACTCAAATCTTCACAAAACACTCAGGAATAACAGGAACATGAACAGAACAACCAACATAGTAATGAAATAGAACTCGCAATGAACTGAAAGACACACAGGGTTCAAATACACAGCAAACGGAGAAACGAATGAGACTAATTAACGAGATGCACCTGAACTGAAACTCAAATCAAATTAGTTACCATTGGAAGCGAACAGGCAAAGGACAGAACTAATAGCATACTAAAAGAAAAAAACACAGTAAAAAGAAAAACTAAGGGGCTGTTACACTACACCGTTTTCAACTAAAAACTTTTTTCAGTTTTGGTGGCCTGAAAACACAAGCTTTTGAAAACGGGTTTCAAAGTGCAAGTTTTAGAAAACGACACAGTTATCATCTCTGTGTAAACTTAAAAAAACCTGTAAAATCAGTGGCGTCATGCACATGCGTATTACGTGTTCACCTTATTTCTCAATCCGGAAGTAAGGTGTTTTCTGCGAATGTGCGAGACGAGGCGAGTGCTCTGTAAATAATTGCGAATGCACAGGTGCAGGTGCATAGTCTTTCTTTAATGTGACATCGCCAAATACTTGCCATTTTTAGTACATCGTTGTCTTGTAAAAGTACACAGACATTCACAGAACAGAAAAATAGATCAGAAACAAACTCAAAACGTGACAAACAGACTCATAACATGATGCTGGTAATGGCCAAGCAAGAGTCAAGTTCCGGTGGGCGAGTGACCTCTGATGCAACACATGTAGGTTGTAGAAGTAGTGTGAACTTAGGTAAGATTAGACGCCTCTCACAGTTCAAACAACAAACAAAGACATTTCTCTTTCAAAAATCTCATTTTAGATTTCTTATTTGTGACGGATGGATGTGCTGTTTTGGGCTTCAACATCTAAGGTACCATTCACTCCCATTATAAAGCTTGGAAGAATATTTTTAATATAACTCAGATTGTGTTTGGCTGAAAGAATAAAGTCATATACACCATGGATGGCTTGAGGGTGAGTAAATCATGGGATAGTTTTCATTTTTGGGTGAACTATCCCTTTAACCCTTGGAAGAAACACTTGATTGCTTATAAGAGGCGTCAAGAAAACTGGAGAAGCTGCTATTACCAAAAAATCCACGTACACACTGCAGCTAAATTCAGTTGGCAGTTCACTTTATAGTGCTTATTCCTGTTTTGTACACACACAGTTCAGTAATTTATGGAAGTGACAAATGCATTCTACAACAAATTAACTCCCGAAAAATGCAGGTAATAACAACTGCATCTACAAAAATTCTACGCAGTGTGTACAGAACTGCACTGAACAACTATTTGTTAATGATGAATTATGAGCAATATGAGAGATGACAGATGAGCCCATGTTTCAGCTTGTTTTTGGAAAAAATGGACATAGTCCCAAAGATAAAAGGGACCATCCAGACTTTCGTCAGCGACAGGTGCAAAAGCAAACATCTGCAGTGGAAACGGCATGGATGATTTGCATTTGTGTGATGGTACTATTGACATGGAGGCATATATTTGAACTGTACAGAGACATAAACTGCTATATAAGTTTTTGAGTCAAAAAATGTATTATTTGGCAATTATTGGCAAAAATGGGCACAAAAAAGTACCTGTTCTTAATAATCAAGACATATTCTATTCATCAGTAATTGTTTTGGTATTGTTTCTTAGTATTTTTAGTATCTTAGTTTTTTTTTTTTTTTTTCTTATAAAAAAATACTAAGATGGGAAAAGGGACATTTAATTTAATTTAACATTTACATTATTAACAGGGTGGAATATTTTCATGGCCAGCGTCTGAACAATCTACCTATAATTATTATTTTTTGAGTCCTTGAGCTTGACCAATATGTATTCCTAATAGATAAACTTGTCACTATTTTGGTAGAATGCTAAAAACATGAAAATCATTAACCTTTTTTTTTACCAGGAATGACCCAAAGAAGTACTCCAAATTAGGTTTAGTTTTAATATTTATATCAGTAAGTATCAGGTAATATGTCAGTAAATATGTTAATGAATTTGTAGTATACTTAGTATGAAATTAATATATATTTTTTTTTGCACTAGAGAAGTCCATTCGATGAATGCATTTTTACATTGTCTTGTAATGAGCCCATAAATAACACTAAAGATGTGGCAAATGCTCAAACTGTATTTGTTTAAACATAAGAGCAATACACAATAGTCATTAGACTTGTGTAAATGCATTTATTTTGTATTTTAGAGGTGCTTGAGGCCAGAAACGACAGTTGGCAGAGTAGGATGTAAGATGTATCTGAGTTACTTTCTTCATCAGAACAGAATTTAAGTTTTTTAAACGTCTCGGTTACGACTGTAACCTTAGTTCCCTGAAGAGGGAACGAGACGTTGCGTCGAGAAATTGACGCTTTGGGAACGCAACGCGTGATGTCGTCATGAAGCACGTGTGAAATCAGTCCAATGGTGTGACGAGACGTCAGAAGCGGGTGACGTCATGGCCAGGAAGCTATAAAGCACACTCAAACAAAGCAACGCTAGCTTAAAGTGTCTGAAGTAAGCGCTGACAGGCGTGCCGGAAGTATGGCAGGGCGACGCAACGTCTCGTTCCCTCTTCAGGGAACTAAGGTTACAGTCGTAACCGAGACGTTCTCTTTCAAGGGAACTCGCGTTGCGTCGAGAAATTGACGCTTTGGGAACGTTAATACCCACGCCGCCATAGTTACAAGGGCCTGTCTGGTGTGACTCGTCAATCGCCAGAGAGAACCCGGGCCCCGGGGGAGCTGAGGTCAAGTTGGTAAAACCTGACGAATGTGTGCGGTGAGGACCAGCCTGCCGCATCACAGACGTCGTGTAGAGAGACTCCCGATAGAAGGGCTTTGGAGGCCGCCATACTCCTTATAGAGTGGGCTCGGACTGCTAGAGGTGAAGGCAGTCCGGCCGACTCATAAGCAAGTGAAATAGCCTCGACTAACCACTTACTCATCCTTTGCTTAGATGCCGGAGCCGGGCCTTTAGATCTCCTATTCTTTTCAAGGAAGATATGGCGAGGAGGAACAGTGTTTTGAGGGTCAAAAACTTAACTGGGACCTCCTCAATCGGTTCAAAGGGGGCTAGGGACAGGCCTTGGAGCACCACGGCCAAATCCCAAGCCGGAACCCTCGTGCGTACCGCGGGTCTCAGCCTCAGGGTGCCACGGAGGAAGCGAGTAATAAGTGGATCTCTACCAAGAGAAGAACCAGCCAAGGGTATGTGGTAAGCCGCAATGGCCGCCACATAAACCTTTAGCGTAGAGGGAGATAACCCTGCAGTGAACCGTTCCTGCAGAAATTCCAAAACTGCACCAACGGGACAGGAAACTGGATCAAACTGACGACTACTGCACCAAGAATTTATGGGAGTGACAAATGCATTCTACAACAAATTAACTCCCGAAAAATGCAGGTAATAACAACTGCATCTACAAAAATTCTACGCAGTGTGTACAGAACTGCACTGAACAACTATTTGTTAATGATGAATTATGAGCAATATGAGAGATGACAGATGAGCCCATGTTTCAGCTTGTTTTTGGAAAAAATGGACATAGTCCCAAAGATAAAAGGGACCATCCAGACTTTCGTCAGCGACAGGTGCAAAAGCAAACATCTGCAGTGGAAACGGCATGGATGATTTGCATTTGTGTGATGGTACTATTGACATGGAGGCATATATTTGAACTGTACAGAGACATAAACTGCTATATAAGTTTTTGAGTCAAAAAATGTATTATTTGGCAATTATTGGCAAAAATGGGCACAAAAAAGTACCTGTTCTTAATAATCAAGACATATTCTATTCATCAGTAATTGTTTTGGTATTGTTTCTTAGTTTTTTTAGTATCTTAGTATTTTTTTTTTTTTTTTTCTTATAAAAAAATACTAAGATGGGAAAAGGGACATTTAATTTAATTTAACATTTACATTATTAACAGGGTGGAATATTTTCATGGCCAGCGTCTGAACAATCTACCTATAATTATTATTTTTTGAGTCCTTGAGCTTGATCAATATGTATTCCTAATAGATAAACTTGTCACTATTTTGGTAGAATGCTAAAAACATGAAAATCATTAACCTTTTTTTTTTTTACCAGGAATGACCCAAAGAAGTACTCCAAATTAGGTTTAGTTTTAATATTTATATCAGTAAGTCTCAGGTAATATGTCAGTAAATATGTTAATGAATTTGTAGTATACTTAGTATGAAATGAATGTATTTTTTTTTTTTGCACTAGAGAAGTCCATTCAATGAATGCATTTTTACATTGTCTTGTAATGAGCCCATAAATAACACTAAAGATGTGGCAAATGCTCAAACTGTATTTGTTTAAACATAAGAGCAATACACAATAGTCATTAGACTTGTGTAAATGCATTTATTTTGTATTTTAGAGGTGCTTGAGGCCAGAAACGACAGTTGGCAGAGTAGGATGTAAGATGTATCTGAGTTACTTTCTTCATCAGAACAGAATTTAAGTGGAGGGTCAAGCAGTGAAGATTAAAAATAAAATGAGGGAATTAATCATCAATTTAAAGATACAAACATAAAAATGTAAATAAATTAATCAATTTATTAAAAAAGGACAAATTAATAGACATATTTACAAGTGTTTATTTAATTTATGTTTTGAAATGTAAATGGAACAATTAACATTGTAAAATAATAATTTTAAAATTCACATTTTAAAATAGACATTTAAAACTGTATATTTAATTCATATCTTAAAACATAAATACAGGTGCTGGTCATATAATTAGAATATCATCAAAAAGTTGATTTATTTCACTAATTCCATTCAAAAAGTGAAACTTGTATATTATATTCATTCATTACACACAGACTGATATATTTCAAATGTTTGTTTTCTTTGGTCCAGGTCTCCGATTCATGGCGAATATGTCAGAATTTGAATTTGCTCACTAATTTTCATTTACTCCCTGCTGAAATAATAAACTCAACTGCCATACACTATATAGGGATTAGTAAACAAATGAGCGATTTTAGACACAGCTAATGTCACTGTCTTGTACTATTTGAACACCACAATGCATTGCTGCACTAAATACGAAAATGAGTTTGAAGATTGTTACCATTGCTTGTCAAGATTTGTATGTTGAATTATGCACTCATTATGAATTTTTTTTTATTTGTCACCCCACTGAAAAAAAACATTTTAGGTACAAGTTTTGTGTGTTTTTTTCTGACAGTGTAAAAGGTGAAGCTTCGTTTCTTTGCAGCTCTACCAACCAAAAAAGGATGAATCATCCAGGTGTTGCGAAGGTGTGGCCAATGAGCTTCCTATAAAATCACTGGTTCTGTGCTGTTGAGCTCAGAGGCTTCTTCTGATTCTCGTCGACCAACAAAAACCAACATTACATCCAACATACAACACCCACTCCAGCCTGCTGACCAACCTGATATCAAGCAAACCTTCTCTTGAGTCTCCAGCTCTCCAGCTTCAGGTCTGTCTTTGAGTTTGTTGAGGTTTTACTAGATTACATTCATTTATTTTGCAGACACTTTGTATAAAGGGACACAAATCAGATACTATAATTTTTAACCTCAGAGATAACCAGGACTATGGTGTCTTTTCCACTGTAGAACTCTTGTACTACATTCAATGTTAAATAATGAAAAAGTAAATTAATGTTATTACTATAAGTCACTTCAAGTGCATCACAATGCAAGAAAACATGATAAATGTGGCAAAGTTACTTTCTTCATCAGAACAGAATTTAAGTTTTTTAAACGTCTCGGTTACGACTGTAACCTTAGTTCCCTGAAGAGGGAACGAGACGTTGCGTCGAGAAATTGACGCTTTGGGAACGCAACGCGTGATGTCGTCATGAAGCACGTGTGAAATCAGTCCAATGGTGTGTCGAGACGTCAGAAGCGGGTGACGTCACGGCCAGGAAGCTATAAAGCACGCTCAAACAAAGCAACGCTAGCTTAAAGTGTCTGAAGTAAGCGCTGACAGGCGTGCTGGAAGTATGGCAGGGCGACGCAACGTCTCGTTCCCTCTTCAGGGAACTAAGGTTACAGTCGTAACCGAGACGTTCCCTTTCAAGGGAACTCGCGTTGCGTCGAGAAATTGACGCTTTGGGAACGTTAATACCCACGCCGCCATAGTTACAAGGGCCTGTCTGGTGTGGCTCGTCAGTCGCCAGAGAGAACCCGGGCCCCGGGGGAGCTAAGGTCAAGTTGATAAAACCTGACGAATGTGTGCGGTGAGGACCAGCCTGCCGCATCACAGACGTCATGTAAAGAGGCTCCCGAAAGAAGGGCTTTGGAGGCCGCCATACTTCTGGTAGAGTGGGCTCGGACTGCTAGAGGTGACGGCAGTCCGGCCGACTCGTAAGCAAGTGAGATAGCCTCGACTAACCACTTACTCATCCTCTGCTTAGATGCCGGGGCCCCTTTATTGGGGGACCCGAAGAGGATAAACAATTGCTCAGTCTTACGCCACAGGGCAGCTCTGTGGACGTAAGCATCTAGGGCCCGAACAGGGCAAAGCAAATTAAGGCGTTCCTGGTCTGACGTCCTGAAGGGAGGAGGACAGAAGGCCTGCAGTACAATGGGCCTAGCCACATTAGTGGGAACTTTAGGAATGTAACCAGGTCTGGGATGAAGAAAGGCTTTCACCATACCAGGTGCAAATTCCAGGCACGAGGGGGCAACCGAAAGGGCCTGTAGATCTCCTATTCTTTTCAAGGAAGATATGGCAAGGAGGAACAGTGTTTTTAGGGTCAAAAACTTAACTGGAACCTCCTCAATCGGTTCAAAGGGGGCTAGGGATAGGCCTTGGAGCACCACGGCCAAATCCCATGCCGGAACCCTCATGCGTACCGCGGGCCTCAGCCTCAAGGTGCCACGGAGGAAGCGAGTAATAAGTGGGTCTCTACCAAGAGAAGAACCAGCCAAGGGTATGTGGTAAGCCGCAATGGCCGCCACATAAACCTTTAGCGTGGAGGGAGATAACCCTGCAGTGAACCGTTCCTGCAGAAATTCCAAAACCGTACCAACGGGACAGGAAACTGGATCAAACTGACGACTACTGCACCAAGAAGTGAAAAGTTTCCACTTCAGGGCGTAAAGCTTCCTCGTGGAGGGAGCTCTAGATTGGAGAATGGTCCCTACAACCTCGGTTGAGAGACCGGAATTTATGAGCTGGGCCCCCTCAGAGGCCAAGCCCACAGGCTCCAGAGCTCTGGACGGGGGTGGAAAATCGTGCCCCCTGCCTGGGACAGAAGGTCCCTCCTGACGGGAATCTCCCAGGGAGAGCCGTCCAGGAGAGATACTAGGTCCGAGAACCACACTCTGCCCGGCCAGCGCGGGGCTATCAAGGTGAGCCGGACGTGGTCCCGGCGAACTCTTTCTAGAACTCCCGGGAGCAGAGCGATCGGGGGAAATGCGTACAGACGAAGCCTCGGCCACGTCTGTACCATAGCATCCAGTCCGAGAGGAGCTGGATGCGTGAGGGAGAACCAGAGTGGACAGTGAGAAGTCTCTCGAGACGCAAACAGATCCACCTGAGCCTGGCCGAACCTTTCCCAAATTTGCTCCACCACCTCGGGGTGGAGCCTCCATTCCCCGGGCCTCAGCCCCTGCCTCGACAGGACGTCTGCTCCAACATTCTGGACCCCGGGGATATAAGCGGCCCTGAGTGACAGAAATTTCCCTTGGGACCACAGGAGGATTCGGCGCGCCAACTTGGAGAGTGGGCGTGACCGCAGACCCCCCTGATGATTTATATAGGCGACTACCGATGTGTTGTCTGACCGGACAAGAACATGGTGGCCCCTGAGATCTGAAAGAAAAGTCTTGAGGGCCAGAAAGACCGCCAGCATCTCCAGGCAGTTGATGTGCAAGGAGAGGTGGTGAGCGCCCCACAGACCTTGAGTCGAGCGTCCGTCTAGGACCGCTCCCCAGCCCGTGAGGGAAGCATCTGTCGTTAGCATTTTGCGACGACAAGGAGCTCCCAGCACGGGCCCTTGGGATAGAAACCAGGACTTCTTCCAAATGGCCAGGGCACGTAGACAACGCCGCGTGACCTTGATCATGCGAAAAGGATTTCCCCTCGGGGAGAATCCCCTGGTTTTGAGCCACCACTGCAGGGGTTTCATGTGCAGCAGACCAAAAGGTATCACGTTGGATGCCGCTGCCATCAGCCCCAACAGCCTCTGAAACTGTTTTACAGTGAGTGACTGGCCTAGCTTTAACCGGCTTGCGGTAGAAAGGATTGATTCGATGCGAGCAGGAGAAAGACGCGCTTGCATCGCAACAGAGTCCCAAACCACGCCCAGAAAAGTGGTTCTCTGAACTGGAGAAAGCATACTCTTCTTGGCGTTGAGCCTCAGCCCCAGGCTCTTCATGTGAGCGAGGACGACATCTCAATGCCGAGCCGCTAACTGTTGTGAATGAGCCAGAATCAACCAATCGTCTATATAATTGAGGACGCGAATGCCCTGGAGACGTAGAGGTGCAAGAGCTGCATCCATACATTTGGTGAATGTGCGGAGTGATAACGCTAGGCCGAATGGAAGAACCCGATATTGGTAAGCTTTGCCCCCAAAAGCAAACCTCAGGAACTTCCTGTGATGTGGAAGGATGGAGATGTGAAAGTATGCGTCCTTGAGGTCGATCGTAACAAACCAGTCCTCGGACCTGATTTGAGATACGATCTGCCTCAGTGTCAACATCTTGAACTTGAGTTTCATAACGGACTGGTTCAGTTGACGAAGATCTAGAATAGGACGCAGCCCGCCATCCTTCTTTGGAACAATAAAGTAACGGCTGTAGAAACCGTTCTCTGCATCGGAGGGAAGTACATAATCTATGGCTCCTTTCTCCAATAGAGTTTTTACTTCTTGCTCCAGAACCAGAGCCTGCTCGGGGCCCACCACAGTGGGTAGGACCCCCATAAACCGGGGCGGGCGAGACCCGAACTGAATGGCATAACCTTTTTCGATTGTACACAGGACCCATTGAGAAATATTTGGCAGTAGCTTCCACGCTGTCAGATATTCTACTAAGGGAACCAGTCTCTCGAGACTGGCCTCTGGTATATCCTGAATAACCAGTTCAGTGCCCCGATGCGGCACACCGGCAGGGGGCAGCCGAACTGATCGCTCTGAGACCCTCCTCGGAGGGAGCGAACACCCCAGCACCGCTAAACTTACGGGCGGATGCTTGAGTGAATGTTCGCTGGGGGCCGCTGCGCCCTGGAACGGCAGGGTTGGCAGAACGGTCCCCTGAGGGCACCGAAGAGAAGTGAGCGCTGTGCGCTGAGGTGTAGAACACCTCTCTCCGGAGGGGACTGCCCTCAAAGCCCTGACGCTGCTGGCGTCAGGGCTTTTTCCCCGCAGCCTTCTTGGCGATAAGGACGGATCGCAGATCCATCCTACCCCTCGAAGGCTGCGGTTGAGACCGACCACCCGTCCCCCCGTGTCGCTGAGGGGGAGTACGGGTGGTAACGCTCTGCTTCTGGGCAGCACGATGATGTTGTGAGGAGCTGGCTTTAGAAGTGTGGGGCTGCTGGTGTTGTTGAGCAGCCCCGGGGGTATGAGAGCGGCGGGGGAGGAGCTTCTGGAACGCCGCCGCTTGCTTATTAGCCTCCTGGAACCTCTCGACGACCGTATTGACGGAGTCGCCGAAGAGGCCAGGAGGCGTAAGCGGGGCGTCCAGCAGGAAATGCTTGTCCTTGTCTTTTATAGAGCTGAGGTTGAGCCATAAATGCCTCTCCGTGGCCACCAGGGCTGCCATAGCACGACCGACAGATTTGGCCGTCTCCTTGGTGGCCCGGAGAGATAAATCAGCTGCCCGACGTAGTTCATCGACTACGTCGGGAGTCATTCCCCCGCCCTCATCAATATCCCCCAGAAGTTCGGCTTGGTAGGCCTGCAGCACGCCCATAGTGTGAAGGCATGCCGCAGCCTGACCAGAGGCCTGATAAGCTTTGCCCACCAAGCTGGATGTAATCCTGACGGGCTTGGTGGGCAGTGTCGGGGCCTTTAGGGGCGATGCCGATTGTGGAGAGAGATAGCTAGCAAGCGTCTCCTCCACCTTTGGCATCGTCCCATACCCATGCTCCTTGAGCCCCACTATCGATGCATAGTGCGTGGTTTGAGCACTATGCACACGATAGGAGGCCGGTTTCCTCCAGGACCTCGACACCTCAGTGTGGAGGTCTGGGAAGAAGGGGAGACCCCGACGGGGAGGCTGCGCTCGCGAGGGCAGGAAGCGTTCATCCAATTTGCTTTTAGGACGAACGTCCTGCCTCTCCGCCGGCCAGTCGATATTCAGTTTGGCCACGGCGTGAGTTATGACCTCCACCAGCTCCTCATAAGCCGGAGAGTGGGATGGCGAGTCCTCACTCTCTGCTATGTCGGTGCTCTCCACATCCAGCTCCTCGGAGCTGGACACGTTGAGCACCGGTGCTTCACCCAGTGTGGAAGGAACCGCAAAGCGTGCTTCCAGACACTGGGAAAAAGCACTGGATCTGTCAGGTGAGGGCTGAGATAGGGCGGGGCCCGTCTCAAACCCCTCTGACAAATCCATTTGCGATCCCCAGGATCTGGATCGGCGCTGTGCCTCGGCAGCAGCGGGACCCGAACCCTGGGGAACGCGAGCCTGGGCGCCCTCATCAAAAAGCGCCAGGCGGGAGCGGAGCGTCCGCAATGGAAGGCGGTCGCAATGCTCACAGCCAGCACCCTCGAGTGCTGACCGGGCATGCTCCGCTCCCAAGCAGGCAACACAAAGATCATGTGTATCCCCGCCCGTGATGTAACGTGGGCAGGGAGGAACACAAGATCTGAACTGCTTCTAGGCCATAATAAGGGGTAATAATGACAAACAACACCAAATAGGACATACGAGACACAGAGCGCAACTGAAGACACAGAAGCTAGCGTTGCTTTGTTTGAGCGTGCTTTATAGCTTCCTGGCCGTGACGTCACCCGCTTCTGACGTCTCGACACACCATTGGACTGATTTCACACGTGCTTCATGACGACATCACGCGTTGCGTTCCCAAAGCGTCAATTTCTCGACGCAACGCGAGTTCCCTTGAAAGGGAACTTAAATATACAGTAATCGTAATAATGGATTTAGTTAAGACTTTGTCAAGTGGCTCCACACATGTTTTTAGTAGTTTTTACAAGTTGTATGAACTAGAGAAGCTGAAGTAAATTGGACAAAAGCTCTTGGAGTAATTTGGGAATTTATTAGTTCCATGTATTATATGCTGGTTAGAATTAGAATTCAAAATAAAATTTAATGGAAGCTGTAGTTAGTAGTAATTTACTGTTTAGATTACAGTAAAGAAACTTATCTAACATCATTTGAGTCTACTAATTAACAATATTTCTAAATATAAAATTAAACTATTAACACTGCTCAAATATTTTACATAACTGAAACATCTGAATTAAGTAAAATCAATAAAACTAAAAACCTCTTGCAGATTACTGTTTGCTAATAACAACACACATGCATGTGTTATGTAGTTAGCAAAGATATTATCACTGCATCGGCCTCCAGCAATTACACAGTTGACATGTGCCGATATTCGGTAATGCGATATATTGAAATGAAAGCATTTATTGTCATTGCATTTGCATACAACTAAATTAAGAGCACTACTCCTGACTGGTGTTTGAAAAACAAATATACAAACATAACATCAGCAAAAAAAAAAACACATTAACTGCAATGTCACATGAAGTGCATATATAGTATTTCACATTACACCCCTTTAGTGCATTTCTTTAAAGTCCTGGTAAATTAAAGTGTTCGAGTGGTGATATTGCACATTGACAGACTGCACATTTTATAGAACAGCAATATAGACAGAAGAAGAGTGTACTTGAATAATATGACTGGAATGGTATTACAACACTGACCTATACCTTTGGTGCATTTTTGAGTTTAAAGTCTGGATTGCAACCGGAAAGAAACTGTACTTAAATCTTGTGGTCCTTGTTCTTAAAGACCTGTGCCATCTGCCTGGGGGGCAGAAGATTAAACAGGTGGTGCCCTGGGTGTGATGTGTCCTTGATGATGTTATTGGCTTTTGAGAAATAGTGAGAGCAAGCAATGCTTTCCAGGGAGAGTAGTGAGCAGCCAGTGATTTTTTTGGGCTGTGTTAATTATCCTTTGGAGGGCTAACTTGTCTGCTGCTGTGCAGCTGGAGTATCACACTGTAATGCAGTACAATGTGATTTCAATGGTGGAGCGGTAAAAGGACACCAGCAATTTACAGTCCAGGTTATCTTTCCTGAGCAACCTAAGGAAGTGCAGCCGTTGCTGTGCCTTTTTGATTATTTCTGAGGTGTTTGCAGACCAAGAGAGTTTCACGATATCATCACGATAATGAATATGCATGATATTGTTATCGTGGGCACTTCAAAATACTGTAAATAATAATTTATTACCAATTATTAATTTTTATAATGCATTTAAGAATGCCTCCCCATCAACTGTATAAAATACGCAACACCGCTGTACGTCAAAGGGACATGCGCTCAGATGTAAACAAGCCCAGCGTGCACGAGAAGCACATGGCGAACGAGTGAAGGAGATGCGCTGAATGAAAGTGCACATTCACTCTCTGACAGCAGAGGGCGCTGATGGAACAGCAGAATGCAGTGGTTACCCCGGAAACCCCGCAAACAAAGCAACTGCAAAATGCAGCCATTCATTTTTTTTTTTTTTTTTTTTTTTTGCAATCTCATTGTTGTTCATCACAGCAACAAATACTTAATACGTAAAGACTTAATAGGCTATTTATTTTCAAACTTAAACATTTTTATATTTTAATCTGGATCTACAACATGCCCTAATGATTAGAAATGTTCTGATTATTTGTTATTGTTCAGGAAAACTGTGAAAACCAAACTGACAATGAAAAATATTTATAAAGCATTAATTATTCTTAGTTAATGTTAATTTCTTAGTTACTGTTTAATAACATTACTAAAATCAAAATAACTTATTTAACGGACCTGAGATAAAACTAACAACGATCAGTTGTATTTCTTAACTAACATTAACAAAAAAATAATACTTTCTGTAACAAATGTAGCTATTGCTCAATCTTATTTAATGCATTAAATATTGAGACCTTATTGTAAAGTGTTACCTGTTGTTCTTTATAGCCTAATTCTTTTGCACTTTAATCTGTTTGAAAATGTTACTTTATATATTTTTGATGTATTGTATTATTGTATTTTATTATAACAAAAAGAGTTCCTAAACCTGTTATACTATGACAACATCTTATTTAGCAATTAATTGCAACATGAAAATTTGATATCGTCACATGCCTATTACACAGTTACTGCTTTTTAAATAAAGGAACATGCAGTTCTCTGGCCCATCATCAACTGAACCACACTTTCTATGCCTGATTTCCCCTTACCTAAAGCCGGGTGCACACTGTGCGATTTATAATAGTCCTTTATGATTGTTGCTTGTCAGACTGTACGAACATGATCCTCATGTCACACTGTGGGATTTATGACAGACTGTATGACAGTCAAGACACGTTAAAAACTGATGCGTGCATTAAAACTTGTCCGGAGTTTTACTTCATCAACCCACACACATTTGGTGACTGTGAGCTGCATTACACATGGGACTGAAATGGTGGCTAACAAAGAAATGGTGTTAATTTTGATCACAACTTGTCTTGAAAAATGAAGACAATTTGATGTTCGTTGTAGGAGAAGTCACACTGCAGGACTGTGCCAGAATTTCGTCTGAGGTAAAATTTGATCGCAACAGTCATTAACCGGCTGTGAACATGTCAAACTAGCGATCAAAGACTACAGATTTTAGCCTAGGATTACAGGAATCTTTTAGGATTCTCAAAATTTGTCTCAGATGACCAAATCGTGGCCAAAATCACACAGTGTGCACCCGGCTTAAGGTAATGATTTAAGGGTGTTGCATATAACCCTCTTAGGTAAGGGAAACGGTAAGTGTTTCATGACAGTGACACAGGTTTTGCCATTATAAAATTCTGCTGTTGCCATGTACACGTTATTTGTTAAGTGGTAAGTTTTCACAGAAAAAAACATGGATAAGGAAAACAAAAAAGAAAACCAAATATGAAAGAGAAGGACCAGACGAGACAAACTCAAATTGATAGTTCACTCAAAATTGAAAACCCTGTCAGCATTTACTCACCCTCACGTCGTTCCACACCCACAAGACTTTCATTCATCTTTGGAAACAAATAAACATATTTTTAATATTCTCTCATCATTTCTATCCATTCATTGAAAGACATAAATCCATTGGATTACTAAATCCACATGTTTCGGAAGCTTAAATGTGCGTTCTTGACATCCAAGAATCAGTTAGGTTTGTTCTAGCACGTGATGCACATTTGAGCTTCCGTTGACCATATTTAATGTGTGCTATGTATGTAATTTGATCAATGTTTATATGTGAATAAGCGCCCAAATTAAAATTTATCATATAAAGCAGCCAATCGTGTGTCGTTCTGTGTAACACTGAAGGTGAAGTTTTCCAAACCTTTATACACTGCTCAAAAAAATTAAAGGAACACTTTGAAAACACATCGGAACTCAGTGGGGAAAAATATCATGCTGGATATATTGATATGGACTGGGTAATGAGTTAGGAATGAAAGGATGCCACATCGTTTGAAAATGATCAACCTACAGAGGACTGAATTCAAAGACACCCCGAAAATCAGGCTAGTCCATTTTGCTGAAATTTCATTGCAGCAACTCAAAATGGTACTCAGTAGTTTGTATGGCCCCCATTTGCTTATATGCATGCCTGACAACGTCGGGTCATATTTCCTCCCAGATCTGGACTAGGGCATCACTGAGCTCCTGGACAGTCTGAGGTGCAACCTGTCGGCGTCGGATGGACCAAAACATAATGACCCAGAGCTGTTCTATTGGATTCAGGTCAGGCGAGCATACTCGACCCACATGAGGCCAAGCATTGTCATGCACCAGAAGGAACCCAGGACCCACTGCACCAGTGTAGGGTCTGACAGTGGGTCCAAGGATTTCATCCCGATACCTAATGGCAGTCAGGGTGCCATTGTCTGGCCTGTTGAGATCTGTGCATTCCTCCATGGATATGCCTCCCCAGACCATCACTGACCCACCACCAAACCGGTCATACTGAACGATGTTACAGGCAGCATAACATTCTCAACAGCTTCTCCAGACCCTTTCAGGTCTGTCACATGTGCTCAGGGTGAACCTGCTCTCATCTGAAAAGCACAGGGCGCCAGTGTTGGACCTGCCCATTCTGGTGTTCAAATGCCAATCGAGCTCCACGGTGCTGGGCAGTGAGCACAGGGCCCACTAGAGGACGTTGGGCACTCAGGCCACCTTCATGAAGTCAGTTCTAATTGTTTGGTCAGAGACATTCACACCAGTGGCCTGCTGGAGGTCATTTTGTAGGGCTCTGGCAGTGCTCATCCTGTTCCTCCTTGCACAAACCAAGAATATAAATTTTATTAACAATAATAGCAGCCTTGTGGAATCGTCACATTTTTGGTATCCTGATAACATACACTGGTTATTTCATTTAAATCTACAGTGCACACACTCTAAAAAGGAAACCCAATACATGTTCAAACCTCACAGCAACCAATAAATAGTGTAAGATATCATATACACAGCACAATTCATTCGAAACCTCTTAGCATAAATCCCTTGTTATCTACGTGATAACCAGTACAAACAATCAGCACACATCATTTAAAGGGACATAAACACACGCGACTGAGCATACAGACAATACACAAATGGATAAATGTATAAAACTTCCCTGTCCGTGTCCGACGTGTCACTGCGAAGACACAAACTTCCCCTCCGCGGAACCATTAGAGGAAGTTTTATCAGGATGAAGCCTGCCGGTGTCCACCTATGTTCCTTTCCTCTCTAACTAGATGTTACCCACTATCTACCTCCGGGCCAATAAGTGGTACCCCGGTTTTCTTCGGCGCCGGTGGTGCTAGCCAGCCACGAATATTCACGAATATATGTGAATATTGATTCGTTGGCAAACTTGGCCAATTCATTTTTTTCTGCTGGTGGGTACCCAGTGCCCACACCATAATATTGCGCTTCTGGCAACATTACATCCTGGAGAGAAGATAATTCTAGATTCACGAGTGCACATACAGGAGGACAAAGTTTGAGCACGAACGTAATATCTGAGCGAGATAGAGCGCACGTCCAGTTTTGCGCGAGAAGGGAATCCACCCGTGAGCGGAGAGATTCCTGCTCGCGCATTTGATGCGCTCTCGTGTTACAGTAATACGCTCTTGACATTTGTCAGTATAGTAAGAACCCGTCTTATTAACGTGAGAAAAAAGTAATGTCTGAAAGTTTCAAACAATTTTTTATTAGTTAAAATTATATAATATCTCGTGTTTTTCCGTAGGTGCTTGACCACTTCCGTGGGTGGCGCTCAAGCATCCACGGGATTGGCGCATGTTCGTTGGAAATATTTGCCATCAGGCTGGATGATTACATGCTTTAATTTGGGAGCTTTGTTTTCCTATTGTTTTCCTATTGTTTAAATGGACTGCACTCCCTCCAGTTACGTCACTTCTAGTTTGGCATTTTTCTGATGTGGAAGTAAAATGTTCTCAAAAAAACGACTCCAGAAGCCTAAGTAGTGTATTTATACGTATATTTTAAAGAAAATCTATTTCCTACATTATTTTTCTATACGTTTATTCACTGAAACTCTAACCTGCAATATGCCCTTTAAAGTGAAGTGCAAAAGAGACAGTGATACCACTATTACCTGTGTTGTCACACGTTGATTAGTGTATGTCTGAATGATACAGTTTCAATTTTTTTTTTTTAATTCTTCTGATTGCTATAACATTGGGTGTCATAATGTAATGTCACACGTTTCATGACACAAAATACATCACCCTATAATATGGAGCCAGATCAGCCTCAAAAATAATACATTTACAAAACAAAATTCATAAATGCACAGCACAATTCATATTTACAAAATCCGATTCGTAAATTCAAAACACAATTCATAAATACACAAGTAAAAGCATAAATATTTCCCCAAAGGCTCACACAAATGCATCTAACCTAAATAAATTTAAAATGTTTACACAAATATGTATATATCAAGTTCTTGAATTAATTTCTATCACACATTTATGAATGATGTAACGTATTTATGGATCGTTGAATCTGCATTTGCAAATTGTTACACGTACATGGACTGCTTTGAATTTGTGTGCGGTGTTTTTGAGACCTTCCTGGCAGGTTAAGATTCATAAATATCTTTTTTTGGAGGATGTTCTATTTAGCCAATCGCAGTGAGCTTTTAATCCTTCATTCAAAACGCTCCTTACTGCACAGACTCAAGAAGCTCAACACTTGTACTGTGCATTGATCCATGATCGGGTCCTTTATGTAAAGTCATTTTAATGGGTACTCTTTTTTAGCATCTGATTACAATTTCCACAAAATCACATTATGATTTACAGCAGGCAACATTTGAAGTGGATCAAAAAAGTTTATCAAAGTTGTCCTAAGAATTAAGTAGAAGAAGAAGAAGGTTTTAGGACAACTTCAAAGTGGTTTTGACCCACTTCAAATGTTGACTACTATATATCGTTCGCACAAAATATAGCTACCCGGTTAGCCAGCTGTCTTATACACCAAAGTTGCACATACCCTGTTTATTCAGATCAATCGGTAATGTTATTAAATAAGTGTTCAACGTCCAGATATTTCATTTAATAACAACAATTATGTAATGTGTTCTACTGTTGTTGTTGTTGTTATTAGTAGTAGTAGTATCAGGGTCGCAGTAACATTTGATCAGGCATTAAAAACAGCTACCACCATTGAGATGTGTTGCACTGCATGAGGCAAATGGTGGTTACCCCCCCCCCCCCCCCCCATATATATATATATATATATATATATATACAATATTTAACTGCTAAATATACTATATAAACTGCTTTTTAAATATAAAGCGGTTCAAATGTTGACATATTTTACCAAGATGAGATTTTATAGTTTATGCTCTTTATTATGTACTTAAATGCACGAAGGTGAACATATTTAAACAGGTTTTGAACCCTGTTTTGTTTTTAGGCAGTCCAGTACAAATTACTGCTTTTCATCAACGGCAGCTGTCAGAGTTGCTAGGTGACAAGAACAGTTCTCAGTAGGTTAGACCGTCCCATTTAACAATGCTCAGTCTGACCTTTGCGGCATTTAAAGGCGTGGTCTTTGAATTGGGATGCAGCTATAGTCATAAATATTATGACGTTCCAGTAAATCCATTCTATGTATAAAGGCATCCAGAGATCACTGCAGCTGGATAACATGCAGATAGAGACATTTTTGACTGATGAAACATAAAGAGACAAACACAAGATTGTAAAAATATATTGTTTATCTGTGTTCTTCAAGCAATCTTGGGCATTTTAATAAGAAAAAATATTTATGAGGCAATGTCAATCAACCTTTTTCATATTACAGAATACTATAAAATACTGTTTTCTGACTCATTCTGTTATAAAATGATGGGATCACAGAAGGTTATTTCAAACACTTGGTTGACATTATAAAGTGAGTTTGGAGAAAAAACATATTTTCAATGTAAAAATTTGTCATGTTTTAATGTTGTGCTAAGCTAACATGCTAGCTAACCCTTACGCACCTGTTACCAGGAGTAATTATGTTTTATGACTAATTTTGAAAAGTAAAGATTATAGTGCTTTTTTTTTCAAGAAGGGCATTTGATACAAGTTTAATGAAAGAAATGAGTGATTAAAACTGTGTGAATAGAAAGTCATCAGTAATTATAATGAAGACAAAAGAAAATACAAACCCAATTCCAAAAAAGTTGGGACATTGGAAATTGTGAATAAAAAAGGAATGCAATAGTTTACAAATCTCATAAACTTATATTTTATTCACAATAGAATATAGATAACATATCAAATGCTGATAGTGAGACACTTTGAAATGTCATGCCAAATATTGGCTCATTTTGGATTTCATGAGAGCTACATATTCCAAAAATGTTGGGACAGGTAGCAATAAGAGGCCGGAAAAGTTAAATGTACATATAAGGAACAGCTGGAGGAGCAATTTGCAACTTATTAGGTCAATTGGCAACATGATTGGGTATAAAAAGAGCCTCTCAGAATGGCAGTGTCTCTCAGAAGTCAAGATGGGCAGAGGATCACCAATTCCCCCAATGCTGCGGCGAAAAATAGTGGAGCAATATCAGAAAGGAGTTTCTCAGAGAAAAATTGCAAAGAGTTTGAAGTTATCATCATCTACAGTGCATAATATCATCCAAAGTTTCAGAGAATCTAGAACAATCTCTGTGCGTAAGGGTCAAGGCTGGAAAACCATGCTGGATGCCCGTGATCTTCGGGCCCTTAGACGGCACTGCATCACATACAGGAATGCTACTGTAATGGAAATCACAACATGGGCTTAGAAATACTTCCAGAAAACATTGTCGGTGAACACAATCATCCGTGCCATTCACCATTGCCGGCTAAAACTCTATAAGTCTAAAAGAAGCCATATCTAAACATGATCCAGAAGCGCAGGCATTTTTCTCTGGGCCAAGGCTCATTTAAAATGGACTGTGGCAAAGTGTAAAACTGGGACGCCATGTCATCCGGACTAAAGAGGACAAGGACAACCCAAGTTGTTATCAGCGCTCAGTTCAGAAGCCTGCATCTCTGATGGTATGGGGTTGCATGAGTGCATGTGACATGGGCAGCTTACACATCTGGAAAGGCACCATCAATGCTGAAAGGTATATCCAAGTTCTAGAACAACATATGCTCCCATCCAGACGTCGTCTCTTTCAGGGAAGACTTTGCATTTTCCAACATGACAATGCCAGACCACATACTGCATCAATTACAACATCATGGCTGCGTAGAAGAAGGATCCGGGTATCATAAAGAGGAAGATGCGACAAAGAAGACCTAAGACAGATGAGCAACTAGAAACCTGTATTAGACAAGAATGGGACAACATTCCTATTCCTAAACTTGAGCAACTTGTCTCCTCAGTCCCCAGACGTTTGCAGACTGCAGACATTTTTCTCAGTTTAAATATTTGATATGTCATCTATGTTGTATTCTGAATAAAATATTGAAATTCGAAACTTCCACATCATTGCATTCCTTTTTTATTCACAATTTGTACAGTGTCCCAACTTTTTTGGAATCGGGTTTGTAATAATTAGAGCCATAACCAGGCCGGAGAGGTGTGTATGTGTGCAGGGGAGAGTAAAACTGAATGGGGCAGTTTGCACCACATAACAATAGAGACAATACACTGAATAGATGCTTAGAAGATGACAGTAAACATCAGTTAGCATGTTAGTCTTCTCAAAATAAAATCACATGACATGGTCTTAAAAATATTTAGGGGGGGGGGGGGGGGGGGGTGTAATGCTATTTCATGCATTCTGACTTCTTTACACAGTTGAAGAGTTGCATTCTCATGCTAAACATGGCCAAAGTTTCAAAACACGAGTTGGACGTATGACGGAGTATTTCTGTGCCAAATACACTACTTCCGGTTTCTGAGAGTTTTTTCAAGTGTGTCCTGTATGACGTCAAAAGAGAGCAGAATTCCTTGTATAGACACTTCTCCCTGATCAGCGTGCGCACACACATCACCCAGGGCAAGAACACGCCCATCAATGCGTTTCATTCAGAATACCGAAGCCGAGAGATTTTTCAACAATGGCTGTGTCCAATTCAGGGGCTGCACCGTTTGAAGACTGCATACATCATCTGTCTCATTTAAGAAAAATAACCGTTAGATTGCAGCGTAAGAAAGAAATTACAGTATTTTACACCTCACAATGAATATAAGTCAATTTTATTACGGTTACTTTTCTTAAATATGACATCCTTGATGACGTATGCAGCCTTCAAATGCGATCTCCGAAGGACGCAGCCTCCGAAATGATACAGCTCCTGTCACCAAATGAGTGTGTTTTTGGTTGTGAGGGAAAGATGACCTTTTTCAGCTTCCCAAAGAACCCAGCGTTAAGGGAACAGTGGATGAAGTTTGTTTTTCTGGGGCAGTAACGGAGTTGTGCATGTATGCTTGTTTGTTCCCGGGATTTCAGTGATGAATACTTTGTATTCCGGCGCTGGATTTGCAGACTGCAGGTGGAGAGTAAAGCTGCATCAGATGTCTGTGTTTTGTTGGCAATTGGCGCACAAGTGCATATAATGTAAACAACACAAACGTTTTTGTTCCCTTTTTATTTATAATGATGTTGCAGCTAGCATGCGATCTCTACGCAGAAGCTGCGCACGCTCTTTAGCTCCGCCCATGGCACTGACGGCAGACACGCCTCCGGGAGCTCGGCTTTTTTCGGACAGACTCGGTTTAGCGTATCTATCTTTTATAAATATGACAAAGCTAAAAACTTTTCAGAGATATGAAGGATGCATTGTTACTCTATATGTACTGTGATACCCCCCCCTTTAATAAAGCTCAGAGTTTTAGAGTTTTCATCTTCAGATTTTAAATAAAACAATCAGGTCTGTGGCTTTAGCTGCAGTTCATTTTTAGACTGTAGCAAGGCCAATTTCAATTTTATTTGAATGATTTCATAAAAATACATTTATAATACATTGAAGCTCTTTATAACTATGTTTTCTTTATGGAAATAATTCATTCTGACTTAATGACAATAACCAGCCAAGTGTCTGTTTTTAAATGAGACTATGCTTATGCTTTTAGTGCAAAGGCTGTTGTTTGTGACATTTTTTATTTAAATTGTTTTTAAGGAGGTGGGGGAAAGGGGTGGTGGTGCAGGCTAACAGGTTAAAAGCAACACGATTTTCAACCCAGCACTACAATATTGCAACAACCTTGCATTGGGTTAATGTTTGGGTTGTAGAGATTAACCACGCATGCTAGGTAAAGAACTCTCTCCACTTATTCATCTGCATAAGTTGCTCTCTTTATTTAAACATGCAGCAGTAATGCACAAACCGCACACTGTGATCTAACTTAGCTATCAGTCTAATTACTCCATGCAGCAGTGCACCAAGTAAATACACTGGCTGAAAATAAGGAAACTTTTGAGAAGTAGTGATGGGCACTGCTATGTGAAGCTTAGCGAATCTTTTGTTTCAAAATGCCAAAGTCACATGATTTTAATAAATGAGGCTTTGTTGTGATACTACTGTTTCAAAACTTCAATGGTTCTACAGGACGATCTCAGTGAACCGATGAACCAGTATTTTTTTTTTTTTTTTTTTTTACTTGATCTCAGATCAGTTTGATATGTTTGTAGACATTCTGTTGACACATTTGTAGGCTATAATAAAAAGAGAGATTAGTTAATTGACTCTTATTGGCCTGATTAGCCAAACATGCAAAACAAATCCAATGCAAGGTTGTTGTCATATTAAATGAGCGCTGGGTTGAAAATTGGTTTGTTTTTAACACAGCATTTTTGTGTGTACCGCTTTCAGTTGAGTTGTAGTAATAAATACACACTTTCATGTTTTCTGTTTCCAGCTATGGCATCTGCTGGGCTTCTGTTCCTGATGTTGATGTCGTCCTCCTTCCTCATCTCCACCGTGATCGTCTCTACATCTGCCAACCAGAACCAAGCGAAGGAAAACTCTTCGAAGCTATTAGATAAAGCCAAAAAAATAGGCATAAAGTCCCTTGAATTCACTAGAATGATCCTACAAATATCCAGCCCTTTTATGGAGCTGATACCAAATTATGGGTCTTTTGCAAGTGGCATTGTAGCTCTGATAGCAAATGTAATTGACAAAAAAATAAATGGCGATCCATTACTAGCTCTCATGAATGAATTTGACAGTCTTAATAATAAGCTTGACCAATATCATGCAGAGCAGAAGTGGGACACCTGGGCAAGTGGTGCTTACCAAAAGCCAGAGAAGAATATTAACATAGCGTGGAGTACATTCAAAACCATGCTGCTCAGTGTTAAAGAAGAAACAGATGACCAGAAAAAGAAAAGGCATGTGGATGCATTTGTGGATGCCTATGCAACAAAACATGAGCCCGCTACTAAGACCTTACACAACTTGCTGACCGCTAAACAACCGACCCTCACACAACCCATCGGAGATCTACTGGCTGAACATGTTAAATGTCATGAAAAGGATATCAGACAATATACTGTGTTAATTTATCAACTTCTCTACAAGGGCAATATAATGAATAACGTATACTATAAACTAAAGAACATAGAGTCTAAAGCAAGGGTTAAGGAAGCAGTTGAAATTTTATATGACGCAGAATCAGTTATGTTGCATGTCCACATGAAGTGCATTATTAACAGTATGGAGTACATTAAAAAGGATGTGGAATCAATCATTGTCAATAGCAAAGAAATCGAGAAACGTTCAAAACTAGCTGAAAAAGTCTGTTCTTCTCTGGAGAAGGATTATAACAGGTACGACTGGATGGTGGTTGCATTTATGACTAAAAAATCTCAACAGGTGTTTAAGGCCATGGACCATCACGTCTTGACAGGCTTTACTGAGATATCAAAAGGTGGCATTAGTGTGGCTGTAGCCAGACAGGTGAAAGGGACTTACAGTAAGGCAGTTTTAGTCAAACAAACCATTGGCAGGTGCATTAATAACTTAGTCCCATGTCATAAGGTTGCAAAGAAACTCAAAGAATGTACTGAAACTATGGGAGGATTACCAGTGTCCAAGACTTACACAGCAGTACATGCCTATATAAGAGAAGCTCATGACAGCCACAGTACAAAGGAAGCAACAAATGAAGACTATGAAGTCAGTGCTGATCCCGAAGACAGTTCAAATCAGGCTCCTTATATTTATAAAGGGAAGTGTGCGAAATATCTTGGTACGATGAGTGGCAATTTTGTTGTTTTGATTAAAAGTGATGAAGAAATAATGACAAATAATCCCTGCTCCAAACTGAACTGTGGTGGGAAGGAAAGAGGAGAGTGTGTTAAAGTGGAAGGCATCTTCCTAGCAATGTGTGATTGTAAAAAGCCATATTATGGTGAGAACTGTGAGAAGAGCTTAGATAATGACAAGAAGGAAATAGATTTAAATTTTAAAAATTAAAAAAATTAGCAAATTTTATGAAATGAAATGAACTTGTCTTAAATGACACTCGAACATTTTGGTAAATTGATAAAGTTTGCATCTTAGCATAATCTAGATATGACTATCTCCTTATCTATAACAATGTTAGATCAGTATCTTACCTTCATTGCTTGTGCACATTTGTTAGAATACAAGAATGTTTTAGTTAATACGTGGTTCAAAAGATATTATTAATAAGCACAAATAAACAGCACAGAAGGTGGACTAATGTACCCAGAGTTATTTTTCAATTCACACCAAAAACACAATACAAAAAGCACGCCAATTACAGTAGTCAACATTTGAAGTGGATCAAAAAAAGTTCATCAAAGTTGTCCTAAGACAAGAACAGATATGCATTTTGGTTTTAGGACAACTTTGATGAAAGGTTTTGATCCCCTTCAAATGTTGACTAGTGTAGTTTTACGTAAAGACAGTTTGCTGAATAAATTAGGGCCTGTTATGATCCAGGAAAGACAGAGAAGAGGCATTCAGGGTTTCATGATACTACTTAGACAAAATACCATTGTTTCTGTGTGTCGGGCACCGAAAACCACATTCAGAGAAGGCCACAACTTTCATAACCCAACACTTCAGCTGCTTCCGAAATCACATACTCTCGAATAGGTACTTATTTTAAATAAGTAATTACTTCACGACTGCTAAAAAAGTATGATCTGTTTAGTGTGAATGTGTGTGGTATGAATGTAATCTGGTCATACTACATCCGCCATGTTGTCATTATCATGTGACCAGTAGCATTGCTTCACTGCCATTCACAAATCCTCTTCTGTGGCCTCATGGGATAGTAAAGTGTCCATCATATGCACAATTCAGGATCTTGCCTGAAGTAGTAGGTCATCCGAGTACTTTTTGCCTACTCTTTTATGAGTACTGTGAATTCAGACATACTTCTTTTTGATATGTGAAAACGAAAAACACCTACTAGCTAAACTGAAGTAGACAGTTAAATATCTGTAGTTACTGTCAAACAAAGCAGCTGCTTTTTTATTTACCTTATCTATGAAAAAAATGAATCCATTGTTTAATTTGAGCTGGATCCTGTCCAGTTGAGAGAATATCACTGATCAACTAAATGATATTTGGTCTCAACATAGTTACATACATGACAGAATAATACTCTAGGCTGTAGTTAGGGCCATGCAGAAACTCGTGAATGATGGTCTCATTGTTTTACCATTACCATTTAGTGACGTTGTTGTTTGTTCTGGGAAAACTGAAGTTGTATGATCATGGATCCGGCAATTATTCATTTACAAATTAAGCACTGCATGCATTGAGAAACTCAAAAACTAAATGGAGTGAACTAAAACAAGCTTTAAACACTTCTAAATTTAATGTTAAGAAATGTTAAAGAAACCTAATCTGAACATTATTCCCTTAAAACAAACAACATAACTGAGTGTCAACATGAAGTTCATTTCATTTTATGAGATTTTTTTATACGTAGCTTTGTGTGATGATTTCTGTGATGATGTATGAACTTCAGAAAAATGCATCATCAGTAGGATTTGAGCTGTAACGCAAACTGCTAAGTAAAGAGAGCCTCTGTCCACAGGCAGGAGGGATTATATTTCTTTTATGAGTTCAAATTTAAAAACTATTTTCCATTGTGTATAGCATTTTAGCTGAAAAAGTGTAGGAAACAAATGACTTTTATGTTTAAATCAGTTTTCTTTAATGACCAATTCCTGACATATTATTTAAAATTCAAGTATGACCTATAGTATCTATAGTAAAATTCCATATCTTTTTTTCCCCCTTTCTTTATGTCTCATTAGACCCCCTTGTAGGGAAACAAAGAAAATACATCAAGGATACCGTACATATAACAATAAATGCATTTCAGACACATTTCATTATTATTTGATTGTTTTGTTTTAAAATGTCATGATCATGATTCCTGCCTGTAAATTTGATCAGATTGGAGAGAGTTTAAACGACATACTTTTTTTGCTTCAAGCTTCTGTCCTGATTTTGCAAGTTGGTAAAATGAATAAAAAAAAAAAAATGTTTTATTGTCATTGGTATGTCTTTTTATTTGCATACTTACATGTTTTTAAAGTACAATAATAATATTCAATATATATATATAAAGTTATTATGTAATTAATTGTTTAAATATCCAACATTGCGATTAAAACTGTGGTACAGATATTTGCACCACTTCGAGTCTATAGAGTTTGAAGCAGTTAATCTGGAATTTATCATAAAATTGCTTACAAATTAATTCAGCTGGTACTGTAATCAGTTTGTTTTATTTTAGGGTCAACTGTTATAGTTAATGACAAGCCCATAAGAGATCAATCCCAATGTCTCTAATATTAGCTACAGTTGCATGCAAAAGTTTGTGAACCACTTGCAGAATCTGTGAAAATGTGAATCATTTTAACAAAATAAGAGAGATCATACAATATGCATGTTATTTTTTGTTTAGTGATGTCCTGAGTAAGATATTTTTTTTTACATATAGTAAAATATACCCACAAATTTTAAATCCGTTAAATCTTTGCCGGCAGATTCAACCAGGACACCTATTTAGGTGCGGGATGCATAGGCTATTGTAAATAAATAAACTTTATTTTACAAAATGGAGAATTTCCTGAATTCAGAATTCATTTGAGGATTTCCATTATTTTTATCTTTTAAAGTCCATTTTGGGCAAAAAGCTTAGTATAATAAAATCACCAAAACAAGTTTTCATGTTAAGAATGAATAGTACACAAACATTTCTAAAACTTTTTTTTTTTTTTTTAAATAAAGCATTCATTAATTATTTTATGATAAACATACTGTCTTAAGCGCACTCATTTATAGTCATAAATTAAAAATAATTTATAAATAAATAAAAATAAATACAATAAATAATAATAATTGCTGTTGTTAATATTATTATTAGCCTATTGTTGCATTTAGGCTACATGCATTTAGAAGAAGGAAAGAGGAACAAAGAAATTAAAAGTCAGTCATAATACACAATGCCAGGTTTATCAGGCAATAATAATAAAGTGCTAAGATTATCACAAATAAACACAAGATTTTGAGGCACATAACTCTTATTAAATCGTTGTATTCCACTACCGTTGATAGAGAATCACTGCAGTTAATATAATTTGATGAATAATACACAATAAAACAATAAGATTTGTTAACACATACTTGGCCCAGGTGAAAAAATACTATAGTAATTTATAGTAAATACTATAGTGTTTTTGAACCATACTATAGTAAAGTACTTGAATGAATTTGTTGTGGTAATTCTAGTTGCTGTAATAATATAACAACTCTAGTAATGTAAACAAATTACTTTACCCAATACTGTACCCAATAAAGTTTTCTACAACTATAGGGTATATTATACTACAATATAGACTACAGTTTACTGTAGTAAAAACTAAAGTAGGCCTATTTGCGAAAGCGTGCGCATTATGAATTTGTGGGAACGGATTTAAAAACCAAGGGTACGGTTTGCAAAATCCGTGGGCACGATTTGTTAAACCGAGGGAACAGTTTAAGATTTCGTGAGCACGGTTTATAAACTGAGGGAACGGATTGTTTTTTGTTTTTTTTTCTCCTATAGGTGATGTGCTGGGCTCCGTACTAAGCAGATCTAAACCGATATGTTGGTGGATTTTCTTTTTCACTGGAGATAGCATTATTATAGGCTTGTAATGTTAGCCAGAAGCCAGTTAAAACGTCTGAATGATGGATTTGGTTATTACAAACATGCAGCCATGACGATTTCTTGTGGATTATTGTGATGTTTTTTTCATCAGCTGTCATTCACTGCAAATCTAAAAAAAATCTACATTTATTTCTTAAAGGACTTAAGGAAGCATTGTGTTATTTTAAGGGGAGGTTCATGCATCAAAAACTAACAAATGAATAAGTAGATGGATTACTAATTAAAACAATGTTAATTTAATCTAATTGTTTGTAGCTGTATACAAGCAATAATTATATAGATGACTGAAAGATGAGAGCATATCTCCCTTCACATCTTAGATATTATGATGATGGACAAGATTTAGTTATTTGTTTTATCCATCAGACTTCACACTATTTTAGCATTTTTCCAAATCATACTTACAAACACTGAAAGGACTAGATCTGACACTACAAGCCGTTCACACACGGGCAATAAAAAAAGCTATTAATACATGAAAAATCTTACATATATTACCTTTAAAGTAAGTCTAAATAGGGATGCACTGATATTTCAGCTGTGAAACATTTTTGAATGAAACGGCTATTTTCAATTTTGGGCCGAAAAGGTTTTGGAGGGACGAAATCTGTGTTTAATAAACAGACATTCAATTAGCGCTCCTCTGATCATGTTTTGACCATGTTCGGCATCTATTTTATGCACACAACATGGAAAAGATAAAACAGTTAAACTTATCAGCTGTGTGGACTAGCTCTGGATTGACATTAGTAATTTCTCAGTTTTAATAGGAAATGATACGGTTTGTTGATGTGCAACGTGAACAAATTCACTAAATATTTGTATTTGATTTTATAATGAAATTATAAATTATAATAAATGTCAATGTCTTTATAGTGTGACAGATTGCTGTAGCACAGATCAAGCACACGTGAACCGATCATCTGATCTTCTCTTTACTACTAGTTACAGCTCAAAATAAATATGAGTGAACATCAGAAGGTATGTTGAACGATACAGTACAACTTACTGAAATGAATTATGTCTTATCGTAAATGAGTGTTTCAACAGGGGAAGCAGACACACTCTGTCAGTTTAAATCTAAACTAAAAACACATCTCTTTAACCTGGCATACATATAACACATTACCAATTTATTTTTTCAAATCCGTTAAAGGATTATTAGGCTGCATAAATTAGGTCAGCCGGAACCGGGAACACTTCCAATAACACCAGATGTACTCGTTACATCAGAAGAAGAATGGCATCTACGCTAATATTAGTCTTTCTGTTTATCCCGAGGTTTACCGTAGTCTGCCGGATCCGGGCCGCATCCAGGTGAGATTGAGGACCTGCACCTTGACACGACCACAACGCAGCCCTGAAGTATCAGCAGAGATTGAGTCAACTAGATCATCCACTATGAAGGCCTCATCAACATGACAACCAGTGGCACAGATCCTCAACAAACCATCCATACCGGCGTGATGAATACGATCCTCAACTGGATGGAACTGAATTAAATACTTTGAATGTTGCGATCCTATCTGACTTATGATAGCAACCTGAGTCGTAACAAAGCACTTTTTGCCAGAGGAGAACTGGCCCCCCGACTAAGCCTGGTTTCTCCTAAGTTTTTTTCTCCATTTTAACACCTGTTTGCCACCTGATGTCACCTGTTGGAGTTTGGGTTCCTTGCCGCTGTCGCCTTTGGCTTGCTTAGTTGGGGACACTTGACAATTGATATTTGATATTCCACAGTGCTTTGATCTGCCTGCATTGACACTATTCCTTAAGAATAATAATGTACCAGTTATCACTGTAAAGCTGCTTTGACACAATCTACATTGTAAAAAGCGCTATATAAATAAAGGTGACTTGACTTGACTTGAAAGATGTCAATAAAACAGCTTGTAGGCTTACACAATCTCACTTAACATAAATAACATACATACATTTGGGAGGGGAAGTAAAGAGAAGGTCTGGTTTCCTGGAACATTGCCTATTTCCAAAAACTGTTTCTGGACTATTAATGAGCAACCTCTTCAGGATTGCTTCACAAGCTGAAGCAGGTTGGAAATAAACTTTGCAGGGCAGTGGGCCTCCAGGAGCAGGGTATGGGTTTTCATTTCATCTCATCTCTTCAGCTCAAAATAAATATGAGTGAACATCAGAAGGTATGTTGAATGATACAGTACAACTTACTGAAATGAATTATGTCTAATCTTAAATGAGTATTTCAACAGGGGAAAGATGTCAATAAAACAGCTTGTAGGCTCACACAATCTCACTTAACATAAATAAAATACATACATTTGGGAGGGGAAGTAAAGAGAAGGTCTGGTTTCCTGGAACATTGCCTATTTCCAAAAAACAGTTTCCCAAATATTAATGATCAAGCTCAGTATGTAATGTCAGATATAGGCCCCATTCATCCACACTAGAGTTAATGATGTAACAGGGTGATGCATGGGTTTGGGACTACATCTTCCCATAAGTCTATGGGGTGTTGTATTACTACACTTCTGTGTGTCTATTTATAGCATGCAGACACAAGTATTACATCCTTTTGGTGTGTATTCTTCATTTCAGGGAATTTGAGAGATCACACGGTTTTCCTCACTGTTGGTTGTAGTGCACAATACACATCTTCGATTTCTTCAGAGGTCCAACGCTCGCCCGCTGTTCAAGAACACAAGCAGGCCCTTAAATGAGAGTCTTGTGTGCCATTCTTGCAAAATTTACTTGAAGTTTTCTTCTGTTGGAATTCTCCTACGACTGTACTTGGCTAATATCTCGATCAATTCCTCCTGGTCTGCACTACAGAAGTCTGTTCTGGAGCTCTCTAACACGACACACACTCATTTTCTGAGAGGTCATTTCTGAAAAAACAAAAAAAAAACAAAAAAAAAAAACAATACAACTTGACTAAATGTACTACCACACTCTAGTATATATATTTAGATGATTTAAAGACCCATTTTCATGATCATTGCAAAATAACATACTCTGTCTTAAAGTAACTCTTGCAAACATTACTATTTCGCTTTCAGCTACATCTAATTGTGGTTACATCTAAACCACTGGCAACATATTATTCCCTTTTGCTGTAAAACACTTTCCAACTTCAACTCGCCAATTATACACAAATCCTTACCTTTCTTTCAATCACTAATTAACCTTGGTCCACCTGACCTCTGACAAGGCTATTAACACAAAACTTGGGGAAACAAACACACATTGTGGACTAAGTTACGAAACCCTCAATTATTTTCTTTGCAATCTCAGTTGGGAAACTATCTTGCAACACATTGGGAAAATGTACCTGTACCACAACACATTCGTTAGACCGATGTAACTTCATGATTCCCATATTCCCTGCAGGCACATTACAGTGCAATAATTGAACTTCACCTAGACGGTGTCACAGTGTTTCCACAAAAGAACATAACAACGACTACCTGGCAACGTCATCAGAACTTCATATCCCTCAGTTTAAATGAGGCCAATCTTAAAGGATTAGTTCACTTTCAAATGAAAATTAGCCTCAAGCCGTCCTAGGTGTTTATGACTTTCTTCTTTCTGATGAACACAATCTGAGATTTATTAATAAATATCCTGACGCATCCAAGCTTTATAATGGCAGTGAGCGATACCAATGAGTATGAGCTGAAGAAAGTGTCTCCATCCACATCCATCCATCATAAACGTACTCCACACAGCTCCGGGGCGTTAATAAAGGCCTTCTGAATGCATTTGCCTAGAAAAAATATCTATATTTAACAAGTTATGAAGTAAAATATCTAGACCGCCTTCCATATTCTACTTACGAAGGAAGTGTAAAAATCTCACAGTTCAAAAAGCTTACACTACGTCCTACGCCTTTCTTATTCAACTTACGGAAAAAGCTTAACTGACATGACGCCAGTTCCCCGTAGTTAAAATAGTTTTTTTTGTTTTGTTTTGGCGTACAGAAGGTATTCTCGTCGCTTCATAACATTAAGGTTGTTAAAATAGTCAATGTGACTACAGTAGTACAATGTTTTGACACACTGAATGTGGTAAATTTGTTGCTTTCAATGGAGGATAAAAATCATCATTTGTGATCTGAAGATGAACGAAGGTCTTACGGGTTTGGAAGGACGTGAAAGTGAGTAATTAATGACAGAAATTTCATTTTTTGGGTGAACTAACCCTTTAATGCCTATAAAGTTATGAGATCTTTCTGTTGTTCAAATTTAAAATAACACATCATAAATTTTTTAGTCATCATTCAAAGCTTCATTCAACTTCACTTCTTTTCAAAAATCTCACTGGAGAACACCAATGTACCTATTGTTAGCTAAATTGTGGTTGGATGAAATGGTAAGGTTATTACATCTGAGAAAGATTTGTTTATCATTGATAAGATTTGGTTTCCCCTTCTCCATTACATTGATAGTGTAGTTTGAGTAGGGGTGTTGCATTCACTCTCCCATTATTGTGGCATGATTTAAGTCTCTGGGATTGGGTGGGTGGTATAGGTACTGATTTGTCATTCTTGTTCTTTGTGTTTTGTTTTGTTTGGTATTAATATTTTTAGTTTGTTTATAATGAGGAATCATAAAGCTATGTAACAATGATGGTCAAATGGTTGGATTCCCTAACAAAAAGATTTTAAACACAAACACATGAAACATTTACTAGATAAGCTGGGTGATGGCATCACTGTTTTCTCCAGAGCTGCTGTATAGATAAATGAATTAACTAAATTAATAACTAATGCTTTTTACAAATGAATTGAAAATGAAATGAATCAACACTGAACTTACTAAAGCTGGACAGTGACACTATTTTCTTCTAGAGCTGCCGTACAGCTGAAATGAACCTTGTTGTGTAATCAGTCTAAAGCTGCTTTAAAAACAATCTATATTGTAAAAAGTGCTATATATAAAAAGGTGACTTGACTTGACAAAATTAAAATTTCATGGGGATTCTGGACCATTTTCAGTCCTGCACTACCAGTGCAGTAATTAGGATACAGTATTGCTGTGGTTTTTAACTGTGTTGTCCGCTTCTCTATTACATATATTCTTTGACTGTCTGTTTGAGGCTGACATCTAGTGGACGTTTTTTTTATTTGTGATCTTTAGACTTGGAGAGAAACCTCTTTTGCACACGTCACTCAAACACAACCAGGAAGCAGGACTCGCATGGGTTCAGGGAAAGTGAAACTGGAGTGTAGTTCAGCTGTTGTGTGTTTGTGTCTCTGTATTCATGCAGTAAAATGGCAGAAGCCAGAATTTCAGTGGATCAGAATGAGTTCCTGTGTTCAGTGTGTCTGGATCTCCTGAAGGATCCAGTGGCCATTCCCTGCGGACACAGTTACTGTAAGATCTGTATTACAGACTGCTGGGATCAGGAGGATCAGACGAGAGTCTACAGCTGTCCTCAGTGCAGACAGACCTTCAGTCCAAGACCTACTTTAGGTAAAAACACCATTCTGGCTGAAATGGTGGAGAAACTGAAGAAGATTCAACTTCCTGATGACTGTTACGCTGGAGCTGGAGATGTGCAGTGTGACGTCTGTACTGGAAGAAAACACAAAGCCGTCAAGTCCTGTCTGGTGTGTCTGAACTCTTACTGTCAGAATCACCTTGATCAACATGAGAGTTGGTTTAAAGGAAAGAGACACAATCTGACTGAAGCCACTGGACGACTGCAGGAGATGATCTGCCAGAAACACGACAAGATCCTTGAGGTTTTCTGCCGCACTGATCAGAAGTGTATATGTGTGCTGTGTATGGATGAACATAAAAACCACGCCATTGTATCAGCTGCAGCACAGAGGACAGAGAAACAGGTATGAACTTAAAGATGTCACATTATGATCATTTACAAGCATAACAAGACCCCTTTAAACCAAGAGTTGACCCGTTATTTCAAACTGGTATGACTTTTTTTTTTTTTTTTTTTGAGGAACACTAAATTAGGTATTTTAAGGAATAGGGTTTGTGTAACGCTTCACAATTCAGTTTTCAGACCATACAATGCAAATGCAAAAATGAAAAATTGAAACCAGGCATTAATTCTTGTTTTTTGTGTACTTCTTTAATAGATACTTCTGCTAAATTATGTCATCATAATCATTTGAATAAATAAAATCTAACCGTTTTTCTATTTTTCCATTTTTTTATCTTGTAATTTGTTGTACCATTAGCACGGGGGTGTGGCCACGGACTATCATTTCATTGATATAACTGTTTTATTTACACTGCATTGAGCAAACATTTTTTTTTAATTGTGTTATGTTTTTAGCTCTTGTTTGTAATACAATATTTAACAGGAAAGATGCAGATGTTTTCTCTAGCGGGCATTGTTCATTACCACGGCAACCGCTTGAGCTTCCACACTTCACACACTTCTCGCTGCTTAAAATCAAAGACTATAGACCTTATTTACCTGAGAAACAAGCGAGCCGCCATCTTTAGAATATTGTCTTTGAACTTCTGTTTTCGCGGTAGCCCTGTATATTTCTATGGCATCGCTGTTGAAGAATAATTAGTGGATTTACTAGTTGTAGAGTTAATGAAAGTTATCGTGAGCATTGTAATGTTTAACAAATGTCAGTCAACCGGGAAGATTTTAAAACGAGCAGTTCATTCATATATACGCAAGATCGCTGTGGAAATACAAACCGAAAGTCAAAAGACAACGAGCGCAGCGCTGAAAAGGGGCGGAGCTACATAAGGTCTATAAAATAACACAAGACGCGTCACTCCTATTGTTTTGAATGGTAATATGGTGGAATAAGTCCCGCCTTCTAAATAAGAGCCAATGGCCGATTGGTAAAGTCATCACGTCACTGCAGCGGCCGTTAGAAGCTCCGGTTTCTATAGGAACAGTCAGACGTGCGCCTCTGAAATAAGGCACAAGAGACACGCATTTAGGACTGCGCATGCGCGTTAGCTTGATCCAGCCTGAAAAATACAGTTCCCTTCCGAAAGGGAACTTCTACTCTGCGTTTGCAACGCTATGGGGAATGTCACGTGACTCGGTGTTCGAAAGCCAACTATCCAATAACTCCAAATCCTATTGGCCGGCGACAGCCTATGACGTCATACAGGCGTGACCCGGAAGTATAAAAGGGGCGCCTGGGGAAGCAGTCATTATCTCATCATCTTTCGGGACTGTTTGTGTTTGTTGCCAATCATCGAATATCGGAATTTTCTCTATTATGTCTGAGGGCAAAGAGAAGCGTTTCTGGAAGTGTGTGGATCCATGCCCGAGATTTCTAACTCCGGAAGATTTGCACACCATATGCGTCTATTGTTTGGGAGAAGAACACGCACGGATGGTGCTTGAGGGCGCTGTCTGTGTGAATTGTGAGCGTCTTCCTATAAGGACGCTCCGTTCTCGCCTGGCCCTCTTCTCGAGGGATGAGGCGTCAACATCTGCGCCTGGTGGGTCCGGCCCTGCTTGTGCTGAGGCAGAGCGGCGGCTGCACTCATGGGGCTCGCAGATGGAGCTCGCTGCCAAGTTTGAGAGAGGTGTTATGGTCTCTCAGCCTTCAGCGGCGGCTGGCGAGGATGAGCTCCTGGACGACGATGATGTCCTGTCTCTGACATCATCTGATCCGGGAGCGAGTGTTCTTCTGGCCGATAGCCCCCGTGGCCAGGAGTTGGTAATGGAGGAGGAAGAAGTGGCTTCTTCTTCTTCTTTCTCCAAGCCTCCTGGCCCAGCATATGCCGAGTTGCTGGAGGTTGTGGAATGCGCTGCTGGCAGACTGCAGCTGCCGTTCGCGGCAGACTGGACGAACGCTTTCTTTCCGACCACAACCCTGTGACTCCAGTGAGCATTCAGTTCCTTCCGGATCTCCACATTGAGATCGAGAAGGCATGGAAGAACCCATACTCGGCCAAGAATTTCGCTGATGTGGAGGGATTGGGCCAGCATGGGTATGTGTCGCTGCCGCCCATTGACGAGACGTTTGCCAACTATCTCGTCACGGGCAGAGCTCCGGTTCTGCCGTCCAGACCCCTTAAACAAACATCCCGTCTGAACGGCAGAGCATATGCTGCTGCGGGTCAGGCTGGTGCGGCTTTACACACGATGGCAGTGTTGCAGGCGTACCAGGCTGATCTGCTGAAGGACCTGGATCAGGGGCAGGGTTTGTCCCCTGATGCGGTGGCTGAGCTAAGCGCACCACAGATCTCGCTCTCCGGGCCACCAAGCAGACGGCCGCCTCGATTGGGAGATTGGCGGCCATGGTGGCCACATGTTTACTAAGGTAGGCCTACTTCGGCCTCCGGTGTAATGTGTGGAGTTCAGTCATGTACTCCTCTTGCTGTGAGGGTGACAGGGTGCTTTTACCGAGTATTCTGAGTGGCTAGCCCCTCAGGTTTGGTTGACAGCAAAACCTTACTGAAGGTGGGTTTTTTTGCCTATATCTGCCTCCCTGAGTCTTATTCTAGTTGGGCTAAGGGCCACCTAGCGCCTAGGGTGGATCTTTTGTGCTCCTAGAAATGGCCACGAGACTACGCTGTGTGTATTAAAGGTTGCTAGGCCTACGGGCCGCCTGGTTTTAACACACTGGTGTATGTTTGGGTGTATTTCTCTTTGAGATTTATCTTTATACACTTCTGTTGGCCAAAGGCCTAAGTGATAAATCCAACCTCCCTTTGTCTGGTTGTTTATCGTCCTTTGGGCCTAAACACTGCCACGAGCTGACGCCACGTGTTTGTTGAGGTTATAGGCCCCTCCAGGCCTTCCTTAATGCGTGTTGGCGTATGCTGTACTCCTCTTGCTTTAAAGAGTAAAAGGTGTTTTTACTGAGTACACTGCTCGTTGGATCGTGTTTGGGTGGATTGTCATGCGGCCTTCATGTTATGTGCCCATTACATGGTCTACCTGTTAGGTGAGCTTCATACTTCCCTTTGAGGGTTATGTTTGTAATAGTGCTTAGCTCCCTAAGCTGGTCGTAGGGTAGGCCTTAATCAGGCCTCCCCTTGAGATCCAGCACCAGGCTGGTTTGGGCTCCCCTGGGTCGGGGTTCTGTAGCACACGGCCTCCTCAGTGCGTTAATTAAGCACTGGGTAGATCCTAGGATGAGTGGATTATACTCCCCTCAATACGAGGGTTCATAGCGCTTAGCTGAGTTCTGCTCTCCAGGATGCCCGTCTCTATGCGTTGGTTTGAGTTGTTCTGCCTCTTTGCACTCACTCTTACTTACTATCTTCTATGAAGAATGCGTTTTGGAGGCTCTGTATTCAGACAGGGTTGGCCCAGACTA
The DNA here is from genome assembly GCA_037101425.1 of Elopichthys bambusa. Lineage (NCBI taxonomy): Eukaryota > Metazoa > Chordata > Actinopteri > Cypriniformes > Xenocyprididae > Elopichthys > Elopichthys bambusa. The sequence goes on from CM074454.1 coordinate 25,208,889, forward strand.
AGTTTGTCTCAGGTCAGGCTAGGTCGGCTTCCCTGGTGGCATTTGGGGTGACTTCGTTCCCCTCTAGTGACTGGCCGGGGTTCCCTTCGGTTCCCTGGCCACATTCCCTTGAAGGGACCACTTTTTCTTCTGGAAAAGTTGGTTCCAGACGCTTTAGCACCTTCTGTAGGGCCTTTGAGGAGGTCCTTCATGGAGTTCAGCTTGGGCTGTTGGCCGAAGGGAATGCTGTCACTGACAGCCTGGTGTGACCCGAGGGAGAGTTGCCAAGCAGTTTCTACTGCTCTGGAGCCTTTGTCTCAGCCATTTTTCTTGGCAGGCATTCTCCTCAAGCATGGCGGCATGGGTATATCGTTCCCCATAGCGTTGCAAACGCAGAGCAGAAGTTCCCTTTCGGAAGGGAACGTCTCCGGTTACGAATGTAACCAGGGTTCCCTGAGAACAGGGAACGAGACTCTGCGTTTCCTTGCCATACATCGGGCTGCCTGCTGAACAGTCCCTCAAGACAATGGATAATGACTGCTTCCCCAGGCGCCCCTTTTATACTTCTGGGTCGCGCCTGTATGACGTCATAGGCTGTCGCCGGCCAATAGGATCTGGAGTTATTGGATAGTTGGCTTTTGAACACCGAGTCACGTGACGTTCCCCATAGCGTTGCAAACGCAGAGTCTCGTTCCCTGTTCTCAGGGAACCCTGGTTACATTCGTAACCTGAGACGTTTTTTTTGTCATGATTCGAGCGTTTCGAAACAATTTATGAGACAGTTGTTGTCAGATTTCATTGGTGATTTCAAATATGAAATTTAATTGAAAGCTTGACAAACAGCTTTGGAGAATTTGATGTTTCCCCATTCAAAGAGATAGGAGCTGCACTTGGATGACCGAGAGGTGTTTTAAAGATGGCCGCCGAGTGAAATGACACGTCTTAAAGGGACTTTGTTAAAATGCCCTTAAATCTAGCAGAACTGTTACAGTAGAGGCAGTTCGCAGGAGATTAGGCGAATCTGATATATCTATAGTGCTGCAAGTCAAGAGCATTTATTTTCAATTATTAATTTTAATAAATTAATACAAATAGGTCAGTACTCTTGTTTATAGCTATTTATTGACTTATTTCATTACTTTATTTAATGCAATGCCTGTGGTGTACCCAAATGATTACTGCGGGAATCCAACATTCGATAATGAACCGAAATCGTATAGTGCTCTTGACTTGCAGCACGAGTAGCTATATGAGATATTGCAAACGAGAGATAAAAACCTAAAAAAAAAAATAAATAAATGTAATGATGCTTATTTTTTTGTATATTTTCGCTTGGTAGTCTTTTTATCTTTCATGTTGTATTGACGTTAAGGATCTTGGCATGAACTGGGATGCATCCCCCTGACCAAGAGTAGGCTATATTAATAAAAAGTAATGACGAATAAGTAGGTAAATACAAACAAGCTGGGCAATGTGGCAAATAAGCCAGGCCACCGGGATTTCTTTTTCTTTTCTGCTCACGATGGCCAGTCTGCCAGTGCAGCTAGTGAGCCCGCGCTGCCCCTTTGATCGCGAAAGTGAAAGTGCCCTTTGCGGTCGCATCGCGGTGCCCCCGCGTTCCCATTTAGCAGAGTTATTATATTAATAAAAAAAGAAATGATAGCACATGATAGCACTTCGGGTGAAAAAGGTCATTCTCTGTGTTCAGTCTTTTAAACTAGGCTACTCCTCAATGTGCATGCAGTGTAAATAAAGCAGTTACATTAATGAAATGATAGTAGTCCGCGGCCACACCCCCGTGCTAATGGTACAGCCCATGGAAAAAAATAGAAAATCGGTTAGATTTCATTTATTCAAATGATTGTTTCCAAAGTCATAATTTAGCAAAAGTAAAACTGAAAAAATGGGAAAAATTAGCAAATATCCACTGATGATGTAACCGAAAAACAAGAAAAATGAACGCCTGGTTTCAATTTTTCATTTTTGCATTTGCATTGTATGGTCTGAAAACTGAATTGTGAAGCGTTACACGGACCGAATAGGATCCTACAGTTTCAATCCTCAAAAAAGTCATTAAGGTAGCATAAAAGAAACCCCTGCAACTCCAAGGGGGTAGTCTAAAGGTGTTTCTCAAACGGAAGGCTGCATCCTACTGAGACTGCGTCCTTCCTAGTCCTTCTGAGGTTTGTAGACTAGTGTCCTCCTCAGCAATTAAACGCTAGAATGAGACGGTCTAGTAAGTGTGCATGGCTGCGTCATAAATGATTATGCCCCCACGGTCACATCACAAAAATACTATTAAAACTTAATTTTGGAAAAATACTTTATTACAATTCTTTATATTAACTGGGTTTTTATTAATGCAATACAGTGAACGACAGCCGTCTGCGATCTCCTAGTGGCTTACATTATTGGCAGTTTAGTGTTAAGTGATTAATTTACAGCAAAACAAAAGATAACATCTATGCTTTCATTTCTGAAAACATTATTTTTTGTCTTACATTTCATAATAAACTCCAACAAGCTCAGTACCGACTCGTTTTCTGTCCATTTATTTTCATGGATTATAATGTGTGCAAAGGATTGTAGGTGATTTAAGGCCGTGAAGGATACATCCGATGCATCCTTCTAAAAATGCTGAATGAAGGACGAGAAACGAAGGCTGCATTCTAAGGATACTTCAAATTGAGATGGCCTTCAGTGACGTTTGATGACGTGGCAGCCAAGATATGCAGCCTTCGCAGGATGCAGCCTTAAGTTTGAGAAACACCCATAAATAATATGATGGCATGTTTAGTGAACTATCCATAAATAAACTAGGCATTGATGAAATAATTCTGGAACTTATGATTGAACCTATAATCTTACCATGATCTTTAACCCCCTTAATCTCAGCACTTCACTGATAGTGGATTCATATCTGTTTACTTGATGATTTATGTGATGTTTCTCCTGTCATTGGTTTGTCCTTTAGCACCAGCTGAAGGAGACGCAGAGGTCGTTCCAGCAGAAGATCCAGCAGAGAGAGAAAGATCTTCAGCAGCTGAGAGAGGCTGTGGAGTCTCATAAGGTGAGTCTGGAGAAGAAGAGAAGTTTGAGAAGTGTCAGTCAGGACTCACTGAAGCCACTGTGTGATTGTGATGTGTGTCCTAACAGCGCTCTGCACAGACAGCAGTGGAGGACAGTGAGAGGATCTTCACTGAGCTCATCCGCTCCATTGAGAGAAGCCGCTCTGAGGCCACACAGCGGATCAGAGATCAGGAAAAGACTGCAGTGAGTCGAGCTGAAGGACGACTGGAGCGACTTGAGCAGGAGATCAATGATCTGAGGAGGAGAGACGCTGAGCTGGAGCAGCTTTCACACATACAGGATCACATCCATTTCCTGCAGGTAACAGAGATCTAGAAGAACAGGATCATAGTGGACTTGAGCAAGAGACTCACAGAGAAACATTTCATGAGAGCAGAATGAGCCGTTGACTGAAGTGTTGATCTGTGTGTTCGGTTATTATATAATCATCAGTCAGACTCTCATCTGATCTTCTTCTTTTGAGAGAGACGCACTTACAAATGCAGTTCAGCTCTGGAAATCTCTTAGGAAACATTTTTCTGAAAGAAATATTGAGCTTCCAGACAGCAACAGCTCAAAACTTCACTAATATTTAAACTTTGTTTTACAACTATGTGAAATCCATGAACTTTATGGTGCCAGTATCACCCAGCTAGATTTCCCATTATCTCTTTACTTATCATTTTACAATCTTTTGTTTACCAAAATCAGATAATCTTCAAACCAGCTGAAACCTTTTATAATACATTTTCATAACTATTTACCAGCTGATGCTGGATTGAGGAGAGTTACTAAAGATCAACAAGAGCTGCTCAAATCTGACAGTAGTGCAGGTTATTGGCTGAAGTGTGGAGGTGATGAGCTTTGATTTCTGTTTTCTGTAGAGTTTCCCGTCTCTCTCAGCTCCTCCTGAATCTACAGACGTAAATGACGATCCCTTCAGTTCTTTCTCCTCTTTTGATGGCGTGAGAGAATCTGTCCTTCAGCTGAGAGACAAACTGGAGGATTTCTGCAAAGAGGAGCTGAAGAAGATCTCTAACAGAGGTAAAGTCCTGGAGATTCATCTGATCCTCCATCATCTCATATCATGTAGATCATCATATTAGAAATGTCTTAGGAACGGATGCAGGATCATTTTCTCTTGACATGATAATCACACTCTTCATGTCTGTTGATTTCCACAGTCACTTTCACCAACATTGTTCCCAGAACCAGGAACGACTTCCTAAAATGTAAGTCACTAAGAAAACAAGCAGAGAAACTCACTGAATGTGTTCATGTTCTTCCTGTAGAAGGAGAAAGAAAACATGACAGAAGAGTTTTATAGTTGATCATGTGAATGATGATTTGCACAGAATATCTGGTGAAGGCAAGCTCGCACTACAGGACTACGAGACTACATGAATCGCCATTTTGCTTACATTACACAATAGGTTTCCTTGTCGTCTGTCGTCTTCTTGTCTTAACAGTGCTCATACTACACAACACAACGTGATAAGGTGCACAAACTACAAGATTTTTGGCCAAGTGGCCAATCAACAAAGAAAAAACGTTTTCTCACATGAATTCATGTGAGACTTTAGAGCCACTCATGTTTGCTGTCCAAGTCATATGTATAGAAAAAAGGATGCAACAAAAAAGGGGGGGAAATGGTCAGAAATACATGTGTGGCATGTCTGTTCAGCAGAAAACTTGATAGTAAACAAAATGTCAATGTTGAAGTGCACTTATTTAGATTTTAAAAATATATGTATTGTTAGTTTATTAGTATACAACAATTATCAAATTGTTGCCTTGCGATCATGTACAGTAAGGTACATGAGCAGTTTATTATTTTGTTTCATCGCTCACACTACAAGAACATGTGGTGATAATATCAACGACTGCCGGAGACATGCTCAGATCACGTCACTGACCTCCTCATGTTTGCGACCACAACGATTTGGTGGCGTTCCGGGGGTTTTGTTGCAAACATTGGAAATCTCTCTGCAACAGCAAAATCCAGCCACAAGTCCTCTAGTGTGAGTGGGCTTGCCTTTAGCTGTACTGAGACACTGCTGATATATTGATAACATTAAGAGTTCAGATACATTAAAAGATCAGACAGATTCATAACTCCTGATTCTGATGTGTTTTATCGCTTTCAAGCTACATCCACCAAACTCAGACTAGATCTTCAGACTGTTCTGATTCGAGCAGCAATATCTTTTCAAACTGATCCTACTTACAGTTTTCCTAAAATTGCTGATCAAATCTTGGAAAAATCCCATAGACTTCAAATGAGCCAGTTAAAATTTTGACAGTTTGAGAGGCTAAATAGGCTCAATTAGGCTTCCATTCTATCTAATATTTCTAATCTATCTAATCATAACTAGCAAAGCCTAGCAACTAGCCTTGGATATGCTAACAATGTGTTAATTTACATTGCTATGCTAGCAATGTGCCCTTTTTACATGATGTAATAAGTCCCCAGATTGTGTCTGTGAAGTTTCAGCTCAAAATACCCCATAGATTTTTTTATTATACCATTATTGCCTATTTTGGGTGGGAGAAAAAAAGTGATTTGGTGTGTGTACCTTTTAATGGGCTTGTACTCCCCGCCCCCAAGCTTGCGATTCCAAAATACTGAGGCATAAACAATACAGGAGAAGATCACACAGCAAATACAACTCTCAAAATGGATCATTACAAACTGTTCAATGCAGCATATCAGATCATGTAGGTATGGCATGTGTTTTGTGGATTGTTAGTCAGTGTGATTTATACATTTATAGTAAACCTTTTAACCCTAGGATTATTCAGGTAGGGTAAGGAAAGTCAAATCTAGCCATAAGATACTCGACAGATTGAAGTTCTTCAGAATAATCCCTTGTGGTTGTTCTTTATCGAGGCTCAGTTTGTAGTTATAAGTAAAGTCTCACGGAAGGCAAACGTAACAATCAAATATCTCTTGTATTGGTTACAATAGCTTAAGCTAAAAAGATTTATAACCTAGCTTTATCTAGCAATATTGGAGATGCTTTTAAGCGCCACTCATTCGGGTTTTAGATGTCCTTCTACGCTTAATGCAGGCAGTATCTGAGGAGGCCTTTAACTCCTCAGACTTTTATACTACTTTTTGGGAAATACCAACTTCATATTACTCATCAATTGATCAATGCCTATGATCCAATCTTCCTGTTGTAGGCTCTGTATCTCTTGCTTGCTATGACTGATGTCTTTCCTTTGTCGCCTTCTTCTAGCACTCTTCTCTTCTTCACCGAAGTCTTCATCTGGCTCACCTCTTCTTGAGGTTGCAACATGCTCTCTTCATCCTTATTGTTAACCTTTGTGGTTGTTTACAATCATCAAACTCAAAAACCTAACTTTCACAACTGTTACTTAGTCATCTTATCTTATAACAAACAAGGGAAGTGTTGCAGTTACTTAATTTCATAGTCGTTCAAGCATTCAAGCATATATGGCCTTAACTTAAAAGCAAACATATAACTACATTGAAACAGGTAAATGGCGATATCAACATCAAAATCCAAAACAGGATGTTTGCTAACATTCGATTCTGAATGAGTTTGATAGTGTGCTGCACAGCTAACGTGGCTAAAGCTACACACTGTTGGAGAGACTCGATAAGAATGAAGATGTGTTTATGAATTATACAGACTGCATGTGTTTTTGGGTTAAAAATTAAAATAACAACATGACTCTGATCTCTGTGAATACAGTAAGAAACACTCTAGGACCAGTGATACTGCTACACCGTTGTCACTTGCGAAAACAAAATGGCGGCGCTGTGGGTGGAAACATACAGATTAAAGGGCGGTAATATTATAATAAGATCCCGTTCCTACGTCACAAGAGAAGTTAAATCTGAACATGCTTGCAGAGAAAGGGTTACCAAACCAAAGTTACTGGGCTGTCCTTTTTCACGTTTTATGTGTTGGTAGATGCACCAGGGACCCGATTATAGCACTTAAACACAGAAAAAGTCTGATTTTCATGATATGATACCTTAGAAACTGCATAGGAACACCCTAGCAAGCAATTTTTTAATAAACTTTTTTGTTGAATCAACTTAAAGGATCCTCACTGAAAGTATCAGTTTCTTTTAAAAAGAATCGTATTGATCCCAAACATATGAATGGTGCAAATATAATAGGCATAATTATAATAAACACAGAATAATAACCAACATTAATACTCATGGAAGGAATTTAGAAAATGTTGGATGATGATAATGATGGGATATCACAGGATATCCGACAGATTGATAATTCCTGATTGTGATGTGTTTTATCTCCATCAGATTCCCATCAGCTCAGTCTGGATCTGAACACAGTGAATGAATACCTCTGTCTGTCTGAGAGGAACAGAGTAATTACTGGCACTGACACAGTCCAGTTGTATCCTGATCATCCAGACAGATTTGATTATTATGAGCAGGTGTTGTGTAGAGAGAGTGTGTGTGGACGCTGTTACTGGGAGATTGAGAGGAGTGGAGCATATGTGTTTATATCAGTGTCATATAAGAGCATCAGCAGGAAGGGTGAGGGTAAAGAGTGTGTGTTTGGAGGTAATGATCAGTCCTGGAGTTTGTTCTGCTATTCCTCCAGTTACTCATTCATACACAATAAGATGGTGACTAAACTCACTGTAAAGCCCATCATCAACAGGAGAATAGGAGTGTATGTGGATCACAGTGCAGGAACTCTGTCCTTCTACAGCGTCTCTGGAGACACAATGATCCTCATCCACACAGTCCAGACCACATTCACTCAACCGCTCTATCCTGGGTTTGCTGTTGGTACTGGATCAGTGAAACTGTGTTGATGAATCAGAATAGACTGTAGAGAGATTCTACCCTTACGGAACAAAAATACATGGGAATATACTGCAAAATATAATGCGGCATATTACATAATACATTTCCATATATGGGAAACTAGCGCTTTTTTCAATATACTGCAACAGGCATTGACCATGTATTATAAATTAAGACAAAAATAGCATTACATTCATAAAGTTTTATCCTTTATTGTGTACATATATTGCACATACATGTTCCCATATAAATATGAATGTATTGTACACACATATATATACACACATTCATGGAATGAGTTACAATCAGTGGTTACAACAGACTTCTAGTTCCCAGCATGCTTTGCTTCTGACTGTTAAAGGAGAGTAAATGTTCAAATTAAGTGCTATTTTCTGTGTTTTGCTCATTATTGATATAGGGGGAGATCTGTTAGTGTTTAAAGTTTTGAAATTTAAAAGGTTTTCTGGTATGTGTGAGTTTTTGGGGTCACCATTGTGCTGAAGAGTAGAGCCTGTGGTGAGGTTTATGATTGGCTGAACAACATTAAAGCTATAAAAACTTTATTTAAAAAGCACATTATAGCTCAGCGATAGTCTCTTTGGTAGAAACTTTAGTGTGCTTTTGCTAACTTGAAAATATGAAACATTTAAAATGCAAATAATTATAAAATATAAGAAATGTGTTACATACTATGTTTTACCATATATGTGTTTATACCGCACGTGTAAATATATCTGCAATATATTATGCATGTAGTACCATATCTGATCACATATAAATCTATATATTATGAAGTGTATTACTGAATGTAAAATGACATACATTATGATATATTAGTAAATATATTATCACATATTTTTCAATATTCCTTATGTATTATTCAATATATTTTTCTGTATATTTTCAAATATACTGTTAAATCATGTAATATAGGGATCATTCATATATAGGGAAATACCCATAATGCTTTGAGCTCATGATGAATCAGTAACAGTGAGATGTTATAGAGTCTCTTATTTTCTCTTCATTACATTAATACTACAGCTGGACTTCTGTCAGGTTCAAATTTTTTCCACATCCTAGAACAGGTAAAAATGTATTTATAAAAAGTGTCATCACGTGCAACTCGTGTAACGTTATTTATGCAATACGCCATCCATGTTGTATGTTGGCGAAACATCAAGAGAACTGAGAACCCGTATCTGTGAACATCGCAGTAACCTATGGATGCACCGATTGGGGCCGATACCGATATTAGCAAACAATTATTAGCCGATACTCTCTTATTTGAAATTTTGTCATCAAAATAGATAGTATTTTGATCATGTTTTAAATAAGCAAAGTTCAAAAACACCTGCATTAAAATATACTAGCAGGTTTATTGCTGCATCATCAAATAATTTTATAATGAACATGGATTGGATCCATTCAGCCTACATAAAGACAACAGAACAAAGATACATATGAAACAGTGCTTTTTAGGTAGGTTTAATAGTTTTCAGGTACAGAAATAAAGTAAACAAATGTAAAATAGCACTGCATATTCTTCACTGTATAAATTATATACATATTAATCCTTCTTTATTGTAACAGACTTTATTGTGATTAATCTTCTAAATTTGTTTTTGTATACATTTTTATATTTTTTCTAAGTTTAAATATGTATGAGATCTCCTTTACTAAGGCGGGACTCTTATTTTGACGGGTGTGCTAGTCTACAGACTGACAAGGAGAAGCAGTTCTTCAGAGATATTTTGCAGATTTAAAGTTTGTCCGTTTATTAAGCATCCCCCAAAAAGGCATAAGATCTGTATGTGTTTGTTAACTGTTAGTTGTAATAAGTGTTTTGAGTAATTCGCCGTTTTTGATGATAATGCAATGGAGAGAGAGTTTAATGCGCACTCATTGTCTGTAATGTTTAGCTTTTGTGGTGATTTGTTTGGAGTAAAAACGGACGCAGTAAACTTAATAAAACATCAGTAAAGTTTTGGCCTTCATTCGGATGGGGTCCGCTACACTTATGAACATTACAAAAGTTATTTAGTCAAGAATAGTGTGCAATCTTTTGTTTTTTTTTAATTAGCATAGCACAGACAGCAGCGCTAGGATCACGCAACAGTCATTATACAGCTCAGCGCCTTCACGCAGTTCATTTATAAACCATCGGTTTGTTATATCGGCCTTTTTCCTGCTACAGTCGATATGCGGATGGTTGTAAATTGAGCAGAAATCAGCCGGTGCATCCCTACAGTAACCCTGTAGCTCAACATTTTAAAGAGTATTCTCATTCTGTTTGGGAGTTTTTTTTACTTTGGCTTTGAACAAATCCATCCAGCAGGTCTAATACTGATGTGAAGCACAAATCTAGAGAAACTTTTTAGATTTTTACTTTGAATACATTGTTTCCCAAAGGTTTGAATCAGAAAAATTGATTATAGTTTATTTTGTTGAAAAAAAAAAAGTTTTTCTTTATATGAATACTAATGTGAAGCTTTTTTTTTTTTTTTTTTTTAAGTCTGTGTATGTATATGTAACCTGAGAACTGATTTAAAGCTTGTTCCATTTAGCTTCTATTTTCTTTTCAATATTTGTTATGCAATTTGTTTTTTGTTTTTTTTGAAAACTGATTTATAGTTTGTTCCATTGAGTTTCTGTTTTCTTTAAAGTTTGATTCATTGAACTTGTTCCTCGCCTCTCAATCCGTGGAGCCACACACCTGAGTGAACATAGCTGTGCGAGATTGTTATTCTTGTTATCCGAAATGTCATGTCTTTTAATTAATAAAGTTAATTAATAAAGCACCTTTGTTCAGCTCAATTGACAGCTCAAAAGAAACCTCCTCTTTTATTGGTAGAGCACCTTTTTTTAATATTTATTACAGAATTGTATTTTTTCCACATTTATTTATGTATATATGTATGTATTTATTTATTTATTTCCACATTTCTTTGTCTGTATGCTAATGAGGAGGGCGTGTGTAATGGCTTCTGTTGATCTATAGCCACTCCCATACAACCTGTTTGAGCAAGATTTGAAATTTATTGTAACAAAAAAGTGAAAACTTAAAACTGTGATTGCAAAGTAAGCAGTATAGTGTAGTTCAGATAAAAAAAAAAAAAAATTAAAAAATCTCCCTTGCCACCACCATTGCCACATCACTTCCTGTTTAAAATGGCTGCCTACAGGAAAATCCCAAAATGGCTGCAATTTATTCCCTTTAAAGTGGAAGTACAGAAATGTAGTAACATATAGTAAAGACATCGGCTGCGTTCAGAACCGCATACTTCCCTACTATATAGTAGGAGAACGAATAGTATGTTCGAATCATAAAAGAGTAGGCGAGAATTACCTGGGCGATGATCTAATTCTCGCGAGATTCGGACGCGCGTCTACTTAAAGTGCGTTTGAATATGCCTACTCACCTACTATATAGCAGGACAAAACAGTATGTGAAAGGAGTAGTACATTCGAAACCTTAGTAATCATAAAAGAGTACGCAAGAAGTTCCCGGATGGCCTACTGCATCCCGCCCAGATTCTGAAGCACTCATCTTCGGATACTTTTTTTTAATCCCAGCTTTCCCAGGGGGAAAGGATGCGTCATAATCAAACTCGGAGGAGAAAAGTGATGCATTTGTTGAACTACTGTAGAGTAAACTGTTGGAGGTGGACGGTACAGTATAGTTGTGATTTTACTGTAAAAACGCATTTTATTGTGTACCGCTAACAGGAGCTTCAGTAAACACACATAAGTGGATTTACATCAATTGTAAACCATATACATCATAAAGTCGCTTACTAAACGTTTATTTAACATCTGACAGGAACATTTTCGGTAAGTATTGCAGATGATGAGCACATCGCAACATGAAATAGACATTGATCAGAATGTAGAATTCAACATGAATGTAAATGTAGTATTGAGCACATAAATCTCAGAGGAAACTTGAATCTTGTCTGATGTTACAGGGACAGATGATCACGTGTGTTTATCCGGTGGAGAGAAGCTGATGAAGGAATGATGCCATCAAAGGCTTTGAGTGAATATATTAATCTTAGTCTTAAATTGTATTTACTGTAAACAGCACTTTTCTGATTCTTGATGTCTGTCTGTACATTTGCTGCAGAGCTTTTGTGGTGGAGCAGGACCTGCAAGACAAGGTGATGGTGGCATTTGTGGGGGGAAAAAAGGGAAAACCCGAAACAAAAATGTGAAGTAAGATAAATGTATTACTTCAAATACAGAAATCAAATGAGTTTGTGCTGTTAAAATGATTGCAGTTGTATTACGTTTGTGCATTTTTGTAGGATGTGAAATGTCCTCAGACTGGTGTGAGCACTGAGGATGGAGATCCACAGCAGATCCTGGGAATGGTGTAGAGCCATGGATGGTGTAGAGACCCTCCATCACTCCACCTGCTCCTTACTGCCTCATCTGGCCCGGATGTGGCTGTGACCTCTTCATCCTCGGTGAGCCCAGAGCCAGCGAGAGCATCTAGACAAAAACCAAAAGATTGAGGATGTGATTTTGGGTCCAGTTTGTTCTGCTGGTTCTGTTTATACAGACTTTCATAAACATCAAAAGCATAATCAGATAATGGCATGAAGCTTCTGGAAGTCAGGCTCTTTTGACTGATATTGTATGAACAGAAACCAGCAGGACAAACTTGACCAAAATCACCTTCAATCAAACACCGGGATTGAACAGCGTGAAGGCGAGTAAATAATGACTGAATTTATATGTTTGAGTGAACTAACCCCCAAATAGAAATTGTATGACATGTATGTATGCATTTATATTATAGTAGTACCTTGAAAAAGTAAAGGAGCTTTATTGAGCATTTGTGCCCGAGACACTAACAAAAAAGGATTTACATTTGGTAGATGTTTTTATCCAAAGTGACTTACAGTGCTCTTATTACAGGGATGATCCCTGTGGAGTAACCTGGAGTGAAGTGTCTTGCTCACGGACACACTGGTGGAGACGCAACCTTCTGCTTACCAGTTCAGTGGTTTAGCCCACTACACCACAAAAGTAATGGAGCTACAACAGAAATTAGGATGCTGACATGAATTTCAAAACGTTTAAATCTGTTTCTTAATCTTAAGTCATGCTGATGGAGAGCACACAAATGTTTGGAGCAGACACATCAGCAGCCAGATTGTCCCGCACATCTTATTCCACTCTTGCTTCAAGGTATTGGGGTTCAGGGGTCCATCTTCCTCATCCTCTGGATCAACGATGTCAACATTGAGAAGAGCCGCAGTGAGGGACATGATGGACATGATGGACGGCAAAGACGATGGACGGCAGCTGCTTCATCAAAATAGAGCTGCAGAGATGGCAGCAGGACTGTAAATAGGTGATTGTTAGAACAATACGTTTAAATAAAGCTTTGTTTCATGTGTTGTTGACTTGTAAATGTATTTATTTATTGTGATGGTTACTTTTATTTATTCTTTTACTCATTTATACTATGTTTGTGTACATAGTATATTATATACACAGAAAAAAAGCACAAAGACAAGATTAAATATCTTTGAATAATTCATCATAATGCATCAACAACAAAAAAAACAAACAAAAAAAATGTGTGTGTGTGTTATTTATAAGCCTGAGGGATGAAAGAGTTAAATTCAACAAGAAAAAGAGGAAAACATAAAGGAGATTTAAGCCACTTTTGCTTGTGGATGAAAATTTTTGCATATAAAATAAAGAAATTAACAACATATTCAAGAGATAACGATTTGGGGTTTTTCGTAATAATAAAAAAAAAAATATATATATATATATCTTCAAGGATAAAACGGGGGTCCGATTATAGGGTTAAAAATAAAAGAACTTACATTAACCCAAAAAGTATTGGTTATACTACAATCACAAAATAAATGGGCAGCTGTTTCTTCAACAAGACCACAAAATGAGGACGTTTAATCAACATCAAGATATTTACAGATAGATGATTTAAACCTGTCACTCATATCTTTTTACGTTGTTGCGCTCGTGATGACGTCAACATGGCGAATGATGTCCGGATCGCATTCATACTCAACGACATTTGGCTATATAGTAACCTACTCTTTTAGCGCTCGTTAAGTAAGTACTTATTGTACCTACTCAGTGAGTATGCGGTTTCGAACGCAGCCATAGAGGAACAACATTAGTAACTCTATGGCTTCTACAGCGTGTTTTACCCAGGTGTGCCTCATACGTCCTGAATAGTAAAGCTACGGGCTCTTTGATCGCCCCCTGGTGGCTGGATTCAGTACAGGTCATAAACCTCGCCCTCAAGCGAACTATCCCTTCGTTAAAAAACCCACCATTACAGATCCCCCACCCAAAACTACTTACTTGTTTCTCAATTTAACGTTACCCAACTTCAAACTATACTGCGGCAATTCTTATTTGAATAATACTTTCATCTAAAGTGACTAAACACGGCAGCCAATACATTTCATCATGTTTCACCACTGAAATATATCAAGGAACATCACATTACTTTCGTTAACATCAAAAATGTTATGGATGAGCTAAAATGATATATGGATTAATGAGATTACACAAAAAGCAGAACGCCCACGTTTATTACCTTTGCGATGATGGCAATGTTTTCCTACCAGCCATAAAGCATGTCATCAACACAGCCACACACATAAGTCGTAGCACCCCTAGTGGTGAGGCGTATTTAATAACTAACCTCCATGCAAGCATAAATAACATTAATTTTGATTTGATGTATTTATGCACATACTGCAATAACACATATTCTGCAAAGAGCAACTTGGAAGTTGTGTCAGGTATATGTTGCGCAGCTGAGGAATAGAAGTACTAAAGATTCTACGCTCAAAAGACCACAGCAGAGACAGTGATGGTGTTGGGAAGACTATAGAGTCGCCCTCGGGGTGAGGCTGTAATACTCGAATGATCCCGTGTCGGACCAGCATGCACCTGAGAAGGATGGTGAGAGTGTATAGATGCTAAAGACCTGTGTGCTCAAGTGTTATTGAGGTAGTGATAGTAGCTTCTTGACGGGACACCGTCACCTTACTTCGGGAGGGGAATTACCTCGAAGTATTGCATGCTGGTCTCATTTGTAGTTATATTTGGACTAGCAAAAGAAAGAACTAAACCATGGAATCCAAAAAAATATATATATCTAAAGCACTGCAGGAGCATTATAGCTAGCGTTACATGGACGCAGGAAAGTTAAGACCTGTTTAAAATGATTTTAGACCTAGAACACAATACTTCAGCAAATTTAAGGCCTAATTTTTTTAGACCTCTTAAGGCCCCCGTGGAAACCCTGACTATATTTTGAACACCACAACACTGAGGTCTCTTTCAGCTGGTTCCCTTTCTAGTTCACTTTAAGTGAACTGGGTTTGGTTCTTTTCAAACAAACTATATGTGAAAACACGAGTCCTCTTTAAAAGAACTCAGACTCCTTTAATTGCAAGTGAACCTAACGTTATCTTTACGTTCACACTGTCCCTGAAAGAGGACTTGGATCCTTTTTTGGTCCGCTAAAGTAGGAATGTAGTCTCATACCTCTTTGTGTTCATACCGTTGCTTTTTAGAACAGTCCAGTTCAGTGTTCACGCTTTGAGCACGCGTAGAAGTTTCTCATTATTAAGAGAAAATAAGTCATTATTACGAGAAAGTTTCTCAATATTATGACTTAAAGATTTATATTTTTCACTTAACTGTGGTGGAAACGGGCTTCCATACCAACGACCCCCAACTAGCTCTTCTGATTGCCCGAAATTCTCCGATCTCAAAACAGAACATCTCACTTTTGCTCCACATCTCCATGGATATATGGTGCAAAAGGGAAAGCGTGCAAACTTTAAAGCGAAAAACAGCGTTTGACACTCGTCGCAGCAGATTCAAGCAGTTGTATTTATGTACTTGTGTTTGTGACAAAAAAAAAAAACTCTCATTGGATGAATTCACATACTGATTTGCGGATGAGCAAAAATTTGTCCAAGACTTCACATTTTTTGATGCGGGTGTGTGAATGAATTTTGCACCATATTCACTGCGTCAAATGTGAGCGTACGAGTTTCTTAATTCGCGTTTTGTAGGATTTGTGCACCTGCAATGAAGAATTTAAGAAGGTGTAACTGTTGTGTTGTGTTTGTGGGAGAGAAAAATTTACTGATACACATGTGTAGCTATTCTCTACAACTACAAATTCCACTGTCACATGTGCGCAGTTGTTTTGCACCAAATATACTGTACCTTCATACTTTCCAGGTTTGTTTTCATAGGTAAATACAATTATCTGTCAAAATAACGAAAATCACTTTGAAATAGTATCGCACAATCCTGAAGTTAATGAACATTTTTATTTAAGGCGACATATGTTGCATAATACAGATGAATATGTTACGCCACTGATTTTGAACCCGTCTGTTATTGCTGTGGAAAGAAGTAGAATAATGTCAACTTATTGCAATCATACAGCAAGTTTTTGGACGTTACACCCATAATTTGCACAAAGCGCTATTAAGGAGTCAGAATAAAAAAATTTAAACTGGCAAGGCATGCAGCCGTGTCTATCTCACACAGTTTGGAAGCGGTTGAAATGACAATAAACATGATGACCAAACTACATTGGAATTCACAAATGTGAGCCCAGACTGATTTGTGTTCACAGTGGACATTTTTAGCTGAACGTACTAAAAACAGAACGCTAAACGTTACCTGAAAGTGAGTCTGAGATGGTTTGGAGTGTACACATATTGGCCAAAAAAAAAAAAAATCACACAAACCACACTCAGAAGGAAGTGGAAATCAGTCAGGAAGTGGAAATCAGTTTCCTTCACTCAGAAGTGAAGGAAATATATAAGATGGAGAAGAGACAAGAGTCCAATGAAGGAGACAAATCTAACATAGATTTATGTCTAACTCTACAGTGTAATTAGCGCATTAACGCATGCGATTAATTTTGTCCAATTTAACACTTAATTTAACAGAGCATCCATTTTCTGTCATCCTTTTGCTAGTGTTACATTATATGATCACGCTCTTATTCATGCAAATGCTTTAAACCATTCAAGCACAACAAGTCTGAGAATGTCGTGTCTGTGTAACACACGATTCACAGAAAGACGCGCCAGTATCAAGTTTTCTTTCGCGCGTGAATAAACAATAACACAGAATTATGCTAAAATGCCCATTTTGTCGAGTATCCTCATGAGAGCAGTCTTAAATTAAGTTAAATAACACCTTAAACGAACATAAAGAGAGAAAATGAGATGCGCGTCAGATCCGCATCATGTTCGGCAGCGGCAGCTCTTAAAGTCACAGCAGCCTAATTAACCAGTTTCTGTGATGTCTGTCATTAATTTTAATCGAACAAAGGTAAGAGAGAAAAGTGTAGCTTTAATAAGGATTAATCTTTATTTAATTTATCATTTATTCAGTGAAGACTGTAAAGTGTTTGACAACTTTGACAATTTCTGTATTTTTTCCTGGTAGACAGGTAAATATGACGTTTATTATAATGGGTTTATGTGAAGATTGTTTTAAGTTCACTTAAATTAAAAGTTTCTAAAAAGTTTTTTGAAAGCCTAATAAATGTTGAAATTGATAGACATTCAACATTACAGTATAATTAAAAGCTATCATTAATGTTTAAAAAATAAACATCAATAGCAGTATTAGTATCAGTGATACTGGCCTTCATTCATAAAAAAGATCTCATTAAACAGATATTTGAAACATACTGTCTTTAAGTTGTTTCTACGTTAATTTGGAGAGTAACTGTGAAATTATTACAATATAAAAATATTTAAAACAATGTTTTTAATCACGATTAATGACAGAAAAAAATGTGCCATTAATTAGATGCATCTACTTCAACATATGCTGATAATGGTATGTAAGTGTCTTAATTTATTCCCATAATATTTCTCTTGTGGCCGACATAGTGAAAAAAAAAAAGAAAACAGGTTGTTTGTGCTTGAAGTAAAGCTGGTCTTAATTGTCATCAATGACTTCATTGTTTGGAAATTGAACCAGGACCGTTTTGATTCTTAGTGAATTTCTCTACCCCCTGAGCCGCTATTTTCCAGGTAAAACTTATCAAGTAAAACCTTATTAGGTTAAAATTTTCCAGGTAAAACTTTATTAGTACTTATAAAGCATATATTAATGCCTTATTCTGTATTACCATATTTCTACATCTCTTAATCCTGCCCAATACACGAGAAAACATTCTTGAAAAAGAACATTCTATTTTCCTTTAACACAATAACAAAGTGCAACACAATAAAACTACATCACTGTGTTTGTTTTTTTTCTTTTTTTTCTTTTACCAGTTAAAGAACAATATAATATAACATTTCTTGTAATGTTCTCCTTTATCTCTCTTCCTCTCCCCTCTTTTTGTTTTCCCAAACAAGAACAATAGAGCAAAGCAAGACTCTAATCAGTCTCTGTATACTGATTTAAGCCTAAGTAACGTTTTGGTGTTTTCACAACTCTTCCACTGGAAGTTATAACTGGTGGTGCCTTCACAGGTGCAGCAGGAGCAACCACAGGAGTATTTAAATGTTCAGTTTCTGCACTAGGAGGGCCTAAATCCTTCCCTCCTTGAGGTTCACTGCACCCAGTAGCATGTTGTTGTAATGGCATCACTTGCAGATATTTACGGTTACTGAGTAGCACAGCTCCATTCTGTGTTTGCACCATGTAGGATCTTGGTTCAGATGTTTTATTCAGCACCACAGCTGGTGTTTTTGGTGTTGCACCACACTGTCCAGTTTAACAAGAACTTTCTCCCCAGGTTGGAGTTCTGGTAAAACATGAGCAGAGTGTCACTGATCGTAAAAGAACTTGTAGGATTCCTTTGCAGCCTTATCCTTCTACTCCACTGCTTTGTAATCAATGGGTTGAGGCTGGTTATTTTCCTTAAGCACTGACAGGTTGGTTCTGATTTGTCGACCTGTTATTATCTGGGCTGGGCTTCGCCCGGTAGCACATCAGTGCCATATGAGGGTCTGGTTGGCTGAAAATCCATTTTGCAGTTTGAACTGCTCTCTCTGCAGCTCCATTGGCTTGGGGGAAATGAGGACTTGAGGTTGCGTGGTGAAAATCGAACTGCTGAAATTCAGCAGAGGTGAACTGTGTGGCATTGTCAGATACAAGCTCCCTGGGAATTCTTTATCTTACAAACATGCAATTCAGTCTGCTGATAACTTGGAACCTGGATGGTGTCTGAAGGTGGGGTATTTCAATGTCACTCAAGTAATAGTCTACGACTATCAAGTAAGTTTCACCATTCAACTCGCATAAATCTGCTGCAATTGTGCACTAGGTTCTTTCCTTTTGTGTGGGTTTGTGAGCCCTACAAAAGGTACATTGAGACCTCTTCTGTTAATGTCATTACCTATTGCAGGCCACCAAATTGACATCTTTGCCCTCTGACGGCACTTGAAGAGACCTTCATGGCCTTCATAAATTTGGCTTAACACCTCCTTCCTAATCGACTCAGGAATGACAGTCCCTTCCTCGTACAGGAGCAGCCCATTGACAACAGACAAGGAAGCCTTAGCAGTATGATAGCCGCTCAGCTGGAAGGGTATATGCTTTGGCCAACCCTTGCTGAGAAAGCTTATCACTGCCTGGAGATCTGCATCTTCCTCTGTGGCCTCTTCTAATGACATCCAGCTTTGATTGTCACACCTCTTTAGATGTGACGACTGCTTCAACATATGCCTTCACCTCATCCTCCATCTCTGAGCATCAGTGCCCTCTCAGAGGATTCTGAGAAAGTGTGTCTGCCACCACCAAACATTTACCAGGGACATGCACTGCTTTCACATTGAAGCGCATTAGTAACTGCTGACATCATAATCGGGCACGTTCAATATCATAGGAGTTAATGAGTGGGACCAAACGTTTGTGGTCTGTTTGCAGGCAAAATTCATCCAAGCATTAAAGGTAGCGGGTGAACCGCTCGCATGCCCACACACCTGCCAGGCACTCCTTTTCGATTTGGGAGTATGTGCACTCTGCTTCAGTCAAGGTTCTGGAAGTACTGCATCACCATGATCTTGGAGCAAGGCAGCTCCTAACCCAAAACTAATAGCATCTGCACTGACTATAGTGGGTTTCGCAGGATTGTAATATGTGAGAGCGGAGGCTGTGGCTAACTTGCACTTTACTTTGCTCAGAGAATGCTTGTGGACTGTCCAAAGCCAAACTGCATCCTTCTTCAGCAAAGCTGTGACTGGCTGGAGCTTCCGTGGAAAGCTCTGGCACAAATTTGCCTAAATAATTAATCATTCTCAGAATTTGACTGAGCTCTGTCACATTGGTGGGACTAGGTTTGGTTGCATCAGGCTTGATTTCTTCCTGACTGATTGTGTGGCCAAAATACTGCAGCGCAGATTTGTTAAAGTGACATTTATCATGGTTCAGTTTCAGACCTAACTCTCTAATAGTTCTCAGAACAGCCTCAAGATTCTCGTCATGCTTGTTTTGGTCCTTGCCATAAACAAGTATCTCATCCATGACAGCTACCATGCCTTTGTGTCCAGTTAGAAGTCTACTCATTTCTCTTTGGAAATGTTGGAGGAATAAAGCGCTCACGTTTTACAGCCTGATTCAAATGCTTGAGGTCAACACAAATCCTGAAAGAACCATTCTTTTTTTTTTTTTTTTTTTACTAAGGTCACCATTGGGGCACACCATTCCATTGGTTCAGTGACTTCAGATATTATCCCTAAGGACTGCATGTGCTTAAGCTCCTGTTCTACCTTAGGCAACAGGGGAAAGGGAATTCTACGAGGGCTGGCCAGACTATAAGGAGTGGCATCTGACTTAAGTTTAACTTTCACTGGTTCACATTTGAGCAAGCCAATGTCTCAATAGACATCATCTTAGTCTGTGATTTCATCCACTCTCTGTACTAGGCCCATCAAACAGTGCTTCGACAGAGCAAATTATTAGTAAATGGCCCATCTACAACAAAAACCCTAAATTCAAAACTTTTACCTTTTACTTTCAGTATTTGTGAGGAATTTTCCCATTCAGCTCACTTTTCCCCTTAGGACTCCTCAAGTTTATACTGGTTTTGTCCAGTGGAGGGCACCCTCTCATATGTACAGTGAGACATGATGGTGATGTCGGCCCCAGTATGAATTTTGAACTTGTGTGATTTGCCCTGTATAGGCAGAGTAATGCACCACCTGTCCTCAAAAGCAGTTTTACATGCAGTGGCAAATGTCCCAGTTTATTGCATCTCCTGCATCGCTTATTACGTGCGGGGCAATTATTCTCTCTGTATGTGTGATTACAGTGCACGTTGTCAATGGCTCGTTTCCTCTTACCACCCTTTTCCTTATTTGGTGGTCCTGTAAAGTGCTTTGTGCCTCTCCGGTGTCTGTGCTGTACCGCGTTCACTTCAGCAGCCGCTCCCCCGCTCAGATTTTGGGTCTTAATGAGCTCAGATGGGAACGTCACGATCTGCAGTCCCTATGACGACTTTGTCCCTTAAGCCTGATTTATACTTCTGCGTTGGACCTACGCCGGAGCCTCTGTGGCGTAAGCTATGCGTCAGTTTTCATTTATACTTCTGCGTCGTTGTCCGCATTGACATGCATGCAGACCACTAGTAGGCAGTGTCCGTGGTCATGATTAGTATCAAGGCATAAGCCCAAGAAGAAGCCCCTTGTCGTGTATGTTGTCAGAGAAGCTTACAAATAGACAAATAGGTAACGACTTTTGTTGCAGTATGACTGCATGTGTCCCCTGAAACAGAACATTTTTTCATTCCTACGGAAGTTGAAAATGCTCACTCTTCACTGAGTGCTCCGTGCCAGTTTTTTGATCTGAGGGAGGGGTTCTAGCAGACCAATTACAGCGCTTGTGGTCCACATAGAATCATTTAATGCACAGCTAGCCATTGATTATCCCGCTTATACTATGGTCATTTTCAAGCATTAACAATTTAAATTAGTGTTGAGGGATATGCTCAATTGTCAGCCGGTGCGATCGGCGATACACAATATTATCGTACCTGCATCTGTTCATTGTCTCTTTTTTTTTAAGTGAGGTTAAACCAGTGATGATATCCCCTAGTTGCTGAGAAATATAATGTAGCAATTCAGTAAAGCTGTTTTATTAATAAAATTTGATACATTTCTGTGCTCCAGAATGTTTGTGTGTGTGCACAGCACAATCTCTGAGTGACATATGCATGTGTGTGCGCTTCAATGAAAACAGTGATTAAACTGACCTGACACCACCTTTGCGTTAAACGGTTTTATTGCACACTTTCCAGCCAATGAGAATCAAGTATTCAGACAGACCATGGTATAATTTGGTATAGAAACTCCCACCTACCTCTAAAGATGTCAAGTACTTCCCATCATGGTCCCTGAAGGAACGCTTCATGAAGGTTTGTGTCGCCATGCTGCTGAGATGTTGGTGTTCTGAGGATACATCTTTCTGTACCAGAGAGCAGATACATCTTTCTGAAACCTTCAGCTTCTCCATTCCACTCTGGTAAACCTCAAGCCCCTCCTTCACTGCAGACTCATTCTCAATCATTGACATGGCGATCACAGCATTCTCCAGACAAGGCACAGCCCCACTGGAGACGGTGTCCACGTACATTTTCGCAAGATGGCCCAAAACTTTAGGGAGGCAGAGGGGTCAAAAACAAGGAATTAAAAAATAAAAAAATAGAAGCATGCTGGCTGCTTACAGAGTAGCAAATGGCAGGTAATCTGGTTAACAGAGTGGCTTCATTTCTGAAGCTGTTTTATATTTTTCAAGCATCATGTCATGAAGATGTTATAAATAAAATGCACAAAAACAGGAAACACTGCCCACCATAAAACAAAACAATCCAAAACATTAAGAGACTTACTGATTTACCTCTGCCGGTGACTATGTGTCCATCTTTCAGATTTTTCACTTGGCTTTGGTCAAAGATAAACTGGCAGAAACGATCAGTGACCTCCAAGAATTTTTTTGAAATCTCAGCTGGGTCCAGTGTCTCCAGATAAGAGACATTTTCTGGATGGGTTGGGAATGGAAAGGTGAAACATTTCCGTGATGGGAAATATTTACGAATGCACTCCATGGAAGGTTGTATTTATTCACTTGACTCGAGTTACCTTCAAGAGAACAACACAAAGCTTTCCTTGAAAAGGAAAGTGTACAAAATTAAATCTTTAAATTGATGTTAATGATAAATGACCTTAGATATCACTGTAGATAAACACAGGAAGCTAAAAATCAGTTATTGGAACTGGCTAGGTTTTGTTTGCTCACAGAAAGATTAAGCACATATCCATAATCTAGCTGCAGTCTGATAAAGCAGTTAATTAAATAAACGTTCAGGCTATAAATATGACCTATTTTTAGTTTCAGAGCAAACTCTAGATATTCATCCTCTGTTGCATCTTGGCCATTGATGTTTAGCTGCAGAGTGAAGTCCCTCACAGCCCAGATGAAATTGGGGAAGAACTTCACAAACTCTGAATCATCTACAACTTCATCAGGTGATTTGATCTTGATGTACTCTGTTAACTCAGTGACATATCTGTTTAGTGTGAGTTAAAGAACAGTTGTAGATTCACTATGAGCCAGGGACCATATATAAAATCATCTCGAAAGAGAACAGAGTTGTTATTTAACAAATGTAGATAATGGCCAGTATATATATATGAAGGCCATAATGACAGTGAGTCTTTGTAATTTAAATGCATGAAAAACTTATTGAAATATAATCTGCAAGTAAACAAATATAGAGGAATTGTGACTACTTAGATTGTTATTACTAAGAATGAACACTAGAGGGAGATAGAGAAGGAGAGAAGGGTAGACAAGGGTGCATACACATGGAATAGAGTTGGTCTGGATTAAAAGAGTGATAATCCAAGTAATTCTTGTGCCATCGTGTTTTTTATTGTTTTGTAAAGTTAAGTGACAACACAACAAATTGGCGACGAGGTGGTCTGCATCTATATTGCACGACGATGGCTACACTGAATGCCCCATTCCCAGACTTATTTCTGCCTTGCCAGGCTGAGCCCAGCATTCCATTCACAACGTGGATCAGGATGTTCCACAACTATCTCCTCGTCATAGGAGCTACAGGTGATGTGTGGCCAAAGGAAAGGAAAAGAGTGTGACTTTCCTAATACAGAGGACATGATCCGAGATGGAACTCATTGAGCATGTGTCGGATCCCCGGATTCGTGAGAGACTGCTCCTAAGACCTAACCTCACACTAGCAGTAGCTATTGCAACTGCAACCCAAGTTGAGTCTGCATCAGAACAAGCGAAGGCCATAGGGGAGCGGAGCATTCCTGTGCAAGCTGTTTAGATTCAACAAAAAGTCCATCAGCGCAAACAGCAAAGAACCACGTCCACCGCAAAGACTTTTCCAAAACCCCATGCACCTGCTGCGCATGCACGCTCATGTTTTCGTTGTGGTTCAAGTGGACACTTGGCTAATGCAAGGGAATGCCCAGCGACAAGAGCAATTTGTAAAAGCTGTAAAAAGAAAGGACACTTTGCACGTGTGTGTCGTTCGGCTCCTACACACACAGTTAGAGAATTACCTGAGTACACATTACTGTTAATCCAAGGATCTGGCATGCAGAATAAAATCCAGTGTGCTGTGGGCATCCAAACGCCAAAGTCCTTTGCAATTGTGGAACTGACCGTGGATACCGGTGCTTCAGTATCAGTTCTACCTCGATCTGTGTATGAGGAAAACTTCAAAAGTACACATCTGCAGCCACTGACCGCGTGACTAGTTACGTACTTGCGCTCGCCTATTGATGTGCTCGGCTGTGTGCCAGCTATTGTTGTTAAAGACAATGCCAAGTGCTCTGCCACCTTCTTTATTGTGGAGTCAGGAACCGCTCTAATGGGGATGGACTTGATATCTGCTCTCCACCTCTGCATTGAAGGGAATACAATTACATCTACACGAGCCTCCGACTTACCTGCTTCTCTTCCCCCAACACCGGTGATGCAGATTTCCTCTTCTGCACCTGCGACAGGCTGTGTGAAAGGGTTCATGCATAAAGTGAAAGTTTTACCCTCTGCTGAACCTGTGCGACAAAAACTACGACGTCTTCCTTTCTCAGTACGTGCTGCTGTGTCTGATGAACTGAACTGCCTTCTCAGTGCAGGTGTAATAGAGAAGGTGGATGCTTCACCGTGGATATCATCGATTGTTGTAATACAAAAGAAGACAGGAGGAATTAGAATGTGTGTTGATTTGCGGGAGCCTAATAAGGCCATAATAGTGGATACTTACCCTCTGCCACACATGGACGAGACTTTAACTGCCTTGTCAGGTGCAACAATTTTTTCTACCATTGATCTGGAAAATGCTTACCATCAGGTTCCTGATGAGCCAGAGCTTGTTGCTCTACTGTCTACTGTAAATCTGCTCGGACTGTTACCGCCCCCCTCCAACCGGTAACTTTTCCAGATGCACCATGGAGTAAACTGGGCATGGACATTGTTGGCCCGTTCGACACTGCTGTTTGGGACTGTAAGTATGTGATCACCTTAATTGATTACTATTCCAAATGGCCAGAAGTTGCTTTTACATCCTCCGTGACCACGGGGGTTGTGATTGACTTTCTCAATGGCGTCTTTAGTCGCCATGGTTACCCGGTAGAGTTGGTTACGGACAATGGGCCACAATTCACGTTGTATCAAGACCTTTCTGCGAGAAAGAGGCATTGCGGCAGTCCGCACGGCTGTGTATCATTCAGCAGCGAATGGTGGCATAAAAAAAACGCTTTAACAGAGTTCTCAAGGACTGTGTACAGTTGGCTATAGTACAATCTAAGCCATGGAAGCGTACTGTTCTCCACATTTACCGCTCTACTCCTCATGCCACCACGGGAGTTTCACCCTTTGAACTGCTCCATGGGCGGAGGATGAGAACAAAACTGAATGTTACGTTTCATTCCCCTGCCAACACTCTTCAGCCAGCGGCTGTTCGTACACAAGTTGTTATTAAGCAGTCTCAGATGAAGTGCTACATTGATGCAAAACGTGGCACACAATTGGTTGTCCTAAAAAAGGGGGACAGGGTACGTGTGCGCAAGCCCTTTCATGTGCCGAAGGGACACTGCAAATTTTCTGACCCCATTGAAATTGAGGAACAAGTGGGTCCGAATACCTTCTTACTGGAGGACAGAAGGAAATGGCATTCTTTGCAATTGGCACAAGCTGTTCAGATGGCTGACCCTGCACCTGAGCTTGCGGAGTAAACCTCCAGCTGTAATAAAACTGAGAACTTTCAGCGGGCAGAGGGACGTCCGTCAAGAATGCGCAAACCTCCATCATGGCTCAAAGATTTCAAGACGTAAACGTGTAGTTATAAATTGCCTATACGTTCTGTTGCCTGTTATAATTAAGATAAGCTTGTTTTTGTGCTCAAGCAATATTCTGTTCAGGAAGTTATAAAAGAAGAAGAAGTAGAAGAAAAAAAAAAGTAATGTTCAAATAATTGTACTTCCTTGGATACATTGTTTAATTGTTGGATGGAAATTTGTTATTGTTATTTCATTGTAATTAGTGGTAAGTTTAAGAGGAAAATATTTTACATATTGGGGGGATGTTGTGTCTACTTAGACTGTTATTACTAAGAATGAACACTGGAGGGAGAGAGAAGGAGAGAAGGGTAGACAAGGGTGCATACACATGGAAGAGAGTTGGTCTGGATTAAGAGTGATAATCCAAGTAATTCTTGTGCCATCGTGTTTTTTATTGATCTCAAGCATCTATAACACAAATATAGCCTATTTGGCCTGAACAGGACAAATTGTTCCAGCAATGGTTATCTGTAGGGTGGAAAAATGAAATAAGTTATTATGATCATTTTAGGCACTTTGTGAAATACAAATTAGCCATTACATGTTATTGTATGATATGAAATTATAGTATTGTATATTATAATGTGAAGTATTCAAAAACCAGACTGCATTCTTACAGGTCCAGTTGATCTCCGCACAGTTCTCAGTACCCAGATTGTTAGGTTCTCCAGAGCACCAGCTGGTATAGTCATACACAGTTTCATCACTCCACAACCACTGTCCTTCCTGAAGAGCAAAGACATGATTATAAGAGTGCACTACTGTACTCAGACTTCAGGACGGAGCTAATTAATTTCAGCTTTAATCCATCTTCATTAGAACATTTGCATTTACTGTTTAGAGCAGAAATTCTACGAGTCTACTAATTCTCTACTAAGTATAAAATGAAAAGTCTGTCATCATTTACTTGGTATTTATTGGTTTATTAAGACAGGTGAGACCTATATAGTCATGATAAATTATAATGTAAATATGAAAAGATGATAACCTGTGGTCTATTTGTACAATACAAGGAAACTGGGAAAAGGTGTTCACAGGAAGACCAACAAATCCATATTTACGCTAGATGTTATCTATGATAATTGCTTATTACGGAGATAATATTAATATTGTTAATGTAAATATTTAAATATTTGCAAAAAGTGTGAGCACGCAATGTTTCTTGCCTTCTATGATGAATTGCTCGGTCCAGAATTTTTTTGCCATCACCGTCAGAAGATTAAGTGAAGATTTAATGATATAAAAAGGAAACATATTTAAATTATTTTTTTATAACTTAAGTATTAAAATGCAATGTATATGACTCTGACAGTAATGTAGCATCACTATCATCAGGCTTTGGAGGGTTACTTTAAAAATGGATTCTGTTACAGTAACAAATTACTTCATAAAAAAAGTATTCAGTAATGTAATCCAAGTACCACAATATAAAAGTAGTGTAACCTGGTTACTTTTGGATTACTTTAAGGTCACATATATGAAGAAAGAGAAATTTAGAGACAACTTTACTGTAAATAAATTAATTTTTTTAATTCAATTTTAATTATTATTCGTCAAACCGCTCAAAGCGCCACAAGCTGGTGACCCCTGCTGGTCAGAACAGTAAGTGCAGCGAAAACTTAACTGAACGAGACATCTTTAATAAACCATTCACAAATGTTTTATTGAAGTTGTAATCAATTAGAAGCGATCAACGAATCATCTAATATCCTTAAACATGAGGTTTCTGTTAAGACTGTAAACTGTAGGACTCGTTTATGAAAACTGGGCTAAATCAGGTTTTCTTAATGAGGTATAATGGGTTATAGGTTATTAACATCCCAATTCCTATCTCTTAGCTACCCCTCCTCACTCTATAGTGCAGATTACATGAAGTACGGCCACCATCCAATGCACTGTTGGTCCCAGAAAAGACAAGAAACACTTCCCTTTGTTTCTTTTCCTTTTGACCTCGAGGCATTTGGTGTTTCTCTGTTAGCCTAGAGATGTATTGAGCTCACAGCAGTAATTACTTGAAC
The DNA here is from genome assembly GCA_037101425.1 of Elopichthys bambusa. Classification (NCBI taxonomy): domain Eukaryota; kingdom Metazoa; phylum Chordata; class Actinopteri; order Cypriniformes; family Xenocyprididae; genus Elopichthys; species Elopichthys bambusa. Next base: position 25,237,142 of record CM074454.1, read on the forward strand.
AAGTGAAACCTGCTTGGCCATATTTCCTAGCAAAAACTAAATAGGTAAAACCCTCTTTTCTTCCTTTCCCTTTTCTGATTTCATTTAATTGTTTTATTTCAGCCCGCTGCTTAGCAGACCACAGCACCCATGCCAACGTATAAAAACATTAAATTTCACCCGAAGTCTTTGACTGGGGTGACCCAACAAGATAAACTCTGTGTTCTGGAGCACATCCAGCCAGAATCGCGACGCTCTCAGACTACTAGCAGCTGAAACCAGCCGGCATAAAGGCTAAATTAAATTTCTCAGACCCAGAAGTCCAAACACGGATTGAGTGCTGCCCTCGACACCAAGCAGGGCAATGTTACTGCCACAGACTCAAACTAACCTGAATGAATGGAGGACATCAACAGGTCCCTTGCCTCCTACACCAGTTAGTCACCTTTTTGGGCAGCACAGCTTGCCCCCACACAATGCCATTTATGTGACCTGACACAGAAGGCCTGTAACACACAAGGCCCCTCAGAAGGGGTTCTTAAGACCCCAGTGACTTTGAACTGCAAACACAATGCCTAGTCAGCATAGGTTATGAGGCTATTAAAGTAGATGAAAACGTGTGTTCGCAAAAAAGCTGGAGTCTGCGTTAGTAAAAATATGAATCTCACTGATTGAAAGAAAACCTTGAATGAACGTGTAAGCCTCAAATGCACATGACAGTCTATGACTACGCACGGATATGTTGAAAAAGGCAGATCTTTGATATACACTGTTTGACTTAGCACAGTAGCATATTGGTTTCCATGACAACGACTTGTCAAAGGAAACGCTAACCCCAGATAGCACATACATCACCATGACACCAGATGGAGCCGGTTATGCTAGCACGGCCTCGTGCCATTCGCTTAAAACACTGCCCACTTAAAAGTGGGCCTTTGATCATTCCGACACGACATTTGATACAACGTTCAGCTCGCATGCAGATCACTAGTGGCTGGCTTGTTAGATGCAGATAAAACAAGAGCTTGAACTGACATCTCTGCTGTAACTGGAAGAGCCTTAACACATCTTAACATGTGTCAAATGTTATCAGCAAAGTTAATCTGTTTTTGTTGAGGAAATACCAATTGCAATATTGCTTAACCTGTTTCTGATGAGTAAATCTCAATACAGTGTTATATAAATGTAGGTTTGGGTGATGCTCCCCTTTCGACAGCGAAAAAAGAAAAGGGAAAAATTATAGCTAGATTGATGTCATTCGTCTAAACTTTGCCTGCCTCTACAAGCATAGCTACCTGTTGACTCGCTGGAAGGAACATCAGTATTCATGCACAAGATAACTATGTATGCTTAAACAAGCTTTGACTTACAGCAAAACTGTGTAATTACTCTTTAAACAAGTACAAGAAGTTGTTTAAAGTAGAGAGAAGAGTTTAGATGAGTAAAATTTGCAAATGCCTAAACATATTTGCATTTTACTGAATGTAATATCAAGTTTTTGAAAATCTGAAAGTATAAGTGCCACATTTTAACTCTATATGTAACTCGTTTGAAATGAGCAGACAGTCTTTATGAACTGTTTAAGTTGCTCTGATGTGCATTGGTTCCCATGACAACGACTTGTCACAGGAAGTACTAACTCATCACCTTGTAACGCCATATTGTAAACAAACCAAGCTAGGTGGCTAAGCTAACCTCACCTAGCGGCCCTTCCGCTCAGGCTAAGCTAACCAATAACTTCTACAGTTAACGGTTAGCATCATTTACTTGAAGCCTTTACCTACAGCTTGTATGTATGCAGTGAAGTGATCTAAACCAATTTCCTTTAACCACATTCCGGGTTTTCTGACTTTTCTCTTTCCTTACCTTTAATTCTTCTCAGCTAATTTCACCTGCACTCAGGTGCAATTTCTCCCTGAACGCTGTTCAGCGAAATCTGCAGTTACGAGGATAGTTAAATCTAAATTTTATTACATGTAAATTGTTTAGCTAAAGAAGAATTCTAGGATTTATCACTAGTGCTATTGACTATTCCCAATACCAGGTCATTCTGCTGTTTTAATCACTTTAAATATTTTTATTGATTTTAATCATACTAGTAAAAACTAATAGCTGACTGCTATTATCACTTCTTTCATCTATTTGATTTATTTACATTTTCCTTTTTGTTCTCGTGTGGTTTAGTTTCCCAATAGAACCACAAGTAACGAGACATACTTTCCCTCTTACTTTTGTTTACAACAGTTGCTTCAATTTTATAAGTCGGTTACAAAAATAATTTAAACGATTGCTATGGCACAATTTTGAGCACCACTAATAAACCCAATCTAAGAGGGAAGCGTTCCTCTTCCTTTCTCTCTTTTCATTTGTTCAGAGATCAAGCCTGTTGTGAGCCATTAGCAAGTTCTGAGAAATAATTTGACCATAAGATCCATCTTGTCATTTATTTAACCTAACATTTATTTAACCTGTGCCTTCAGCTTTAAATTCTGTTTGATCTTGCATTAGTCTCTTGCCCTTACTCTCACCACAAGTGTGCCAAAAATGTTGCAGAATGCTCAGCCTAACTGCCCAGAGGGCAGACCAAAGGACTGGCTAGGTGTCGTGAGGAACACCCTCCTAACCAGGGTTGCTGATCACTTGCAGCACCAGAGCCAAAAGCAACTGGACAACGATGGAAAAGAACTAAAGGCAGATGACCCAGACCAGGGGTATGATCACAAAGATCTGACCGAGGTCATCTTCTTCCTGGCCCACAACCTCACAGGTTTGAAACAGGAGGTAAACAACCTCAAACTCCCGATCACAGAGTCCCACGAGGAGCTGACACATGCTAAAAGCCACATAGATCAGCTAGAGAGGGAGGCTCAGGACAGACAGAAAATTCACTTCAAAAGGCTCTGAAGAGCTTCTTAGCAATGAGAGCAGCACAAGAGATGAACTGAACAAGACACTCTTACCTGCAGCAGAATGAACCACAGCAGGAGAAACGCCTCCCTTCCTCACATGAAATCAGCAGAAGAACCTCCCCCAGCCAATCAGAGGTACAAAAGGGGGGAGCCAAAGCCTTCTACTTGATACCTTATCTGCTCATTTCCTGAAATCCTCTGCAGCCACAGAAGGAGAAGGATTAATTCAGATGAACCCTGAAATGGCACATGAAGTGACATTCAAAGACCTCCAGCAACAACCTCCACGTCCTTTACACAGCAGCCATCCAGAGGCTGCACAAGGACGACTGGACATGCCTGCATTGGACCTGTAGGAGCTTCTAACGCTAGTAAGAGGGCTCCTTGAACAGTACTTACCTGAGGAGTACTCAGAAGCACAAGCTTCTGACCACTCACACAGCACCACTCAGACCTGCTCAAGTCGGCGCCGCCACAAGAGCAGAGAGACACTGCAAACTTCAGACGCCTTCTGACTGAGAACAGAGGTATTTTATTTTAGAGGTATCTATTTTATTGCGGTCAGAAATGTGCAGAGAAGACTCCGACTGAAGGACAAATGAACCCTTTTAATCCTATATATTCTATATATAACCACATGAGAAATATATAAACGTGTATCCAATTTTCCCTGCTCATGATTTTCTTTTTATAAAGTTTATTCTATGTATTAATTCTCTCTTTTGAACTGTTTTTGTATTAATGTTTCAGAGTTGCAAAGTTATAATTACCTAAAATCACATGTTTGGTATCTACGGACTCCAACTTTCGTTTCCTATTTGTTAATTTATGTTACATGTTACTAACTCTGTGACACATTAGTATTATAAGAATCTAGAAGGTTCTTCTCTCAAACATCCAATCCAATGTCTTATGCTAATATCTTGCTACAGGACAAAGACTCGTAAAAGTTTCCCTCTGAGGGGTAAACTCCTTATTGGCTCAGACACCTCAAGTGGGTGCGACATGTTCACCCTTTAAAATCATTGATCACAAGATCACTCCCTCTTCTTTTTCCTTCTTCTTGGGCGACTAAAAAGACACCTTGTTGCTCCAGGCCGCTGCAGGCCTCAGCCTACAACCCAGCCATGTGCTCATCTATGACAGAGAGAAAGAACTCTGTTTCCCACTAAGAGTCAAATTAACAGCTTAAGTTGTTTCATAGTACTTCATCCAACGCAGAAGATACTGGCAACAACTTCGGACCGAATCATCGATTTCTCCTCAGTCTGCAGATCCGATGCTCCTCAGCCTAAAGGCACCCTACAAGTATCGTACATTTGAACACTAAACAGCGATTTAGTATTAATGTGTAAACCACCTGTCAGCAAAGGTGTTTTATTACTGAGAAATCTGATCATTCTTTTCCAGACTCTTTCACTCTCTCCGTAGCTCTATTTCCGGTCCCACTTCCAGTTCAACTCTATCATTGCTCATTTTTACCTACATATGTGTGTGACCTGCGTGTATGTTATGTGTTTGTTAGTTTAGTTATGTGTTTGTGAGTTAGTTAATAAAGATTGTGCACAATAGATGTTTGGTTCTGACTCCGTCTGCTAATAAGTTGCCTCTTAAATGATTTAGATCTTGACTACATGCTCTGAGTAGTACAGTACAAATAGAATGTTGTTTTTCCATAACCTGGAAATTAACATTTCTTAGACTTAATAAACAATTAACACTAAGTGTCCACTGGACGAACAGGTTAATTGATTGTAATATACATTTGAATGTAGCTACATCAAGTTAATCTGATTAACTGATTCACATATTCATAATTAATCATCAAAATGAGTTATGAATAATTATTAATATTTCCCCTTTGAGTTAATTCGCTACAAGTATAGACCAGCACTGCCACTAACATAAGCATCTAAATGTTTTAAAGCCATAATCAAAGCTAACGTCTCCTTTATAATCACTGAATAATTCAACAGATTTTTTTTTAAAAGAAACTAACCGGTCTCTCAATGCCAAGGTCATCCTGCTGCATCCCCCAGCACCTACCTTTCTAGCATCCACATAGCATCTGAACGATCTATCTGAGCACGGCGACGCTAAAACAGGAGCCGTACATAGGAGCGTTTTGACGTGCTGAAAGGCACTTTGACAAGCAGGAAACCAGACAAACTTAACTTTATCCCTTAACAAATCCTCTCACTGATTTGTTAAGGGATGGCCCGACGGTCCGGTTACTAAAAGGTCAGCATTACCTAATCCCAAGGCCTAAAAATGCCTGCCACCATGGCATGTGTTTGCTGCAGAGAAGCCTCACCCGGGAAGGTGATGTAGGTTTGGATGCTGGCCCGCATTTGCACGTGTCGTCCTGCGTAAGGCACCCTCCTCTGTTCTAACCAGGCCTTCAGGCTGCAACTCCTGCGAACTGGTTGTATCCCTAGCTGGAACCTGCAATCCTGGCAAACTAACAGGAGTTGACCCCGTAACACTCACCCTCTCCTGTGGATCAAGTTCCACCCCCGATGCCGGCCCACCAAGTTCTGGATCAACATCGGCTGGATTCCGCTCTTGCACCAAACCTAGTAAATCTACCTCAACCTCTTCCTCAACCAATGATGATGTGTCCACAACTGGGTCATGTGAAGGGCTGCCATAATTAACAACAACTGTCTCTTTACAGACTCAACGCTTTAACAGTGAACGATGCACATTCCTTACCTTGGTCAGGTCATCTACAGGCGCAATGGTGTAAACTACACCACCCTCCTTGGGTGCCCTTGTCACTTGATAAACCACTGGTGATAAGGAGTAGTACGAGACTTCACCACACCGTAGAGCTCACATAACTGGTGTATCAACAAGGACTCAAAATTTCTACCCTGGTCTGAATGGAGATGGCCCGGAACACCAAACCTGTAAAACCATTCAGTCACCAGGGCTTGTGACACCGTCTCGGCTCGCTGATCCCTTGTCAGAACAGCCAGGGTATACTTATTGAAAACATCAGTCATCACCAAGATGTTTTCAATGCCAGAACTTGTGAGCTCTAACACTGTGAAGTCCACTGCCAGGATGTCATTTGGCCTAGAGGACATTAACCGCCCCATGAATGCCTGAGCAAGTGGCTGGGTGTCCTTGGCTGCCTGGCACCGATCACACTCTTGACACCAACTTGCCACATCTGAGGACAATCCCGGCCAATAACACCTCTGTCGCACTAACTCGATGGTACGCTCTCTGCCCTGGTGTCCATGTTGTTGATGCAATTGCCTTAACACCTCTGACCTCAAGGCAGCAGGCAAGACCAATTGCAACACCTCCTCCTTACCATTAGGGCAGTGAACCCGGCGATAAAGCATACCATCTAGCTCCCTCAACCGATCCCACTGACGAAGCAACGTTAAGGCTGCCTTGGTCATTTGGCGCCATTCATCAGGGCCTGGGCGAGTACTTTGTTTCCAAAATCTCAACACTTTCCAGATGACCGGGTCAGCTGCCTGCAATGAACCCAACTCACCAGCTGAATAACCAGGAAGAGTTGACACCACACATTGGGTCACTATTCCAGCAGCATCCACTCCAGTTAATGGCCGCAAAGACTCAGGAATTGCAGTACCTGGGGCCAACCCACGCCGCAGGGTCCAGGGGGTCCCTCCGTGAAAGTGCATCTGCATTTTTATTACTCTTACCTGAACGATACTTGATCTCAAAATCGAATGCAGCCAGCTGAGAAGCCCAACGCTTCTCAGTCACACCAAGCTTTGCCGAAGTCAGGTGGCTAAGGGGGTTATTATCTGTAAATACCACACACTTATTACCCAGCAGGTATTCACGGAATTTCTCCGTCATGACCCACTTGAGCGCAACGAACTCCAGCTTCATAGAGCTATAATTGGACATGTTGCGCTCAGTGGGCTTTAAACTGCGACTGGCATATACAACTGGTCTTACCTTACCTTCATTTTCCTGGGAAAGGACTGCCCCTAGACCTTGATGGCTGACGTCCATCTCCAGGATGAAAGGTTTGGAGAAATCTGCATACGCAAGTACTGGGGTGGTGGTAAGTTTTCGTTTTAACCTCTCAAAGCTCACCTGACATATTTCACTCCAAGCACTATTAAAGCTCCTACCTGTCTGTTTACCCTTTGCACCAGCGAATTCTCCTACCAGCTTATGCAGAGGGGCAGCCAACTTGGCAAACCCCTCTACAAACCGCCGGTAGTAGCTGGAAAAACCCAGGAAGGATTGCAGCTCTGTGACACTAGAGGGGCGAGGCCACTGGGCCACAGCCTCAATCTTACTAGGGTCAGTTGCCACTCCCCTGGAAGAGATAACGTGACCCAGATATTTCACCTCTTGTTGGAGAAAGGCACACTTCTCCAGCCTAGCCTTTAACCCTTCCTGTTCCAGACGACCTAAAACAACCTCCAACCTCTCCAAATGTTGAGCAATAGAGGTAGAGAACACCACAATATTGTCTAGATATAAAAGTAAAGACTGGTACTGCTGATCACTGAATAACCTCTCCATAAGTCGCTGAAAGGTAGAGGGGGCATTGCACAACCCAAAAGGCCATTCAAACAAGCCAAATGGGGTGCAAAAAGTGGTCTTCGTCTTATCCCCCTCTGTGACAGGGACCTGGTTATAACCACTAGCTAAATCCATAGTGGAAAACCAACAGGCCCCTGTCAACGCATCCAGCGACTCCTCAATCCGAGGCAAGGGAAACACATCCCTTCTAGTCTTGGCATTTAACAGGCGGTAGTCAACGCACAAGCGTAGACCACCATCCCTTTTTTTTACCAACACAATTGGGGAGGCATACGGGCTGCAACTTTCACTAATTACCTGAGACTCCAGCAGCTGATTAATGTGGGCCCTGACAACCTCATATTCAGAGGGGGGTATACGGCTATGTCGCTGCCGCACAGGAACGTCATCTGACAATGGGATATCGTGAGAGATGAGACTTGTACATCCCAGATCGCCATCATGTTCAGAGAACACCATCTGGTACTTCCTAAGCAAAGCCCTCACCCTGTCCTGTTTTAATTCTGGCAATGCAGTCAGGTCTATCTCTGCAATCTGCTTTAACAGTGGAACTAGCTGCTAGGGTCGCTTGAGAAAAGACATTTACTGTAGTGGGTCTAACTTCAGTAACACCTGCTGGCAAACTAACCACATGGACTCTAACCAATACTCTGCGTGGAAAAAGCAGGACATTAGACGTGTGTATGTTGACCACCGGCACATAAACTGAGCCTTTAATCACTCGCACCAAGGCGGGGGAGGCTAACAACCCTTCAGGTAACCCAGACTCCAAGGGCTCAAACAGTACGGTACTACCTGCCAACTGTTCTGCACAAGTTGCCGCAACCAACTTAATAGTACCACTTGTGACGCGACATGCGTGAGGACCGCGCAACCTTACCTTAGTCTCACACTCAACGGGAGGTTGCTCATTACCTTGATGGCAGTGTTGTAAGGCTTGGAAAATTGAAAGTGGCACACTAGAGACCAGAGCAAAGTCAAACAAAGAGGGGCCATGCTGCCCAAAGAGCTCCTGGTAGCATCGCCCGAGTACATTCATCCCCAACACACCAGGGACTCGAGATTGTAAGCCACCAGGAGGATCCTTGACCACCAATTTGACACCGCCTACATATAATGGGCCCACTACAGAAAGATAAGGTACAAGGACGAAAATGAGGGCCCTGCAAATGGGCAATACTCTGGGTGAGCTGATTTAATTGCTCCTGTTGTGACTTTAACATTTCTCTAAGCTTCCCCATTTCAGACTTCTTAGAAGAGCTACAACACCCCTGCACTTCATACTGAAACCCATGCGTCAAAGGGACAGAAAGGCTCCGACCCCTTGCTCCACCTGGCATTCCCTCCCGCTCCCAACGAATAGCTTCGCCACACACCTCCAAGAGTGTAGAATGGGGCTGGTGACGAACCAATTGTTTCAATTCACGGCGAAGGGAAGTGTCACAAACATATGCGACAAATTGATCTCAAAAAAATCTCTGCATTTGGCATAGCAGTAGGGGACTTCTGCCTTACTTTCTCTAGGAGGCCCATTTGGGCCAAGGAGAACTCCCAAGTTTCCCCCTCCTGTTGCCTCCTAGAGAAAAAGGCTTCCTGCAGGGCAACATAAGACTGCGAGCATCCATATAGCTCTTGCAAAATGGAAAAAATTCTCTCTGGATCTCCACGCTCAGAAACAGAGCGATGCCTAACCTCCTCACGTGCATTCCCTCCTAGGTGGAAGGTGGGCCTGATCTGCCGCTGACAAATGACGAGTTCTTATGCAAGCTTTTGCTTCCTCAATCCATTTATTAATGCCAATACCTAATCTACCATCTAGTATTGGACATTTTCTATCCCTTGGGATAAACACAAGGCGTTCAGTTAATGTGGCACTAGCACCCATGAATTGATCAGTGGGTGGCACTAAAAATTCCCGAGAGGAGCCAGCTATTGGACTGAAGGGGCCAGCATGGCTCTGATCCTGGCGCAATTTCTCATTATCTGCCCTTAACTGAGCAACAAGATCCCTCAATTCCCGCAATTCCTCTTCCATTATTTTATTTTTATTTTTTTTAACCAATAAAAACGTACCAACCAATCTCGATACGAGTCAGTAAGATAAGGAAACACGCTACTGGAATACTCCAAGTCCACTGAAATGACACTGCTGCTTTGTTTCAAACACTATAGAAAAAGAAAGAGAAAAACAAAAACAGACTAATCCATCCACAATCACAATTAAAACATTTACTCAAATAACAATAAGTATCCACGTCTCAGCACCACAAAGAGAAACGACCCTGCTGACTATGCCAAAATGTGGCGGTTTGGTATTTCGGAAAAACTCTAAATAAACTGACTACGCCACTCTGTCAACCAGGGAATGATATTTATGAATTGATCACCTTTAAATGGGCACACAAGAATGTGGTTTCAAATATGGAAGCCTGAGATGTGGATAACAAAATACAAAACTTTATTTCAACAATAGTCAAGCACAAATCTTAAAACATTCCTGCAGGCTGGACATATTTTATATGGAAATGGATGACAAAAAGAAAACAACAAAAAGAAACTGAGACTTACCTAGGGCAGGTAAACTAGTTTAATGAGCACACGGCTACAATATCGCAAAAGATCTTACCAGCAGGTGCACAGAAGGGCCAACCAGCAACCTGCCTGAAGCCTCGGTTCCTACAACAAGAAACAATGTTAACCAAAACCTCAAAACAAAATAATAATAATAATAGTATGAATGTTTTAACACTTAAATGAGAAAATACCACAGCACAAACAGATAGGACCTTAGAGACCAGAATATCAAGACATCTGCTTATAAGGGTTAAGAACAGTCTCAATAGGAGATGTTCACTCCAAGCTCATATAAGTACTAGTGTAATAAGAAATGAAAGAAATACAAATTAAACAGCAAAATGAAACAGAGCAATATATATATATAAAAAGGAAATGAACACAAATGAACACAAATGTTGAAACAACAAAATACACAGCACACTATCACGCCAATGGTGACCTTGAATAGTCGGAGTTAAATCATAGAAACAAACGTGAACAAAGCAGCAACATCAAAGAATGTTGCCCCACAGGCTGCACGACGTGCAATGGATCCTTAAATCAACTATTCCTCCTAAAAAGATGTAAACGTTAAATTATTTACCACCTAAAAATAGTATAAACCTTAATAGTGATAGTTACACATACCTCCATGGCGTCGCTATAGTCACAAGTCCATCCGCGCACACAATCGGACAGAATTACAGCAGGAGCATGTTGAGTGAGAGGGCAGCCGCCAACCAAACACTATGGTTTTATTTGGATTGTAGTTTCCGACGACCAATCATTCAGTTACCTCAGTCACGCATTCTAATGCTCACTAGGTAGCAAACGCATACCTGAGAGACGGAAAGAGCCAAAAACCAGAATGGGCGGGCCTCGGGCAGTGACGCACAGCGGTGATCAAACTCACAATAGTGCTTTAAAAGTCCCCTTTTATATAGACGTGAGAGTATATGATTGGACAACTCATGCACTTGTGGCCAATTTAAAGAACGCACACAGTTCATCCCACTACATCTGGAAACTGCTCTATCGCTTGAATTGCCTGATTGTGCCATTTGGAGGGTTAGTTTGAAGGACCGGGAGAGTTCTCACAACATTGGATGAGGACATTACTGCTGTGGCAGTGAAGGCGAGTTTAGACAGAGCTGAGCTGCTGCGCAAGCCGAGGCGACATCACTGTTGCGGCAGTGGAGAAATTAGCCAGAAGGATTGAGTTCCTGTAGGAGCCGAGGCGACATCACTGTTGCGGCAGTGGAGAAATTAGCCAGAAGGATTGAGCTCCTGTAGGAGCCGAGGCGACATCACTGTTGCGGCAGTGGAGAAATTAGCCAGAAGGATTGAGCTCCTGTAGGAGCCGAGGCGACATCACTGTTGCGGCAGTGGAGAAATTAGCCAGAAGGATTGAGCTCCTGTGGGAGCCGAGGCGACATCACTGTTGCGGCAGTGGAGAAAAATAGCAAAAGGAACTGAGCTCCTGCGGGAGCGAGGAGTTAATACTGCTGCTGCAGTAGAGGCAATGGAACTGGGCTCCTGTGGGAGCAGAAGGGTCATCATTGCTGTGGCAGTGAATGGGTTTAGCCAGAGAAATTGAGCTCCTGCGGGAGCGGAGTTGACATCACTGCTGCATCAGTGCGAGAACAGAGTGGGCTCCTGCAGGAGCGAAAGGGAAGCCATTGCTGGGCGATGAAATAGAATATTTTATTGGAATGATGGTATTAGTTGAGTTGGATATGATGGACTTGCAGGTTTGAGTGAGAGAATGAGCTGGAGCTGAATTGCTCGAGAAATTTTATGTTTGATGGGCTGTTAGGTCGCCTAGTTTTACTATGCATTACGTCATCTGCAAATCATTTACATGCATATTCCCATCCACGTGACACCATGTTTAAGGTACAAGATATTAGGAAAATGACTATAAATGCTGTCACATTTCATTGCTAAAAAATCATTCACTCTCCTTGTCTTGTTTCAGAAAAAAATAAATCGTATAAAATACTGTTCAGAATGTTTTCAGTGAAGAGTTAACTCTTTTCCACTGGCCAAATAGTATTTTTAATTGTTTTAAACAAATCAAATTTATGCAATTTTGCCTGTAAACATAGCCTATATTGTAGGATATTAATATATTTTTAAAATTAAAACCGATATGCGGCCTTGTTTTGTATTGTAAATTATTGTTTGACAAAACATTTTAAAAATTAAATGTACATTTCTTACCGTTTCCTTCAAATACAATTGCATTTTTCATAATATTGGGAAGACCATGAAATGGGTTATCTTTAGGCTACTGTCTGTCTGTGCACGACACCAGCAGCAGCACACCTGATGTACAGTATTGTGTACAGTATACTCGTCGGATGATCACCGAGCGATTCCTTCAGTGTCTGTCATTATGCCATAAGCATTTGCTTAGATGAAGTGCGCATCATTGATCATTATTCACGCGAAAATATTTTCTCAGAACATGAGTTCTGCTATTTAGAACACAATTTAAAGTGGAATTGTCATGCGCCAGCAATCCTCGCTGTAGTTGAAAAATTAAAGCACAGCATGCCACAGGAAAAGTGTTCAAAAGCAGCGCATCCACTACAAATATTTCTATTTAAATTAATATAAAATGTTATAACTTCAGGATAATTATTCCATGTAATTTCGGTGCTTAACTCCCCATTGGTGACATATTTAATCTAAATGTGGACACTGAAATGTTTAAAATCATTCTTACTTCATTATTTCACTCACTCCAGTAAAAGAGTGCGTATGCATGGTCTAGAGCTCCCGTAACACATATTTATGCTGTTTATTTTTTATAAATCCCGATATCTGCATGGAAAATTGAGTACACACATTTCAGTGTCTTTTTTTGTGAGTACGCAACATTTATACATCAGGCCCCTGATCTGAACAAAACATCAATCATTAATTTAACCCTTCTATCACTTCTTAGGTGGGGTTATTAAACTTTGTATCAATGCACTAGTTCATCTAGAATCTGGATGTATACTTGCGTTTGTGTCTTTAAATGGGGATTCCCTTTGTCGATGTCTTTGGCTTAGAGAAAGGTGTTTCCCAGGTTGTTTGATTTGTGTCTCAACATAGCGAATGAATCAATATTGACCTAACAGGTCAAACAAGTTTACAAAATGAAAATTGTTCACGATTAATTTTCTCACACCGAAATAGTAATGGAATATTTTATAAGACAGAATGGATGGGGATGATATTTGTCTAGGAAATAAACGTGCAAATGTCTTCTAGTGTTTGTCAGTGATGAAGCAGCTGACCTTAAACTCCTCCCTTGATGAATACATCATTTAATGTCATTCTAATAACCATATCCTCAAACCTTATTGAGACAATATTCTTTTTTTTATATATATATATATATATACATTTATTTGATTCAACTCCACAACACACATGATTTGCTTTATCAATGCTTTTATTGATTAGAGGATGTTTCAGAGAAGATATCATTTTTCTGTAAAGATAAGATCAGAAAGTGTAAAATCAATGTAACTGTGGAGCAGCTTGACTGCATATGATCTCAAGCATCTGTCACACAAATATAGCCTATTTGTCCTGAACAGGACCAATCGTTCCAGCAACGGTTAGCTGTAGGGTGGAAAAATGAAATAAGTTATTTTGATCATTTTAGGCACTTCGTGAAATCCAAATGAGCCATTACTTGTTTACTGTATGATATGAAATTATAGTATTGCAAAAACCAGACTGCATTCTTACAGGTCCAGTTGATCTCCGCACAGTTCTCAGTACCCAGATTGTTAGGTTCTCCAGAGCACCAGCTGGTATAGTCATACACAGTTCCATCACTCCACAACCACTGTCCTTCCTGAAGAGCAAAGACATGATTATAAGAGTGCACTACTGTACTCAGACTTCAGGACGGAGCTAATTAATTTAAAATACTTTGTATTTACTGTTTAGAGCAGAAATGTCAGTCTACAAACAAATAGGTCTCTTTAGTACACACAATTTAACTTACTTGCACAGCATCATAGCCACCAATCCAAGCACGTGTGGTAGAAGGCAACAGACCCAGCAAAAAATCATTTTCCAGCTTATTACGCACAGATGCGAGATTCGCTTCAAGACCTTGGCAGTTTCTCTAAAGAGACAGATTTTTTTTTTATTGTCAATACAAAATCTAATCTTTTTAGCATAAAGTATAAGTGACTTTTTAAACACCATTTTAGTCATCTTCAAACAAAGTCTGCTTTGATCAGTTTTCTGTATTTACTTTGCAGAAAAGAAAGGTTTACTTTAAAAATATTAAAATTCCCACTTCAGTGTCTTTAACTACTATGTACTAACATTTAAATTAATAATTTGATTCAGTGCATTTATTGTGTACATACACGTTTTTACTTTGTACTTATATATTTTTAAAAAAAAATACCTGCATGTAATTACATCTGTAATTAATTTCTGTAATTAATTCCTTTCCTTACACCTTAACCTTCTCTTAAACCTAAACATACCACCAAACCTGTCCCTAACCTTACCTGTATCCACCTCAATCGTAGCAAAAGTGATTTGCAATACATCAACACAATGAGTACATTGTACCTTATTGATTTATTCATATGTGGTTAAAGACACCGAATGTAAAGTGTGACCAAATCACCTTGTTGTAACTTCACACATTACCTCTGCTGTGATCCAGTTAACTGATTGAGAGAAGAACTTGTAGCAGCGGAGTCCAAAGCTTGACCATCCAGCGGGGCATCTTACGACTAAATCAACTGCATCCAGTACATAAATGTTAGGGCATTCATAATAAATAAATACATTTATTTTATGTTTGTGTGATTTTGTGCCTAAATTACGTGTACTTTGATACTGTAAATCCCTCATTAATCATGCAAATATTAGTAAATGGAATATTGCACGTTTCCAAAATTAAATGTTTTGGTTACCTTCTGCATTCCCCATGGAGAAGATGACGAAAAGAAGCATTAGACTTCTCAGCATTGCCATGATGAACCCGAAATGAACCTAAAAATGAATAAGCAGGAAAAGTTAGATGTCTGCACTGATATACTGCACACTGTGGATTCTCAATGTATTTTAAAGACGAAGAGCAAAGATCATTTAGAAATGTTATTCAGAAGGTTTTTGTTCCAAAAACTCACCTAGGTTTGGTTTCCGCCTGTAGAATCTGAGAGGAAGATTTTGTGAAGTTCCAGAAACAGCTCTGCTTTTATACTTTACTTAACGTCAAATGTGTGTGGGGGCTTATAGTCACGAGGATGACATGCGATTGTTTGATATGTAGAATTTATGTACACAGGATACGAAATCCTAATATTGGAGAATGGTATAAGATGAGCCTGTAAAATAAATGTTAGTTTAGCTAAGTCATTATTTTTAAGTATTTTAAATATTTATAGTTATGGTAAAGTAAATAGTCATAAGGGACATGTCAACAGTGACAGTTCATAAATTCCTAATTTGTATTTCTAATTAATTCTAATGTCTGATCTAGGAAGAAAGAACATCAATTTGATTTTTTTCCACTTTGCTACTTTTAAACCCATCAAACATAATGACAAAATTAAATAAAAAGTAGGCCTGAAAATATAGATTCTCAGTCAAACACAACAGAAGACAGCAGGAAGGGGCCACTTTAACATTTATATTACATTTATATTAACATTAGTCATATTTGGAGTTAAATGATGACATAATTTTCATTTTTGGGTGAACTAACCTTTAAACCTATTTTCAGGATTATTGGAAGTCATGTTTAATATGTTGTTTAAAAACAAACATAGGTAACACTTTACATTAAGGTTCCCTTTGTAAAGGGTTTATAAAGGTGTAATACATCATTTACAAATGCATTATAAATCATTAATAATGCAGTTATAACTGCATGAATAAAAAGGGCGACTTTAATGCAATACCTGCCAAATCGTGAGCCATATCATGGATATGACAAACTTCTGGTAAGCAACATAGTAAGAAAAGTGGCAGTCATGAGATATTAATAAGAAAACCACAAATACAACACCCTTCAGTCTAATTATGATAGTCAGTTTTTGCTGCATCATGAAATAAACACTTCATGAACGGCCATCACATTGCACGGCAGCTTCTTCATGCTATTCTGCATTGGTCATCGAGTAATTTAGAAAATTGTTTGGTGCGATACGATTTTAAATTTAGGGGGCCAAGCTAGTTGACACGGGGGCAGCGCCTCCCAGCTCTGGAACCATTTATTCTTAAATTACAGAACTATTACAGTTCAAATCCACAGCAAACACATGTTAACCACCTAAAAATAGTATAAACCTTAATAGTGATAGTTACACATACCTCCATGTCGTCGCTATAGTCACGAGTCCATCCGCGCACACAATCGGACAGAATTACAGCAGGAGCATGTTGAGTGACAGGGCAGCCGCCAAACAAACACTATGAATGATTGGTTGTCGGAAACTACAATCCAAATAAAACCAGTTACCTCAGACACGCATTCTAATGCTCACTAGTTAGCAAACGCATACCTGAGAGACGGAAAGAGCCAAAAACCAGAATGGGCGGGCCTCGGGCAGTGACGCACAGCGGTGATCAAACTCACAATAGTGTTTTAAAAGTCCCCTTTTATATAGCCATGAGAGTATATGATTGGACAACTCATGCACTTGTGGCCAATTTAAAGAACGCACACAGTTCATCCCACTACATCTGGAAATTGCTCTATCGCCTGAATTGCCTGATTGCGCCATTTGGAGGGTTAGTTTGAAGGACCGGGAGCGTTCTCACAACATTGGATGAGGACATTACTGCTGTGGCAGTGAAGGCGAGTTTAGACAGAGCTGAGCTGCTGCGCAAGCCGAGGCGACATCACTGTTGCGGCAGTGGAGAAATTAGCCAGAAGGATTGAGTTCCTGTAGGAGCCGAGGCGACATCACTGTTGCGGCAGTGGAGAAATTAGCCAGAAGGATTGAGCTCCTGTTGGAGCCGAGGCGACATCACTGTTGCGGCAGTGGAGAAATTAGCCAGAAGGATTGAGCTCCTGTGGGAGCCGAGGCGACATCACTGTTGCGGCAGTGGAGAAAAATAGCAAAAGGAACTGAGCTCCTGCGGGAGCGAGGAGTTAATACTGCTGCTGCAGTAGAGGCAATGGAACTGGACTCCTGTGGGAGCAGAAGGGTCATCATTGCTGTGGCAGTGAATGGGTTTAGCCAGAGAAATTGAGCTCCTGCGGGAGCGGAGTTGACATCACTGCTGCATCAGTGCGAGAACAGAGTGGGCTCCTGCAGGAGCGAAAGGGAAGCCATTGCTGGGCGATGAAATAGAATATTTTATTGGAATGATGGTATTAGTTGAGTTGGATATGATGGACTTGCAGGTTTGAGTGAGAGAATGAGCTGGAGCTGAATTGCTCGAGAAATTTTATGTTTGATGGGCTGTTAGGTCGCCTAGTTTTACTATGCATTACGTCATCTGCAAATCATTTACATGCATATTCCCATCCACGTGACACCATGTTTAAGGTACAAGATATTAGGAAAATGACTATAAATGCTGTCACATTTCATTGCTAAAAAATCATTCACTCTCCTTGTTGTCACAGTTCCCTGCGTTCCCGGACTCCATTTCCCATGATCCTCCTTGTTTCCACACCTGCACTCACTTCCTCGTCATCTCCCCATCAGCACTCATCACCTGCACCTGGACCTCATCATCTGCACACCCTTTATAATGGACTCACTCCTCTCACTCCTTGTCTGTTCTTATTGTTGTCTTACTGGTTGTTATTGTTGTCTTACTGGTTGTTATTGTTGTCTTGTTGTTGTATTATTGTTAAGACGTGCTTGAGGTTGTTTTCATTCTCCTTCATCGATTAAATACCTTATTCTGTGGAAATCCGTACATGCCTCATCTCTTCAGCAACCCAGCCGTAACAGAAGAACAGACCTTACCGTTGGATTCCCATTAAAGAAAATGGGTTTGTTCCTGGTTCCCGTGTCTCCAGTGTCCCGCAAACAGACCTCAGCGGAGGATCGTCTGTGTGGGCTACGGCAGGATGGTCGCCCGCTGGAGAGGTATGTGGAGGAATTTACGGAACTTGCATATTTGGTGAACTGGCCAGATGCCCCGTTAAACGCTTGTTTTCTGGCGGGTCTGGACGAGGACACGATTCGTTTTAGTGAACCTGCGTGTTTTTTTTCCCTAGTCGAGACAATTAATTTGATTCTGTTCTGTTCTGTTCTGATTTCGTTATTGAAGAGGTTCAAGAAAAATCGTGTATTCCTCGTCCAGTCCAAACAGAAATACAAGCGGCCTGGCCAGTTCGGCAACCGCCGGTTTCCTCTGCCTACCCCTCCAGTGGGTACTCCACTATTCCTCAGCCTGCCCCAAATCAACTGCCCAAAAGGAGATCTGGAGGGCCTCTGCCTCACCGGAACTCCCAAGAGGTTCTGCCAGCCAGTCTAAGCCTTCACCCAAGGAAGACCCCTGGCTAATAGACTTTTGGGCGGAACCATCAGTCCCATCCGACTTCCTCCACGAGCCCGCTCCGGACTTCCTCAACGAGCCCGCTCCTGCCCTCGACGAGCCCGCTCCGTCCCACGTACTCACTCCATGCCATGGTCCCTTCCAGTCCTCCCTAAATCTCCCCAAGAAAATTTTGGGGGGGGGGACCATGTACCTGTGGGTGGGGAATTCATGGGCGGGGTTCCAGATCCTCCTCGGCCTTCCAAGGCTCCAGACCCTCCTCGGCCTTCCAAGGCTCCTGACCCTCCTCGGCCTTCCAAGGCTCCAGACCCTCCTCGGCCTTCCAAGGCTCCAGACCCTCCTCGGCCTTCCAAGGCTCCAGACCCTCCTCGGCCTTCCAAGGCTCCAGACCCTCCTCTGCCTTCCAAGGCTCCAGACCCTCCTCTGCCTTCCAAGGCCCCTGACCCGCCATGGCCGCCCACGGCCCCGCCCTGGAGACCTCCGTTCCCGTCTACTACTCTCCCTGCACCTGTGTGAAGGTCTCCAGGGCGCCCACCCCCCCTCCCCGGTTGTTCCTTCTACGGCACGAGGCCGGGCCTACCGGGAGGGGGAGGTAATGTCACAGTTCCCTGCGTTCCCGGACTCCATTTCCCATGATCCTCCTTATTTCCACACCTGCACTCACTTCCTCGTCATCTCCCCATCAGCACTCATCACCTGCACCTGGACCTGGACCTCATCATCTGCACACCCTTTATAATGGACTCACTCCTCTCACTCCTTGTCTGTTCTGATTGTTGTCTTACTGGTTGTTATTGTTGTCTTGTTGTTGTATTATTGTTAAGACGTGCTTGAGGTTGTTTTCATTCTCCTTCATCGAATAAATACCTTATTCTGTGGAAATCCGTACATGCCTCATCTCTTCAGCAACCCAGCCGTAACACTTGTCTTGTTTCAGAAAAAAAAAAAAATCATATAAAATACTGTTCAGAATGTTTTCAATGAAGAGTTAACTCTTTTCCACTAGCTAAATAGTATTTTTAATTGTTTTAAACAAATCAAATTTATGCAATTTTGCCTATATTGTAGGATATTAATATATTTTTGAAAATTAAAACCGATATGCGGCCTTGTTTTGTATTGTAAATTATTGTTTGACAAAACATTTTAAAAATTAAATGTACATTTCTTACCATTTCCTTCAAATACAATGGCATTTTTCATAATATTGGGAAGACCATGAAATGGGTTATCTTTAGGCTACTGTCTGTCTGTGCACGACACCAGCAGCAGCACACCTGATGTACAGTATTGTGTACAGTATACTCGTCGGACGATCACCGAGCGATTCCTTCAGTGTCTGTCATTATGCCATAAGCATTTGCTTAGATGAAGTGCGCAACATTGATCATTATTCACGCGAAAATATTTTCTCAGAACATGAGTTCTGCTATTTAGAACACAATTTAAAGTGGAATTGTCATGCGCCAGCAATCCTCGCTGTAGGTAAAACATTAAAGCACAGCATGCCACAGGAAAAGTGTATTTCAAGGAAAATTATTCCATGTAATTTCGGTGCTTAACTCCCCATTGGTGACATATTTAATCTAAATGTGGACACTGAAATGTTTAAAATCATTCTGTTTACTTCATTATTTCACTCACTCCAGTAAAAGAGTGTGTATGCATGGTCTAGAGCTCCCGTAACACATATTTATGCTGTTTATTTTTTATAAATCCCGATATGTGCATGGAAAATTGAGTACACACATTTCAGTGTCTTTTTTTGTGAGTACGCAACATTTATACATCAGGCCCCTGATCTGAACAAAACATCAATCATTAATTTAACCCTTCTATCGCTTCTTAGAACGTGCAAATGTCTTCTAGTGTTTGTCAGTGACGAAGCAGCTGACCTTAAACTCCTCCCTTGATGAATACATCATTTAATGTCATTCTAATAACCATATCCTCAAACCTTATTGAGACAATATTCTTTTTTTTTATATATATATATATACATTTATTTGATTCAACTCCACAACACACATGATTTGCTTTATCAATGCTTTTATTGATTAGAGGAGTGTTTCAGAGAAGATATAGAGAAGAGATTAAAGCTTCACATGAAGTTTAATTTTAGAATATCATTTTTTTGTAAAGATAAGATCAGAAAGTGTAAAATCAATGTAACTGTGGAGCAGCTTGACTGCATATGATCTCAAGCATCTGTCACACAAATATAGCCTATTTGTCCTGAACAGGACAAATCGTTCCAGCAACGGTTAGCTGTAGGGTGGAAAAATGAAATAAGTTATTCTGATCATTTTAGGCACTTCGTGAAATCCAAATGAGCCATTACATGTTATTGTATGATATGAAATTATAGTATTGCAAAAACCAGACTGCATTCTTACAGGTCCAGTTGATCTCCGCACAGTTCTCAGTACCCAGATTGTTAGGTTCTCCAGAGCACCAGCTGGTATAGTCATACACAGTTCCATCACTCCACAACCACTGTCCTTCCTGAAGAGCAAAGACATGATTATAAGAGTGCACTACTGTACTCAGACTTCAGGACGGAGCTAATTAATTTAAAATACTTTGTATTTACTGTTTAGAGCAGAAATGTCAGTCTACAAACAAATAGGTCTCTTTAGTACACACAATTTAACTTACTTGCACAGCATCATAGCCACCAATCCAAGCACGTGTGGTAGAAGGCAACAGACCCAGCAAAAAATCATTTTCCAGCTTATTATGCACAGATGCGAGATTCGCTTCAAGACCTTGGCAGTTTCTCTAAAGAGACAGATTTTTTTTTTATTGTCAATACAAAATCTAATCTTTTTAGCATAAAGTATAAGTGACTTTTTAAACACCATTTTAGTCATCTTCAAACAAAGTCTGCTTTGATCAGTTTTCTGTATTTACTTTGCAGAAAAGAAAGGTTTACTTTAAAAATATTAAAATTCCCACTTCAGTGTCTTTAACTACTATGTACTTACATTTAAATTAATAATTTGATTCAGTGCATTTATTGTGTACATACACGTTTTTACTTTGTACTTATATATTTTTAAAAAAAAATACCTGCATGTAATTACATCTGTAATTAATTTCTGTAATTAATTCCTTTCCTTACACCTTAACCTTCTCTTAAACCTAAACATACCACCAAACCTGTCCCTAACCTTACCTGTATCCACCTCAATCGTAGCAAAAGTGATTTGCAATACATCAACACAATGAGTACATTGTACCTTATTGATTTATTCATATGTGGTTAAAGACACCGAATGTAAAGTGTGACCAAATCACCTTGTTGTAACTTCACACATTACCTCTGCTGTGATCCAGTTAACTGATTGAGAGAAGAACTTGTAGCAGCGGAGTCCAAAGCTTGACCATCCAGCGGGGCATTTTACGACTAAATCAACTGCATCCAGTACATAAATGTTAGGGCATTCATAATAAATAAATACATTTATTTTATGTTTGTGTGATTTTGTGCCTAAATTACGTGTACTTTGATACTGTAAATCCCTCATTAATCATGCAAATATTAGTAAATGGAATATTGCACGTTTCCAAAATTAAATGTTTTGGTTACCTTCTGCATTCCCCATGGAGAAGATGACGAAAAGAAGCATTAGACTTCTCAGCATTGCCATGATGAACCCGAAATGAACCTAAAAATGAATAAGCAGGAAAAGTTAGATGTCTGCACTGATATACTGCACACTGTGGATTCTCAATGTATTTTAAAGACGAAGAGCAAAGATCAGAAACATTAGAAATGTTATTCAGTAGGTTTTTGTTCCAAAAACTCACCTAGGTTTGGTTTCCGCCTGTAGAATCTGAGAGGAAGATTTTGTGAAGTTCCAGAAACAGCTCTGCTTTTATACTTTACTTAACGTCAAATGTGTGTGGGGGGCTTCTAGTCACGAGGATGACATGCGATTGTTTGATATGTAGAATTTATGTACACAGGATACGAAATCCTAATATTGGAGAATGGTATAAGATAAGCTTGTAAAATAAATGTTAGTTTAGCTAAGTCATTATTTTTAAGTATTTTAAATATTTATAGTTATGGTAAAGTAAATAGTCATAAGGGACATGTCAACAGTGACAGTTCATAAATTCCTAATGTGTATTTCTAATTAATTCTAATGTCTGATCTAGGAAGAAAGAACATCAATTTGATTTTTTTCCACTTTGCTACTTTTAAACCCATCAAACATAATGACAAAATTAAATAAAAAGTAGGCCTGAAAATATAGATTCTCAGTCAAACACAACAGAAGACAGCAGGAAGGGGCCACTTTAACATTTATATTACATTTATATTAACATTAGTCATATTTGGAGTTAAATGATGACATAATTTTCATTTTTGGGTGAACTAACCTTTAAACCTATTTTCAGGATTATTGGAAGTCATGTTTAATATGTTGTTTAAAAACAAACATAGGTAACACTTTACATTAAGGTTCCCTTTGTAAAGGGTTTATAAAGGTGTAATACATCATTTACAAATGCATTATAAATCATTAATAATGCAGTTATAACTGCATGAATAAAAAGGGCGACTTTAATGCAATACCTGCCAAATCGTGAGCCATATCATGGATATGACAAACTTCTGGTAAGCAACATAGTAAGAAAAGTGGCAGTCATGAGATATTAATAAGAAAACCACAAATACAACACCCTTCAGTCTAATTATGATAGTCAGTTTTTGCTGCATCATGAAATAAACACTTCATGAACGGCCATCACATTGCACGGCAGCCTCTTCATGCTATTCTGCATTGGTCATCGAGTAATTTAGAAAATTGTTTGGTGCGATACGATTTTAAATTTAGGGCTAGCTAGTTGACACGGGGGCAGCGCCTCCCAGCTCTGGAACCATTTATTCTTAAATTACAGAACTATTACAGTTCAAATCCACAGCAAACACATGTTAACCACCTAAAAATAGTATAAACCTTAATAGTGATAGTTACACATACCTCCATGTCGTCGCTATAGAGTCCATCCGCGCACACAATCGGACAGAATTACAGCAGGAGCATGTTGAGTGACAGGGCAGCCGCCAAACAAACACTATGAATGATTGGTTGTCGGAAACTACAATCCAAATAAAACCAGTTACCTCAGACACGCATTCTAATGCTCACTAGTTAGCAAACGCATACCTGAGAGACGGAAAGAGCCAAAAACCAGAATGGGCGGGCCTCGGGCAGTGACGCACAGCGGTGATCAAACTCACAATAGTGTTTTAAAAGTCCCCTTTTATATAGCCATGAGAGTATATGATTGGACAACTCATGCACTTGTGGCCAATTTAAAGAACGCACACAGTTCATCCCACTACATCTGGAAATTGCTCTATCGCCTGAATTGCCTGATTGCGCCATTTGGAGGGTTAGTTTGAAGGACCGGGAGCGTTCTCACAACATTGGATGAGGACATTACTGCTGTGGCAGTGAAGGCGAGTTTAGACAGAGCTGAGCTGCTGCGCAAGCCGAGGCGACATCACTGTTGCGGCAGTGGAGAAATTAGCCAGAAGGATTGAGTTCCTGTAGGAGCCGAGGCGACATCACTGTTGCGGCAGTGGAGAAATTAGCCAGAAGGATTGAGCTCCTGTTGGAGCCGAGGCGACATCACTGTTGCGGCAGTGGAGAAATTAGCCAGAAGGATTGAGCTCCTGTGGGAGCCGAGGCGACATCACTGTTGCGGCAGTGGAGAAAAATAGCAAAAGGAACTGAGCTCCTGCGGGAGCGAGGAGTTAATACTGCTGCTGCAGTAGAGGCAATGGAACTGGACTCCTGTGGGAGCAGAAGGGTCATCATTGCTGTGGCAGTGAATGGGTTTAGCCAGAGAAATTGAGCTCCTGCGGGAGCGGAGTTGACATCACTGCTGCATCAGTGCGAGAACAGAGTGGGCTCCTGCAGGAGCGAAAGGGAAGCCATTGCTGGGCGATGAAATAGAATATTTTATTGGAATGATGGTATTAGTTGAGTTGGATATGATGGACTTGCAGGTTTGAGTGAGAGAATGAGCTGGAGCTGAATTGCTCGAGAAATTTTATGTTTGATGGGCTGTTAGGTCGCCTAGTTTTACTATGCATTACGTCATCTGCAAATCATTTACATGCATATTCCCATCCACGTGACACCATGTTTAAGGTACAAGATATTAGGAAAATGACTATAAATGCTGTCACATTTCATTGCTAAAAAATCATTCACTCTCCTTGTTGTCACAGTTCCCTGCGTTCCCGGACTCCATTTCCCATGATCCTCCTTGTTTCCACACCTGCACTCACTTCCTCGTCATCTCCCCATCAGCACTCATCACCTGCACCTGGACCTCATCATCTGCACACCCTTTATAATGGACTCACTCCTCTCACTCCTTGTCTGTTCTTATTGTTGTCTTACTGGTTGTTATTGTTGTCTTACTGGTTGTTATTGTTGTCTTGTTGTTGTATTATTGTTAAGACGTGCTTGAGGTTGTTTTCATTCTCCTTCATCGATTAAATACCTTATTCTGTGGAAATCCGTACATGCCTTATCTCTTCAGCAACCCAGCCGTAACAGAAGAACAGACCTTACCGTTGGATTCCCATTAAAGAAAATGGGTTTGTTCCTGGTTCCCGTGTCTCCAGTGTCCCGCAAACAGACCTCAGCGGAGGATCGTCTGTGTGGGCTACGGCAGGATGGTCGCCCGCTGGAGAGGTATGTGGAGGAATTTACGGAACTTGCATATTTGGTGAACTGGCCAGATGCCCCGTTAAACGCTTGTTTTCTGGCGGGTCTGGACGAGGACACGATTCGTTTTAGTGAACCTGCGTGTTTTTTTTCCCTAGTCGAGACAATTAATTTGATTCTGTTCTGTTCTGTTCTGATTTCGTTATTGAAGAGGTTCAAGAAAAATCGTGTATTCCTCGTCCAGTCCAAACAGAAATACAAGCGGCCTGGCCAGTTCGGCAACCGCCGGTTTCCTCTGCCTACCCCTCCAGTGGGTACTCCACTATTCCTCAGCCTGCCCCAAATCAACTGCCCAAAAGGAGATCTAGACGGCCCAGGAGGAGGGCCTCTGCCTCACCGGAACTCCCAAGAGGTTCTGCCAGCCAGTCTAAGCCTTCACCCAAGGAAGACCCCTGGCTAATAGACTTTTGGGCGGAACCATCAGTCCCATCCGACTTCCTCCACGAGCCCGCTCCGGACTTCCTCAACGAGCCCGCTCCTGCCCTCGACGAGCCCGCTCCGTCCCACGTACTCACTCCATGCCATGGTCCCTTCCAGTCCTCCCTAAATCTCCCCAAGAAAATTTTGGGGGGGGGGACCATGTACCTGTGGGTGGGGAATTCATGGGCGGGGTTCCAGATCCTCCTCGGCCTTCCAAGGCTCCAGACCCTCCTCGGCCTTCCAAGGCTCCTGACCCTCCTCGGCCTTCCAAGGCTCCAGACCCTCCTCGGCCTTCCAAGGCTCCAGACCCTCCTCGGCCTTCCAAGGCTCCAGACCCTCCTCGGCCTTCCAAGGCTCCAGACCCTCCTCGGCCTTCCAAGGCTCCAGACCCTCCTCTGCCTTCCAAGGCTCCAGACCCTCCTCTGCCTTCCAAGGCCCCTGACCCGCCATGGCCGCCCACGGCCCCGCCCTGGAGACCTCCGTTCCCGTCTACTACTCTCCCTGCACCTGTGTGAAGGTCTCCAGGGCGCCCACCCCCCCTCCCCGGTTGTTCCTTCTACGGCACGAGGCCGGGCCTACCGGGAGGGGGAGGTAATGTCACAGTTCCCTGCGTTCCCGGACTCCATTTCCCATGATCCTCCTTATTTCCACACCAGCACTCACTTCCTCGTCATCTCCCCATCAGCACTCATCACCTGCACCTGGACCTGGACCTCATCATCTGCACACCCTTTATAATGGACTCACTCCTCTCACTCCTTGTCTGTTCTGATTGTTGTCTTACTGGTTGTTATTGTTGTCTTGTTGTTGTATTATTGTTAAGACGTGCTTGAGGTTGTTTTCATTCTCCTTCATCGAATAAATACCTTATTCTGTGGAAATCCGTACATGCCTCATCTCTTCAGCAACCCAGCCGTAACACTTGTCTTGTTTCAGAAAAAAAAAAAATCATATAAAATACTGTTCAGAATGTTTTCAATGAAGAGTTAACTCTTTTCCACTAGCTTAATAGTATTTTTAATTGTTTTAAACAAATCAAATTTATGCAATTTTGCCTATATTGTAGGATATTAATATATTTTTGAAAATTAAAACCGATATGCGGCCTTGTTTTGTATTGTAAATTATTGTTTGACAAAACATTTTAAAAATTAAATGTACATTTCTTACCATTTCCTTCAAATACAATGGCATTTTTCATAATATTGGGAAGACCATGAAATGGGTTATCTTTAGGCTACTGTCTGTCTGTGCACGACACCAGCAGCAGCACACCTGATGTACAGTATTGTGTACAGTATACTCGTCGGACGATCACCGAGCGATTCCTTCAGTGTCTGTCATTATGCCATAAGCATTTGCTTAGATGAAGTGCGCAACATTGATCATTATTCACGCGAAAATATTTTCTCAGAACATGAGTTCTGCTATTTAGAACACAATTTAAAGTGGAATTGTCATGCGCCAGCAATCCTCGCTGTAGGTAAAACATTAAAGCACAGCATGCCACAGGAAAAGTGTATTTCAAGGAAAATTATTCCATGTAATTTCGGTGCTTAACTCCCCATTGGTGACATATTTAATCTAAATGTGGACACTGAAATGTTTAAAATCATTCTGTTTACTTCATTATTTCACTCACTCCAGTAAAAGAGTGTGTATGCATGGTCTAGAGCTCCCGTAACACATATTTATGCTGTTTATTTTTTATAAATCCCGATATGTGCATGGAAAATTGAGTACACACATTTCAGTGTCTTTTTTTGTGAGTACGCAACATTTATACATCAGGCCCCTGATCTGAACAAAACATCAATCATTAATTTAACCCTTCTATCGCTTCTTAGAACGTGCAAATGTCTTCTAGTGTTTGTCAGTGACGAAGCAGCTGACCTTAAACTCCTCCCTTGATGAATACATCATTTAATGTCATTCTAATAACCATATCCTCAAACCTTATTGAGACAATATTCTTTTTTTTTATATATATATATATATACATTTATTTGATTCAACTCCACAACACACATGATTTGCTTTATCAATGCTTTTATTGATTAGAGGAGTGTTTCAGAGAAGATATAGAGAAGAGATTAAAGCTTCACATGAAGTTTAATTTTAGAATATCATTTTTTTGTAAAGATAAGATCAGAAAGTGTAAAATCAATGTAACTGTGGAGCAGCTTGACTGCATATGATCTCAAGCATCTGTCACACAAATATAGCCTATTTGTCCTGAACAGGACAAATCGTTCCAGCAACGGTTAGCTGTAGGGTGGAAAAATGAAATAAGTTATTCTGATCATTTTAGGCACTTCGTGAAATCCAAATGAGCCATTACATGTTATTGTATGATATGAAATTATAGTATTGCAAAAACCAGACTGCATTCTTACAGGTCCAGTTGATCTCCGCACAGTTCTCAGTACCCAGATTGTTAGGTTCTCCAGAGCACCAGCTGGTATAGTCATACACAGTTCCATCACTCCACAACCACTGTCCTTCCTGAAGAGCAAAGACATGATTATAAGAGTGCACTACTGTACTCAGACTTCAGGACGGAGCTAATTAATTTAAAATACTTTGTATTTACTGTTTAGAGCAGAAATGTCAGTCTACAAACAAATAGGTCTCTTTAGTACACACAATTTAACTTACTTGCACAGCATCATAGCCACCAATCCAAGCACGTGTGGTAGAAGGCAACAGACCCAGCAAAAAATCATTTTCCAGCTTATTATGCACAGATGCGAGATTCGCTTCAAGACCTTGGCAGTTTCTCTAAAGAGACAGATTTTTTTTTTATTGTCAATACAAAATCTAATCTTTTTAGCATAAAGTATAAGTGACTTTTTAAACACCATTTTAGTCATCTTCAAACAAAGTCTGCTTTGATCAGTTTTCTGTATTTACTTTGCAGAAAAGAAAGGTTTACTTTAAAAATATTAAAATTCCCACTTCAGTGTCTTTAACTACTATGTACTAACATTTAAATTAATAATTTGATTCAGTGCATTTATTGTGTACATACACGTTTTTACTTTGTACTTATATATTTTTTAAAAAAAATACCTGCATGTAATTACATCTGTAATTAATTTCTGTAATTAATTCCTTTCCTTACACCTTAACCTTCTCTTAAACCTAAACATACCACCAAACCTGTCCCTAACCTTACCTGTATCCACCTCAATCGTAGCAAAAGTGATTTGCAATACATCAACACAATGAGTACATTGTACCTTATTGATTTATTCATATGTGGTTAAAGACACCGAATGTAAAGTGTGACCAAATCACCTTGTTGTAACTTCACACATTACCTCTGCTGTGATCCAGTTAACTGATTGAGAGAAGAACTTGTAGCAGCGGAGTCCAAAGCTTGACCATCCAGCGGGGCATTTTACGACTAAATCAACTGCATCCAGTACATAAATGTTAGGGCATTCATAATAAATAAATACATTTATTTTATGTTTGTGTGATTTTGTGCCTAAATTACGTGTACTTTGATACTGTAAATCCCTCATTAATCATGCAAATATTAGTAAATGGAATATTGCACGTTTCCAAAATTAAATGTTTTGGTTACCTTCTGCATTCCCCATGGAGAAGATGACGAAAAGAAGCATTAGACTTCTCAGCATTGCCATGATGAACCCGAAATGAACCTAAAAATGAATAAGCAGGAAAAGTTAGATGTCTGCACTGATATACTGCACACTGTGGATTCTCAATGTATTTTAAAGACGAAGAGCAAAGATCAGAAACATTAGAAATGTTATTCAGAAGGTTTTTGTTCCAAAAACTCACCTAGGTTTGGTTTCCGCCTGTAGAATCTGAGAGGAAGATTTTGTGAAGTTCCAGAAACAGCTCTGCTTTTATACTTTACTTAACGTCAAATGTGTGTGGGGGGCTTCTAGTCACGAGGATGACATGCGATTGTTTGATATGTAGAATTTATGTACACAGGATACGAAATCCTAATATTGGAGAATGGTATAAGATAAGCTTGTAAAATAAATGTTAGTTTAGCTAAGTCATTATTTTTAAGTATTTTAAATATTTATAGTTATGGTAAAGTAAATAGTCATAAGGGACATGTCAACAGTGACAGTTCATAAATTCCTAATTTGTATTTCTAATTAATTTTAATGTCTGATCTAGGAAGAAAGAACATCAATTTGATTTTTTTCCACTTTGCTACTTTTAAACCCATCAAACATAATGACAAAATTAAATAAAAAGTAGGCCTGAAAATATTGATTCTCAGTCAAACACAACAGAAGACAGCAGGAAGGGGCCACTTTAACATTTATATTACATTTATATTAACATTAGTCATATTTGGAGTTAAATGATGACATAATTTTCATTTTTGGGTGAACTAACCTTTAAACCTATTTTCAGGATTATTGGAAGTCATGTTTAATATGTTGTTTAAAAACAAACATAGGTAACACTTTACATTAAGGTTCCCTTTGTAAAGGGTTTATAAAGGTGTAATACATCATTTACAAATGCATTATAAATCATTAATAATGCAGTTATAACTGCATGAATAAAAAGGGCGACTTTAATGCAATACCTGCCAAATCGTGAGCCATATCATGGATATGACAAACTTCTGGTAAGCAACATAGTAAGAAAAGTGGCAGTCATGAGATATTAATAAGAAAACCACAAATACAACACCCTTCAGTCTAATTATGATAGTCAGTTTTTGCTGCATCATGAAATAAACACTTCATGAACGGCCATCACATTGCACGGCAGCCTCTTCATGCTATTCTGCATTGGTCATCGAGTAATTTAGAAAATTGTTTGGTGCGATACGATTCCAAATTTAGGGGGCCAAGCTAGTTGACACGGGGGCAGCGCCTCCCAGCTCTGGAACCATTTATTCTTAAATTACAGAACTATTACAGTTCAAATCCACAGCGAACACATGTTAAATGTAACTTATTTAGCATAAATACTGTATTTAATGAACAAGATGTTACTTGTCACTGACTCTATAAGCATTGACTGCACTATAGTGTTTACGTTCATGCCCTGTCTACTCTTCAGCACAATGTAATGACAAGAACTTAAACATAACAGACACGCCTTCACTGCAAAAAATGCTGTTCTTACTTAGAGTTTTTATCTTGTTTCTAGTCAAAATATCCTAAAGTTCTTAAATCAAGAAGCATTTTCTTGACAAGTAAAAATTATTTTTTCCTTAAAACAAGCAAAATAATCTGCCAGTGGGGTAAGCAAAATAATCTTATTTTAAACCAAAAATAGGCTATATAATCTTGTTTTCAGTTTGGATTAAGATTATTTTGCTTGTTTTAAGGAAAAACCTCACTTAATTTTGACTTATTGTTCCTAAAAACAAGAAAATAATTTTTACTTGTCAAGAAAATACTTCTTGATCTAAGAATGTTTGCAGTGTTTAAATATCAAAGTCTTTCCCTTTATTAAAAAAACACATAAAATTACTTAATTTCAACTTTTACTCTCCTCACAAGTCCTATGCAAAGCATGCTGGGAACTAGAAATCCATTACCCAATTTCCAAAGTAACAAGACAATTTTAATAAGTTACAACAGCTTCAATTAAAGCAGAAATTTCAGTTTAGTTACACACAGTTAAGTTAATGTAATGATCAACATTATTATGTCAACTGAACTCAACAAAATAATGTTTGCAATAAATTCTAATTTTGAACTTACAATCATGCATTTATTTAAGTTGTGATAAAAGTTGCCCTGAATTAGCCTACTTAATACACGACATGCGAAAAATAAATAAATAAAAACAAACAAACTGTTATTTATTTTTGTTTCAGCATAAACATTCACGGCTGGACAGGTAATGAACATAATCTAGTAATCTAGTATAATCTATAAATAATTTATGGCTGAAATTTTCAGGGATATGTAACAATCAAAGTATCAATCATAATAATGTCAGATAGGCTATCTGTGCTGCGGTTTACAGTAAATGCCAGTAGTGACATTGTACAATAAAGAGGACATTGTCATGATGCTGAAAATAGAGCCAGTGTGTAGTGAGTCAGGGTCAGGGTCAATACCAGTACCTGAATCAAACCAGTGAACTTCAAATCAAGGCTTTAGGCTACTTTCTGCATGAAGCAAATTTAAGCAGATAATCTTAAACTAATGTAGCCTTGTTAAAAATTCAAATATGCATCGAGCTAAATTTAAGAAGCTACAGTTCAGCACAGTTCACAGTGTCACGTGATTTCACACAACAGTAGGCTATTTCACTGATGCTGGAGATGAATAAATAATGAGAAATAATAATCATGATAAATAATTATGTAAATATAAAAAGATATGATATAATTATGTAACCTGAAAACAACTCTGTTCGAAGTTTGTACAAGGAAAAGGTGTTCACGGGAAGACTAACCAGTCCATATTTATGCTAGTTATGATCCATTACAGTTACTGATAATGGAGATAATACTGTTAATGTAAATATTTAAAGACATTTTTAAATATTTTAAATGTGTCAACAAACGTTTCTGGCCTTCTATGAGGAACTGCTCGGTCTAGAAGTTTTTTGCCATCATCATCCGAAGGTTAAGTGAAGATTTAAGAGTTATATAATTGTGAGATATTAAAAGGAAATATATTTTTAATACGTTTTTAATAAATTAAGTATTAAAATGCAATGTATATGAATGTAGCATCACTGTCATCTTGACCTCAGAAACCCCAACCAGTTTATTGACTGCGTGTAATATGTAGGAAGAATTTTTGTTTCTGCTCTTTCTCCGACTGACACCTTTTAATTTTTTTCACTTTTTTAATCATAAAAAATCTAAGGGTGGGCTAATGGGGCTTAAGCCCCAAATGTTTTGTTACTTCTGCTGTCATGTTTATGGATTAATGATTGTAAAGCGTCCTTGAGTCCTTGAGCAGCTATGATGAATCAGAATAGATCGAAAAACGTTATCTGTCATACTGATGACTCCGACCGTTTAACTAAACTAGGTTTGTGACAAGTTAACGCATAGTGCCTTTAGATGTTTAAAAAAAAAAATTATTAGCATTATTAATCAGCATATTAAGAGCATTTCATAATAAACAGGAAAATTATTTAGAGATGGAAAGGGAAGAAATAATTTTTGCAATTACTACATTTTCTGTTGTCCTCATGTAGCCCCTCCGGTTCACACCTGCCCGCTCCCAGCAGGACGCAAACCCGGGCCCGTCCGCATGGGAAGTGAGCACTCTTACAAGGAGGCTAAAGACTGCAGCATCAGTTGCTAGAGCACCTCTTGAGTTCAGGGGAGTGAGGTTTACACGCACAGCACTTACCAGCCTACATCTGTTACACTCATAATGAGAGTTTTGATTGTTTGATTATTTAATCTTGTACATTGCTTTTTAGTAGTTTGTTACTTTGTGCAATATATAAAAATGGTGTGTACATTTTCTCAGCCCCAAGGCCTTCTATGTGCCATGCATGTAGGTGTCTAAATGCAATAAATAATCAGCCTGATAAAACATCAGATCTTACCTTTTTATATTCATTTCCTGTAGGTAGAAATATTTACCTTTTTTTGGGGGGGGGTAAATATTTGTAAAAATTCTTAGACATCACTGCTTTGGCTCTCAGGTCCCAAGATTCTCATCTTTGATGGCTATTTTGAGTGTTGAGGATTTTTTCTTCTACAATGCCCCGATGGATATTTATAGCTGTTCCAAAAAAAGTATTGTCCGGACCTCCGCTGGGAAGGAAATATAGAGGTTGGACCTCTTGGGATGTCTAGGTTACTAATGTAACCCCCGTTCACTGAAGGAGGAAACAGAGGCATTATGGAATCTCGCCTGGGAGCACAATCACCTCCAGGTGGTAACAAAATGAGCCAATGAACATTGGCCAGTGAGATATACATGCCACAAGTGACACCTACCTGGACATACGGGTATAGATAGGACCGGCATTATTCAATCCATTCATGTTTTGCTGAGAAGCCGAGACAGGGTCCCGGCCATTCAGTGTTGATTCACGGCTGTGGTAGGAGGGACGTAACATCTCTGTTCCCTGAAGGAGGAACCTAGTAACCTAGACGTTCCCAATCAGTAAGTAATATTCAACATTATGTCGGACTGAGGTCATGGGGTCCCTATGGAATGTGCCACAGCCACTGAACTGTGTTATGAGTGTTGGAGATGCAGATGCTGGCAAGCCATGGACTTGACCTTTTGGAAACTGCTCTCACAAATGTGGTAAACCTCCCAGCGCCAAAGTAAGCCTGAGGGGTAGTCCTCCATTTCAAATGGGATAAAAGAGACAGGACTTACTGTGGGGATGGTCGTAGCTGCTGTTCCTATATCGTGACATTTCACAAGGAAGAGTGCTTCGGATCTCAATTTCCCTGTTTTCCAGCCATGACCAGTGTTG
This sequence comes from Elopichthys bambusa, assembly GCA_037101425.1. NCBI lineage: Eukaryota > Metazoa > Chordata > Actinopteri > Cypriniformes > Xenocyprididae > Elopichthys > Elopichthys bambusa. Next base: position 25,271,238 of record CM074454.1, read on the forward strand.
TTAACGCTGGGGATGCATGCCTTGTCCAAATGGAGAGACACACTATGGAGACCACACCCTGCCACAAGGGAGGTAACGTGTGGTGGCTACATATTTGGATATATTCTGCATATGGAACTTTGGGCAAGTATCCGGGCCGGGGTCTAAGATTGACATGAGACAGAGCCGGCCAGAACTCTAGGCACGATTCGCTGACCAAAAATGCCTGCAGGTCCCCCACCCTTTTGAAGAAGGTTGACAACAACATGCCTGAACACTTGGTCTAGGGCCAATACAGCCAATAGACAAAGCCCCATATGGCTGAGATGCCTAAGCACTAGGTCCCTGTATTCGCATAACTGATCCCAAGACTGGGCCAGAATGAGCTAGTCGCCGAGATAGTTGAGGATGCAAACACTCACCTCCCTGAGCGGGGCAAGGGCAGCCTCCACGATCTTAGTAAAGATACAGGGAAACAGGGACAGCCAAAAGGGGAGGATTTTGTAGTGATATGCTCAGAGGGGAGCGCTAGGGCCCAACCCGGGAAGCAGTAGGTCCCGGAGTAGGGGCGGTGAGTGTAGTGCACTTACCTGGCTCCGTGGATCCTCTAAGGGACTGAGTAGGGAGGCGATATATGGCTTATGAGGACACAAATGTGTATAATGACAAGGATATTACAGCGTAAACATGGTTTATGAGAACACTTCCTGCTTCCCACCATTACGCCTATGAAGAGTCCCTGTAAATCACATATATAAGTATGTGTGTGTGAATGGTTCAGGTATATCCTACATTATGGGGACAAAATGTCTCCACCAATATCCAAAGTCCTTGTCCTCTTGGGGACACTTTTTGGCTCCCATGAGGAAAACAGCTTATAAATCATACTAAGTGATGTTTTTTGAAAATGTAAAATGCAGAAAATGTTCTGTGATGGGTAGGCTTTTAAGGGTAGGGGACAGAATATACAGTTTGTACAGTATAAAAGTCAATGTCTATGGAATTAGACAACACTTCACCAACAATTGTTGTAACTAATGGTGTAGACTATGTGTTATTGTATTTTTTAAAGTTATTTAATAAGATTGAAAAAACAATGAGAGAAGTCTTTTAGTAAATTGAATTACACAGTGAAAACAAGTATTTTATTCCTTGCACAAAGTTCAGCATGTATTATACAGTAACTACATATTTATATACGGACACAAATGAAATTTTAAATGAAAATAGCAAATATTGTTTTATTTTAAAATATTCTAAATCACATTTCTAAGAATTTTTATTTTAATCATAATTACAAAGAAGTGGATAATTAGTAAGTTTACATTCTAGTAAGTTTTTACTTTACTAATCTATTCATTTCCAAAACTACAAGACACATTTTCTGCAACATGAGAGCTGTTATATAAAATCAGAGCCTGATCCAAAGCTCTTTTTTTTCTGCGTATATTAGGCAAGTTGTGATGCAGCGAGAACATTTTTGATGTCTTCTGTCATCTCATTCAGTCCCTTGTTAAGCAGGTAGTGCACAGAGGTCATAGCTGCCCCTCCCGCCGGCAGAGCTCCTCCTGGCAGTAGAGCCATTATGGTCCCAAGCGTCTTGGCTACAGCAATGACTGGTTTAGACAACATATCTTTTAGAATATCATCAGTGACTCCATCTTTGAAGCGTGATGTCATAGCAGATTTCAGTTGCTCCACAGGTTTGTTCACTCGTTCCGATAGCACCTCTAGGGCTGGATTTGATAAGCCGTAGCTGGTGAAGACTTGTTTAAAGAAATTCTTCATGATGCCATAATCGCAGGCCACTGATAATCCCGGGATGGGAGGCATCGCCCCGATCCCGGCCGCAAAGGCATTCAGCCAAATCATTTTCTTGAAGTAAGTTTTCTTCTTTGTCAGGGCTTCTAGAGAATAAACGGGCAGAGACTGAATGAGAGCAAATCTTTTGCTCTCAGGAAGTTCATCCTCGAGGGTGTTGATCAGCTTCTGAAAGTCATATTTTTCCAATTGAAATGAAGATACTAGGAATATTTTGGGTACTCCGACATTCATCAGATTGAATTTACAATCCTCTCTGATGTTATTGAGCAACGTCCACTCATCAAAGTTTCTTTTGTGTGATTCAGCACGAACGTCATTGTCAATTTTAGTGCGAATGAAATAAAATAGCTTATTGCTCTTCTGGATCGCTGTGGCCAGCTCTATGTCATTCTCTCTAAACCGTTCAGAGGTCACTATGAGAAAGAAGTCGTAGGTGTCGAACTTGACATCTTTCAGGTACTGCTTCGCTTTAAATTTTGGACTACCAATTCCAGGCAGATCCCAGATTTTCACGTTTGGCATGAAGGGATGTGGGTACATGTTTGGCTTTATGGTTGTCTCAGTTGTTCCTGTGAGAGCTGCTCTCCCATCTTCATTATCAAGTCCTCTCAGGGCATTGACAAAGGAAGACTTTCCTGCCCCTGTCATCCCGGTTACAGCGATGTTAAGTGTAACATTCTCCAACTCCTTCAGTTTACTTTTCAGTTTGTTTGTTTTTTCTGCAGGTGGAGAGTCAATTATTTTCTCTAATTCTGAGCCAAGAGAGTCTGAATCTTCTTCTTTGTTTGCTGTGACTTTAGACAATATGTTTACATACTCTCTAGAAATCGCATATGCATCCTGGTTTTTGTCCTCTTCTTTAGACTTTTTGATGTGCTTTTCTTTAAGTTCAGCAAAACATTCAGTTTTTACATTTTTCTCAGCTTTTTGCAGCATTTTTCTTTGACTGATTTTTGTAAATGGGAAATGAGCTCTTTTGTTTTTAGTCTCTTTATTGCTGAATGTGTGTGATGTATTTGAAGATGATCCAGATGACTGGCTGGAGCAATCATCATCATTATAGGGATTTACCAAATCTGACATGCTAGCTCTATAAAGTAATAATGAATTAATGAAATAATATTTGATTAATAATAAAGTAATAGTGTACAACCTTATGATGTTATGGTGTTACACAGTTAAAAATGAATATAAAATATATCCAGTATCTGGAATTATGAATGACCGTTTAACCCACCGCCGCAAGTCCTGAATTTTCTGCTCAGCCTCTGGTAGCTTCAGTATTGTCCAGTGCAACATGTTTTGAGACTGCTACTTAGAATCATACATGCAAACCTCTCACTGATGTGAAAATTTCATAATTGATCTGAAAGACATTGCACAATATGTTGCATTCATTCCTTAACTGCATAAAAACAACATAAATTAGACATTTTTTGCTTATAGCCCAATGAGAGCCACTTAACAACAAATTCAACTTACATGACAAAGCGTTGTTGTTTCAACGATAAGCCTATTTATTTTCAAACACAGTGATTCAAATTATGCATGATTTTATTTCTTCCAAAACAAAATTGTATTATTCTTATGATGATTATTATTACAAAAGAATGTAAGTCTTAAGACATAAACAGCTCAAATATAACAGAATTCCAACATTTTTATTATATCAAAAAACTCATTTTAGATAATTATGTTTCTGTGAATGTAAAGTTATTGATATATCATGCTATACAAACTGATCTTACCTTTGGTAAGTAAGAGTTGAGTAAACAGCACTTCAAAACCAAATATGCAGAATGAGCTGCCTCATAAAGATTTTCATAAACTTCAGGGTGTGTCCTTTATCAAGACCTTGTTACGGTGTGTGGTGTGTTTCGTTTTGTTTTCGCTTTCTCATGGTTGCCTTTGTGCTGTTGTCTTGTAGGTGGCAGGACAACACCTGGTCCAAATTAGGATGTGGAGAAGTGTTCCTGAAGTGTGTGGTGTGGTGACAAGAAGTGTCTACCTGCATGTTTTTGGCTTCATGGCTTGACATGTACATTAAAGAGGATTGTGAGGGTGCAAGTAATCATGTACGACATGTGCAAAAGAATGCTAACTAACATTCAACTAATGCTAACAAATGATAACTAACATGCAGTTTAAAAAGTGCTTTTATTGCAGCTAACCTTTACATAAACCCAAACCTAACTAACAACAATAGACCTAAAAGCAGGAAATGGTTTGACACATATTCAGATCCAATTACTGGAACTACCCTTAGGGAAAAGAAGTGTGCTATTAGTATACTTTCTTTAAACTAAAAATAAGAACGTGTACTTTCAGTCTACTTTTTATGTAGCCTACTTTTCAGAAATATTGACTTATACTGACAGAAAAGTATAAGTTTAGTATTCTGAGTATACTTGGCTTGTAGTTGTGTTTATTCGTTTGATTGAGAAGCCTATTAAATGCTTTTTCACATAGTTTTACATGCTGTCTTATAAACCTACATTGTTTGAAAAAGAAAACAGATATGTTCCTAACACTTAGTAGGCTGTTCACTGGTAGTGTACATAGGAATTTACTTTCCCCACCATTGACTGAATTTTTCAGAAAAAAAAAAAAAAAAGGTATTGGTTTTAGGAAGGGTTGCAATACAATGTATTGTATCTTATGCCTAGAATCAGAAATTAGAAAAGCTTTTATAAATGAAGAAGTGTTTTTTAGATGTAGAAAAAGCATACAACATGTTGTGGAAGGCCTATTAATCAAATTAGATAAAATTGGTATTAAAGGAAGGTAATACAATTGGATAATAGATTTTTTATTTAATTGTACAATACAGGTCAAGGTCGGGTCATGTTATTCAAATATACATACACTCCTAAAGGAGTGTCTATAGCCCGATTTTGGGCAAATAACTGGGGTTTCAAAAATGTCAGTAGAAAAAAAAAGTTATTTGTTTTTCAAAAAAGAAGAAGAGCCCAAAAACTATGAAAAAAAAAACAAAAACAAAAAAACATTAGAACAGGTGTCAGATTTTTGAGACTGTGGATGGCCTCAAAACTTACATGTGACAGTCATATAAAGAAAATAATAGATAAATGTAAAAAAAATTTTTAGATATTTTAAGATGTCTGGCAGGGGTAGATTGGGGCGGCAATCACTAAAAAGAATACTGTGATCAGACCAGACCAGTAATAGATTACGGTTGCATAGTATATAGCTTAGCAGCAGCATCCGCTTTAAGAAAAATAAATGTTATTCAGTCACAGGCTTTAAGAAGAAGACTGAATTTTCCAGCTATCCATGTTATCGCTGTTATACGGTAGGAGGACGCTATTACGCATCTTCCAGTACAGAATCTCTGGATCAAAACAGGTGAAGAAGAAGCAGAAACAAGTGAACAAAATTGCTTACGCAAATGTAAAATAATGCGATCATCAAACAGTATATATAAACCCTAACATTACTAAATGAAATGTTGAACCCATGAAGAAGAAAACCTAAAACTGTATAAAACACTACAACTAAAGCATCAGTAAACCATCGTAGATTTAATTTCAATATTATTACACATATTAATGCACATTTGAGTGTTTCTGAGAACGTCAAGTTGACACATAAACGTTCAAATACACACACAGTTATGTCAAAATGCCCGTCTTAATATATTCGTGTTGGTTATGTGAATGTGAACAGCATGTGTAACAGCATATTGTCTCCGTGCATTAGATCTTAGTGACATGCTACTGTCTACTATTAGCTGTCTGTAATGATAATCAAAAGCTTTAATATGGATCAATCTATATTTAATTTATGCAGTTATGACCATGCAGAAAAAATACAGGCCTATAGCATTGTTTTATTTATATCTTTAAATATTTTTACCACGGTATCGACTTTGGTATCAAGTATTGTGCACTTTTGGTGGTATCGGTACCGACTACTAGATTTTTGGTATCATGACATCCCTATTTACTAAAAAAAAAAAAGTATTATAGTATGTTTTAATAAAGCTAAAATGTTTTAAAAGGCTAAACTATTCCATGTTTGACTCATATTTAAATTATTAAAAGAGTTTCCTTTCTGTTGTCTATCTGGTTTATAGGGATTTTAAGAATTAATTAGTAATAAGTTAAATTACTTACTGAGTAATTAAATTACTTTTCAGACAGAGTAATTAGAAAAGTATTTTAAATACAATATTGATGATGTAATTAGTAATTAATTACTTTTTTGAAGTAACTTACCCAACACTGCTCTGAACATCAAAGTCAAATTTTGTGGAGAATCTTTTACTCTTTATAACCTTAAATACACACTGTAAGTGCTGACAAGCTTCTGACACACATTCCTTGTGTGCAAAAGCTTCTAGCTCACTAATATTCTTTGTATGTCTGTATTTTGAAAAAATTAAAATAAAAAATATTATTGATATCATCACTTTTAATATGCCACTAAAGTGTTATATATGTATTTTAGAAAATCTTACATTTCATAACTTGGTTTAATCATTTTGATTGCAAGCGTAAGTGCTATCATGTATTGAAAGTGAAGCTGCAAACGATGTTTGAGAGCAATGGTTGTGAAATGTCAGCTATTCACCTGTCATTTTACTGGCAGTCATTAGTGGTTTGGTGGGTTGTTGTTTTTTCATTTATTTTCCATTTCCATGTGAGAAATTACCCTGTTACTGACAGCAGGTCAAAATCTCAAAACTGAAATAATGAAATAATGTTATATATAATAATACTAAAATACTTTAGGTTTTAGTTGGTTGTGAGTGGATTGGGATGGGAATTTGGAATTAAAGTAAGTTTAGGTTTTATAGTTAGGGTTACGGTTAACCAGGAGTTGGTTAGGTGTTAGGATAGAGTTAAAAAGCATACTTATAAATGACTTCTTTCCTTTAGGAAGGTTGGTTATATACTGAGGAAGGAGCAAGAAAAGCCCCCATCCGATCAATACCGAACATCCCTGACCTTGGTGTTGTTAGCACCATTCTCTACCAGTTAAACTATAGGAATCTACAAATCAGTAGTTTGATTATGGTGTTTTGTGCTTGACATTGATTGATGCCTCATGTGAGACTATATAAGTTAAATTCTTGAAAAGGGCTCACACCTACAGTGGTTTTCTTCTTTTGGATGGTATGCTGTTTCCGTGTTCTTTGCTAAAACCACTGTAAAATAATGAAATGTGCTTTTCACAGGTATCTGAACCAACCAGTCTCAGAAATGCAAACCTCAAAGGGGAATTCACAGGGAAGTTTTGGACAGCACTGATTATTTGCATGCACTGTGCCCATTCCCCATCTTGTGGGTCAGAGTGAGCCGATGGGAATCTGATGGAGATAAAACACATCACAATCAGGAATTATGAATCTGGTCTTTTAATGTATCTGAACTCTTCATGTTCAATATATCAGCAGTGTCTCAGTACAGTTTACCAGATATCCTGTGAAAATCATCATTCACATGATCAACTATAAAACTCTTCTGTCATGTTTTCTTTCTCCTTCTACAGGAAGAACATGAACACATTCAGTGAGTTTGTCTGCTTGTTTTCTTAGTGACTTACATTGTAGGAAGTCGTTCCTGGTCCTGGGAACAATGTTGGTGAAAGAGACTGTGGAAATCAACAGACATGAAGAGTGATTATCATGTCAAGAGAAAATGATCCCTGCATCCGTTCCTAAGACATTTCTAATATGATCTTCTACATGATATGAGATGATGGAGGATCAGATGAATCTCCAGGACTTTACCTCTGTTAGAGATCTTCTTCAGCTCCTCTTTGCAGAAATCCTCCAGTTTGTCTCTCAGCTGACGGACAGATTCTCTCACTCCATCAAAAGAGGAGAAAGAACTGAAGGGATCGTCATTTACGTCTGTAGATTCAGGAGGAGCTGAGAGAGACTGGAAACTCTACAGAAAACAGAAATCAAAGCTCATCACCTCCACACTTCAGCCAATAACCTGCACTACTGTCAGATTTGAGCAGCTCTTGTTGATCTTTAGTAACTCTCCTCAATCCAGCATCAGCTGGTAAATAGTTATGAAAATGTATTATAAAAGGTTTCAGCTGGTTTGAAGATTATCTGATTTTGGTAAACAAAAGATTGTAAAATGATAAGTAAAGAGATGGGAAATCTAGCTGGGTGATACTGGCACCATAAAGTTCATGGATTTCACATAGTTGTAAAACAAAGTTTAAATATTAGTGAAGTTTTGAGCTGTTGATGTCTGGAAGCTCAATATTTCTTTCAGAAAAATGTTTCCTAAGAGATTTCCAGAGCTGAACTGCATTTGTAAGTGCGTCTCTCTCAAAAGAAGAAGATCAGATGAGAGTCTGACTGATGATTATATAATAACCGAACACACAGATCAACACTTCAGTCAACGGCTCATTCTGCTCTCATGAAATGTTTCTCTGTGAGTTTCTTGCTCAAGTCCACTATGATCCTGTTCTTCTAGATCTCTGTTACCTGCAGGAAATGGATGTGATCCTGTGTGTGTGAAAGCTGCTCCAGCTCAGCGTCTCTCCTCCTCAGATCATTGATCTCCTGCTCCAGTCGCTCCAGCCGTCCTTCAGCTCGACTCACTGCAGTCTTTTCCTGATCTCTGATCCGCTGTGTGACCTCAGAGCGGCTTCTCTCAATGGAGCGGATGAGCTCAGTGAAGATCCTCTCACTGTCCTCCACTGCTGTCTGTGCAGAGCGCTGTTAGGACACACATCACAATCACACAGTGGCTTCAGTGAGTCCTGACTGACACTTCTCAAACTTCTCTTCTTCTCCAGACTCACCTTATGAGACTCCACAGCCTCTCTCAGCTGCTGAAGATCTTTCTCTCTCTGCTGGATCTTCTGCTGGAACGACCTCTGCGTCTTCTTCAGCTGGTGCTAAAGGACAAACCAATAACAGGAGAAACATCACATAAATCATCAAGTAAACAGAGATGAATCCAGTGTCAGTGAAGTGATGTTGTTACAGATTTAATTATAAGTGTCCGCATTATTTCATCAATGCCTAGTGAAGGGGGTGGATTCAGGGATTCATTGCATGTTCAATATATATATCCTTTTGAGTGATTTGTAATGAGTGATTTATAATCAAGTTATTTATCAATATTTATCCTTGTACATATTAAATGATTTGAATGGTTTCTTCAAGCTAAGGAGGTTTACTTAGTTAGGGTTAGAATTGTATGTAATGTGCTTTCTTCATGTTTTTGAGAGGCACACAACATGTGTTAAATTGTATCTAATCTTCTAGCTGACCAAGACAGCTGAGGACAATGGGGTCACTTCAGCTTGTCGCCTATGTGACCACTTCTTAGTTAAACCATTTACTTTACTTACCTATATTCCAACACTAGAGAATAATAATGACTTTTGTCTGAACCTCTCGCTGAGAGAAAGTACATGCTATCAGTATGCTTTGGGAAACCTTCCTGTTTAGAGCAAGACCCTGACCAACTTCAACCTTGAAGAAGCTGGGTGTATCTCTGTGTGTGCGCTAATATTTATTTTCCCAACAAGCTGGAGCAGATACGTGACCTCAGACGGTCACTTTGTGCTTAAAGTCAGGATCCTGGTGTCATCCGGATAATCAATGGAGATATGATTCTGCCTATCAGTCCATACGTGGAGATTTTCTAAGTTAATCTATTTTTTTACCCTGCCATAGTTAATGATGTATTAGAGTATAATTGCTGCTGTATTGAGTGTATACACAGAGCAGCCAATGAACTCCTTGTGAGACTTGAAGCTGACTTCTGCTAATGAAACCATTGACTCCTGGACTTCATTCATCATATCTGGTCCTTGGGTCTTTAACTGTAAATTTCCCTACAGTTATTGGTGGGGAGTACGCAGAAAAAAAGAGTCATCAGCAGTCATCACACTGTCCCAGTTACAATTCTTCCGGCATCCCTCCACCTCCCCAGCTCCACCACTTTTTCTTTTTCATTCTCCCTCTATGTTAGACCATTATCGGGGGGTTGAGCTTGAGCTCGGAGCTCAAGCCTCTGTTGAGGATAGCAAGCCAAGTACATTTACTATTAACTATTAAAAGGGGTCATGATGTGAGAAATCAACCTTGAGCATTTGATATATAAGAGTACTGTAAAAATATCCTGTAAGTTTCAGAGCTGAAAACTTCCTTGTTAGTCCAATAAAAGCCTTTATTGACACCAGGCCCATTGAACAAATGTGCCTTTAGACGGGTGAAACTCTGCCTCTGCAGAAGAAATCAACGCCTACTTCATCATTGCAACGTTAGCCCCACCCACTGGTGTGTTAGTGAGATGACCATGACAAAAATAACATTACCTTTCAAAGGATCTGTAATTAAGTCCACTGGAGGCGAGAACCCATGTACAGTTTATTATAAATGGCAAAGTTAAACAACACTATATGATAACTTGAAACTAATGTAGCCCCTCCAGTTTGCACCTACCCGCTCCAAGCGGGATGCGAACCCATGCCCATCCGTATGGGAGTTGGTCGCTCTAACAAGGAGGCTAAAGGCTGCAACCTCTAGCGTTTCGCTAGAGAATCTCTTCAGATCAGGGGAGTGAGGTTTACATGCACAGTGCTAACTAGCCTACGTCTGTTACTCTCACCCCCTAAACCTCACTCCCATCTGGGTCACGGCACCAACGTAGCCTCTCAAGACACAAAGAATAAGGGAACCAATGACAAACAGAACTCAGAAACACATGACCATTAACAACCAATCAGCACTTGACACATTGACTAATGAAGCACATAGAGCAAGGGAAGCATGACACCATCTGCATGAACAAAATAAAAGACATGAAATCATAAACATGAAAAATGAACATGACACCAAAACAAGACATTACAGGATCCTTATGCTAGGAATGGGCTTTTAATTCTAAATTATCACAATTTTTGATGTAAAAAGCATACTGACATTATAAGTGCACTCCAGGAAACATTATAAAATAATAAAACAACGCAGTTCATGACCCCTTTATAACATCACATCTGAACTGTAAGAGAGCTATAAAATAAAGAATCACCACTGTGAAACGTCCTGCATAAGTCATGCTCGTGAAGGTGGTTCAGGTTGATCAGCTTGTTTTTCTTGACTGTCATTAGTGGTTTGAAATGATACAGCAAAACTGACATCATAGTGTAGTTACAGAAGTGTTCACAGAATCTCACGAAGCCTCTGCAGCTGATACTTGCCGATTATGTTAAGGCACATTACATTTCCGACAAACACTCTAGGCAGTAGGCCAATTAAAGCAGACTGGGACCAGTTGACCATGTGGCTTACGTGAGTGAAAATCCTTATGACGGTTAAAATGAGTTTGACAGTAAGACTCCAGACACACCAGACAGGACTTGACGGCTTTGTGTTTTCTTCCAGTACAGACGTCACACTGCACATCTCCAGCTCCAGCGTAACAGTCAGCAGGAAGTTTAATCTTCTTCAGTTTCTCTTCAGCCAGCATGGTGTTTTTAGCTAAAGCAGGTCTTGGACTGAAGGTCTGTCTGCACTGAGGGCATCTGTAGACTCTCGTCTGATCCTCCTGATCCCAGCAGCCTGTAATACAGATCTTACAGTAACTGTGTCCACAGGGAATGGCTACTGGATCCTTCAGGAGATCCAGACACACTGAACACATGAACTCATCCTGAGAAATTCTGGCTTCTGCCATTTTACTGCATGAATACAGAGACACAAACACACAACAGCTGAACTACACTCCAGTTTCACTTTCCCTGAACTCATGTGAGTCCTGCTTCCTGGTTGTGTTTGAGTGACGTGTGCAAAATGGTTGATTAACAGTTGAAAAATGTAACGGCTGATCATGAGATTAGTTGTGCTTTAATTTAGATGTTTTATTGTTCTGGTTATCTAATACTAACAGAATCGCATCAGCCGACTGCATTCTCACGGACACAAATTCATCAGTTTATGATTCTTAGTCAGAGGGTGCAGAGTTTACTAATGCATTTCAGTCGAACCGCCACATGCTTGTTCATACAAAAATGCAGTTTTCTTAGTCACGATACTGCAACTTGCAAAGGTCAAAGGTCCCACATGATGTGCTACATACTTCTTTCATTGAGCCTTTAGTTTTTACCTATCCTGATGCAGATTTGCAGAAATACGGACTCTCATTAATCTACTAGTCATAATGATTTCAGAGGAATCCAAAATAAACCAAGATTAACATTTATTGTTTTGCCAGGCAGGATTAAGCATCAATTAAAAAGAATACATCACACAACGGATCAGCATAAAATACAAAGTACAATTCAAAACATAGTTTTAAAAATAATTTCAAATAGAGAAATACACACAGCAATTGTGTAGGAAGTTCTGAATGCAGATGCTTCCTTGAGTGGTTTGCCAAATCCCTTTAAATACCCCAAGTCTTGACAAAAGGACTGTAAACATTTAGCACCCAAATATTTATGCAGCTTTTGCTGGACCTTTTCTCGTGCCCCAAAGGGTCACACGCCTGTAGTAACAGTTGAAACTAAATTTGAAACTAAAAACTGAAATTTACTTCGTAAATACCAACAGTTGGATAGAAAGGCTAAACACAGTTCTAGAAATGACTTCTAACAATATCAATTAAGATTTTCGATGCATTTTAGTATTGTGCATGTTGGAAATTGACAACACTTTCAAACAGAGAACAAATGTTAGGACACTGCATTGAAAACTGCCTTTCCACAGCTTCCTGGTCCTCTGGCAGTTGTAATGGATTCCTCCCAAAAGTTGAAACCCGTATCCCATGAACACCTTCATAAAATTCACACACACACAAAAAAAGATTGTCCCGCACATATTGTCCCACTCTTGCTTCAAGGTTGTGGGGTTCAGGGGGGCTGACGACATGGTCTTCCTCATCCTCTGGATCAATGATGTCCCCATTGAGAAAAGCTGCAATGATGAACATTATGGATGGCGAAGAGAGGTGAAGGTGCTTCATCAAAATAGAGCTGCAAAATTTGCTGTGTTGAGATGGCAGCAGGTGAATGTTAAAACAATAAGTTGAGAATAAGAACCTGAGAAGATTCCTGGAACTCCAAAGAAGATGATCTCAAGAGGTCAGATAGTCTATAAAAGGTTGGAAGATGAAGAGAACAGCAGATGCTGCTTCACACCTGAAGAGCTTCTCCAGCACCAAAACCATCGCTGATATTGCCTTGATTGAAGAACTTTTTGATATTTATACTTATTTAATTACTTGTATAGAATGTTTGTAGAATATATATAATGCTAGAAATACTATTTGTAATAAATAAATGAACTTATAACTTTATAACTGAACTCGGCCTCACGTGGCATTAATTTAAGTCGTTGAACCTGAACAGACCACGGAGAAGTCTTTTGTCTAAGTATTAATAATTTAGATTAATTTGATTTACTTACCTAACCTGAGAATAATAAAGAATAAGGTAAAGGTGTTTAAAGATGCACCATAAAACAATACACACACACAAAAAAGCACAATGACAAGGTTAAATATCTTTTAAAAATTAATCATAATGCTTCAAAAAACATATTTATTTATTTAAGCCTGAGGGATGAAAAAAAAAAAAGAAAACATAAGGAGATTTAAGCCACTTTTGCTTTTTGCATATAAAATAAAGCAATTAACAACATATTCAAAAGATCACGATTTTGGTTTTCAAAATAAAAAATAATATCTTTAAGGAAAAAACTGAGGTTTAAAAATATAAAACTTAAATTAACCTAAAATGTATTGGCTATACTATACTACAATCACAAAATTAATGGGCAGCTGTTTCTTAAACATGACCACAAAATGAGCAAGTTTAAGATATTTATAGATAGATGAATTAAACATGTCGCTCATATCTTTTAATTTGTTGCGCTTGAGAAAACGTTGTAGGTCAAATGATAACATGGTGGATTCATACTCAACGCGATCAGGCTATATAGTACCTACACTTTTAGCGCTCATAAGTACTTACTGAAAGTAATGTCCTACTCAGTGAGTATGCGGTTTCGTACGCTTCAGTCAATTGTGTGTGTGACGTCTCTGTTGTTGCTCAATATATCTCACACAAAAACACTGAAGAGTTCAAACCATAAACCCCAAATCCAGCACAGAGAGTCTGAGTGAATGTGGAGGTGAACGTGTGTAAGTGTGTGAGTGTGTTTGGGTCAGAGATGCTGTAGAAGGACAGAGTGCCATCCGACACATCCACATATACTCCTACTCTCCTACAGGAGCGGGAAGGGGCATGTATGCCAGTGAACGTATTACTGTGCCAAACAATGAATGCATCATCAGAGCAGATCAGACACCAGGAGTTTTCATTGCGTCCAAACACAGAGTTATTCCCTCCTTTCCTACTGATTCCTTTATATGTCACTGATATAACAGCATCTCCACTCCATTCAGCCTCCCAGTAACAGCGTCCAGACAGACTCTCTCTACACAGAACCTGAGACCACTCATCAAATCTCTCTGGAAGATCAGGATAGGGCTGATACTCTCTCACATGTGTTACCTTCCTGTTCTCCTCAGACAGAATGAGACGAGTGTTTGCTGTGTTTGGATCTAGTGTGAGAGCACAGGCATCTGGACACAAGAAGAGAGACATGTAAAACAGGACAACTATCACCAAAGGTTTGTGTGTGTATGCATGTGCTGTACATACATTTGTGTAGTCCTGCTGTAATCCTGAAATCTCCTCCATGATCCAAACTATAAAACACACATAGCCACATTAAATAAGTAACTGCACACACAAAGAGAGAGAGCAGTGCAGGGCTGGGTAAATAATCAAATTATATTTTCAGATATGATTTTGGCTTCCAATGATTGTAAAGATAATATGACATGCTGAAACATGCTTTAAACATGCTAGGAAATTGTTCAAATATGTTAGCAAAGTAAAGTAAAGGATTAACATATTAAAACATGCTAGAAACATACTAAAACATGTTAGCAACATGCTAGAACTTGCTAGCAGCATGTTAAAATATGATATGTTGAGTTAATTTAGGCAATAACTGGCCGGTAATATTTGAATGAATTCTAGCAATGCAGAGTTTTGAGAATATGAATGTGGATGACGCTCGGGTTAGTTGACGGCACAGTGCTGTATCGTCACAAAAGATTAAGCCTTGCCAGTTGAATTATTCAAGCGCAAAAAGATGAGAAAGGGAACTCAATTTGTTACTTGCTGTGAAGTTTTCCGTGTGCAACCATCTGAAGCGCACCCCCAGAAATCTGAAAGTGCGTAATTACCACGCTCGTTCACGTTCACGGTCATTAGCATTCAGAAACGCCTCCAATGAACCATATATGGTGACACTTCCCTTTAAAAATCACGTGATTGTGTTTTTTCCTCACCGCAATAGTGACAAAGAGAACACTCTTGCCAAGCAGATCAGCACGATCTTGGAAAACGCATTGAGAACACATTGTTTGCCAAGTCTTCCAATAACGCAAAATATGCCATTGCAAACAATTTTCACAGCTGTCTTTTATAGGGTGTGACACCAATTACGCATCGTGTTTAAAACTAGACAAATTATAAATTGAGTGTTTTATATTATATTATATATTGCTTATGCACTCACTACGCACAAATCTGTCCGTACACACCATTGATAAATGAGGGCCCAGGTATCGCCTCATGCTACCAGTAGTGACACTGACCTTAGACAAATGCAAAACTAGTGAAAAACAGTCTGAAAAGATGAGTAGGGAAAAAAATGTCAGTGGCCTCCACCTGTAAAACCATTCGGGTCATTTGGAGGCCAAGTCAATACCTCAAACTTGTTGTGCTCCTCAAACCATTCTTGAACCATTTTTTCTTTGTGGCAGGGCACAGTATCCTGCTGAAAGAGGCCACAGCAACCAGGGAATACATGAAAGGAGGTACATGGTCTGCAACAATGCTGATATATATATATGTATATCATTTGTATTGTCTTATTGTAAATTTGTATTATCTTAGAACTGTGCATTTCTGAAATATGGACATTACTTTGACACAATCACATCTGATTACAAATTACTCTAAATTGTAATGTAGAAACGTGTTTTCTGTAAAGCTCATTTAAAGAATTAAAGTATTGTGAAAAGCGTTACACAAATAAATGTAAATTGAATTAACACTGCTCTGTGTTAATAAGGGAACCTCCAGCAGGGAGTCACTTGGTAGTTTGGTTCTATCTTTGGCTCCCTTAGAGCTTAGATACTGCCACTAGCTGACGCCACGTGTCTTTCTGAGTCGCAGGCTCCGTTTAGGCCTCCTTCAAGAACATGATGGTGTAGGTTTGTACTCCTCTTGCTTTAAGAGTAAAAGGTGTTTTTACTGAGTACATTGCCTGGTGGAATGGTGGCTCAGGTTGAGTTAAATTAGTTAACCTCACCGGAGAGTTTGGTTATCATATTTGGCTCCCTAGAGCTTAGAACACTGTCACGAGCTGACGCTACGTGTCTTTCTAGAAGTCGTAGGCCCTTTTTTGGGCCTCCTGCAGAGCGTGATGGCGTATGTTTGTACTCCTCTTGCTTAAAAGAGTAAAAAGTACACTGCTTGTCGGATTGTGTTAAGGTTGACTGTTATGTGGGCACTCCACAGTCTTATCTGCTAGTTTGACTCGGTTTCATTCTGAACGAGTTCCATGTTTGTGGGATCTTGCTTATCAGCAAGCGAGCTGTTCTAGGTGTGTGGCTTTCACAGGCCACCCTTTAAGCTTTCCCCCACCACATCTGGGTGTTCTTTAAGCAGACTGAGCATGTAGTTTTACATGCTGGCCTTTCGCAAGGCTGCTGTGATGTATTTCTACACGTTGTAGAATTTATGTCATGTTGTAGGCCCTTCCCTGGGCCTCCATGATTTGTGGCTACAGTACAGTTTATCTGTTAGGATAAACCCTCGTTTGAGGGTTGTCCTGCATAGTACTTAGCTCCCTAAGCTGGTCAGTGGTTGAAGGCCTCTACATCTTCATCCTGTTCAAAAGTTTTCACCCCTGACTCTCAATGCATCGTGTTTTCTTCTGGAGCATCAGTGAATGTTTGAACCTTTTTTAATAGTTGTGTTCGAGTCCCTCAATTGTCTTCAGTGTGAAAAGACGGATCTCAAAATCATTCAGTCACTGCTGGAAAGGGTTCAAATATGCAAAAGATGGTGGAAAACTGAAGGATCTGCAGGACATTGAGAATTTTTCTGAAGAACAGAGCTCAGTTTATTTGTTCAGAACAAACAAGAGACTCATGAAGAACCATCACAAAACAAACAAAGTCGTAGATCATCCAGGTAACCACACACAGTATTACGAATCAGTGGTTCACGTACTTATGAATGGGGTTATTTTAATAAATTCAGCTATGGATACATATAAGCCTGTGGATTATATGAAACATACTTTATGTAAAATATCTTACTCAGGAGAGTACTAAATAAAAAATAACATGCATTTTGTATTATCTCCTTTATTTTTGTTAAAATTATTTACATTTTCACAGATTCTGCAAGTGGCTCACATACTTTTTCTTGCAACTATATATATATATATATATATATATATATATATGTATATGTGTGTGTGTGTGTGTGTGTGTATAGACACTGAGGAGTTTAAATCATAAAACATAAAAACTTTTACAGCTCAACATACTTGAGTTTGATCAGTGTGCAGTTTGGATGGTTGAGTGCATCAGAGAGCAGCTTGACTCCTGCATCTCCAGGGTGATTGTAGCTCAGATCCAGCTCTCTCAGGTGCGAGGGGTTTGAACTCAGAGCTAAAGACATATAACCACAGCCTTCTTCTGTGACCATACAGCCAGACAATCTACAAACACACAGCAGCAGTACACATGACATTAGTTTGACAGATTTTTTTCCTGCAGTTTAGTAGTAAACATTATGAGTAAGATTATGGTAATGGCTGTTCACTGCAGTCAAAACATCCATGACAGCTGTTATCTTCTCCATGCTGGCAAATAATCATGGCCAACCAACATGAATTATATAAATAATTTTAATAGCATGGCTATTCAAAACCAGAGGGTCTACCATGTGCATAGTAAAGTGATCACCGACAGTTATTTAGGATGGGAATTAATGTGAACATCATGATATAAAATATGATGTATTCAATCCTACAGCCATATGTATATATATGAAAAAAATAATAAAAATCACATGCCTGCAACTGTTGTTTTTGTCTTGTTTCTTGTATTCCATTGACGCCATATTTGGATTATTGTGATACCATTTTGTTAATTCTTTTAAAGAAAACCATTTACCTCAGTATCTCCAGCTGACAGTTTGGACTCTTCAATCCATCAGAAAGAAGCTTCACTCCAGAATCCTGCAGGTCATTGTTACTCAGGTCCAGCTCTCTCAGAACAGAGTTTGAGGATTGTAAAGCTGATGACAAACTCTCACAAGACTGAGCAGTGAGATTACAGCGATGTAGCCTGTGTAGAGCAATATAATATGTTTATCAGGTAGGTTTTATAATCTATATAAGTACAAGTTATCTGTACTTAAAAAACCTTTGAATGTATTGTTTGCGAGGCTAAAACCATCAGATTTGTTCAGTGATTACTGAATGTAAGAGAGAATTTAGTGCTTTAAAATAAATGTAAAAGGCATCCTTTAGTTTATATTTTAAATTTATATTTCAAAAATTCAACTCTTCATACTCTTTATAAAACATTAAACAATTTTTTTTCAGTTTCTTTAATTTATGAATTAAGTTTTAAGAATAATATGTAATACAATAATGCAATTAGGAATAAAATGACTAACCCTTGTGTACAACCTGCCTGATGGTGTGTGAGTATTTGTGTCTATTTTTACATAAAGTGTGGTTCTACCACATATATTTATTTATGTTTTCATACAAACTGACACATACAATATTGACATACTGACAGCATTAAAACATAAATTACTTATGTACAAATGTGTACGAATTCTTATTTATTAATATTAAATTTGTGGCATTAATGTTTTCATTAGATTTTATTTAATTGTCATATCAATGACATTTACTAAATGCAAGTTACTCATTTACTACTATAACATGAAATTATAACATTTCACTGTTTGTGACTGCTGCTGCAAACTCAAAGGATTATGTAATTTTAAACAAGACTAAATAAATAACATTTCTGTAATATTTTAACCATTATTTGCAATATAATGTTTATTTTGTTTGCCATGGGACAAAAAAGGTATACACTTCTATGCTGTGACTGACAATAGAACCTTAAAATACACAAAAAATGCAACATAAATTCACAAAAGTCATGAATGTTATTTGTGTGCTGTAATGCAAATCTTTAGTATCCATCTGATTGTGAGGAACATATCCTAATTCAGGCCTTTATTCGGCAATCATAAACGTCAAGTCCCGCACTCACTATGAATTTAAAAATGTTTGCCCCAAGAAGAGTTACAACACATTCAATGGCAGTGATAACAAACGCTTATTGATTCTCACCCGCTTCATCACAGAATGCAACATGTCCGTTCGAATGAGAAATGTGTGCCTTTACGGAGTGAATCTAGATAACATTTTCAGGTATTAATAACTTAAATTTTTCTTTGTATCATATAAAACTATTATTTACTGGCAGAGAGGACTCTGACTGCAACACATCGTCATTTGGACTACTTTTGGTCCCGCTTTTGACATTTTTGCAATAAAAAAATTATTCTAATTACACCTGTCATGTTTTTCTTTATAACTGTACATATTTTTGAGAAATGGCTATGGGTAGGTTTAGAGGTAAGAGTGGCTAAAACTATCATTTTAATGCAATATTGATATTAAAATTGTCATTTTCCTACACAATTCTGTCAGTTACGTTGTAATATTTTTTTATTTTCTCTATAAAATGATTATGTTTAGGTTTGGGGTAAGGTTTAGGCATCTAAAAAAATTATATAAAATGGTCATAGGGCAATTATACAAACATCTTTATGATATAAAAGATTTGTTAATATTTTACATTTTCACCTGAAAAAATATAATAATGTTTACGTTTAAATGTTTCCAAAATGTCCATATTTTATTAACAATGAGACCAAGCTGATTTATTCACTTATTTTTCTTGGCCAACAAGTCACCAATTTAAAATTAAGATTCAAATAAAACTATGTATATGTACATTGTTTATGAATGATTTCTCTTACAGTGCTCTTCGGGTGTTTTTTATTACTGGCAGCAGTCTCATCAGTGCTTCATCAGATCTTCTGTATTTCTGCAGTTCAAACATCTCTTGAGTCTCTTCTGACATCAAGAGCACAAATACCAGACCAGACCACTGAGCAGAGGAGAGAGTATGTGCTGAAAGTTTTCCCGAGCTTAGATTCTTCTGGATTTCCTCCACAAAGTTATCTTTCAGTTCACTCAGACAGTAGAATAGATTGATTGTCCTCTCTACTGATTTCTCCTTCTCTATTATCTTTTTGATATAGTCCGCAGTGTCTTTGATGTTCTCTGTTTTAAGTTCCAGTTCTGGCAGTAGTTCCTTCAGGTCACTCTGATTGGACTCCAGTGACAGACCCAGGAGGAACCGGAGGAAAAGGTCCAGGTGTCCGTTCTTACTTTGTAAAGCCGTGTTGATCGCAGCCTTATGAAGTGGAAATAATGGATTTTTGGACAGTTTCCATGTCAGTTTTTCTTTCCAGGATTGAGGAAATAGGTTAGCTTTCTCATCTTTGCCAATCAAAAGAACATAGAGAGCAGCAAGGTATTCCTGGACGCTGAGATGTACAAAGCTATAAACTTTTCTTGATGAAACAGCCTTTTCTTCTTGAAAGATCTGAGTGCATAACCCAGAGAACACAGACACTTCACTGACATCTAGTCCAGATTCCTCAAGATCTTCTTTGTAGAAAATCAGATTTCCTTTCACCAGCTGTTGAAAGGCCAGTTTCCCAAGCTTCAAAATAATCTCATCAAAAGACCTGGTATTAGCTTTAAGTTTAGGATCATCAATGTATTTTGTTTTCATTTGCTGCATCTGTGAAAGTAAGAAGTTTGTGTACATGCCTGTGAGAGTTGTGGGTGATTTGTTATTGCTCTCCTGAGTGAGCTGAGGCTGAAGAACAGTGAGAGAGATCCAGCAGAAGATGGGGATGTGGCACATGATATACAGGCTCCTAGATTTCCTGATGTGACGGATAATTTTTCCAGCAACCTCAGTAGTGCTGTTATTTTTGAAGAATTGCTCTTTTTGTTCATCATTGAATCCTTGCACCTCTGTCACCTGATCAATGTAGTTACGGGGTATCAGACTAGCTGCTGCTGGTCTGGATGTGATCCAGATGAGAGCAGAGGGAACCAGGTGTTTCTTGATCAGGCTTGTAATTATCTTACTTACTGTTGTTTTTTCATGAATGTCTGTAAATCTGTCATCTTCTATAAAGCTCAAAGAGAAGTGACATTCATCCAGCCCATCAAAGATGAACATGACTTTACCATCACCTTCAGGAAGAGAGGGCAGTTCTTCAGGGCTACTGAAGAAGTATTCATGAAGCAGTTCCATGAGACTGAATTTTTTTGTGATCAAATTTAGCTGACGGAAAGGAAGAGGAAAAATGAAGGATATATCCTGGTTTTCTTTTCCTTCAGCCCAGTCGAGGATGAATTTACTAACGGAGACTGTTTTACCTACACCTGCGATCCCCATTGTCAGCACCTTTCTGTTTCGTCTATCCTCATGAACTTTGAAAATATTCTTGCATTGGATTGGTGTGTTCTTGGCATCAAATTGTTTAAGATTAATTTCGATCTGTCTCACCTCATGGTTGTTCACTCTTCCTCCAGTCTCATTCTCCACCATGTATAGATCTGTGTAAATATCATTCAAGTATTTCTGATGACCAGTCTGTGAATTACCAACCAATATCCGCTCACAGTCCTGTTTTAAATTGTTCTTGAGTCTTAGGCTGGTCCCTGAGTAATCACGAGGAGCAGCTTTATGGTCCAATGAGCCTTTGAGAAAGAAGAAAAATGCAGCAAAGAGTAAGCTGTTACAGTTTAGTAACCTTACTATTCTTTGCTTTGAGTAAAACATCAAACTATTGTAAACAAGATGAGTGGTTGATACTACTTAACATCAGTCATTTGAACGTCAAAAGCAGACAGCTTCAGGTGATCTGCTTCTTCGTCAGTCTCTTCATCAGTGCATAGGTTTTCTTTGACAATACGTTGTTTAACAAAAGACAAGGATTTTCGATAAACATCGCCACTGACTAGAACTAAACCTCTGTTAGTTTTCAATAAGACCTTTTTTAGACATATAAAAGAAATAGTTGAGACTGGATTGATAAGATGGCAATGATATATTTGGAGTTTAAATCTCTCAAGATCTCAGCAGAGGATGAATATGTTCTATTATTTGCATTTGATTTCATCTAAGGCCGTGTGGCTGGAAGTCAGTTGTAATTGTGTTTCTGCTCATCTTGTTTGCATTTCAATTCTTGTTGATCTTACCTTCAGTGATTCTGTTTGTTAACAGCAGGTGTCCATCACTAATCAGTCCCTCCAGGATTTCGCGGGACTTTTTTCTGATTTCTGCGGCCTAAAATGACTGAATTTGCAGCAATATTTGCGGCATTTCCTGTGTAGTCAATACTCTTCTAACATTTTTATTAATTTTCTGAGTTCAAGAACCACTGGGCTCTGTAATTTTTAAAAGGAGAACACTGATAATGACTTTTTATTTTTATTTCATATGTAACACCAAATAAAACAAACACATTTTTTTAATAAAATGTTATATTGCAGTGTTTCCCACATGATTTTGTGAAAGGGGGCATGGTTGTCAGGTACTCTAGGGGGGTCTGGGGGTATATGCCCCCCCCCTTTAGAAAGGTTTGTTTATTTTATCAATCAATTTTGTATATTTTATGTATCAAATGTGATAGAACAGGCTTTCAGGAACATTTATTTGTTCATCATTGTATGCCTATTGCATTGTGTTTTGCCCACCCACAATAAAAATGAGCTTTTATCATAAAACTAAGGTCTTGGTCTTCTTACCAAGACATATTATTAGGAGATATAGAGTGACAAATATATTTAAATATTTATATGCATTTTAAGTAAGTAGTCTGCTGTACTGTTATAAAGATCTTATTGATTTACATTTTTGGTCATATAAATAACAACTGCAGCAAACTGCAATTTTTGCTCAGTTTTGGCCTCTGAATAAAATTAAGCTGTTTTTCCCCTCCATACTCACCATATCATATTGTAAATCCTTCAGTTGTTCCGTCTTGCTCCTCGTCCATTTTGGGGTTGTTTACAGAGTGCGCAAGCTTCTTTTATGCAACATACAGACACCGTTGATAAACTGAACCAATTGATGGAAACGATGTCACTGTTTGCGTGTGTGTTGCGCGCTTACAGATGCATTGCCGAAGCAACGGCGCAAACAGTTGTTTATCGATCGATTAAAGTTCAGCGCACATAGCCTACTTCGAAGTGTGCTTTCCTTTGGCTGAATGTAGAAAAATTGCAAGCCCCTCCGAATTATGCGGCGTTTGCTTGATTTTGCGCTAAATTCAGCGATCCTGGAGGGACTGACTAATGTTCAACCTTCACTTAATCGCTTATTTATCGCATTAACTCCACTGCTTCAGTGTTACTTTTAACATTCTGTAGTGTGGAATACATTAACTCTGAGCAGTGCTAATTTAACACTGGGGATTTTGCTGTGAAAAACTAGTACTAGCCCCTACTACCATAAGTGAATACAGACTTTGCCCCTCAGACAGAGTTAGGGTATCGAATGAAGTTGTCTTTTGCTGGTTACTGCACTTAGACTGCTTTAAAATCAGCAATAGAGATGATAATCTAACAACTCTACTGTTTGACAAATTTCTTCCAGTTCATTGTCTGTCGGTGTAACCTTGGTTTACATTTTAAAATGTAAAGCCACGTTTCGGCATGCACTTGCACCGCGGTTCATCTTAAATCTGATGACGCATCTATAATAAGGTTTGTTGAAAATAGTAATGTGTAAAACAGAGTTTAGATAATGTATATTTCAGTCGATGGATATGCATTCTGGCTTCCCAATACATTACAACAGCGATGATCAAAAAGCGTGGACAAAACAGTCACTCTTTGTAAACTTGGTTTACTGCGAGTGCCGTATTATGCAGTATTATTTGATTACTTTATTCATTTTCCTTAGGCCTACCTGAAAACTACTGTTAGATACCTGAAAAGCATTGTTTATTTTATTTGAATCTTTGCTCTATTGTATTTATTTGTGCTGTTGCTTGTAGTTTGATTAATTGTTCTTATTTTCTTTATTTTTATTTTACAGTTTCCTGAACATAGCACGTACCAAACCGTAACAAAACCGTGACCCTAAAACCAAACCGTGAGTGAATTGAACAGTTACACCCCCTATTGTAAACCATTTAACCCTTCATAAAATCACTGCTGTTATATTTTCCCTTGTGTGCATCTACAGAAAGGTTTTTTTGTTTGTTTATTTTTTTACCCCAGATCTGTTTCGAACCCGCTCCAACAGGGGATGATGTCTTCATATTGCCCTCAGCCTGAGCTGTGTGTGTGTGAGAGAGAGGATCACTCACTGGGAAACATAAATCACACAAACACATCAGAGCAAAGAGGAAGGTTTATGTCGAACCATCAATCTTGTAAAAAATCACTCACATTACAGTCAGTAAATAAAACTTTACCTTGCTTGTGTTTGTTCTCCAACTGTTCAGCAAGAAGATTTTGGTTCATCTTCCTCAGGATGTACACTGTGATCTTCACCGCTTCTTCTGGTCCATATCGTGCCACCATTTTATCCACTGTGTCTAAGATATCTGCATTTTCCATTTCAGAATTTGATATACGCTCATCATTCTTTAAGTTCCACTGAAATGTCTTCAGATCAGCGCCCGCCAGTTCCATCAGTGAGTTCATGAGCATCTCTTTTACACACGCCATCATTCTTCAACCATTCACGTCTGCAGGACAAAAAGAAAAAGATCTGAAGTAGTTCCACTTTTAATGTGCAGACCTAAATGCTCAAATTGAAATGAAGTTGTGATTGGATCAGGTTTCTCTGAAACACTTTATCCAAACTCATTATCCTCTGTAAGTCATACACAAACACTGATACACAAAAGCAAGCATCCCTGCATCTATTCACCTGCTTGTTCTCTGTGTTGCACTTACCTTCTAGCTAAAACCCCACACTTTCTCAGAACAGTTGACACCGTTCTCATGCTCAGTCAGTGTTTCAACCGCAGAAAGATGTCAGCAAAACAGCTTGAGAACAATATGAGACAGTCACATTTACCCCAGGAAAGCCATTCAATGACCACAGATTGTTAGTTAGATAGAAAGAAAAAAAAAGAAGAACTCTGCAAAGGAGCAAAAATGAAAGTACACATTCATTATGTTTACTTTTATAATAAGAACATTATAATAACAACCTAATTATAAAAACTGCCTCATATGAAATTTTATACAAATTCAAAGCTGAATTTTTAGCATTTTTAGCAAAGCAAAACTACTGAAAATATAATTTGGTAACACTTTACATTAAGGTTCCCTTTGTAAAAGGTTTATAAAGGTGTTTGTTAATGAGTAATAAGTCATTTACAAATGCATTATAAATCAATAATAAGCAGTTATAAAAAGGGCGACTTTAATGCAATACCTGCCAAATAGTGAGCCGTTTTTTACTCACGTTATAAGTGCTTAATAAATGTATTTATTCACACTTATTTAACTCAAAACCAGATTCCTGGTTTATTGCATGATGCAGCAAAAATTATCATAATTAGACTGAAGGGTGTTGTATTTGTGGTTTTTATTAATATCTCATGACTGCAACTTTTCTTACTATGTTGCTTACCAGAAGTTACTGGACTACATTTCCCACAGTCCCTCACCTAGGAACCAATCATGCTCTCACACCTGTTTCCTATCAGTGACCCTTTATAAGCTGCACTCACACACACTCATTGCTGAGTATTGTTTAGCCTTTGTTTGACCTTGTCTCCGTGTTCCTTGTTTCCTTGCCTTGTCTAGCCTGTGTTTTTGACTCTGGACTGTTTCCTTGTTGATGGTTGTTTGCTGCCTGCCTTGACCTTTGCCTGTGAATTGGACTACTCTTTTGCCTTGCCCTCTTGTATCTGTTTGCTGGTGTTTGACCTCTGCCTGTACGACTACGCTCCTGTAATAAAGCCTGCATGTGGATCCCCAACTCTGTCGTCCAGTTCTCCCCTTCGTTACAGTATTAACTGGATAAACTTCTGTATACTTAGGAGAGAAACATTGTGCAATTGTGACTACCGAGTCAACAAAGTAATAATTAAGTGCTTCGGCTACAACAGCTCGATTGTTAGTCAGCTTCCCTTTTACCATCAATTCAATTGATGACCTATCTTTTCTTTTGTCTCATTTTAAGTAGTTCAACTGATTCCAGATTGTTTTAGAATTACCTCTTGCCTCTTCAATCATTCTCAGGAAAAAATCAGCCTTTGCTTTTCTTTACCACCTTGTTCCGTAATGTAACAAAATTTTGTCTATCGTGACTTAACTTTGATCTATTTGCAGTTTTTAAAGCAAGATCCCGTTTTTTCATTAGTTCTAAAATATCTGAATTCATCCAGGGGACAGTATGTTTTTTATTTTTAGGATTCATTTTACAACTGAAATCTATAATAGTGCTCTCTGATTTTTTGGAGAATATTCGACTATCATCCTCCTGATCTTTTCCGGTTAATCTGATGGATCACCCTTCTGAAGTCATCTAATTTGCGTTTTGGAATGCCGTAAGAATCATATTTCCTTATGAATGAATTGAATCTCTTACTAGATAATTTTCTGGCCACTAAAATCAAATTGTGGTCAGAAAGGCCTGTTAACAAATTAAAAGTTTTTTAAATTCCCTCTGCTCGATTACTAAAAATCAAATCAGTTTGAGTCCTTGTTGAATTAGTTATTCTTGTGGGCCTATTAATCATTTGCTTCAGATCGAAGTGATCAGTTATCTGTTTGAGATTCTTTCTAACTGTTTTATCATCCCAATTAATATTAAAGTCTCCCATAATAACTTCTTTGTAGAAATTTTTAGTAATCGTTTCAAGTTTTCATAAAAACTGATGTTTGAAGATGGTGGACGATAATTTACAATTAATACAAAAGACATCTGTAATAATAGTATACAGTGGGTACGGAAAGTATTCAGACCCCCTTAAATTTTTCACTCTTTGTTATATTGCAGCCATTTGCTAAAATCATTTAAGTTCATTTTTTTTCCTCATTAATGTACACACAGCACCCCATATTGACAGAAAAACACAGAATTGTTGACATTTTTGCAGATTTATTAAAAAAGAAAAACTGAAATATCACATGGTCCTAAGTATTCAGACCCTTTGCTCAGTCTTTAGTAGAAGCACCTTTTGATCGAATACAGCCATGAGTCTTTTTGGGAAAGATGCAACAAGTTTTTCACACCTGGATTTGGGGATCCTCTGCCATTCCTCCTTGCAGATCCTCTCCAGTTCTGTCAGGTTGGATGCTAAATGTTGGTGGACAGCCATTTTTAGGTCTCTCCAGAGATGCTCAATTGGGTTTAAGTCAGGGCTCTGGCTGGGCCATTCAAGAACAGTCACGGAGTTGTTGTGAAGCCACTCCTTCGTTATTTTAGCTGTGTGCTTAGGGTCATTGTCTTGTTGGAAGGTAAACCTTCGGCCCAGTCTGAGGTCCTGAGCACTCTGGAGAAAGTTTTCATCCAGTATTTCCCTGTACTTGGCCGCATTCATCTTTTCCTCGATTGCAACCAGTCGTCCTGTCCCTGCAGCTGAAAAACACCCCCACAGCATGATGCTGCCACCACCATGCTTCACTGTTGGGACTGTATTGGACAGGTGATGAGCAGTGCCTGGTTTTCTCCACATATACTGCTTAGAATTAAGGCCAAAAAGTTCTATCTTGGTCTCATCAGACCAGAGAATCTTATTTCTCACCATCTTGGAGTCCTTCAGGTGTTTTTTAGAAAACTCAATGCGGGCTTTCATGTGTCTTGCACTGAGGAGAGGCTTCCGTCGGGCCATTCTGCCATAAAGCCCCGACTGGTGGAGGGCTGCAGTGATGGTTGACTTTCTACAACTTTCTCCCATCTCCCGACTGCATCTCTGGAGCTCAGCCACAGTGATCTTTGGGTTCTTCTTTACCTCTCTCACCAAGGCTCTTCTCCCCCGATAGCTCAGTTTGGCCAGACGGCCAGCTCTAGGAAGGGTTCTGGTCATCCCAAACGTCTTCCATTTAAGGATTATGGAGGCCACTGTGCTCTTAGGAACCTTAAGTGCAGCAGAAATTTTTTTGTAACCTTGGCCAGATCTGTGCCTTGCCACAATCCAGTCTCTGAGCTCTTCAGGCAGTTCCTTTGACCTCATGATTCTCATTTGCTCTGACATGCACTGTGAGCTGTAAGGTCTTATATAGACAGGTGTGTGGCTTTCCTAATCAAGTCCAATCAGTATAATCAAACACAGCTGGACTCAAATGAAGGTATAGAACCATCTCAAGGATGATCAGAAGAAATGGACAGCACCTGAGTTAAATATGTCACAGCAAAGGGTCTGAATACTTAGGACCATGTGATATTTCAGTTTTTCTTTTTTAATAAATCTGCAAAAATGTCAACAATTCTGTGTTTTTCTGTCAATATGGGGTGCTGTGTGTACATTAATGAGGAAAAAAAATGAACTTAAATGATTTTAGCAAATGGCTGCAATATAACAAAGAGTGAAACATTTAAGGGGGTCTGAATACTTTCCGTACCCACTGTAAGATTCAGACCAATACATTCCAAATCTATGCAGTTTGCCCAAGTGATTTCATTACACTGGATGCCAGTTTTCACATAAATCATAAATCATAACTCCACCTGCCTTAGAACCAACTCTATCTTTCCTATACAGTTTAAAACCAGGTACTTCTAATGCTGCAGACGGAGAATTTTCATGAAGCCATGTCTCAGATAAACAAGGAAAATCTAAATTAGAATCTAATAAAAGATGATGAATTTGATCACTTTTTGATATAATACTTCATATGTTCAAATGACCACCTAAGAGACCCTTTGGCTTAACTTTAGGAACACTTGTGAAGTACAAGTGGAAATGGAACTGTTCGGTGACTCGATCAGCGCAGAATTCACTTCATTCCCCAAGGGTATCGTAATGCACAAGCTCGTCTGAAAGTCCGTGCTCGCCGCATGATAACCCAGGCCTGCCTCAGACAGCAACAACCCCACATGGACACGCCGCGGAACGCCAACTCCGGCCACGGAAACACCTGGCGACTCGGCTTCCTCCGCCGCGCCGCTCCCCGCACCAACAACGCCACCATCATCCAGCGAAACAGAGCGAGGGAGATTAGTGTGTTGAGCATAGCCAGACAATAACGTACCACCACCAAAAGCGTGTACCTGTAGGATAGCTGGATCCAACGTGGAATCCACTAGGCCGGCGTGTCGCCGGTCCATGATGGTAACACCCAGCCGTTGGGCCTCCCCTCTCGCAGGCAAGACACCGCCACCAAAACCCGGCGAACCAAAGCAAGGGAGGTTAGTTTGTTGTACATAACCAGACAACAACATACCGTGACCCAGAGCGTGTACCTGAGAGACATCCGAATCCAACGTAGAAGCCAATAAATTTTCTGGTTTGGCGTGGCGTGGACTGGGACAGGGATGAATATCTCCCAATAATAGCAAACAAATCATGATGATAATAAGGCCTAAGGCTTCACTTTGATGAAGTCGAGTTGATGGCTTTGAATGTTTCTTCACTTGCTTGTACAGAGATGGATAAATAAAGGTTAACGCTAAAGTGTGCTTCCCATGTCCGAAATTTCCCAAGGCATTATATGTTTGTTTAACTAACCAATCAGCATTATTAACAAGTTTTCTTATATACATTGAAGAGTGATTATATTACATATTAGAGTGATCCGCAAAAAAAGAAAAATAATTAACAGGACTTAAAAAGTTAAGAAGCAAGCTTTAGATGCAGCAGTACTATTTTTTATTATAAAGATAACTGAACTCAAATGTAGGAGAACAAACTATAGTAAGCTATAGTTATAGAAAACTAGACGTGACAATAATAAATTAGGCTATACTTTATATACTCTTTCAGGTCACATCACTCTTTCAGGGTTACATCACTAAGCATGCGTGTTCTGGCGTGTGACAGCAGTTGGCGCTAGTGAGCATCCAATAAAGCCTTGCTACTATCATGAGAAGAAGTCACAGTTATCAGTACTGTTCTGACATGCTCTGAAGTGAAATTTTATGTTTAACGTTACTGATTTGATGGGTATGCTAACTGAGGTGAAATCACAGACTATGTTTTTCTAGTGTTTATATTATATGAGTAATCGCTGTGTTAGTCTGTAGCTATCTTAAACAAATAACCACTCCAGCGCTCCCGCTTCTGTCACGCGCAGGTACTGTGTGGATGGCCAAATACTAAAGTTACAGTATCCTTTATCATGATGTCAAGAATAATTATGAATTGCTTATTAATATTTCAACAATAAAATATGTCACCGGGGGGAAAAAAATACTATCTTCTTTGTGTGTGTTAATAAATACATGATTCACGTGTGTTCACTTTACATTAAGGTTCACTTTCACAGGTTATTAATGTTTATAACTCATGAATAAATGGTTCACAGATGTCCACCCTACATTAAGGTTCACTTTACATTAAGATTCACTATTACAGGTTATTAATGTTCATAACTCATGAATAAATAGTTCACGTGTTCACTTTACATTAAGGTTCACTTTCACAGGTTATTAATGTTTATAACTCATGAATAAATGGTTCACAGATGTCCACCCTACATTAAGGTTCACTTTACATTAAGATTCACTATTACAGATTATTAATGTTCATAACTCATGAATAAATAGTTCACATGTGTTCACTTTACATTAAGGTTCACTTTCACAGGTTATTAATGTTTATAACTCATTAATAAATGGTTCACATGTGTTCACTTTACATTAAGGTTCACTTTCACAGGTTATTAATGTTCATAACTCATTAATAAATGGTTCACAGATGTCCACCCTACATTAAGGTTCACTTTCCATTAAGGTTCACTATTACAGGTTATTAATGTTCATAACTCATGAATAAATGGTTCATATGTGTTCACTTTACATTAAGGTTCACTTTCACAGGTTATTAATGTTTATAACTCATGAATAAATGGTTCACATGTGTTCACTTTCCATTAAGGTTCACTATTACAGGTTATTAATGTTTATAACTCATGAATAAATGGTTCACATGTGTTCACTTTACATTAAGGTTCACTATTACAGGTTATTAATGTTTATAACTCATGAATAAATGGTTCACAGATGTCCACCCTACATTAAGGTTCACTTTACATTAAGATTCACTATTACAGGTTATTAATGTTCATAACTCATGAATAAATGGTTCACATGTGTTCACTTTACATTAAGGTTCACTATTACAGGTTATTAATGTTTATAACGCATTAATAAATGGTTCACATGTGTTCACTTTACATTAAGGTTCACTTTCACAGGTCATTAATGTTCATAACTCATGAATAAATGGTTTATTTTCAAAATGAAGTTGGAATTTCATTTAAAAAAAAAACAAGAAATCAGTTTTTATACACTGCTGTGGATAGGCATCATGACCTTTTTGGAGAGTATCATGGGTAAGACAGAAACTTCTGGTAAGCAACATAGTAAGAAAAGTGGCAGTCATGAGATATTAATAAGAAAACCACAAATACAACACCCTTCAGTCTAATTATGATAGTCAATTTTTGCTGCATCATGAAATAAACCAGCATTTATAACATGTGAGTTGAAAACAGCTCACTATTTGGCAGGTATTGCATTAAAGTCGCCTTTTTTATTCATGCAGTTATAACTGCATTATTAATGATTTATAATGCATTTGTAAATGACTTATTACTCATTAACAGACACCTTTATAAACCCTTTACAAAGGGAACTGTAATGTAAAGTGTTACTGATAATTCTAAAGCATGTTAAAAAGAGAAGAGAAGGAATAGAGACTCACACATTTTGTAGCCCTCTCACCTACATGCCACCTCCACCCACTCATGCCCAACATCCGCTTAGAGAGAGACCGTTATTTACTAACCATGAATAATGATCACATTGGCTCGTGGGTAACACTGCTGCCTCACAGCTAGAAAGTCTTTCTGTATGGCGAATGTAATAATTACAACCATTGCCAACATATGAAGTTAACATAAGTATATGTTTCATCAGTGGTCCAGCATCTCAGATGGAAGTGCATACCCACAACAAGAATCCACAACACTTTAGCATTCAGTTTTGCTGATGGTGCAAAACTTGCAACTTTGCAGTTGTGTTTGCATTCGTGGTCACCAGATTAGAAGAGCTGCTGTTAGTGGAAACGTCATGAAAGTTGCTGAACGGTACAGAATTAAGTTTACAAAACAAAAGAGGGTTCCACTTTATAGTAGGTGGCCTTAATTACTATGTTCTTACATTTTAAAAAAAAGCTACTTCTTGTATCCATATTGTATTGCAAAACACTTTTGCTAGAGGTGGGATACAGGTAAAGTTAGGAATAGGTTTGGTGGAATAGGTAGGTTTAAGGGTGTGTTAAGGTGTAAGGGATTGGACAGAGCTCAATAAAATCAATAAAACAACACATTAAAAACTAAACAAAAGAACTGTAAATAACTGTAATAAAGAATAAGGACAAAAATAAGTAGCATTAAGTCTTTATGTAGGCCTATTTGTGTCACAGTCTTAGTTTCAACCACAGCACCAGACCTGTCAGCTCTGCCCACTAGATCGTCACCCCTATTTTAATCGTCTGCAAATGCTCATTAGGACTAATATACTGTATATACAACCACTTCACACAGCACCTTTGTCTTTGTTGATTCCCAAGCCTGCTACTTTGAATTCAACCTGTTTACCATGCTGCCTCTTAACTGTTAATAAAGACATTGTTGTTTACGTTACCTACTGTAACACAGTTCGTTGTTATGGGAAGAAGGAGGCGGGAACCGGCGAACGCTCAAACATAACTTTAATATATAAAATAAACAAAGAACAAAGAGGTTCCCGGACACACTGCTGCTCGGTCCTCAGACAGCCGAGAGGCTCTTCTTCGCAGTGCCATGCAATGGTACTGGATGCTCGGTGGACGACTCGATCCTCATCCGCCCCCTGGCGGCCAGCGATGGCTCCTCCGACTGAGGGCAGCCGGCAGCAAGTCCCCCGTTCCCTGCTCTTCCCTTTCATGGCGGACGGCAACTCCTCCGCTCCCTCTTGGACGGCAGCCACCCCACTTTGTCCCAGGGGCATGGCAGCGAGCTCTCCGTCCCACCTGTTGATAAATCGCTCCAGCACCACCGCCTCGGGCAGCCACTCGTGGTCTTCACACTCCCGCGCTGCCCGACCTCCTCAGCACCGCGATCCTCCTCAGCAGCGAGGGCTCTCCGACAGCATGCTCCTCCTTCCTCCTGGGTTTCGGCACCAATGTAACACTGTTCATAGATACGGGAAGAAGGAGGCGGGAACCAGCGAACGCTCAAACATAACTTTAATATATAAAATAAACAAAGAACAAAACAAAAGTAAATGCCAGCAGACCCTCACGGACGTCTGCCAGCCACACAAACATAATAAAACATAAAATAAAGTCCAGGCCTGGTCCTCTCTCGTCTTTCACTGTCGTCGCTCCTCCTTTTATGCTTCCAGAGCTCCTCCGTGAGAGACTCGAGACCGGTGCGACTTGCAGCTAAAGCTCGTTATCACTCGCGTCACCGGCCTCGCACCGTTCCCTCACGGCTCTCGCCCGCCCTGCTCGTCACATACCCTCATCGCCCCTCGCAGGCCGGGGGGTACTCCAGAGACTGCGATCCACTCCCCCCCCGGGGCCTGTCTTGGCGGCCGCAGCACCTGGGGGTAAGGACAGACGAGACAAGAGAAAAGGAGACGGAAGCCGGCCTCGCGCCATTTTATGATCTATAGTGTCGAATGCAGCACTGAGATCAAGTACATGACCTAGAGATAAAGACGAGTTAATAATATTGAGAAGAGGCTCTTCTGCTACAGGTAATAACTCTTTGTGGGTATTGGATCTAATAAACATGTTGTTGGTTTAGATGCAAAGATAAGCTTATTTAGCTCTTCCTGTCCTATATTTGGAAAGCACTGTAACTGTTCTTGAGGGGCGATAATTGAGGCTGGATCATAAAACGCTGTCAAAGGTTGTACATTTACAATTGTATTTCTGATGCATTCAAGTTCTGGAGATGTCTGTTTATTTGCCACTTTACTAAATAAATTTGTTTTGGTTATTTTCTATAAGCTTGCGGAGAGGCTCTGCCTCGCTGCTTTTAGATCCTTTTCAACGGGAAGTGCTGTCTTTCACACAATTCTGAAGACCTCTAAATTAGTTTGTCTCCATTTGCGCTCTAGACTGCGGGTTTCTATTTTGATAGTGTGAGTAATACTATTGTACCATGGTGCAGTACTATTCTCTCTGACCTTTTTTTAATATGACGGGTGCAACAGTTTCTAATGTACGAGAGAAAATGGTGCCCATACTGCTAGTCAATGATCCTCACATTCATTCATGTGTTTGGGTACACTAAGCTAGCTGAGACAGATCAGGTTTGTGAATCTATCTATGGTGGTTGGGAGAATTGTGCTACCTGGTTGAATACATGGTGCGATATGGCAAATGCATTATGGGTCTTAAAACAGTCTTAAGAATCGTATTTTATTCTCAAAACAAGATAAATAAGATTTTACTGATACAAGATTGCAAGTCATTGCAGTGTAGCTCTTTAGGGGAACTTCCTTTAATGTGAGAGAAGAGAACACAAACATGTCAACAAACAGCAGAAAGAGGAAACCAGCACTTCAGACTGCAGTCTCAAGATACACTTGACACCTAACAATCATAGAGACACATATACACAGCAAAATCCCCAGTGTTAAAAGTAACACTAAAGCAGTGTTGAAATGAATGAGATAACTGTGAAGATTGAGCATTAGTGAAGACATCTGATGTTAACAAGCAGAATCACTGAAGAAAAGAGGAACAGATGAGAAGAGATGAGCAGAAACATAACTACAGTTGACCTCCAGCCACGGCCTTAGATTAAATCAAATGTACGTTACATATCAGCTAAGGATGATTAAACGACTCCAAAAAAGCATTACCGTCTTCACTTATTACTAACCAGTTTGACTTTATTTCTTTCATACATCTACAAACGTTCTTACTGAGAATTAACAGAGGTTTAGCTGTAGTTACTGTTGATGTTTCAGAATAGATTGTTTTATTCTGTTGGCTAATAACTAGTGACTCCAAATGAGTTGATTCCTTGACTCTGACTAGCCCTAAGGTAGAGGTTGACACTAGCATAGGAATTGACCCTCGATGACTCTGTTTCTGTGTCCAAAATCACTCTCTTTTACACTCATTATCCAAGTGCATAGCAGTTGAGAGCACTGTTTTAGCAATTAGCGAATAAAATGAAGCAAGGAATTTGGAAACTAATGTGGTACATTGTGTATCAGAGGCCTGGGGCCCTAAGCAAATCTCCGGGAGGGGGCCCTGCGATCGCATTCTGGGTATGCATATAGTATTCATATATGCATACTATCACATATAGTATGCATCTAATCTAAGCTTCATGTAATTGAGAGCATTCTGAAAGACTGCTTATGTGTATGGTATTAACATGTCAATTTATTATAAGCAACACAAGACTTTAACAGCCATTGACATTTACAGCTGAAGAGACTCTGGACTGATTTTCTACCGTTTAGTGTCAGTCGCTGTCTAACTCAGCCAGTTAAGATCTACATTTAGCCTTAGATGTTATGTGAATATGATCCCTGGATCATAGGTTTTATCAGCTGGCAATTTCAATGCACATTTAAGAATGCAAGTTGCAACCATTATTAACAATGTTAAGATGAGGCTTATCAGTATGTCACAATATCACCCCGTTTGGACTTTGTTTTTCTGTTTTTAGTTATGCATTTCGATTCACAAGCATGCAATTCGATTCAATATCAGTTATTTTTGATGTACTGTATATCAGGTACAGCACATGGCAACTAATGCTGTAAAATATACATGGGAATCATTAATATTGAAGGTTTGTATACAAAATTTAAATAATAAAAGTTATTAACTTTAAAATTATTTCTACTCCAATTCGTTTTTTTGAGACATAAACTGTCAACTTGATGGATTTATTCAAACATGCATAGGCTATTAAAGAACATAAATTATTTTACATTAAAAAATTAATTTGTAATATGGTGCATATATTTAGCTAAATGCTCCTCTAGAGTTGATTTTTCTAGCTGACTAACGAGTTTATGGCCACTGAATATGTTTGTTCTGAGGTAAATGTGACGTTACGTTTGTTTGTCTACAAGCTTTTTTTTTATCTTACATCTTACATTTTTCCGCGGTTGAAACACTGATTGAGCGATTACACAAGACATGATGTGGATTTCGGTAAGTTTTACTGTATCTTTTAACATACCTTCAGATGTTCATTCATGTTTACTTCGTGCTGTAACTAGTATTAAAGTGGAGGGGAGTTCACATGCGCTTCAGGCTGCTGCTTCTCTTAAACAGAGGCGCTACAGCGCTCTGTCACACCACATTAAAGAGCGCCAAATCCTTATCCTTGTGCTTTTTTAAGTGGGTATACGGAAATCCTTGACCTTTCCTAGTGGGTATACGGCATATACCTGCGTATCACATAGACTACACCACTCCCCTCGGGAGAAATTGCGGGGGCAATTATAAGATAAACACGCTGATCAGAGAGCTTGAGCTGTGAAAGAAACAACTTTGTCACATATGTTTATCCTATACTTACTCTTTGTTGTGCTCTTCTTTCACAATAGAGGAAGTGCCCCAAACATCTCAGCAAACAGCAGGAAGAGGAAACCAGCATGTCAGACCACAGCACCAAAATATACTTGACCCATATACACAGACAAAGGCTACGCAGCAAAATACCCAGTGTTAAATGAACTATATAATCCACACGCAGTGTTAAAAGTAATACCATGAAATATGCAGTGTTTTTAACATTTATTTAATAACGAGTTATGAGTGTTATCTAATAATTCTGTCCTCATTTATTTGTATGTTTATCTGTAAGTGTTGTTTGGGCTGTTTAATATTAGGATTTTGAGTACGAGTAACTATGAGTAACACTGAAGTAGTGTTGCGGTTAATGAGATAATTAAGTGATTAATTAAGTGATGATTGAACACCATAACACCGGCTGTTAAAGTATTAGTTCACTTTTTAAAATAAAAATTACCCTAAGCTTTACTCACCCTCAAGCCATCCTAGGTGTATATGAATTTCTTCTTTCTGATGAACACAATCGAAGATATTTGAATAAATATCCTGACGCATCTGAGATTTATAATGGCAGTGAACGGGATCAATGTGTATGAACTGAAGAAAGTGCATCTACATCCATCCATCATAAAAGAAGTGAAGCCATGCGTTTGTGTAAAAAATTATCCATATGTAACAAGTTATGAAGTAAAAGATCTAGCTTCCGCCAGACCACCTTCCCTATTCAACTTACAGAAAGTGCAAAACTTTTGCAGTTCAAAAAGCTTACGCTACATCCTACGCCTTCCCTATTCAACTTACGGAAAAAGTGCCTAACTTTTGCAGTTCAAAAACCTTACGCTACGTCCTACGCCTTCCCTATTCAACTTACGGAAAGTGCAAAACTTTTGCAGTTCGAAAAGCTTACACTACATCCTACGCCTTCCCTATTCAACTTACGGAAAAAGTGCCTAACTTTTGCAGTTCAAA
Organism: Elopichthys bambusa; assembly: GCA_037101425.1. Taxonomy (NCBI): domain Eukaryota; kingdom Metazoa; phylum Chordata; class Actinopteri; order Cypriniformes; family Xenocyprididae; genus Elopichthys; species Elopichthys bambusa. The sequence goes on from CM074454.1 coordinate 25,308,972, forward strand.
AAGCTTACGCTACGTCCTACGCCTTCCCTATTCAACTTACGGAAAAAGGTCTGGCAGAAGCTAGATATTTTACTTCATAACGACGAGCAAGTATTTTACTTCATTACTTCAATGGGGTTTTGTTGTCACAGACTTTGGAAATCCTAATCTCACTTATCTGCAATTTTCTAATAACTCTGAAGACCTTGATTAGCTTGTCCAGGTGTGTTTGATTAGGGATGGAACTAGACTCTGCAGGACAGTGTCCCTCCAGGACCGGATTTGAGGAACCCTGATCTAAATGAAAAATTGGTTTCAAACTATAATTTTAAAAGTTAATTTGTACATGTTTTGATTTTTGCTTCAGAATTTGATTTTTGAACAAACATTAAAAATCGATTCTAATTTCCCATTTCTGTGTTTTGCTTTTGCGGTTTGACCGTACCATTACCAGCCAGTACAGCCAGCCATGAACCCAGAGCACTGTCACATTAGGTATAGGCCTATGACACATCTGACCATGCAATAATTTATCTGCTACCCTATCCCCCGGTTTCACAGACAAGGCTTAAGCTAGTCCCACATGTTTGAGCTGTTGATCTGAAAGCAAATATATCTTAAAATATGTCATTGTTTTGTCTCAAGATGCATACCAGTAATGTTTGTTTCTACTATACGTTTATAAAAACTACTTAAATAAACTAAAGGCCTAATCTTAGCTTAGGCTAAGCCCTGTCTGTGAAACCAGGCCTATATGTCAGACCTCCATTAACCGGGACTTTGCGCATCAAAAACCACAGAATGATTATTGAGAAAATGTGATCTGTAGATGCACATGCAAAAAAGTAAAAGTGGTCCTGCAGCAACATTATAGACCAGGGAGAGGTTCCAGTATTTCCCCAATTTCCAAATCTCCATTCATCGAGATACATTCATCATTTTGATTACGCATGGCTTGGTGTGGATGCAGTTGTTCGACCAGCAGTTACTGTTTGCAGCCCTGTGTGTGGTAGAAAGGTAATGACTGCATATTGAGAGCTTCAGGATACTGGTTGTGTAAGGCAAACACTGCCACAAATTACCCCTCAGTACACTCAGATGCAAAGAAAGGGGACTGCTTGCCAAATTAATCCTGTCTAGCCAGTCACAAACTACATACGGACCAAAACGAAAAGATTTTTGGAGTGACTGGAGGTCTTAAGGTTTCAGTGGGAAAATGTTGGTATTTTTACTAATGCCGATCAAGAATAATCTTTTCTTATTTATTCTGAGGTGTACAGGAAAATCTGCCTGAGCCTTGGCCTTTTTCAGCCAAGAGTTGATCACGAGCATGGATTTTATTTATGCCTGTATCAATGAGATAATGTTGATGCCTTTCGGACCAATGTCAATAGGCCCCCTTTAAGTTAAAGTCATTCAAGGAATAACCACGTTGCCAAAAAAAAGTGGGTAGAAATCAACTCGTGAATAAACTATCTGATTAACTATACAGCTGTTTGCATGCAACTTTTAATGACTTCTGCCATCTTAAAATTATTCAACCCCTTCATGACAAGCATCTTTAGTACTTAGTAGAAGACCCTTTTGCTGTAATGACCTGCTGCAAATGAGATGCTTCTGGCAGCATTTCTGAGGAATCTTAGCCTATTCTTCATGAACAATGGCCTCCAGATCAGTAATATTCTTGGGTTTGTGTGCTGCAACTGCCTTCTTCAAATCCCACCAAAGGTTTTCTATAAGTCAGGTGACTGTTGAATCTTCCAGGACTACTTCTGCAACCAGAATTTGAGGTATGCTTGGAATCGTCCTGTTGTTAGGTCCAATAATGGCCACGCTTCAGCTTCCAGACATTTTATGGTCACGCTTTATATTATGCCTCCTTAACTACTATATACTTGCATCAAATAAGAAAAAAAGAAGAATACAATGCACTTAATGTGTTCATATTGTATTGCACAACACTTGTGCTACTATTGAGGTGGGATACAGGTAAGGTTAGGAACAGTTTTGGTTGTATGAGTAGATTTAAGGGTGGGTTAAATTGTAAAGGGAAGGGTCAACAGTGTAATTATAGATGTAATTACAGAAATTAATTACAGCTGTAATTACATGCAGGTATTTTTATATATACATAAGTACAATGTAAAAAAAAATCCAAGTACATTGTATCAAATGACTAATTTAAATGTTAGTACATAGTTGACACCTAAAGTAAGTTGGGATCATGTTTTCTCCTAGGATTTCCTGATACTTCAATGAATCCATCTTGCCTTCTACACATTGCAGGTTTCCAGTGCCAATGCTTAACTGTAGACAGTGTTCTTTTCAGCATATGCTTCATTCTCCTTCCTGCAGACATACCACTGATCCATAGGGCTGAAAAGTTCCTCATCGCTCTAAAAGTTTCATAACTGTAAAAGTTCAAATGGATCATGTTATGTTCCATAATTGTTGTTAATAAATCATACGCGGTAAGAAAAAAGTGCAATAGTTGTACCTAGAGGTACAACAGCCTGTCACTGGCAGTCCCTTGTGAAAATTAACCATGGTTTTTCTACAGTAACTTTAGTTTAGTTATAGTATGTGTGTAGTAAAACTGCAGTAACCACAAATTTACAATGTTTACCCCTACAGTAACCATATTTGTACTAAACCATGGTAGTAATAATAATGATAACCAATAAAAAAACCAACACATGGTTACTACAGTTTTACTTATGTAACACCATGGGATCACTCTCAAACAGTGTTGCCACAGTTACTTTGAAAAAGTAACTTAGTTACTTTACAGATTACGTGATTTTAAAAGTAACTAAGTTACTTTATTAGTTACATTCATCAGCTGCCGACAACATAAAAATGACAACCGGTTTTGCCAACACTCACTTTATTGGAAGTGTATTTTTAACAGTAACATCAACAATCTATCTCCTGACAATTAAAGTTGAACTTAAAAACTATTTCCTGAAAAAATACATGTTTTTACAAAAAAAAAAAGGCAGTCTTTCTTGACTTAACATAAATACTTGTTTTAATAAAAAAATAAAATAAAGAAAAAGACTATAAAATTTCTTGACCATCAAGGAGTGGTTTTACAAAACAAAACAAGTGTGTAACACCACATGTAAGCTTATATCATGTTTTCTTTACTTTTGTTACTTTGGCCAAATCTTATTTTGTAATCCCATGTTATGAGTGAAACAGTGGAGTGGGGCGAGTAAACCAGTGGTTGTACCTCATTAACAGAAGCTTCTCAAACCTTTTGTCAGAAAGTCTATTTCTTCTAGGAGTGAGCACCAAACCTCCCAGACTGAAAAGCCGCTCCACAGGAGCACTTGATGGGGTTGGAGTGTTATATTTCAAGAAAATGTTCATGTTTGAAAACTGATGCAGAATCTGAAGGTCATATGCTGACCTCAGGTAGTCCATGACTTCATTTTCTGCAGAATAGGTCTCCTCTGGCTCTGCCTCAAAAGTGAAAAAGTCCATCTCACCTTGGCTGGCAGATGTGGTGGGCACACTAGCGGTGCTCTGTCCTGCAAGAGCAGTTGTACGGCGGCATTCTGCTGTCAGAAGCTCTTTTACTCGCTCTCTCCTACCTGCCGCGAATTCTCCTACATGCCAGTGCAGCCTTGTTGTGCTCTAATGTGGATCTACTAATCCAGTGGAGCGTTACTCCCATATAACTTCTGTTATTAGCAGTCCAAATATCCGTGGCAGTTGACACAAAGTCGACCTCTTTCAGCGCTGCCTTCAGATTTCTCTCCATCACTGCATACTCCCCCTCCATGTAAGAAGAAAAAGCTGATCTGTGAGGCAGCGCGGCATTGACAGTGGTAGGGATCTTGTTTATTATGGCACGAAACGAGGGCGAGTCAACCGTATTTAATGGCAGCATTTCCTCCACAACAAACTGCCCGACTAACTTCTTCAACTCTCCCCCACTTACTGGTTTTGCACCGAAGTCCAGCTTTTGTTGTTTGGGTGGTCGGGGACCTCCTGCTCTCTGCTTCTCATCAACTGGTGTGACTTGCTCTATAAGTTTGACTGTGCAGTGCTGCGACTCCAAATGTTTTTTCAAATTCGACGTAGTGCTTTTGTAGCTAGATAACACTTTGTCGCCGCCAGCACAGAGTGTACAACGGACCTTAATGTTGTCCTCTTTAGCTGACACAAACTCAAAATAGTGACTATATTTCCATCTAGAAAACGCACATCTCTCGCCTCCCTCCATTGTTTACGTTTGTGTCGCTGAAAACGTGACTTGTCGCATACGTGACTTCACTCCCCGAGATGCAAGAAGAAATAAATATATATTTTTATTAAGGGAAATGACAAAAATAGTAACGCACAGTGACTTGGTTAAGTAACTTTAATCTGATTACTGGTTTGGAAATAGTAATGCGTTAGATTACTCGTTACTGAAAAAAGTGGTCAGATTAGAGTAACGCGTTACCGGCATCATTGCTCTCAAAGGTACAAATAAGACAACGTCTGTATTGCAAACCCCTCCAGATACTACCGTTTTCGATGCATGCCTACTAATGTGTCATAGAAACCTATGCTGATATTCTGGAAAACAAAAGAGAGCAAAGGAACACACAAATCTGAACACTTGCACAGTGCGGACAGTCAGCGATCTAGATTCAGATTGGATACACAAATAACCAGATTTGGACTGACCGTGTGAACGTAGCCTCAGACACATAGTCATCAAGAATCAGTGTATGAATCTCAACAACGGTGACATGCTTCCTGACATCATGCTTTTATGTGCACACGCTCATAAAATAATCAGAGCTCAACGATCAAAGCCTGAGTTGACAGAGAAAGTTGATAATCGATGTCATGGTACCAACAAAGCCTAGATTTTGGTTTGGTTTTGTCAACTCAAAATGAATCCTGTATTTGTCCAACAATGGTCTAGAGCTGATATGTGGAAAGTTTGGTGAAGTTCTGATAAACAGCCAAGGAGGAGGAAAAGTCATATTTAAAAAAAAAAAATAAATAAATACATAAATAATAGAGCTGAAAGCAATGTTTCAGAAGAAAAGAAAATTGATTCTGTCACACATGGTTGTGGAGTTACTGGCCAAAATGTAAAGTTGCTTATTTTAGTGCCACATTGTGGCTGATTTTCATAATCGATACACATTTATTTTCACACAGTGTACAAATACATTATACATTAGCAGTAGGCCATTCATATTTACTGTTATTAAACAGCGTCATATTAGAGGATATGTTAGGACGAAATAATGCATACCAATTTTCAACTTTATGGATCATATGGTTGTGGAAGTATAACGTTTTTTTGTTTTGTTTTTTTATTTGTTAGCAAAATTTTATGTGTGTGTCCTAAGAATATCATGAACAAAAGCTAAGTTGATCTGCTCATTTTCCATGTTATTACATTTGTATTATGTTTTCAATGTTCGATAAATAAATAAATAAGTATACACCCTTTTTATGTGAGTTAATGACAAATGCCAGATAGATTTTAACTGGTATAGTGAGTTTTTAAAACATTTAACATTTTTTTAGGCAGAAATGGAATTGGAGATGTACAGTTTGTAGGGCTTAACCCAATGATTTCTGGGGAAAAGATGTTTTTGCAGGAGATAAAACTTTACCTCTACAAAACCTCTCAATCAGCCTCTTATAGTCGTTGGCTTACAGTACAAGATGAAATTTGAGGTTCCTCACAAGTGCACATCTCATCTAGGTTTTTGCTCACATGTACAGGTGACTTTCCTTTTCAGTGGTCATATTCACTAAAATAACATTGAATAATATAGCTAATACCTGCTACATAGTGATTTATTTAGGCTGGGAATAATAACAACAATAGGCACAACCACTCAACATGCATACAAAATATTTAATACATTTTTTTAAAAATGTTTGAATAAAGTGCAAAACAGACATGACTTTTGGCCACTAATTATATATATATATATATAAAATGCGAAAAGGTCTGCACTATAAAAATGCTTTATAGGCTTCAAGCAAGACTTTATATACAAATACAAAACACTTTTTTTTTTTTTTGTAGTTTGTGACCTTAATAAAGGTTTAATTTTATTGAGACACCATGTTTATAGTATAATAGTAAAATAGTTTTTGAAGGAAAAAAAAAAAAAAAAAAAAAAACCCGACCAATGGTATAAATGGTTTCTGCACCCAATCTTTACTGTTTTGTATTTTTGGTAGTTCTTTTCAGCACATCACAGAACAACATGCATTTAAATATATATTTGACCAAGAATTCAATGCTCTGAAACAGTTTCATTATTATGTGATTTTAGCGTCTGAAGTTGTGAACGGGACTTTTATTTTGGTGTGTCGATGTGACGTCATAAGGCTGCGCCGCGCTCCTGCATTTGTTGTGATTCTGCTGAAGAAAGGTTTGTGTTTTAAGCATTTTAAATGTTTAAATCGATGCAGCCCGTTCAGACAATTTTTACAATAACTGCAAATCGAATAATTTATTATTGAATGTGACGTTGTAATGCTTTTTCTAACATTAATGAACGATATTTAAGTGAGTAACGCGCATCCACATGTGAATAACAGAAAAGATGCGTCTCGTTTCGCTCCTTATACTGTATCATGAAGCAGTACATCGTAAACACGAATTCAGGCACTGGTTTGGTTGGTCAGTGATGGGAGAAACTGAGCAAAACTCCGAGTCATTTGAACTAATTCACCAAATGATTCACTTAAAACAGCGCTCGCTGACGACACCTGCACGTCACAAGGGTGTCATTGCATACCAATTGCAAATGTTTATTAATTATATGTATTTATTGTATGTGTCTATTATAATATACAAATCAATAAATATAAACTAAAAACAATAACTAAATATGAAGTGTCTGTAGTTTTTGTTCTTTTATTAGTTTGTAGCTTTTTTGTTTCTAATCAGGTCATTTAAGTCCATTAACTCTGACTCTCTTACCAGTGCACTGAACTACTGAACTAGATCTGATTGAGACACTCAGAGATGTATTTTTCTTTCTGTTAATTATTCTCATTTTAAACAGGACAAAGTGTTCATAAACGGAGGAAAAACTCCTGGTGAAGCGACTGTGTGTGACGCACTATCATTAAGATGGCGCTTATTAAAGAGGAGAGTGAAGATATGAAGATTGAAGAAACATTCAGAGTCAAACATGAAGAAACTGAGGAACAAACAGGTTGGTTTCATTCTCAAAGCTGAACTCAGTCATTTGATCCTTATTAAAATGTCCAGCTCTACAGAAATGAATGATATTTTTGAAGAGTGTCCTAAGTACGGCAGTTTTATTGGAGAGACATTGAGATCACATGACCAGACTAATACTGCCTCAACCTGAGAAGATCCAACTTCCACGTTGTTGTATAGATTTACGAATTTGTGAAATACAGACTCAAAACGCAAACTAACTCTCTCAGTTGGAAAAAGAAAACCAGTGTTGCTAAAAAAAAAAGGTTTTGATGGATGATGATTATAACGAAGGTAAAGACGATTACAGTGAAATACACGAGTCGTTCATAAGGCATGCGCGAGTCCGTTATTATGCGCAAACAAACCGCACATTTGCGCTCTCGACTAACATCGTATTTCTGCATGAACAAAGTTCTCGTAGTTGTTCGGAGAGGAGGTGGGCCTTGGCGTAAAAAAGGTTGGGAACCGCTGGAATAGGGTAATCTTGTACCATATTGATAAAAATACAAAGAAATAGGAAATATATCCCATTCTTTATCAACAACATGAAGTGTATTAAATATTACATTAAGTCAGGGTTTCCCAGAAGATACTGCAGGGGGTTAGCAAGTTTAATGAAAAGCTATTATGTAATTAAAATAACATTTAAAATAAAGAGCAAACAAATTTTCCCTTTTCACCTACAGTAACCGAACTATACAGTTATAGATCTCGTCGGTTCTAACAACTTTTACACTCAAATCATATGCCAGCCCAACAGAAAGTTGGCTCAAATGATTTGGTTGCGCAAGGCAACAGATTTATGGCAAAAAAAAGGGAAACAGGAAGTGTGTTATAACTTCTGCATACGTAGACTGGTTTGGATGAAACTTCAGCAGTGTATTCGTTGTAGGAGACCAATCATATGGATGTGATTATTGTGAGTCAAAGTTATAGTGCCACCAACTGTCAGCAGGAAGTGTGCTTTGAGATCACCCTTTTATTTTTACCCGATTTGCTTCAATCTTTATCAGAATAATGTCAAGACACTGCAGATGTAGACCTGCAAAATGATTCTTGATATCTTAAATACTGCTGTCATGGCAACGTGTCAAACTTTGACTCTTGGCATGCTTCAAATTGTATAAAACTCAACACACACATCAGGGTTATCAGCCAGAAGACATAGGCAAAGTATTAGATATACAGGTGCTGGTCATATAATTAGAATATCATCAAAAAGTTGATTTATTTCACTAATTCCATTCAAAAAGTGAAACTTGTATATTATATTCATTCATTACACACAGACTGATATATTTCAAATGTTTATTTCTTTTCATTTTGATGATTATAACTGACAACTAAGGAAAATCCCAAATTCAGTATCTCTTAACTTAAGACCAATACAAAGAAAGGATTTTTAGAAATCTTGGCCAGCTGAAAAGTATGAACATGAAAAGTATGAGCATGTACAGCACTCAATACTTAGTTGGGGCTCCTTTTGCCTGAATTACTGCAGCAATGCGGCGTGGCATGGAGTCGATCAGTCTGTGGCACTGCTCAGGTGTTATAAGAGCCCAGGTTGCTCTGATAGTGGCCTTCAGCTCTTCTGCATTGTTGGGTCTGGCATATCGCATCTTCCTCTTCACAATACCCCATAGATTTTCTATGGGGTTAAGGTCAGGCGAGTTTGCTGGCCAGTTAAGAACAGGTATACCAAGTCCTGTTGGAAAATGAAATCTGCATCTCCATAAAGTTGGTCAGCAGCAGGAAGCATGAAGTGCTCTAAAACTTCCTGGTATACGGCTGCGTTGACCTTGGAGCTCAGGAAACACAGTGGACCAACACCAGCAGATGACATGGCACCCCAAACCATCACTGACTGTGGAAACTTTACACTCGACCTCAAGCAACGTGGATTGTGTGCCTCTCCTCTCTTCCTCCAGACTCTGGGACCCTGATTTCCAAAGGAAATGCAAAATTTACTTTCATCAGAAAACACAACTTTGGACCACTCAGCAGCAGTCCAGTCCTTTTTGTCTTTAGCCCAGGCGAGACGCTTCTGACGCTGTCTGTTGTTCAAGAGTGGTTTGACACAAGGAATGCGACAGCTGAAACCCATGTCTTGCATACGTCTGTGCGTAGTGGTTCTTGAAGCACTGACTCCAGCTGCAGTCCACTCTTTGTGAATCTCCTTCACATTTTTGAATGGGTTTTGTTTCACAATCCTCTCCAGGGTGCGGTTAGCCCTATTGCTTGTACACTTTTTTCTACCACATCTTTTCCTTCCCTTCGCCTCTCTATTAATGTGCTTGGACACAGAGCTCTGTGAACAGCCAGCCTCTTTTGCAATGACCTTTTGTGTCTTGCCCTCCTTGTGCAAGGTGTCAATGGTCGTCTTTTGGACAACTGTCAAGTCAGCAGTCTTCCCCATGATTGTGTAGCCTACAGAACTAGACTGAGAGACCATTTAAAGGCTTTTGCAGGTGTTTTGAGTTAATTAGCTGATTAGAGTGTGGCACCAGGTGTCTTCAATATTGAACCTTTTCACAATATTCTAATTTTCTGAGATACTGAATTTGGGATTTTCCTTAGTTGTCAGTTATAATCATCCAAATTAAAAGAAATAAACATTTGAAATATATCAGTCTGTATATAATGAATGAATATAATATACAAGTTTCACTTTTTGAATGGAATTAGTGAAATAAATCAACTTTTTGATGATATTATAATTATATAACCAGCACCTGTAGGTGTGGAAGTGTGGCTTTATAGTGCCACCTTTTAAATAAAGTTGGAGGTTAGTTTTATCTACAGTCCAGTCACCAAACTTGGTACATTTATTGTTCTCATTGAGCCGGACAACTTTCTAATTTACAGACCAACAGGAAGTCTGCTATTTTTGTTTGTGGATTTTTTTTAAATCAAGCTTTGAGTTTTTAACTACTGCTCCAAAGACTGTCATACGATTTTGCCATGGCAAGGGATTGAATTAATGACAAAAATGGAAACTGGAAGAGTCCCATATCTTCTATTACACCATTTATTTCTATATAAAATAATCGACTGGCAAACAAACAAACCGACACACTGAGAGAGAGGGGCAGAGTGAGATCAAAAGATAAGTTGGAGAATGTTTATCAGTTAGTTGAGCTAGAAAATTCAACACTCATGAGTGTTTTAAAGCAGCCGACTATCAGCAGGATCCAGTACTGCAAGAACGGCAGGTATCGTCACAATAAATGATCAAATACATCTTTTGTATATTATTTTGGTAGCTGCCAAAATATTTTCAATGCAGGAAAAACTCTGCGTTAAATTTCACTACCATTTCAGCCTCATCTGCTGACAAAATTTTAGCTTCCACTCTGTGAAATGCTGCTGGATTTGGTGAAGCAGTTTAATTAATGTATCTGTCTCGACATATTTTATGCTTCAGGCTGTTGTTGTGCTCAACTAATGTGTCATGTTTAAAGTGTGCGGTGCCAGGTTGCCTCGACAAACTTGGTTTTAGTAGAAGATACAGTACAGCAGTTGGATCGATTAGACAGAAACTGTGTTAATGCGTGTCCACAAATGTCAACACAAATCTCGAACTAAAGGTGTTAAGGAGAATGTTGTGCTCATATGTTCTCGAAACACCTATTTGCACTAGAAGAAAGATGTAGCTGTAATCATAAGTAATACAAGAGGGCTTAAATCCTGACTAAAATTCACAAATGCTGTTTCTCTAAAAAAGAGAGCGAAGAGTTACCAAAATTGAAAAGAGACTTTGTGGTTACAGGTAACATTTTTCCAGCAGTTTAGTGGGTATATGATCTAGTATACGTGTTGTTGGTTGTGATGCCTAAATGTTTTGTTGCTTTTTGCCAATAAACTGGGGTTAATTGTATTTGTCTGTTTTTGTTTTAGAACTGACGCCACTGAAAGAGGAGAGTGAAAAACTCAATGAAAATGAAGAGAAAGAGCAGTATAAGATACATCATGATTTCATAACTGGAGAAAAATCTTTTAGTTTCTCACAGGATGAAAAGACTTCCTCACGAAAAATAGCTCAAAAGACAGGAACAAGAAGCTCTTTAACTTGCTTTATATGTGTAAAGAGTTTCAGTTGTCATGGAAACCTTAAAGTCCACATGAGAATTCACAATGGCGAGAAGCCTTACACATGCCAACAGTGTGGAGTAAGTTTCACTCAAAATGGACACCTTAAAGTCCACATGAGAATTCACAGTGGAGAGAAGCTTTACACCTGCCAACAGTGTGGAAAGAGCTTCACAACAGAACTAAACCTTAGGTATCACATAAGCATTCACACGGGAGAGAAACCGTTCACATGTGATCAGTGTGGAAAGAGTTTCACACGTAAGGTAAACCTTTATAACCACTTCAGGATTCACTCGAGAGAGGACTGTTGTCGTCAGTGTGGAAAGAGATTCTCAGGCACGAACAGCCTTACAAGGCACATGAGAACTCACTCTGGCGAGAAGCCTTTTGAATGCCACGAGTGTGGAAAGCGTTTCACTCAACAAGGAAGCCTTAACACCCACATGAGAATTCACGCTGGGGAGAAGCCTTTCACATGCCCGCAGTGTGGAAAGAGTTTCACTGTAAATGGTCACCTTAAAGCCCACATTAGAATTCACACTGGAGAGAAGCCTTACACCTGCCAACAGTGTGGAAAGAGTTTCACTGAAAAAGGAAGCCTTGAAAGGCACTTAAGAACTCACAATGGAGAAAAGCCTTTTACCTGCAAATTGTGTGGAAAGAACTTCATTGAAACCGGACACCTTGATGTCCACATGAGAATTCACACTGGAGAGAAGCCGTACACATGCCACCAGTGTGGAAAGAGTTTCTCTCAACAAGGAAACCTTAAAGTCCACATGAGAACTCATATTGGAGCGAAGCCTTACACCTGCCAACAGTGTGGAAAGAGTTTCACTGAAAAAGGAAGCCTTGAAAGGCACTTAAAAACTCACAATGGAAAGAAGCCTTTTACCTGCAATTTGTGTGGAAAGAACTTCATTGAAACCGGACACCTTGACGCCCACATGAGAATTCACACTGGAGAGAAGCCGTACACCTGCCAACAGTGTGGAAAGAGATTTAATCAACAAGGAAACCTTAAAGTTCACATGAGAACTCATATTGGAGCGAAGCCGTACACCTGCCAACAGTGTGGAAAGAGTTTCACTGAAAAAGGAAGCCTTAAAAGGCACATGAAAATTCACACTAGAATAAGCCTTTGACCTGCAAACTGTGATGAATAAATTTCACCTGAAAAGGAAACCTTAAAGTCCACATGAGAATTCACACTGGAAAGAGTCCTTACACCTGCAAAATGTGTGGAAAGAGCGTTACTTGAAAAGAAAGTATTAAAACACATGAGAGTTCACACTGGAGAGAAGCCATGTGGTCAGTTTCACACGTAAATAAACCCTAAATTGCCACATAAGGATTTAGTCGAGAGAGCTGTTTTTTGATGTTTTAAATGAGGGAGGATTTCACAGACAGGAAACATCTTAAGAGGCACATAATAACTCACATTGGAAAGTAGCATTGTCATCACTGTGGAAAGAGTTTTAGTCATAAAGTAAACCTTAAAGGGTTAGTTCACCCCTTTAGAGATTTCTGTTCCTCCATTGAGAGATTTCAGTCCATGCAACTACTGCTTTGTTGCTACAAACTGTCGTTAAGAGATTGTAAAACTAATCCATGTGAACCGAGTGGTTTAGTCCAAATGTTATTTTATGTATCATTTTGTTATATGATGAATAGATTGAATTTAGGCTTTTATTCCCATATAAACATTCATCAGCATACATAAACAAAAGCTCTACCATACATGTTTGGCATGTGAGAACAAACCTTATTGGTTCTTGCAGCTCAAACGTGCTGCGTAACACGAGAATGAACCTCACTGGCTCCTACAGGAACTCAAACGTGCTGCGTAACTCAAGAATGAACCTCGCTAGTTCTTGCTGAAGCTTAAACGTGCTGTGTAACACGAGAACGAACCTCATTGGTTCTTGCTGAAGCTCAAACGTGCTGCGTAACACGAGAACGAACCTCATTGGTTCTTGCAGAAGCTCAAACGTGCTGTGTAACATGAGAATGAACCTCACTGGCTCCTGCAGGAGCTCAAACGTGCTGCGTAACACGAGAATGAACCTCACTGGTTCTTGATGAAGCTCAAACGTGCTGCGTAACTCAAGAATGAACCTCGCTAGTTCTTGCTGAAGCTTAAACGTGCTGTGTAACACGAGAACGAACCTCATTGGTTCTTGCTGAAGCTCAAACGTGCTGTGTAACACGAGAACGAACCTCATTGGTTCTTGCTGAAGCTCAAACGTGCTGCGTAACACGAGAATGAACCTCACTGGCTCCTGCAGGAGCTCAAACGTGCTGCGTAACACGAGAATGAACCTCACTGGCTCCTGCAGGAGCTCAAACGTGCTGCGTAACACGAGAATGAACCTCACTGGTTCTTGCTGAAGCTCAAATGTGCTGCGTAACACGAGAATGAACCTGGCTAGTTCTTGCTGAAGCTCAAACGTGCTGCGTAACACGAGAATGAACCTCATTGGTTCTTGCTGAAGCTAAAACGTGCTGCAAAACACCACAAGAATGAACCTCATTGGTTCTTGCTGAAGCTCAAACATACTGCGTAACACACGAGAATGAACCTCATTGGTTCTTGCTGAAGCTCAAACGTGCTGCGTAACTCGAGAATGAACCTCACTGGTTCTCGGTACGTCAAACAAGCATGTTCGAGCTTCCATTTAAGTCCATTTCCGTCCCGTTTCATAAGTTGAATATGAAAGGCAGCCTGGAGGAAGCTAGATATTTTACATCATAACTTGTTAAATATGGATATTTTTCTTACACAAACATTGCTTCACTTTAGAAGGCCTTTATTAACCCCCTGGAGCCGCATGGAGTACGTTTATGATGGATGCACTTTTTTCAGCTTCATATAATTCATATACACCTAGGATGGCTTGAGGGTGAGTAAAGCTTGGTGTAATTTTCATTTTAAAGTGAACTGATCCTTTAGGATTAAATGAGGCTTTACACTGAAGAAAAGCATTTTCTGTGCCTTCAATGTGAGAAGATTTTCACCAGAGAGACCTGAAATGTGAACAGTTTACAAATGACATGACCTTTTAAATGTGGCCTCTACCATACTCATCAGGTGACGCTCTCACAACTCTCCACTCTGGCATGTTCATCACAAGTTATTTGGCCATGGCCACTTTTGTTTGCATCTTTATTGTCTATAATTTGCCTTGATGCTTTTTCTTTTCCTTTGGCATGTACAGTGATACCACACCTAAACATTTGCTTTTCTATTGTTTCAAATAGTGAGCAGTTGCAGTCGGTGTCTAATTTCTTCTAAATTCATAGTACTTTTGTTATGTTAAGTTGATTCATTTTAAAACCTCAGATTCGCACCTACTATTTTTGTTGCCCTCTTTGAAGGAACTCAGTTCATCTCAATCTCACAAAGTTCCATGGTTGAGTTAATTCTAACCTCTGACTGGCCATTGTGTCCAAGAAATCAACAGACATGTCAAGGATGCAGTGAGCATTACTGAGTGCTAAACATGCATCCATTTAATTCATACTGGAATATTGGGAAAATTCCAAACGGCATTTTTGCACCATTAAAAGGCACTTCGAGAAGGGGACGCCATCTGTGTAGGAGTGTTCCAAACGAAAGTGAATAACTGAATCCCCTCACGAAGGGCCCTTCCACAAGTCCCGTTAGCAAAGGGTACATGCGATGGTCACTTCGAGGAAGTAATTTTATTATTTATGGTCATGTGACCCAGCCATTTTAAAGCTAGATGGCGGGAGAGTTTGAGTTAACAAAGATAGCAATTCAAGCTGTTTTTTTTTTGTCATTCCAAACAACTACATAATGGCACACAAGTGCCTCGCTCCCTCCAAGGAAGTTTCTGCCCTTTGAAAGGAGTAGGGCATAGGGATGCTCCCTTCCGTTTGGAATTTGCCCACTACTTATGCCCCCCTTTTTCACAGACAAGGCTTAAGCCTAGTTTTAAGACTTATGCTGCCTTCACGTGCTATCGGAAATTTCTCAATTCTGAAGTTGAAATAGGAGGGTGTTCATGTGTAATTTTTACCTAAGAAACCTGTATTTACGATAATTCGGAGAGCACATGAATGCAGCACAAAATGCCTGTTTGAGCTGTTTTATCTGAAAGTAACTTGCACTAACAAATCTTACAATACATCAGTGCCATTGTTTTGTCTCAAAATAGTAATATTTTTGCTAAGGTATGTTGGTTGAACTAAGGCCTAATCCTGGCTTAATCTAAGCCCTGTCTGTGAAACCGGGCCATGACGTTCCAGGAAATCCCTAATGTGGACAAAGGCATCAAGCTATTGCTGTAGCTGAACAAAAATGGATAGAAACTGATTAAACATGAAGACAGTAAAGCGCACTATAGCGCACCTGGATCTAATTAGGCACTTGCCATTCAGTAATTAACTATATGGCAAGGACTGCAATTATTGCGGAGCTGCACCTGATTTGTTCAAGTCCCTGGGTCAGTGGAACGACAAAACAGAGACCCTGAGCACATATTTATTGGTACATGTCGTTCTGCACTGACCACTGAAATCGAAACAACAAAATTGCTGAAATACTGATGGACTGCTGTTGCCTATTGGTATTAAATGGACAGTTCACCCAAAAATTCTGTCATTATTTACACACCCTTAAGTTGTAACATATATTAACACATTCTAAGTATTACAATAAAAACTACCACACTGTATACACACACACACACACACAGCTGATAAAAACAAAAAATAAAAAACACATGAAACTAGCCGCAGGTTATATAAGCATTCAGCATTTTGATGACATGGAATAATAGAGTTATTGCATTATACTGTTTGGTATTGGTAGAATGTGGTTTATAACATGTATGTATATATATTGTAACATTATTACTGATCATTTAAATACTAATGCTGAATAAATATTTTATTTTATATAAATAATATGCCATATTTGGTTGGTATTGAGAGATTGTGATTTCGACTTAAGTCAGTCGCATTTTTTCACTATTGGATGCTGACGCTCTTATCAGTAGCAGAGGCTTTTATATTGAAAAAGACTGAAATAAAGGTTTTGAACAAGATACAAGAGGAAACTGACAAATGCCCTGATTTTTAATTGTAATTTTCTAAAATCAATAAAAAACTTTATATTGCTCCATTTATCATTTACGGTCTCTTTTTATTTTTCACCTTTTTACTTTGTCTATTTGATCTTGTGTTTAGTCATTTATCTCTTTCCTACTTTCCCCGTGGCTTATATAATAATGGGTGACAATCTCATGTTTAAGAATAAAATAGGCAGAAACGTAAAATCAAATTTTATTGGCAAAATTTTCAGAAAATGAGGTCTAAATCCATTCAGATTAGTAACAAAACATTTTACATGTGTAAAATGTAGATGATCAAAAACTCATTTCACTGTTTATGAAATTTAAGTTTAGTTTCAAGTAAATGATTTCAGAGTTTTTTTTGTTACATTTAATCAGAGAGAAGCATAAAATAGGGCATGTTCCTGATCTACACTACAGAGCAGTAATGTGTACATCGGTCTACCGAAGAGAAGCTGAACTCTGCTTTTTAAACATTGCATTGATTTTAATACCGTTATATATTTTTGAAATTTACTCAAACTCAACACCATTCTTATGTTTGGAACAACCATGTAATATTTGGAACCACTACATGTTTAAACCTCTCACACACACACACTATAACATTATTACCATGCAAACTGAAGTAACTACAATAAAACACAATTTTTTTCAATAGAACACAATGTTTCTAGTTTTTGCTCTTATTCTATCACTCCTTCCTAGAAATAAACGCTTAAAAATGAACAACAGAACAAGTAATCTTTACTTTTTTTTTTTGCAGTAAATGCAGTTTCAGTGGCAGAGATCAATAATTTCCTACTTTCTATAGCCATCATCTTAATCACCTCCACTATCATCTTCATAATGAGGTACTGAAGAGAACACGTGTTCCTTATGACTTTAATGCTTGCAAAAGCTGGCCGTATTCGACAGTGTTGGTGTCCTCGTGCAGGTCCTGATTGAACCACTCATCCAGACGCTCATGCTGCTTCTGATCCAGGATTCCCATGCGGCTGTACTCCGACACCAGGTTTCGGTATCCTGCTTTGTAGTAGCCTTGTATGCCTTCATCGGACAAAATGCGACACTGAGGTGAAATGCTTTCACCTGGAATTACACACAAGAATCTTATTAAGTGCAGAAACACGACTGTTCTTTACTCTTGGACTATCAGTTGTGTTGTGCTGTACATTTAATATCTTGTGCTGTATTTATTGCCGTGTTTTTTTGTGTACTGCCTAATTTTTGTGCTACATGTTGTTGAGTGTATTCACTGCTAATGTTGCACCTAGGCTTCAGTTTAGAGACTTATTTATTCTGTATAGTTGGCTCAAATGGCAATCAAGCTCTTTAATCTCTTTAATCTAATTGGTCAAAGATTACAATTTCACCCTATAAACTGCTGCATTATCATATCTACCATAAACACGCTGACAACTCACAGTATCTGTTGGAGGGTAGATTATACATGTGAGAGTTTCTTACCTAAAGCTTCTCTGAGCTTTTGTGAGGTAAGAGGGTGGTTCAGAATCATGCAGCGTTTCAGCATTAATCATGGTGTCTGCTAGAAGTTTTGTTAGGATCATGTGACACTGAAGACTGGAGTAAAGGCCCTTTCACACCGGACGCGTAATGAAAAAGCGAATAGTTCGCGTCAAAACCATTCACATCAGCCGCGACGCGAATTTGCGACGTTTGTGCTCTGAATGATTCCAAAACATTCACGGCAGCAGCTGAATGAAAAAAATATATTTCAACAAAATAATCTTCATCCTGTTGACAAACAACATGGACACTTCATCATCCAGTGAAGACGAGCTTTTCATTTTTTTCAATGACCGAAAAGAAGGTTTTGGATGCACCCAGTCTTAAAGAACAGAGTCTGAGGGGGAGTCTTGTAATAATCTTGTACAGGAGCTAAAACTTTACCGTGCCCGGTTCTGTACTTACTTGCAGTGTTTATTAACTGCACAGATACAGAAACTATTCAATAAATAATTTAATTTCTGTATGTTTACCTGTTAGCCCTACATCAAAATCTTAAAACAATCTTCACAACTGTAAATAGTGGTTTAAGTTCACCTAAATTAAAAGTTGCTTTCAATATAATTAATGACTAAAATTGAGGGGGGGAAGTGTAATGGAGGGCTTTTAAAATGCCATTAAACAAATATTTAAAATACACTGTCTTTACTCAATGTGAAAGTGTTACAATATAAAAATATATTAACATCATTAATGTTAGGAGTGATTAATTGCGATTAATTACAGACAAATGTGCAATTAATTAAAGTTGCCAGTGGTATTATTTAATTTCTTGTTCAATCATACACTATATTCTTATCAAGAACTCAGGAGTTAAATATCATCACTGACAACTTTAAGTGTGTTTTGTACTTTGATCAATTTATAAGATACGTTTAGCTGCCTTCTGTTCTTATTAATGAGGCTGTAATATTTGAAAAATTCTTGCATATACAGTGGGTACGGAAAGTATTCAAACCCCCT
This sequence comes from Elopichthys bambusa, assembly GCA_037101425.1. Taxonomy (NCBI): domain Eukaryota; kingdom Metazoa; phylum Chordata; class Actinopteri; order Cypriniformes; family Xenocyprididae; genus Elopichthys; species Elopichthys bambusa. The sequence goes on from CM074454.1 coordinate 25,327,845, forward strand.
TAAATTTTTCACTCTTTGTTATATTGCAGCCATTTGCTAAAATTATTTAAGTTCATTTTTTTTCCTCATTAATGTACACACAGCACCCCATATTGACAGAAAAACACAAATTGTTGACATTTTTGCAGATTTATTAAAAAAAGAAAAACTGAAATATCACATGGTCCTAAGTATTCAGACCCTTTGCTCAGTCTTTAGTAGAAGCACCTTTTTGATCTAATACAGCCATGAGTCTTTTTGGGAAAGATGCAACAAGTTTTTCACACCTGGATTTGGGGATCCTCTGCCATTCCTCCTTGCAGATCCTCTCCAGTTCTGTCAGGTTGGATGGTAAACGTTGGTGGACAGACATTTTTAGGTCTCTCCAGACATGCTCAATTGGGTTTAAGTCAGGGCTCTGGCTGGGCCATTCAAGAACAGTCACGGAGTTGTTGTGAAGCCACTCTTTCTTTATTTTAGCTGTGTGCTTAGGGTCATTGTCTTGTTGGAAGGTAAACCGTCGGCCCAGTCTGAGGTCCTGAGCACTCTGGAGAAGGTTTTCGTCCAGGATATCCCTGTACTTGGCCGCATTCATCTTTCCCTCGATTGCAACCAGTCGTCCCGTCCCTGCAGCTGAAAAACACCCCCACATCATGATGCTGCCACCACCATGCTTCACTGTTGGGACTGTATTGGACAGGCAATGAGCAGTGCCTGGTTTTCTCCAAACATACCGCTTAGAAACAAGGCCAAAAAGTTCTATCTTGGTCTCATCAGACCAGAGAATCTTATTTCTCAGCATCTTGGAGTCCTTCAGGTGTTTTTTAGCAAACTCCATGCGGGCTTTCATGTGTCTTGCACTGAGGAGAGGCTTCCGTCTGGCCACTCTGCCATAAAGCCCCGACTGGTGGAGGGCTGCAGTGATGCTTGACTTTCTACAACTTTCTCCCATCTCCCGACTGCATCTCTGGAGCTCAGCCACAGTGATCTTTGGGTTCTTCTTTACCTCTCTCACCAAGGCTCTTCTCCCCCAATAGCTCAGTTTGGTCGGACGGCCAGCTCTAGGAAGGGTTCTGGTCATCCCAAACGTCTTCCATTTAAGGATTATGGAGGCCACTGTGCTCTTAGGAACCTTAAGTGCAGCAGAAATGTTTTTGTAACCTTGGCCAGATCTGTGCCTTGCCACAATTCAGTCTCTGAGCTCTTCAGGCAGTTCCTTTGACCTCATGATTCTCATTTGCTCTGACATGCACTGTGAGCTGTAAGGTCTTATATAGACAGGTGTGTGGCTTTCCTAATCAAGTCCAATCAGTATAATCAAACACAGCTGGACTCAAATGAAGGTATAGAACCATCTCAAGGATGATCAGAAGAAATGGACAGCACCTGAGTTAAATATATGAGTGTCACAGCAAAGGGTCTGAATACTTAGGACCATGTGATTATTTCAGTTTTTCTTTTTTAATAAATCTACAAAAATGTCAACAATTCTGTGTTTTTCTGTCAATATGGGGTGCTGTGTGTACATTCATCAGGAAAAAGAATAAACTTAAATGATTTTAGCAAATGGCTGCAATATAACAAAGAATGAAAAATTTAAGGGGGTCTGAATACTTTCCGAACCCACTGTACATGTCCTAAACACACTGTTTCCAGTTTAAATTTTAATTCCAACTTTCTCTTTTGTGTTCATGATAGGAAAGCCCCAGAAAACAGGAAGAAGAAAAGAAAGAAGTCTCTGAGAGAAAATCAAAAAGAAAGTTGAGGGTTTTCAGGGAGTTCAGAGAGAGTTCAGTATAAGAACATGCATAATGTATGTATGTACTGCCATTCAAAAGTTTGGGATTGAGAAGATTTTTATATATATTTTTTAAATAATAAGTCTCTTCTGCTCAACAAGGCTGCATTTATTTCATTAAAAATACAAAGGAAAAACGGTAATATTGTGAAGGATGCATTAAATTGATCAAAAGTTACAGTAAAGACATTTATATTATAAGACATTTTCTAAACAAAAAATTAAATGTATGCGCTTTATATAAACAAGTGGTTCCGCCAAAACCGCACTTCCGTATTCAACTTACGGAACGAACGTCAGTTCCGTTTTTTTCCGTAAGCAGAATAGGGAAGGTGTAGGACATTCAGCGTAAGCTTTTTGAAGAATACGGAAGTGCAGTTTTGGCGGAACCACTTGAAGGCGATCATTTGTTTATATAAAGTACATACATTTAATTTTTTTTTTTTAGAAATTGACCGATCGTCAAAGCCCTTTGAAGCTGCACTGAAACTGTAACTTTTACCTTCAACCGTCTGGAGGCCATTGAAGTCCACTACATGGAGAGAAATCCTCAAAAACCTTCATTTCTTTTCGACTGAAGAAAGAAAGACATGAACATCTTAGATGACATGGGGGGTGAGTAAATTATCAGGAAATTTTAATTTAAAAGTGGACTAATCCTTTAATGTTAGCTTCTGAGCACTGTGTCCGCAGGGCCGCCTACCAGTTAATTTTTTGGATTTAATTTCTTTTGTTAGCAGAGTAATTTGTTTTTGATTATTTGTGGTTATTTTTGTCTTGGTTTTGATTTATTTTGTAGCTATATTATAGTATTTATTTACTTCCCCCCCCCCCCCCCTATCTATTAGTATAATTTTCCTTTGAATTTCTTTATAAATGTTTTTTTCTCAGAATTGCGTGATAATAAAAGTTGCAATCGCGAATTATAAATTCAGAATTGTGAGATATAAACTCGCTATATTGAGAAAAGAAGTCAGAAATCTGAGACTTCTCACAATTGCGAGTTTATATCTCACAATTCTAACTTTTTTTTTCTCAAAATTGAGTTTATATCACAATTCTGACTTTATAACTCGCAATTGTGACTTTAAATCTCGCAATTGTGAGATGCAAACTTGCAATTGCAAGGAAAAAATTCAGAACTGTGAGATAAAGTCACAATTACAACTATTGCAAAACGTGCGAACAGTCGTGGATCATCCAGGTGACCGACAGTTAAGATTCAAGGGTATGCAAATTTCTGAATGGGCAATTTTTATAAATTCAGCCATTTTGTCTTGTGGAGTATATGTAAACATCTGTTTTGTGAAATGGCTGATTCAGGGCACTACTAAATAAAATGATCATGCAATCTTTATGATCTTTTTTTTTTTTTTTTTTTTACAGTTATTAAAATGTTGCATATTCTGCAAGGGGTATAAAACTTATGAGCAGAAATATGGCTTAGGATGCTTTTGCAGACTGTCAGAGATAGAGAATACCAATTGCTGTTTACATTAATTACCCATCACAGTTAACATCAATGTTTAAATGACAATGATCGCAATCACCAGAGTTTAATCATCACCAGCACCAGTTAAAAGGACTCTCTACACACACACTCACTGTCTAGTCTGCTCTTAAACTTGCCTTGTGTCTCTCCCGGCTTGTTCCCTACCTGACAATCCCTTACCTGCTGTTCCTCTCCTCTCCGTGTCATCGATCTCCAAGTCTCATGGATTCGCCGTTCAAAGAGAAGAAAAGGAAAGTGTTCATTATCAGTGACTGTACCTGTCTGTTATCCTCCAGCTGTGTCTTCACTATTCACTTCTCCATTCTCCGATACCTTACTGCCGTCTAATAAAACTTGCCTTTTATCATACTTAAAAGGAGACTATTAAAATATTTATTAATTTAAATGAATTAATTATGTAAAATCGTTGAAATGAACGAATTTCATCATATAGGCTAGATTCTATTAATCCCTTTTTTGAATGCATGAAATATGGTTGGTTGAAAATGTTATTTAAGCATCGTTGCTTACCTCATATGTTGTGGATAAACAAGGCAATTTTTTAGAGCACATTAATACAGTATATTACAGACCTAAACTTAAAAAAGGGTTTCGTTCTTTTGGTAAAAACTTTTTTTTTTTTTTTCATGGTAAGGATGAACTTTGCGTGGAATTGCCCAGCTATGTGAGGCTCTGTTCTTTTCTTTCTTTCTTTCTTTCTTCTGTTCTTTCTATGAAAGACCTGCTGTAACTTGCTGTAACTGTAACTCATAACTGCAGCAATAAAATCCAATCATGACAGTGTACGAGAGAGGGAGTGGGTATGAACCAGAGATGCAGTGTTTATGCAAAGACTTGAGGTTTGGGTGAGGGCCAAAACATTTCACAGTAATGCTCTGAATCATATTAACCCTATAGTTACAAAATAATGTACTACCACAGACAAAAACCTGTTACCTAACCATGGCTAGAGATGTGAAATAGACTGATACACATGATTGTCATTGTTATATATACATATATAATTGTCATTATAGATATTTGGTAATCATTCCTCAGGCAAGACAGAGCAGGTTGTTATGATATGAAATCTCTGCTTTCAAATTCTGTTGTTTTGACGCTCTTAAATGTGGCGTGACGGTTCATGTGCCGCTTGAACTGAGGCTCTACAGCAATCTGTTCCTCTTTCTCTTTACTACTAGTTACAGCACCAAATAAACATGAATGAACATCAGAAGGTGTTGAAAGATACAGTACAACTTACTGAAATGAATCATGTCTCACGTATTTGATAAATCAGTTTCAACCGCGGGAAGACGTGAATGAAAACGCTTGTGAACAATGTCACGTAAAGAATATCAATGCTAATCTTTAGAGAGGAGAATTTTGCTAAATATATACCTTTCCACACATAGACTTCACTTGGGCGGGGTGGATATTTCACACAAACAGGGCTCGACAGTGCGGGCGCTTCTGTAAAATGTGTTTAGGAGCATGTGTGTGAATAAAGCAAAATCCCTCCGGGTGAGATTTCTTAAAATGATCATTAAGACGTAATGTATTGAAGATTTTTTTATGACATTAAATTTAAGACATCTTATATTTTGGGGATCTAAAAACATAAATAGCAATACAGCCTATTGATTATTTAACTTAAGAAGGATATGATTTCATTAAAAAAAGAGCACTGCACATTGCAAAGTCACAAGGTGGCGCTGTTCACACTGTACAGGCTCACACACCAGCGCTTCAGACCGCTTCAAAGTGATTCTCAATCAATGAATAGCGCACATTAATTGCTAATGAACTCGAGTTGATGAATTATGACAATGTCTACTTTATGGCCTTTATATAATGTTTTAGACGGTTGTAAGGATGCGTATTTTATCTCTCTCATCTGAAGAATCAGCCCACAATAGTGTAGAGATTGGGAACGTGACGTCTGCAACGCAATGCATTCTGGGACACCAACACTATAGTAGAGACTGGAAAATAGTGGTGGTAGATGTTAAAACTGGCTGTGTTATGATCTGCTATATCTGCATATCATGGAAAACCGATCTGAAATGAAACGCAATTTTCTGCTTTCCAGCTTAGAAACAACACAATAGTGAAAGATTCATAATTTCTGATCCGCTTGAAGATGTTATTTGTGATATACCTTGTTGTGATCACTCTTCATGTTATAAAGATTTTACTATTATCAGTAAAATCTGTGTCCCATTCACTGAGAGAGACACTATATGGCAAAGCAAGGAGAACTCTACCATTTAAACGCTGTAGTTTTGCATAACTTACAATTCATAATAATGCATAATATTAGTATGTAATTAAAATTAATTCCAATAAATAAAAATATTGTTAAAAATCACACATTATTTGTTTGTCACATGTAGTAGACCATTTCTGTTCAAGGAGGATTTTCCATCCGGCTACCACCAAAAGTATATTTCAAACCTGTGGGAAGCACTGTATGAACTATATTACATATTTACTATATTTTTACTCTTATATTATTAAAAATATTATAACATTATATTAATTACACATTATATTAATTGTATATGAATGAGTCAATTTAGTTTCCCTGTATGTTTACAGCATTAGTTGAGAGATTTATTTCCTTGAGAAAAATTAACGTGTAGCTACTGTACCTGATATTTATCCAAATGATACTGAATCAATGAATCAAGATCGGAATCGAAACACAAGTTCATGTAATGAGTCATGACCCCCATAAATCTCACTCCAAGCTAAACTCAAAAGTTGGCAGCCCTGGATAACAATAACGATATCACAATATAGGTATTTTTGTTATGTTATTTTTGTTATTAAATATAAAAAACAAAGAAGCAAATTACACACAACAAGTACAAGATCAAAAACAGAAGTTAAAAGTTTCTTTAACATGTACTGACGCGTGGGATTGGCTCATCTTTCAGGAAGGTCAAAGGTCATGATATAGATCACATGGGTCGCTCATCTATGAAGGTACTGCTAGATGCAGAAGAAGCTCATGAGAGTGTTTGACATCCTCTATTGAAACACTTCATCGTTTAAGGGATAGTTCACCCAAAATGAACATTTGACATTTATTAATTTTACAAATGACTTTTTTATTGAACAACACATTTTAATGAAAGGTAATTTTAAGAGTAATAGAGTTTGAGAAAAACACAAATACACACTGATCTTACTGTCTATATGAGGATTCATTACACACATTTATTCTGACATGTTATTTCACTGACAGAAGTTCAGCTGTAGTATTAATGTGATGAAGAGAAAATAAGAGAGTCTATAACATCTCACTGTTACTGATTCATCATGAGCTCAAAGCATTATGGGTAGAATCTCTCTACAGTCTATTCTGATTCATCAACACAGTTTCACTGATGATCCATAATAAACCATAAACCCAGGATAGAGCGGTTGAGTGAATGTGGTCTGGACTGTGTGGATGAGGATCATTGTGTCTCCAGAGACGCTGTAGAAGGACAGAGTTCCTGCACTGTGATCCACATACACTCCTATTCTACTGCTGATGATGGACTTTACTGGGAGTTCAGTCTTTATGTTATTGTGTATGAATGAGTAACTGGAGGAAGAGCAGAACAAACTCCAGGACTGATCATTACCTCCAAACAAACACTCATTACCCTCACCCTTCCATGCTCTTATATGACACTGATATGAACACAAGTCCACTCCACTCAATCTCCCAGTAACAGCGTCCACACACAGTCTCTCTACACAACACCTGATGATAAACACAATCAAATCTGTCTGGATGATCAGGATACGACTGCTCTCTGAAAATGTTAGTAATCACTCTGTTCCTCTCAGACAGACGGAGACGTTTATTCACTGTGTTCAGATCCAGAGTGAGCTGATGGGAATCTGATGGAGATAAAACACATCACAATCAGGAATTATGAATCTGATCTTTTAATGTATCTGAACTCTTCATGTTCAATATATCAGCAGTGTCTCAGTACAGTTTACCAGATATCCTGTGCAAATCATCATTCACATGATCAACTATAAAACTCTTCTGTCATGTTTTCTTTCTCCTTCTACAGGAAGAACATGAACACATTCAGTGAGTTTCTCTGCTTGTTTTCTTAGTGACTTACATTGTAGGAAGTCGTTCCTGGTCCTGGGAACAATGTTGGTGAAAGTGACTGTGGAAATCAACAGACATGAAGAGTGTGATTATCATGTCAAGAGAAAATGATCCCTGCATCCGTTCCTAAAACATTTCTAATATGATGATCTACGTGATGATGAGATGATGGAGGATCATTTCTGAGAGCAGATGAATCTCCAGGACTTTACCTCTGTCAGAGATCTTCTTCAGCTCCTCTTTGCAGAAATCCTCCAGTTTGTCTCTCAGCTGACGGACAGATTCTCTCATGCCATCAAAAGAGGAGAGAGAACTGAAGGGATCGTCATTTACGTCTGTAGATTCAGGAGGAGCTGAGAGAGACTGGAAACTCTACAGAAAACAGAAATCAAATTGACCACTTAGCGCTGGCCCTGCATCGGGAGCCCTCACTTATGAAAGTGAAAATTGTATTACACTGTCCAGTTTTTCCCTTAAACGATTATGTGAGTTCCTATTGCAATTCTCGATTCAGCATTAATGACCTACAATTGCGACATTTTTCACAGTCACAACAGAAAATCAAAATACTGCCCTAAATTCACTAGCAGAAAGGCAGCACAACATAAACAATCCAGACTAGTACTCAACATGGCGTAACGGCAGCTTCACATTCTCTATATCTAACGCCTCGATAGCAGCCAAGTCTTTCAATTTAGTAGAAAAATCGCTCCTCTTCATAACATAAGGTTGTAGTTTTTTGTTTATACCTTTCTAAACCAGCACAGTACGGACTTTTCTGCATCTCGTCCATTCTAATTTATTTCCTGCCCTCCACATGAATTTCACGCGTCATCAGAATCATGTGATTGCAAACAAGCTGTAGGCTTTTTAAAGTAAGAGTTGTTCAAGAGTTTTTAAATGATTGTGCGTTGTCTTGTAGACACTATCCAATGCAATGGATTTTGCATTGGATAATCCATTGCATTTTTTCTTTTTATTCCTTCTGTGCAGTGTTTGGCTGCTTTTTAAAATTTAATGTAACCCTAACAGCATGGGAAATGAAAGTGGGCTGCCTACACAAAACGTGCATGGGCCCAAAGATACAAAAGTTGCTCTGGGGTCGAATGGGTTGGCCCACACTGGGCCATCATGGGCTTAATGTGGGAAGTCTGCTAGTGTGGGCTGCTCACAGAGAGCCCGCAGTAAGCCAAAAGCTGTGGGCCTCGCCTGGGCAAGCCCACACTGGGTCTGTTTAGGTTTGATGTGGGCTGACCCTAGCCCACTGTGCCCGCAAAAAGCCAACATAGGCCCCGCAGGGGCACGTTTGCAGGGTGACTGATGATTATATAATGACCGAACACACAAATCAACACTTCAATCAACGGCTCATTCTTTTCATATGAAATGTTTCTTTGTGAGTCTCTTGCTCAAGTCCACTATGATCCTGTTCTTCTAGATCTCTGTTACCTGCAGGAAATGGATGTGATCCTCTGTGTGTGAAAGCTGCTCCAGCTCAGCGTCTCTCCTCCTCAGATCATTGATCTCCTGCTCCAGTCGCTCCAGCCGTCCTTCAGCTCGACTCACTGCAGTCTTTTCCTGATCTCTGATCCTCTGTGTGACCTCAGAGCGGCTTCTCTCAATGGAGCGGATGAGCTCAGTGAAGATCCTCTCACTGTCCTCCACTGCTGTCTGTGCAGAGCGCTGTTAGGACACACATCACAATCACACAGTGGCTTCAGTGAGTCCTGACTGACACTTCTCAAACTTCTCTAACTTCTCTTCTTCTCCAGACTCACCTTCCAGCCTCTCTCAGCTGCTGAAGATCTTTCTCTCTCTGCTGGATCCTCTGCTGGAACAACTTCTGCGTCGTCTTCAGCTGGTGCTAAAGGACAAACCAATAACAGGAGAAACATCACATAAATCATCAAATAAACAGATATAAATCCAGTATCAGTAAAGTGGTGAGACTGAGGGGTTAAAGATCTTGTTTGGTAAGATTATTGTAGAAGCCAGTGTTAAAGGTGTCATGAATCAAGAAATCAGCTTTTCCTTGAGCTTTGGATATATAATATGTCAACATACTATAAGAATATCCTGTATGTTTCTGAACTGAAAACTTTCTTGTTAGTTAAATAAAAGCTTTTATTGACACCAGGCCCATTAAACGACTGATCCTGCAATGTTGCCTATGTGTCATAGATAGGTGAAACGCCACCTCCACAGAAGAAACCAACGCCTACTTCATCATTGCAACGTTAGCCCCGCCGACTGGCATGTTAGTGAGATGAAGAGTGAAGAGCAATACAATAGGACAAAACGTCTTGGTTACAAAGCAAGATTCCTATTTGTCGATCTGTCCGTCACCTTGTCTGACATAAATCTCCGTTCCCTCCTTCAGGGAACCGAGACGTTCCCATTCAGTCGGTCAAGTTCGACGTACGTCGGACAGACCGACGAATAGGAATCCATACCAAAGCGGCACAGGCGCTGCCCCCTTCCAGTGCTCTGTGCAAGCCTCCTGCAGCCCCTTGCCTAAAGGACGGTGGGACAGGGCTAACACAGAGAGTGTCGATCACTGCTGTTCCACACAACCCACTCAGTGAGACTATTGGATAACACTGGGAAAGCGTGCCCTTTGACTGGAAAGAAATGCTTCGGAAGCCACATCCTTCTCCGAAGGAGTTATGTGGAGATGTACATATGGACTAACCCCGTAGAGCTGTACTCCATATGGAAGTTACTGGGGTGACTCCAACCTGATAAGAGGTGGGTTTTCCCAAAGAGAAAGACATGGGATTTGTTCAGGAGCAACCGTGGAATTACACATATGGGATCCCCGTGGGGTCACACATATGGTACCCAGCCTAAATCCGGTTCTCAAGGATGTTAAGGAGTATAGGCCTGGTGCCAGACGCTCCACCATGTCTGGCTGCCGAAGGGTGATTGGAGGACTCAACAGGGTCTGCCTTGTAGTGACTCTCTGGAGCAATAAGCGCATGTAAGTGCAGCAAGCCGACACTAAGCCCAACCCGCAGCTCTACAAATATCTGTCAGTGAGGTGCCACGAACCAGTACCCAGGAGGATGCAACACCTCTCATAGAGTGAGCACACAACCTGAGTGGGCAGGGCACGCCTTGTGCTTGGTAAGCCATAGCGATGGCATCCACTATCCAGTGGGCCATCCTCTGCTTGGAGACAGCCTTTCCCTTCTGCTGGCCTCTGTAACAGACAAAAAGCTGGTCTGAGGTCCTGAGGCTTTGAGATCTGTCTATGTACAGTCGCAAGGCGCAGACTGGACAGAGCAAAGCCAGGGCTGCCTTCTCCGAGGGCAGCGCTTGCAGGCTCACTACCTGGTCCCTGAAGGGAGTGGTAAGAACCTTGGGCACATAGCCAGGCTGGAGTCTCAGTACCACGTGGCCATCACCCGGCCCAAACTCTAGGCACGATTCATTGACTGAAAATGCCTGCAGGTACCCTACCCTCTTGATAGAGGCCAATGCAAAGCAGCAAAGTCTTCATAGACAGAATCTTTAAGTCTGCTGACTGCAAGGGCTCAAAGGCAGCATTCTGGAGTGCTTGAAGCACCAGAGCAAGGTCCCAAGAGGGTATGGAGGTAAGTCGAGGAGGATTTAACCATCTCGCCCCCCTAAGGAACCTGACAGTCAGGTTGTGCTTACCAGCAGACTTGCCATCCATGTGGTCTTGGTATGCGGATATTGCATTAGCATAGACTTTGAGGGTGGAGGAAGACAGCCTATACTCCAACCCTTGCTGCAAGAAGGAAAGTACAACTCTGATCGAACATTTCCGGGGGTCTTCTCTGTGAGAAGAACACCACTCGACAAACAGGTTCCACTTCAAGGCGTAAGCACGTCTCGTAGACGGTGCCCATGCCAAAGTGATGGTGTTAAGTGCCTCAGGGGGGAAGTCACCTAGAACCTCCACGGGTGCCAAAGAGTGACCCGTCTCTGGGACCAAGGGGACCGCAGGCTTTCTCGCAGTGGAACCCTATTCAACTTACGGAACCAATGCAGCACCAGTTCCTGTTTTTCCGTAATTTGAATACGGAAGGCGTAGGACATACAGCGTGAGCTTTTTGAAAAATACGGAGGCGGTCTGGCGGAAGCTATTTGCAAGGCAAGCATTTGTGTTTTTTTAAAGCATATACATTTTTATTTTTTTTAGAAAATGACTGATTGTTTGGCTAGATAAAACCCTTATTCTTTGTCTGGTATTGTGTAAAGCCCTTTGAAGTGGAGTATAACAATATAGTTTTGAGTTTTGCTGTTTGAGCTGGGCGCACTGAAGCAGAAGAGAATGAACTACAGTAAACTGAAGTGCTTTGCTAGGTTAATTAACTCAATGGAACACATCCTATATAAGATAATTCAGGTATTTATACAGAATAAACATAATATTACAACTAATATTTTCACAATATCACACACAGATGAACTTGAACTAAGTTACGTAGAATGTAGAATGTAGCTGTTGTAGATGCATTCTTCCTGCAACAACACGCTGAAACACAGCAACTAAGCCCAAAGAATTTACAATGTTTTATTACAATAGTGTGTATAATTATAATGTCATGTATATGACAGCCCTAATCATAGTTAGCCTATTAATGTTTTGCGTTGCTGTTTGAGAGCTCGAGCTGAAGCTTAAGATGTTCATTAGTACAATAAAGCGCTGCGGGTTATTTACCTCAACGAAACGCATCCTATATGAGATTAATCAGCTTTTTATGCTACATAAATTTAATACTACGATTTATATAATCTGCACAAAATGATGCGAATGCACAAGTAAAGCTTGAACTAAGTTGTGTGCTAATCAGAATGTTTAACTCCTATAGTAGACGGGCTCTTCCCACAACAACACACTGAAACAACAACACAAATTCACAAGGCATATTACAATAGTGTTCTCATTATAATGATATGTATAATGACAGTCCCAGTAGTTATTATTGTTGTGCATTGCTGTTTGGCTGCCAGTGGTACCTTCTGACAGAAGTCAACCATTTATTCTGCCGATCTAACTCCTTTTGGATCGAATAAAATTGGATAAAAGTGGATATAACACTACACCACAGTTTTTACCACCCAGAATCTAAACCCCTTTTTTGGCCTTCCTAATGCACACTAACTTGATAGTTACAATGTACTTTTAATACTATTCCTCGGCAAGATGGGCCATTCTACAGAACTGGTTCAAAGTCAGAGTTGGAAACGTCTTGAAAACATTTATTTTTCCACAAATTTTGCATGTATACAAATTATATAGATGCAAGGTACACATTTCTAGTAATTGTGCAGTTAATTCTTATATTGTATTTTCAGAATGTTTTGGAATATTTTTCCTCTCCCTAAATGTGTCAATACCGAAACACAATAATAAATGATTTAATAAGTAGGCTTATATTGACCTATTAACATTTTGTTTACATTTACCTTGTAAATATATTTTTTTGAAAAATATATTTCACAGGTAAATCAAGAACAATTACAATTTTAATATTTCAAGTGTAATTTATGAGATTTGTTGAATTTTGAACCCAATTTTTCTTTGTAAAAGGCATAATGTTAATCATACTGATTTCAAAGGATTTATTCATTTGAATGTACATTGAACCAAACACTATAACATCTTAGTTGATAATTCAATATACTTTATTTTTGTCAAAACATCCCATGTTTCAGTCGTGACTGCACATTTTCGGTAGTGACAGTAATGTGTTGGTAGCCAATACATCACATTACAAAATTTTAACTCATATACTTAATAATGGTTTGCATAACTGTGCTAAAATTTTGTTTATTTCCCCCAAATAAATGATTATGTGCAGCATCTCGAGAAAAACAAAAAAGCATCTCTAGACCTTTCGCTTTTTTCTTCGTTCTGTGTGAACGGGCCCTAAATGAGCATAATGGGACCTTTTAAGTTCATACCTGTTTCTCTGTCCTCTGTGCTGCAGCTGATACAATGGCGTGGTTTTTATGTTCATCCATCGTACACAGCAGACATATACACTTCTGATCAGTGCGGCAGAAAACCTCAAGGAGCTTGTCGTGTTTCTTGCAGATCATCTCCTGCAGTCGTCCAGTGGCATCAGTCAAATTGTGTCTCTTTCTTTTAAATAAACTCTCATGTTGTTCAAGGTGATTCTGACAGTAAGACTCTAGACACACCAGACAGGACTTGACGGCTTTGTGTTTTCTTCCAGTACAGACGTCACACTGCACATCTCCAGCTCCAGTGTAACAGTCAGCAGGACGTTTTCTTTTCTTCAGTTTCTTTACCACTTCAGCCAGAATGATGATTTTAGCTAAAGCAGGTCTTGGACTGAAGGTCTGTCTGCACTGAGGGCAGCTGTAGACTCTCTTCTGATCCTCCTGATCCCAGAAGCCTTACAGTAATTGTGTCCACAGGGAATGGCCACTGGATCCTTCAGGAGATCCAGACACAATGGACACAGGAATTCATCCTCAGATATTCTGGCTTCTGCCATTTTACTGCATGAATACAGAGACACAAACACACAACAGCTCAACTACACTTCAGTTTCAGTTTGTCTGAACTGAAATCGTTTCCTGTTTCCTGGTACCTGTGTTTAAGTGACGTGTGCAAAACAGAACCATAAATCTGTCTGACAACGTGAATCACACAGAGGTGAGCCTTAAAGAGAAATCCAAAATCAACTCTGAAGACATTATAGAGATTTTCAGCTAACATTTCAAATCATGAGGTCTCTGTTGTGGCTGCCATACTGCCAGTCTATTTTTGACATCTTTATATTGTAAGCTAGCAGTCACACAATCATGTTAGCAATTGATTTTTGTTGCAATGTCTTACAATTGCTGTCATGTACCCTATAATTTTAAAAAAGCCTAATGTATTGGTACACTATTATTACAAAAAGATAAATAGTGTATGTTCTCGTTAAATTGCTGCAAATGTAAGACTGTTGTATCATAATAGTAGAACAAGTACCCCTTTATTTCTAAAATATTACAGTATAAATAATTTGTTAATTTTCCCTTTATTCCCTAAACTTGACATATTGTTCCCTTATACCTACACATACTTACTTTATAGGTACACTACAATAATTCCAGAAACGTTTGTATCTCTGGAAATTTCACAGTTATTTTGTTTTCAAGGAGGAAAAGGGAAACAAGCGTAAATGATGCCTTCCAGGATGCCTAACAAAGGACTCAACATCCTTAAACGTACAGTTACGACTAGCACGGAAATCATGTTAGCTAAAATTTAGTGCTTGTTAGTGATTTAAGATTCCATAGTTTCTAGGATCACAGTTTTATGTAAGTTTTAGTGGAAAATGAGCTAGAAAATCTCCAGTTGGTGAAACAAGACATGATTGCTTAGTTTAATAGCCTAGTTTTTATTTGTTTTAATTTTAAATTCATATTAAATGAAAGTACTTTGATAATATTGCTCTTTACTTTATTTACATATGTGACCTTGAAGGAATCAGATTACATTATTTTCATATTATGGTGCTTGGATTACGTTACTGACTTTTTATGAACTAATTTGTAACTGTAAAGGAATACATTTGAAAAGTAACCCTCCCAACCCTGTTCGTGGTCATGTCAGGGCTGGTAAACAATTTACGGACAACCTCTGTTGTCATGTTTGGGCAGACAGGGAACTCTGGGATGACCTCCGTGATCACATCAGGGCAGACAGAAAACTCAGGGGCAACATCTGTGGTCACATTAGGGCAGAAAGGGAACTCAGGGTTGTCCGCTGTGGTCGCATCAGGGCAGACAGGAAAATCTGGGGCAAACTCATGGGCTGAAATGGGCTCTGGAGCGAACTCATGGGCTGGAGTGGACTCTGGAGCAGAATCATGGGCTGGAAAGAGCTCTGGAGCGGACTTATGGCCTGGAGCGGGCTCTGGAGCGGACTCATGGGCTGGAGCAGGCTCTGGAGTGGACTCATGGGCTGGAGTTGGCTCTGGAGTGGACTCGTGGGCTGGAGCAGGCTCTGGAGTGGACTTAAGGGCTGGAGTGGGCTCTAGAGTGGATTCATGGGTTGGAGTGGGCTCTGGAGCAGACTCATGGGCTGGAAAGAGCTCTGGAGCGGACTCATGGGCTGGAGTGGGCTCTGGAACAGACTCATGGGCTGGAGAGCAGTGTGCGGCCCAAATACACAAAACAGCCATTGCCATAACAGGGAGTACCGAGGACAAGGGAATGTCCTCTGGGATGGACAGCGCAAGCATCGACAGGCTTGAGAGCGTTAAGGCCGGTGGGCTAGATTGCGCTGGTCTAAGGATGCCAGTCTCACTCGCATAGGGACCACTTTAATGGCTTTTTCATGTGCAACGTTACTGATGACTGGGAACTCTGCCGTGGCATCCATGACGGCTGAAGACTCTGGCGTAACATCCGTGATGGCTGAAGGTTCTGGTGTAGCATCCGTGATGGCTGAAGGTTCTGGCATAGCATCGTGATGGCTGAAGACTGGTGTGGCGGTCATGACGGCTGGAGACTCTGCCATTGCATCCATGATGGCTGAAGACTGGCATGGTGTCCATGGTGGCTGGAGACTCTGATGTAGCATCCGTGATGGCTGAAGGTTCTGGCGTAGCATCCGTGACGGCTGTAGACTGGTGTGGCGGTCATGACGGCTGGAGACTCTGGCGTAGCGGCGATGACGGGACGAGACTCTTGAGTGAGGGCTACTGCAAGAGCGCCATGTTCTTCCTCTGCGACTTCCACAGTAAATGCAGAGCTGCTCAAATGCAATGCATGATCAATGCATGACCAGTCAGGGTGCACCAATTGTCCCATAGCCCAGGATCCCTAGTGGGCCGAGAGATAAATTAAAATTAATTTAAATATATTAAAGGGATAGTTCACCCAAAAATGAAAATTACCCCATGATTTACTCACCCTCAAGCCATCCTAGGTGTATATGACATTCTTCTCTCAGACAAATACATTCGAAGTTATATTAAATAATGTCCAGGGTAATCCATGCTTTATAATAGGAGTGGATGGTGCCCCAAAATTTAAGTCCAAATAATTGCACCCAGCCATTATAAAAGAAGTCCACACGGCTCCAGGGGTTTAATAAAGGCCTTCTGAAGCGAAACAATGCTTTTGTATAAAAATAAAAAAATCCATATTTAAAACTTTATAACCTGTAATCTCTAGCTTCCGCTGACCGTCATACGCGCATTCACAAGAGACTGGCGTCCCAGCTTATGACATAGGATGCAGGCGCAGTGTGAGCTCCGGTGACGAACATGGAAGTGCAGAGGAGAGAGCAAAACAAAATACCAGTCACGAATTAAAAGTACAAAACTAGGATTTGTAAAGAAAAATGTCGTAGGATTTCGATATAAACTAAGAGGAGACTGAGTTTTTTGCCCAGCCATATTTGTTTGAACCGGAATACAGACCAGGAACTCTGGGAGATGGAGGAGGCTGCCGGAGCAGCAGCACAAACAACAGAACTGAGGAGACGGAGAGCTCATGATCCCTTATTTACACTGCACGCGTCTGCAGCGTCTGTCAAAAATAGACGTGCTGCCTATCTTTAGCGAAGCGGCGCGGCGAGCTGCTTCTGAAATGTTCCGCGGCTGGTGTAAACACAAGCACTGGCTAGAGTGGCCGCGGATCAGCACCGGTGGCCATGTTGCACAATATACCTCGTTTGGCTGAAACAACAGCATGGGCATAGGCACAGCTGACGATTTCAGAACTCGTCTTGTACTTCCACTCTTCTCTGCCTTGTAATCCTCGGAGTGGAAATATTGACTGCACAGCACGCGTTTATATAATTTTTCCACGGGTGTATTTACATCCCAGCGAATAGCTAGTTATCCTCTTTTATTTAATAATCATTTCTCAGGCCCCAAAAAATATCACAAATGCAACTATAACAAAATGGTAATTTTTATTGGCAACAGGATAATTTATTACACTTCTTTATATGGACTGAAAGTGAAGCTTGAGTGAAAGTGCCCTTTGCGGTCGGATCGCGGTGCCCCCGCGTTCCCATTTCTCCACCCCGGAATGTATTTCGGCCAAGGGAGAAACCCACAACAACAACGATCAAATCAAAGAAGGTGGGTCTTAGTCTTACTGTCACAACGCAATAAGATTATGGAAAGATGGAAGTATTAGACAACTGTTTTACAATAGAAATGTTCAGTGACCGACAGTAATAGACTATCTAGAGATGCAAACTACTCGTTTTATGAAATTTCACCATTTTGAATTAAAAATGTGATCATGATTCATGTAATTCATAAACGAATGTGACGAGGTGAGAAACGTTTGCATTTTCAACATTAGACATACGAATTTTAAAATAAAATATTTGCAAATAGTTTTAATTGATTACTTTAAATATCCTCTAAATTTTTAATACATATATGGTAACACTTTAAAATAAGGTTTATTAGTTAACATTAGTTAACATAAACTAATAATGAACTGCACCTATACAGCATTTATTAATCTTTGTTGTTTATTTCAACATTCACTAATATTGTACGGTCTCCTGCTGGTCTGTCTGCATTTTCCTGAAGTATCCAGCATGCATAAGGAAAAACGGATGTACATATACACTGCTTTGTGGAAAGGAGGAAGTTTTCTGACGTCATTGTGAAAAGGGCCTGTTGATACTGTTCTCACGCTACACATCCATTTTCTCATGCAGAGAAAAACGTTGTGTAGCAAAGAGGACACTGACACTGACAGACAAGACAGAGCAGGTTACTATTAAATCTCCACTTTCAAATTCTGTCAATTTTAGTACGAATTTCAAACAGTAAATACTGTTTTGGCTCTCTTAAATGTGCCGTGACAGATTGCTGTAGAGCCTCAGTTCAAGCTTCTAAGTTTATTTAGAAGCACATGTGTGAATAAAGCAAAATCCTTCCGGGTGAGTTTTCTTAAAATGATCATTAAGACGTTTGTTTTACATTTAACGTATTGAAGACTTTTTAAGACATCTTATATTTTAGAGATTGAAAAACATAAATTGCCATACATACTTCAAAATGATAGGATTTCACTTTTAAAAAAGTCACAAAGTCAGCTGTTCACATTGTACAGGCTCACACACCAGCGCTTCAGACTGCTTCAAAGTGATTCTCAATCAATGAATAGCGCACATTAATTGCTAATGAACTCGAGTTGATGAATTATGACAATGTCTACTTTATGGCCTTTATATAATGTTTTAGATGGTTGTAAGGATGCATATTTTATCTCTCTCATCTGAAGAATCAGCCCACAATAGTGTAGAGATTTGGACTTGGGACACCAACACTACAGTAGAGACTGGAAAATAGTGGGGGTAGATGTTAAAATTTATATTATACAGTTATTAGAACAAATTAGAATGGTGATCGCTGGCTGTGTTATGATCTGCTATTTCTGCATATCATGACCGACATGGAAAACGGATCTGAAATGAAGCTCAATTTTCTTCTTTCCAGCTTAGAAACAACACAATAGTGAAAGAGAAACTCTATGAAAATAAACAACTTGACCAAAATGTGGCTTTGTAATTTGTATTTATTATTTATTACAGATTCATAATTTCTGATCCGCTTGAATATATATGTGAGTGTTCGTTGTGATCACCCATTCACTGAGAGAAACATTTTATGACAAAGCAAGGAGAACTGTACAGAGCCTCCAGCCGTCACGGACACTACGCCAGAGTGTCCAGCCTTAATGGGTGCCTCGCCAGAGTCTTCAGCCATCATGGATGCCACATCTGTGTTCCCGGTCGTTATGAGTGCTGCACATAAAGACATCAATGTTTTCCCTAGGCTTTTGAGACTGGCTTCAAGTCTAGAGGGCACGCTGCTGATGTCGGTGCGCACAGCTGGCATCTCAGCGGTAATTTTAAGTCTGGGGGTTTCGAGAGCGAGAGTGCGCTTCAGCCCGTGAGTTCGCTCCATTCCCTGAACCCAGCCTCGTAGCTTACAAACTTCTTGTCTGCCCTGATATGACCACGGAGGTCATCCCTGAGTCCCCTGTCTGCATTGATACAACCACGGAGGTCATCCCGGAGTTCCCTGTCCGCCCTGATATGACCACAGAGGTCATCCCTGAGTTCTCTGTCTGCCCTGTTACGACCACGGAGGTCATCCCTGAGTTCCCTGTTTGCCCTGATAATGGGGTTCCTGTCAGCCTCAATGCAACCAGAGAGGACGTTCTGCTCAAAGTCTTGGAGGGCATTCCTGAGCTCCCTGCTTGTCCTGTTTTGGCCCTAAGGGCTAACACTAACCTCTCTGTGCTTCATGTTGCAGTTTCACTTGATCAGCCTTGGTGGTTCCAAATGTTGCCAGATCTGCCCTGGTGGTCATCTGCTCCACCGTGGGGGTCTTCAAGCCCTTCTGCACTGCTGTGGTGGTCATCAGCTCCACCGTGGGGATCTTTAAGCCCATTGCACTGCTGTGGTGGGCGTCTGCTCTGCTGTGGTGGTCATCTGCTCTGCTGTGGGGGTCTTCAAGCTCGTCTGTACTGCTGTGGTAGTCATCTGCTCCACCATGGGGATCTTTAAGCCCATTGCACTACTGTGGTGGTCATCTGCTTCGCCGTAGGGGTCTTCAAGCCCATCTGAACTGCTGTGGTGGTCGTCTGCTCCGTCGTGGAGGTCTTCAAGCCTGTCTGCCTGGCCATCTAACCGGCCTGCTCCGCCCTAGCCACCTCCACAGCCTGCTCCACCCCCTGTGAAGTATTGTTTAGTATAACAGCTGCAATTCTGAGCATTTCTCTGGTTCTTTGTGTCTTGTTTTCCTGTGTCTTGCTTTACTCTACCCCGTGTCCTGGAGTTTCCTTTGCCTGTGTATCCTGCCTTGTTTTGTGTTTGTTTGTTTGTTTGGATTGCCTGCCTGTGTTTTGACCTTTGCCTGTACATTCGATTACGATTGTGGATTACCCTTTTCAATAAACTGCATTTGGATCCTCAACCTTCGAGTCTTGGAGCAATATGTTACAATAAGAACAAAGAAGCAAATTACACACAACAAATAAAAGATCAAAAACAGAAGTTAAAAGTTTTTCAAGTACAGTAGATTTCTTAAATGAAGAAATAATTTGAGTGGGTGTAACGACTGAGACAAATCAGACACAATTATTTGTCATATTTAACAAATAATATTTAAAAAAAGCAACAACGGTATATTTGGGACACTCTTCAAAAAGGCAGAGGCCTAATGCAAGTATCATACAATATACTAAATTGCTGCTAGTTAGTTAAAGTTGTGAACCTCCTTTGTTAACAAAGGAGTTTTGTAATGAATACTGATGATTCTGTCCTGGTTTTCGGCTCCATAGCTCCATTTCCTGTTCCCACTTCGGTTTCACTCTATCATTCCTCATTTTACCTATGTATGTGTGACTTTAGTCATGTGTTCGTGATTTAGTTAATAAAACTTGTGCCCAATACATATTTAGTTCTGACTCTACGTCTGCAATAGATTGTCTCTTACATGACCAGATCTTTTTATTAGCTCTAAGCACTGTAAATGCTAAGAAAGAATTATTTTTCTGTGGTCATGGAAAATAGCATTCTCTTTTAATTAATTAATTAATAATCAATACTGAGTGTTCACAGCATGAACTGATTTATTTATTGTTATTTTAATGTAGCTTCATCAAGTTAATCTGATTAACTGATTCAAAATATTCATAATTAATAATCATAATGAGTTAAGAATAATTATTAATATTTCCCCTTTGAGTTAATTCGCTACATGAGATTGGCTTATCTTTTAGGAAGGTCAAAGGTCATGGTATAGATCACATGGGTCACTCATCTATGAAGGTACTGCTAGATGCAGAAGAAGCTAATAAGAGTGTTTGACATCCTCTATTAAAACATTACACTTCATCATTTAAGGGATAGTTCACCCAAAAATGAACATTTGACATTTATTAATTTTACAAATAAAATTTTTATTGAACAGTACATAGGTAATTTTGACAGTAATACTAAAAATGATGTGACACTACAATAAGAACTGAATGACTGATTTCCATCAACACAAACAGAAGTTTTAAGCACAGATACACACTGTCACTCATCATGACTCACAAATACACACTGATCTTACCGTCTATATGAGGATTCATTACACACATTTATTCTGACATGTTATTTCACTGACAGAAGTTCAGCTGTAGTATTAATGTGATGAAGAGAAAATAAGAGAGTCTATAACATCTCACTGTTACTGATTCATCATGAGCTCAAAGCATTATGGGTAGAATCTCTCTACAGTCTATTCTGATTCATCAACACAGTTTCACTGATGATCCAATATAAACCCCAAACCCAGGATAGAGCGGTTGAGTGAATGTGGTGTGGACTGTGTGGATGAGGATCATTGTGTCTCCAGAGACGCTGTAGAAGGACAGAGTTCCTGCACTGTGATCCACATACACTCCTATTCTACACCTGATAGACTTTACTGGGAGTTCAGTCTCTATGTTATTGTAATAGAATGAGTATCTGGAGGAAGAGCAGTACAAACTCCAGGACTGATCATTATATCCAAACACACACTCATCACCCCGTCCCTTCCTGCTGATGCTCTTATATGACACTGATATATCCACATCACCACTCCACTCAATCTCCCAGTAACAGCGTCCACACACACTCTCTCTACACAACAACTGAGCATAATAATCAAATCTGCCTGGATGATCAGGATACCACTGCTTTGTGTCAGTGCCAGTCATCACTCTGTTATTCTCAGACAGATGGAGGAGTTTATTCACTGTGTTCAGATCCAGATTGAGCTGATGGTAATCTGATGGAGATAAAACACATCACAATCAGGAATTATGAATCTGATCTTTTAATGTATCTGAACTCTTCATGTTCAATATATCAGCAGTGTCTCAGTACAGTTTACCAGATATCCTGTGCAAATCATCATTCACATGATCAACTATAAAACTCTTCTCATGTTTTCTTTCTCCTTCTACAGGAAGAACATGAACACATTCAGTGAGTTTCTCTGCTTGTTTTCTTAGTGACTTACATTGTAGGAAGTCGTTCCTGGTCCTGGGAACAATGTTGGTGAAAGTGACTGTGGAAATCAACAGACATGAAGAGTGTGATTATTATAAGAAATGCAGCATAGATGACAGAATAATCTTGTATGCGCATCTCTGGTGAATATTGATGTGCTGATATGTGATATTTATGGCTTATGTTTCTCTGTGTATATTAACGTTTTGTGGATCTAGTACAGATATTATTTATCTATATTGTATAGTTTGATATTTTGGCTTGATTAAGCAGTTATATTAGGGATCATTTGTGATATGTTTGCACAATTGCATGTGTTACTATTTAGTGTAGTATGAATATTTAGTTTGGAATGAATATATATGGATATTTATTTTACAATGTTGTTATTCATGTTTGTTATTTGTTTTCATTTAGAACCACACACATGTCTACAAGTATATAATGTTCACGTAACACTAACGTGAAACCAGCCTTCATTTGCATCAATGGAAAGCATATTTACTCTGAATCGTTCCCTATCCCCTATATAGTGCACTATGTGCCATTCACCAAATAAATATGTGTGAACAAGTGACCAATTTCAGCCGCAGCTTCAGCTTCTGTTTATAATGTAGCGGGCGGGGCTTCAGATCCTAGAGAGCATTTAATTGGACAGAAAATCTGATGAGAAGTTGAAGTGTAGAGTGATGTCATCAAAATCATTGATCCATATTAGCAGAAGTGAGAGACTGTAAGTTTTGAATGCTTATATCTTCTAAATGTGAATTTTGTAATTGTTTTTGAGCACACTAGCTTATAGATCAAGGGTTTTTAACCTTTTAGGGCACACCCCCTCACTTTTATCTTTTTAGTTGCACCAAACCTGCTGTAACCATAGCCAACGATTAGCTAGGAGAATAGTCAAATTGCCCCCTCTAGTAGATGACTAAAGATTTGCTAGTAAAACCTCACATTTGAACATTTTTCATTTGAGAATTTCACTGTTTCACTTCTGAATTAACAGGTGCTGACGTTGTAGATAACAATAAGACTAACATATAGACTAACATAAGATTTTGATTTCATGAGGACTTTAAAGCGACAGATGGGCACACGCTCAGAATAAACAACAATGTCATCCGTTGGTGTGGACACTAATATAGTTATCGTTATAGTTATCTTTATGGTTATCAATGTTGGTGTGAACAGGCCTTTATTCTCATTCATTTCCACTGGCCAAATAGTAATTTTACTTGTTTTAAACAAATCAAATTTATGCTATTTTTGCATGTAAGGTAAACTAGGTGAAAAAAAGTTTCAGCATGCTTATACAGTATATTTTTAATGGAAACAGATAGGCCTTATTATTTTGCTGTGAAAATACAATTGTCTGACTCACTGACAAAACATTTAAAAGAATTTTAAATTTCTTTCAAATTCTGTCCTTCAAATACAGTGGTATTTTTCATATTGTTGTGAAGATCACAGGAGTTATCATTAGGCCATTGTCTGCCTGCACATGACATTAACAGCACCTCCATACAGAAGTGGTTGTACAGTACTGTCATCGGCAGTGGCGGAGCCAGGATTTTTTCCAGCAACCCGTCTGTGGTGGTACAACATAAAAATTAGTTTGACTATAATGTACTGGACTGTTTTAGTGCCTACAACACAACTAAATACATCAATTTGACTTTTATTTTTTTTATTATTCCTCGCTTCCAGGCATATTAATAAAGGGGTTCACACTAGCTAAAGTCCAACTTGCTTAGTTAGTCAGCTCTGGTTCTCAAAACCCCCAATGCCTGATTTTCCATAGTTGCATCTTCATGAATGAGACATGCAGATAACTACATACTGTAGTTTAAAGATTATTCAACCTTCATTGAATTTCATAAAATCAATGAACACTTCATCAATTGATTGTTGTTACAGGTGAGGCTCCCTCTCTGCTTCCTCTTTGATTTCTATTCAAACTCCATTTTCCATAGACCTTCAGACCTGGGACTGATTACACACACTATTTAAGCATGCCACACACACACACAAAGTCTTGATTGGTCAATTCTGAGCATTTCTTTTGTGGATGGTTACTCTGTGTTTGATCTTGGTACTGTTTTCTGTTGTTTGATTCTCTGCTGCCTGCCCCTACTATTGCCTGTTCATTGGATTGTGATTGTAAGCCGAATGCCCTGACCTTTTGCCTGATTTCTGGACTGTGTATGTTTGCCGCCTGCCTCAACCCAAGCCTGTCCCTGTTCACGATTCTGTTTTGCCTTCTCTATTGACCCTGTACTGTTTGACTCTGACCAAAATAAAGCTTCAGATAGATTCTCACTCTGCTGACTCTTTGTTACATAAGACTTCGCCAAACAGCGATCCAGCAGCTATCATGCAATTGTCCTCTAAACTATCAGCACAAGCCCACCAGCTTGCTATGCATCAGCATCAGCTCAATCGCCTAACCTCTCTGACTAAAGAACTCGTCAAAATGCTACAAGGCCTATGCATTACGTGCACAGAGACCATGGCAGCATCGGTGACTTCTCCCGCTGACAACATCCCCAATCCTCCCGCCAACGTGAACCCACGTCTAGCATTCCCCGAAAAAATTGACGGCGACCCAGCGAAATGCAAGGGATTCCTGTTACAATGCGCTCTGTTTGTAAACCAGCAACCTACCTTGTATCCCACAGATTCGAGCAGAATATCTTTTGTCTGTTCGCTGCTAACCAGAACAGCTTTATACTGGGACCTGTTACACTGTTTGGAGAGATGACACAACAACTTTCCCTTCCTTCGATATATATTTCTTCAGCACTTCAGAGAAGTATTCGAACATCTGGCTGGAGGTAAGTGTGCTGGTGACCACCTGCTCGCTCTATGTCAGGGGAAGAAAATGGCATCGGAATATGCAATGTTGTTTCGCACTCTCGCGGCACAAACTAACTTGGGTGGAGGATACTCTAAAACTGCTGTTCAGAAAGGGATTAAATCTGGAACTCCAAACAGAGCTAGTGTGTCGCGACGAGGGAAGATACCTGAATGATTTCATTGAAGTGACAATCCAGATTGACAATTTAATTTGCTCACACCATCCTGTTTGCATTATGTTCGCCAACGTGCAAGCACCTGCTACAGAACCGATGCAGCTTGGCTACACTCATTTAACCCCTGAAAAACGGGAACAACGAATTCAACTTCATCTGTGGCCAAGCCGGACACCTGAAGACATCATGTCCTATTCGACCCACTTCATACAACTCCAAATCGGTGAGTGCTCATACGCAGCTAAATTATTCCTCCTCGTGTGTTAAAATTCCAGTGAAGATAATTGTCCAAGACAAGACTATATCTACCTCAGCTTGATTAGACTCAGGGGCTGCTAGCAACTTTGTCACATTAGTTTGCTCAACAGCATAGACTCACTCTAGCAATTCTTGTTTGGCTCTGTTACAGGTGAGGCTCCCTCTTCTCACTATTTCTATTCAGACTCCATTTCTCATAGACTTTCATACCTGGGACTGATTGCACACACTATTTAAGCACGCCACACACACACCACCATTGCGAAGTCTGTTTCAAAAACTTGCAACTGAAAAAGTAAATACTCAATGTTTAACTTTGTTAGTTGTCAAAATAAATTCATCAATCAGGACTTTACCTCTGTTAGAGATCTTCTTGAGCTCCTCTTTGCAGAAATCCTCCAGTTTGTCTCTCAGCTGAAGGACAGATTCTCTCACTCCATCAAAAGAGGAGAAAGAACTGAAGGGATCGTCATTTACGTCTGTAGATTCAGGAGGAGCAGAGAGAGACTGGAAACTCTACAGAAAACAGAAATCAAAGCTCATCACCTCCACACTTCAGCCAATAACCTGCACTACTGTCAGATTTGAGCAGCTCTTGTTGATCTTTAGTAACTCTCCTCAATCCAGCACTTTCACAGCATCAGCTTCATTCTTCTCATATTCATTATATCATGATAGAGCTATAAGTTCTAGTGTTTGACACTTACACCATATGTGAACTTTCTAGTAAAACACTTGATGATCAAACATCTGACAATAACAAAAATGTAACGGATCAAGTGCATCAATGGCGTCACATGACAGGGTTGAGTAGATTTGATCAGGAAAATCAGTTCATAGGCAACGAGTAGATTGACCATTATTTATAACTTTTGAGCAGTTAGTGGCTCTGAAATTCACAAGGACTCTTAGGACATGATCCCAATGTCAGGTTTTGTGGTTTAAATACGCTGAAGCATTGCTGATATACAGCCTCACTTCCTGTTTGAGGACTTCACTGTCAAATTCATTAATGTGTTAATGAAAATTATTATAAAAGATTTTAGTAGGTTTGAAGATTATCCGATTTTGGTAAACATTACTCAAAATGTGTAGTCAAAGATTGAGATGATGGGAAATCTATTTGGGTGAAACTGGTACCATCAAGTTCATGGATTTCACACTGTTATATAAAAAAAAAAAAAAAGTTTTAAGCTGTTGATGTCCGGAAGCTCAATATATCTTTCAGAAAAATGTTTCCTAAGAGATTTCCAGAGCTGAACTGCATTTGTAAGTGCATCTCTCTCAAAAGAAGAAGATCAGATGAGAGTCTGACTGATGATTATATAATAACTGAACACACAGATCAACACTTCAGTCAACGGCTCATTCTGCTCTCATGAAATGTTTCTCTGTGAGTCTCTTGCTCAAGTCCACTATGATCCTGTTCTTCTAGATCTCTGTTACCTGCAGGAAATGGATGTGATCCTGTGTGTGTGAAAGCTGCTCCAGCTCAGCGTCTCTCCTCCTCAGATCATTGATCTCCTGCTCCAGTCGCTCCAGTCGTCCTTCAGCTCGACTCACTGCAGTCTTTTCCTGATCTCTGATCAGCTGTGTGACCTCAGAGCGGCTTCTCTCAATGGAGCGGATGAGCTCAGTGAAGATCCTCTCACTGTCCTCCACTGCTGTCTGTGCAGAGCGCTGTTAGGACACACATCACAATCACACAGTGGCTTCAGTGAGTCCTGACTGACACTTCTCAAACTTCTCTTCTTCTCCAGACTCACCTTATGAGACTCCACAGCCTGCTGAAGATCTTTCTCTCTCTGCTGGATCCTCTGCTGGAACGACCTCTGCGTCTCCTTCAACTGGTTCTAAAGGACAAACCAATGACAGGAGAAACATCACATAAATCATCAAGTAAACAGATATGAATCCAGTATCAGTGAAGTGCTGAGACTGAGGAGTTAAAGATCTTGCATGATAAGATTATAGGGTTCATTCATAAATGCCAGAATTATTTCATCAATGACTAGTTTTAATAGGTATAGTTGACCCAGAAATGAAAGTTCTTTTTAACTTTACTCATCCTTATGTCTGTCCAAACTTGTTTTTCTCTTAACACAAAAGAAGTTATTTTGAAGAACGTCTCTATTTCTAGAACTCAAATCAAATATGGCGGCACGTCAATAACATCAAACCTCACTTGTTCATGCATGTTCTCATGGCTAAATATGTCACCATATTTGATTTTTTTTATGACACTTTGCGTCCCAATTCAGAGGCAGATTGTGTTAAATGTAAGTATTGAGTTCTACTTAATTGACTAATCTAATGTTTCTAATGATACAAGTGTAAAAATAAAAGTAAAAAATATATAAAGCGGTTCAAATGTTGATATACCTTACTAAGATGCGATTTTATATAGTTTAAACCAAGGTGAACATATTTAGTCAGGTTGAGAACACAGTTTCATTTTTAGGCAGCTGAATATAACTTTTGAAAAGTCCAGTGCAAACGTTACTGCCGGTCGTCAATGGCAGCTGTCACAGTTGCTAGGCGACAAGAACAGTCCTCCTAAGCTAGACCACCCTATTTAACAATGCTTGGTCTGACCTTTGCAGCCTTCGAAGGGCTCTGAATTGGGATACAGCCTTAGATTGCCCAATTGGAGTATTATTGATTTATTTTATATTACCTTAATGTCCTTTTGAAGATTGAAACTTTTGGACCTTACTGACTTTAAATATACGGACAGATGAGACATTCCTTAAAATACCTTCTTTTGTGTTCCTCATGTAAAACTAAAAATAAAAAAAGAATGTCATACCAGTTGGTAATAACATGAGTAAATGCTGGTTTAAAGAGGTCCTGTTAAGGAGTCTGTCAGTTCACTGTCAATTACTGTCAATCACCATTACAATCATATATAAGCAGCAGTCATTGTGCCATTCCAGCGACAATACTTCCAGCATCCCTCTACCTCCACATTGCTGATTATGATAAAGTGCACTACATTTCCAACACACACTCTAAGCATTAGACCAATCACAACAGACTGCGACCAGCTGACCAATCAGAGCAGACTGTGGTTTTTGAAAGGCAAGAAACTGAAACTAAAACAGTGTTCAGACAGAAAGGGGGGAAAACAGACATTAAATGATGTAAATGTATTCCAGTAGCCCCATAAACAATATGGGACCCCTGTTAGTTCATACCCGTTTCTCTGTCCTCTGTGCTGCAACTGATACAGTGTCGTGGTTTTTATGTTCATCCATCGTACACAGCAGACATATACACTTCTGATCAGTGCGGCAGAAAACCTCAAGGATCTTGTTGTGTTTCGGGCAGATCATCTCCTGCAGTCGTCCAGTGGCTTCAGTCAGATTGTGTCTCTTTCCTTTAAGCAAACTCTCATGTTGATCAAGGTGATTCTGACAGTAAGACTCCAGACACCCCAGACAGGACTTGACGGCTTTGTGTTTTCTTCCAGTACAGACGTCACACTGCACATCTCCAGCTCCAGCATAACAGTCAGCAGGAAGTTGAATCTTCTTCAGTTTCTTCACCACTTCAGCCAGCATGGTGTTTTTAGCTAAAACAGGTCTTGAACTGAAGGTCTGTCTGCACTGAGGACAGCTGTAGACTCTCATCTGATCCTCCTCATCCCAGAAGCCTGTAATACAGCTCTTACAGTAACTGTGTCCACAGGAAGTAGTCACTGGATCCTTCAGGAGATCCAGACACAATGGACACAGGAACCCATCCTGAGAAATTCTGGCTTCTGCCATTTTACTGCATGAATACAGAGATACAAACACACAAAAGCTCAACTACACTTCAGTTTCTCTTTCACTGAACTGAAAGTTTCCTGTTTCCTGGTCCTGTGTTTGAGTGACGTGTGCAAAACAGACGTGTCTGTAAAGCAGTTTTCTCAATCCTTTTTTTTTTTTTTTTTTTTTGAATATTGCAGTATTTATTTTAATTGATTTATCTGTGCACATCAATATTTTGTTAAATTTATGTGCACTCGTAATCTTTAGTCCTGTTAATTCCATCCCCCACAACTGCAACTGCAATACAGCGACAGAATAAGTGTCTATTTCTATTTCTATTTTACTGCTGTCAGGAATGTGCAGAGAAGACTCTGACTTCATTCTTTCTGAGAAAGACAAATAAACCCTTTTAATCCTATATATTCTATATATAACCACATGAGAAATGTATAAACGTGTATCCAATTTTCCCTGCTCATGATTTTCTTTTTATAAAGTTTATTCTATGTATTAATTCTCTCTTTGGAACTATTTTTGTATTAATGTTTCAGAGTTGCAAAGTTATAATTACCTACAATCACATGGGTAGCATGTTTGGTATCTACGGACTCCAACTTTCGTTTTCTATTTGGTAATTTATGTTATGTTACAACTCTGTGACACATTAGTATTGTAAGAATCTAGAAGGTTCTTCTCTCAAACATCCAATCCAATGTCTTATGCTAATATCTTGCTACAGGACAAAGACTCGTAAAAGTTTCCCTCAGCCTACAACCCAGCCATGTGCTCATCTATGAGAGAAAGAACTTTGTTCCCCACTAAGAGTCAAATTAACAGCTTAAGTTGTTTCATAGTACTTCATCCAACGCAGAAGATACTGGCAAAAACTTCGGACCGAATCATCGATTTCTCCGATGCTCCTCAGCCTAAAGGCACCTTGCAAGTATTGTACATTTGAACACTAAACAGCGATATAGTATTAATGTGTATACCTCCTGTCAGCAAAGGTGTTTTATTACTGAGAAATCTGATGATTCTTTTCCCGACTGTCTTTGACTCTTTCCGTAGCTCTATTTCCGGTGCCACTTCCAGTTCAACTCTATCATTGCTCATTTTTACCTACGTATGTGTGTGACCTGCGTGTATGTTATGTGTTTGTTAGTTTAGTTATGTGTTTGTGAGTTAGTTAATAAAGATTGTGCACAATAGATGTTGGGTTCTGACTCCGTCTGCTAATAAATTGCCTCTTAAATGATTTAGATCTTGACTACAGGCTCTGAGTAGTACTGTACAAATAGAATGTTGTTTTTCCATAACCTGGAAATGAACATTTCTTAGACTTAATAAACAATTAACACTAAGTGTTCACTGGACGAACAGGTTCATTGATTGTAATATTAATTTTAATGTAGCTACATCAAGTTAATCTGATTAACTGATTCACATATTCATAGTTAATCATAATTAATAATCAAAATGAGTTATGAATAATTATTAATATTTCCCCTTTGAGTTAATTCGCTACACTGTGTACACCCTTTCATGGAAACTGTATTCCCTGGTGGCTGTGGCCTCTTTCAGCAGGATAATGCCACAAAGCAAAAATGGTTCAGGAATGGTTTGAGGAGCACAACAAGTTTGAGGTGTTGACTTGGCCTCCAAATTCCCCAAATCTCAATCCAATCGAGCATCTGTGGGATATTGTAAACAAACAAGTACGATCCATGGAGGCCCCACCTCACAACTTACAGGACTTAAAGGATCTGCTGCCAACATCTTGGAGCCAGATACCACAGCACACCTTCAGGGGTCTAGTGGAGGCCATGCCTCGACGGTTCAGGGCTGTTTTGGCAGCAAAAGGGGGACCAACACAATTTTCGGAAGGTAGCCATAATGTCATTACGTGTCGGTTCACCCGAGGGAATCGGGTATATATATATATATATATATATATATATATATATAGTTACTATTTTTATTTTTCCTGCTTGTTTTTGTTGTTACCATCATCCCGTTTAATTTAAACCTTACGGTGCTATCCGAGGGTGTTATTAGAGAGTTACTATGGCTCACAGTTCGATTGCCACTCGTTTTCCACTGACTTGTAAGCTGTGCCCTAATAATCTTCTCCTGGACGATGGTCATGACATCTGCTCATCGTGTTTGGGTGTCCAACATCTGAGAGAGGATCTAATGGACCCGTGTCTGCACTGCAGCCTTTTACCTATGTTGGAATGACGGCTCCGTCTTGCTGAGATAGACGCTAATTCGACGGTGAAACTCGGGCAGTTGGATGTAGACCCTTTGCAAACTCAGAAGCGTCCATGGCAGCTGGTGCTCCCCTCCCATCTAAGAAGAGGGTCACATTGCAAAGTGATGAACATTCGCATGTCAAGGAAAATTAACTTTCTAAGACAGCTGAAATGCCTGCTTCACTTGCTTCAGCCTGTCACATCTGGTCCACCACTGAAGATGACACAGGAGGATGAGAATGTTCAGAATCAAGAAACTGGGAAAGAGTCTCTATATTTCTTGTTTCTCACATCATTCTGATATGGATGTGCTTTCTACGAGTGCTTCAGATTCTTTTTTTCATGATAATGGAGATGGAGATCTCAGGATGTTTTCACTGGTTATCCAGTAGCAGAGGGATCTAGTGGAGGGTCAGTTCAGTCATTTGGACAGGCCAAGTCCTCTTCCGATGATACCTTGAATGGCAATTTCTCGTCTAGGTCTTGATGAGTCACCGGTCCAGTCTGCCCAAATGAATGTTTTTTTCAGACAGGCCACAGCTGTGGCTTTTTTCGCCATGCCACAATGTAAAGATTTTGTGGCTGAATTTTCAAATGCCCTCACTGGTTCTGGTCCACATAAGCGGCGCTCAAAGATTGCTCAGGCGCTAGCATCAAAGGCTGAAGCATATTCCATTGGGGTGAGTCATGCTCCGGAGATAGAGCAGCCTGTTGAAGCTTTGGTGGTGTCTCCTGATGAGGCACTACGAGGGAATGTCCCAGCACTCAATGTGGTCGTACTGTGCTGGGACATTCCCTCGTAGTGCCTCATTCCCTGCTAAAAAAGGCGTACAAATCTGTTGCCTTCATTACTCAAACACAATCTGCCAGTTACTTCTTGTTGCCACCAGTACATTGGAACCAGCAAATGTTGATCCCTCTATTTCACAGTTTCTGCAGACTGCTCTCTTGGCAATGGGCCATATGACTCGCAAGGTGGGTAGTCTTACAACCTCGCTCCTGGCAGCCCGCCGTCAAGTGTGGCTTGCCCAAGCACGGCTACTTGAGGACTGTAAGAAAACCTTGAGATCTTCCATTTGTTCCCAGGCATCTTTTTGGTCCTAAAGTTGGAAAAGAGGGTAAAGCTGTCTGAGGCCACTCGTCAGCTGATGCAGGTGCAGCACAACCCTACCTTTAGGATGCCAACAGTTCAGACCCAGATCACTATGCCACATCAGAGCAATGTTTCCACCAGCACGCTACATCTCAGTCACAGCCCCCTCAAAGGTCTTGTGTTACTGAGGATGCAGGAGTTTTTCAGCCACCTCATCGAGAGCTGCCAGGGGGACCCCATCAGCCCCCCTTATCAACCCCCCACCCCCCACAACCACTAAAAGTCGCACACATAAAGCCTGAGACATTCAGGCCAGCGGTCGATTGTTTTTCTATAGAACAGGTGGAGTACTGGAGGACCAACACAGCAGACAACACTGAGCAGGGGATATACTCTACAGTGTTGATTCCCCTGGGTTTACTCCACCTCAGAGTACTACAGTTATGGAACAACAGTTTGGGGCTAGATCCCACTAGACATCTCCATCAGTTGGTTGTAATTCCTCACTGTTGCATCTGTGCGTAGAGTTGGTGGGGACAGGGAGATCTTACTCACAAGATCCTGACATGGTGTCAGCCGTGACTCGCTTCACTGAGGGCAGCTCATATTCCAGGAGTGTGCAACCAGATGGCAGACGCTCTTTCCAGGGATCAAGTACATCCAGGAGAATGGAGGCTTCATCCAGATGTAGTGCAGAAGATCTGGCTATGATTTGGAAGACCGGAAGTGGATCTTTTTGCTTCAGAGATGACCACTCACTGTCACTTATGGTTCGCAAGTACGGAAGTGTCTAGTCCCTTGGGCCAGGATGCACTGTCTCACGAATGGCCGAACTGCCTACTATATGTGTTCCCACCTATCCCTCTGTTATGGGAGACGTTACACAGGATCTCCCTGTGTGCTACTCGTGGCACCACGTTTGCCAACCAGACCATGGTTTCCTTTGTTGCTGACAGGCAATCCGTGGAAACTTCCCCTCAGGAAGGACCTCCGCTCCCAGCAGGAGGCAAGATTCTGGCATCCAGATCCAGCTCGTCTGCAGCTTTGGGTCTGGCCATTGGGTTAAATCCTTCTCTGGAGCATTGTGACCCTGCGGTTATCCATACCATCTCTCAGGCCAGAGCTTCATACACAACAGATTTATGCTTCCTGTTGGAAGCTTTTTTCTGCATGGTGTGTGGAGTGGGTTCTTGATCCTGCAACATGTGACATACTGAGCATCTTTCATCAACATTTACTGGAGGAGGAGGGCAAGGCAGCTTCCACGTTGAATGTATCTCTGTGATTGCTGCATATCATGCTCCAGTTGGTAGATCTTCTCTTGGATCTCACAGTCTTGTCTGCAGTTTTCTGAAGGGTGCACATATCTGAACCCTGCTCAGACTCCTCACTTCCCTGTGTGGGATCTGCCACCTGTGCTTATGTTCCTTTGCTCTCCCCAGTTTGAGCCCTTGCAAAGCATTGACATTAAATGGATGTTCTTGAAGACTGCTTTTTTGTTGACTATCATGTCTGCGAAACAAGTCAGTGACTTGCACACGCTCTCTGTTAGCGAACTGTGATTGCGTTGGTTGCCGGATGATTCCATGGTAGTTCTACGACCCAATCCTTTCTTCTGAAATTCCTTCTTCCTCAGTTCATAAAAACAGCACACTAAACTGGCCTCTTTTCAGACTTCTTCAGGGTCTGACTCAAATGCCCAACTTTTGTGTCCTTGAAGTGTTATGTGAGCTCTACTGTTCAATTTCTACAGTCAGACCTAAGGTGTCTGCTATGGTAAGGTGCCAGTGTCGAAGCAGAGATAGTGGAGACCATTACACTGACTTACAAGGCAGCAGAGAGGTCACTGCCCTGGAGACTAACCTGCCATTGTACATCTTCAATGGGTTGTTTTTAGAGGTGTTTCCTTGGCGGATATCTGCACTCCACTAACTGGTCTTCGCCATGCACGTTTGCCCGGTTTTATAAAGTCAATGTTGCTGCTCATCATGCCGTTAGTTCTTCAGGAGCAGCCTTAATTTTCAACAGGTGGGTGGCATTCCTCATAACTATGTTGGTATGTGTCATCCATAGTGTTTACACTGCCTCTGGCGAAATGAAACAGAACGCTAGTTACGCATGTAACTGTGGTTCTGATAATTCCTCATATATACTGTGTATATATATATATATATATATATATATATATATATCTATATCTATATATATATATATATATATATATATATATATACTGTATATATATTTAAATAAATTCCACTGACTGTACAAAAATATATTAATAATATATAAAAAAAAATTAATGAATTAAATTCACAGTATATTGTCTAAAGTATGAAATAAATATTTCTACAGTTTTAGAACAACTCATTTCTCTATTAAAAGTAAATGGGTAAAAAATTCCATCCATTTTCTATCTACTGTACAAATTATAACAATAAATAAAAGTAACAATATTTAAATGACTACCCAGATAGCAAACTGACTGGTATCACAAGCTCAGGAACAGATCCACAAAATGGGTCTGGATCGAGTCCACTTGCACAACGGAATGGATCCAGAAAAGATAAGGATTACAGATACAGATCCAGGACCGTTTCGAACCCGTCCATGAAGCACCTCATCCGGCCTGATCTGATTTGAATGTCCGTCCATTTAGTGTGTCATTCTGTCTGGTTACCTTCCAGATACCTCATTCAAAATTGGTCATCTGGCCGAAACCAACTACAGAAATATTTCAAATCTAACAGACCAACATTTGCTCTATAAAAGTTTGAATATTTGATAAGTCTGCCTTTATTAATATTAATAAAACATGAAATCATTAAAAACTTGAAAAAAAGTTTAGCCAGTAACAATAAAAATAGTTAATTAAAGACTGTAAATACATTGAAGAGGTACTACAGAAAAATGAAATGCAACCATAAATTTTGCCAATAACATTGTTTTATTTAATGAAAAACATTTTTATAAATGAAAAAGAAGACATTTCAAAACAGGCTGCTGTTGGTCAGGATGCTGACAGTGGGACGGCTCCTTGAGCTTCCCCGATCTGCTGCCAGGCTGAACCACCGTATTACATGCTTTACAATGCCGTCATTAGTGCCGGCAATGGACACATGACCCTTTCTCACAGCACCTGTAATACACAAGAAGATTTTCATTAAAATCTCATTGGAACTAATTGTTTTTTAAAGGATACACATAACCACTGCTTTAAAAAAAAAAAAAAAAAATTGTACAACTTGACATTTAAAGGTACACTATGTAAGTTTTGGCGCTCTAGCAGTCAATAAAATAAACTGCATGTGTCCTGCAGAAGAACATTGTAGTCGGGGCAACTTCTTTCTGTTTGTCTATGATGAGTCATGAAGGCTACTCCGCAGCAGCGGTTGGGGTCCTGCTTGATCAATTAGGATTTAAGTAGCTTTTATAAACATGTCTTAGAAAAAGCATTACTGGTGTGCATCTTGAGACAAAACAATGGCTCTGACATATTTTAAGATATGTCAATACAAGTTGCTTTCAGCTCAAATGCATTTTAGACTGTGAAACTGGGCAATTCAGAGGTATTTGGAGCACGCTTACACTTTTGATGAGGTTCCAGTAGGCACAGATTACACATAGTATTATAAAGTTAAATAATTTGTGAGTGCAAAGCATTATTATAAACCAAAAGTTCATTTTATTATACCTCACACAACCTACGTATTCTCATCTCACACATTGTTGATCTGTGATTAAAAGGTCTTTTTTGCTAATGGACATTTTCTTTATATGTAACTTGGCAGTGAATAACAGTGAAGCGACATATCTGATGCTGGTAGGTCAACAGCACGGCACATTTACTACACCCAGATTAATTTCATACTACATGCATTCATAATATATAGAACATATTTTTTTTTAGTGGCCGTGAAGTATTTACTCATTCGAAATTAGTGCCTACTCGAGATTATGCGATTTCGGACGCAGCCTCTGTGTTTGTGTTTGCTTGAGTTGGACTTTGAATTGGTTTTCACCATTTCTAGATAAGTTTCCTTTGTCTGAGTTCATTGGTTTCTATGGTTTTTCATTGATTAATGGAGTTGTCACCTGTTTCATTTCATTGATTGGTTAGGCTGAATATATAAGCCTTGTGTTTTAAGTTCTTGTTGTGTTGAGTTGTTCTGTTTTCATGTTTCCTGAGTTTTATGTTAAATACATTTTTTTTTTTGCAACCAACGGCACTGGATTCTTATTATGGATAGATTCTACCACACTGGGTTACCTGCTTATGTTCATGCCTTTGTTCCCAGCCATTGGCAAGTCCAATCTGGGCCTTTTCTCAGGAAAATGACAGAATTTTCTTTTTTGGGGGGAACTAACCCTTTAAGTCTATGGCTTTTTGGACTTTCTTTTTTGTGGGTTGCTGGATACCAGCATCTTAAACCCATCCCAACTGAGTGGATTTTTTCCGCATTTTCTTTTGTTGCATGCTTATGTTAAAGAACCCAACTTTTTCCCCCTCTTTAATCCATACTCAAAACAATGAAAAAATAACAATGACATGGACATTTTTTTTTTGCAACCAACGGCACTGGATTCTTATTATGGATAGATTCTACCACACTGGGTTACCTGCTTATGTTCATGCCCAGTCCCAGATGGAAAAGGCTGCAAAAATACTGCAGTGAAGATTCCCAAGAGCAGCTTGGACTCCATTATTCCTAAATTGAAGAAGCTTGGAACAACCAGGATTCTTCAAAGAGCTGTACACCCTGCCAGACAGGACAAAGACCTTAAGCACACAGCCAACACTATGCAAGAGTGCCTTATGGCATAGGTCTTCAAGACTGCTTCTGAAGAACCACTGTCCTACAGAGTTTGGCACCAACCTTAATCAAACACACATTAACCAGATAATCAAGGTCTTCAGGGTGACTTGAAAATTGCAGGCAAGTGTGTTGGAGCAGGTTGAAACTAATCTTATAGAGGGTCTCCAGGAACAAGGTTGAAGACCTATGCCTTACGATACATATCTGGTTGGAGCAGAGCAGACATATTCAATTAATTCCCATGGAAGAAAAAAAAAAACATCATAGGTTTGAGAACCCCACTCGTGAAAAAAAGAGACTGTCCTGGATGATCTCAGCACAGCACAATTTGTATGTCTCCCATCTGATACATCCGATGCAGAAAGCTGTGTCTGAAGTCACTCCTATACCCTTAAATAGGGCACCCATTTTGTAGTGGTGTCTGAAACCATAGTGAACGTTATCAAGAGGACTCATTCAATTGCATAATGCAGCACAATGCAGAGTATACAACTGATGTACACTCAACGGATAGAAAATACCCATAATTCACTCTGAGCGTTGTGCCAAATGAAAGCGGAAGCTCTTCCGGCACACTCAGTGTCAAGTGAACTATATTAGTGGACAAATGTAGGGACTGTCGAGTAAAATAAACTATTACATAGATCCTAATTAAATCACTACTTCATGAGAGACTTTTTTGAAATTGCTTTATTTCATGAACCTCTTACCACACTCTAAAAACTGCAATTTCTTTCCCTGATTTTGTAAATGTTTGAGGTCACTTTGATATGTGGAACTCTTCTCACACTGAAGACACGTGACGCCTCATGTGACTGTTAAGGTTTCCTTTAAATCTGAAACTCTTTCCACAATGATGGCATGTGTAAGGCTTCTCTCCGGAGTGAATTCTCATGTGAGTCTGAAGGTTTACTTTAAGTGTGAAGCTCTTTCCACACTGAGGGCAGGTGAAAGGCTTCTCTCCGGTGTGAACTCTTATGTGTTCCTTAAGGAATGCTTTGATTGTGAAACTCTTTCCACAGTGATGGCACATGTTAGGCTTCTCTCCAGTGTGAGTTGTTACATGCTTCTTAAGGTGATTCTTGTCTGTGAAACTCCTTCCACACTGCCGACATATAAAACAGTTCTCCCTTGAGTGAATATTCATGTGGTACTTTAGTGTTTCTTTACATCTGAAACCCTTTCCGCACTGAACACATATGAACGGCCTCTCTCCAGTGTGAATTCTCATGTGAGAGTCAAGATTTCCCTTTAATGTGAAACTCTTCCCACACAGTTTGCAGTTGTAAGGGCTCTCTCCGGTGTGAACTTTCATGTGGGAATCAAGGGTTCCTTTACGTGTGAAACTCTTTCCACACTGAACACATGTGAACGGCTTCTCTCCAGCGTGAATGTTCATGTGAGTCTTCATATTTCCTTTTTGTGAGAAGCTCTTCCCACACAGTTTGCAGGTGAAAGGCCTCTCTCCTGTGTGAATTCTCATGTGAGTCGCAAGTTTTTTATTGAATTGGAAACTCTTTCCACACTGGTGGCACGTGAAAGGTTTCTCTCCGGAATGAATTTTTGCATGCATTTTAAGGTGTTTCATGTCTGGGAAATTCTTTCCACACTGATGACATCTAAAACAGGTCTCTCTTGAGTGA
The DNA here is from genome assembly GCA_037101425.1 of Elopichthys bambusa. Classification (NCBI taxonomy): domain Eukaryota; kingdom Metazoa; phylum Chordata; class Actinopteri; order Cypriniformes; family Xenocyprididae; genus Elopichthys; species Elopichthys bambusa. The sequence goes on from CM074454.1 coordinate 25,367,118, forward strand.
ATCCTCATGTGGTAATTAAGCTTTTCTTTACATTTGAAACTCTTTCCACACTGACCACATTCAAACAGCTTCTCTTCTGTGCAAATTCTTGTGTGAGTCTCAAAACTTTCTTTTTGTGGGAAGCTCTTCCTACACAGTTTACAGGCGTAGGGCTTCTCTCCAGTGGGGATTTCAAGGTTTTGTTTTTGTGTTGGATTAGAACTGTTGAGGAAATCTTGGGCTCTTGAGGAAATCTTTTCGGTCTGTGTGGATTTTTCTCCAGTTATGAAATCATGATGTATCTCATACTGATTTTTCTCTTCCACTTCATCGAGTTCTTGACTCTCCTCCTTCAACGCCGTCAGGTCTAAGGTGAAAAGAGGCAAATACAAATTAACTCCAGTGTCACAAGTTCACCTGCCCATCCTGTCTTGATAAATGATGGTGAACAAATTTGGCTGTGGCAGTGTATAAATAAGCATTGGGCAGAGGGGGGATTGAGGATCCAGTGGGCTCTAACAAAATATGATGCTGAGGCAATGGAGAAACTAAAGGTTGAAAAAGGAGAAAGGTAGAAGGAGGTAATAAAGTTTAAATGTCCTGATTTCTTTAAGGGGAGGGTCTATAAGTAGGTAAATGTATGGGCTTTTTCAGATCTTTCGATCTAATGGACAAAATAAGCTCAGGCAATTTACGTATAAACGTGAATACGAGAACGAGAGAGGAGCAGCTTTTGTTTAGACCTCCTTCTATAGTCAAATTATGAAAAAAAAAGCTGGTCTGGACATTTTACTTCATAACTTAATACGCTTCGCTTCAGAAGGCCTTTATTAACCCCCCCGGAGCCGTGTGGAGTACGTTTATAATGGATGGATGTGAATGGAGACACTTTCTTCAGCTCATACTCGGTTCCGTTCACTGCCATTATAAAGCTCGGATGCTTCAGGATATTTATTAATATTTCTCCGATTGTGAAGAAAGTCATCTACACCTGGGATAGCTTGATTAAAGCTTGGGCTAATTTTCATTTGAAAGTGAACTAATCCTTTAAGAGTCTAAACTTTAAATGAAGAAAACAGAGAAAGCAGCGAACTGAGAAAATGTACAGGACAAAAATATTTATTACCAGCCATTAAAAAGAATTAGCATTATTTTAATCAAAATATATATTTGTGAATATGAGAATAGCATTATTTAGCTATATGTAGCAAATAGCGCTCCTCACATGTATGTTGCGGCTCTTAATGTGAAGATGTGTCTGTTGCTGCTGCAGGAGAAGAAACTTAATCTGAGCACTTCTGAGGATGAAAAAAAACTCTTTTGACCATCTGAATTTCAGTTACTGTAGCCTCCATGTTTTTGTTAGATACTGTTGCATAATTAAGTTAAATAAATTAATGGTTTTCAGAAGTTCATTTTCGGTTTAATGTTACGCGAAATAATTGTATTGTTTAGGCTCCTAATTTAATGTGTGACATAACAAATGTCCAACAAAACGAATGTCCAGTGCAAGATAAGTAAGCAGGATCTGGTCAGGTTGAAGCAGCATTAGTATTTGTCTGGTCATGTGATCTCAACAAGTCTGTCCACGTGAGGCGACCCGCTCTGTGTCAAATTAAACAACTTTAATTATGACATTCTTCAAAAATATCACTCAATATCATTTTAATAAGAATTCAAATGACTGAGTTCAGCTTTGAGAATGAAACAAACCTGTTTGTTCCTTAGTTTCTTCATGTTTCACTCTTAATGTTTCTTCAATCTTCACTTCTTCACTCTCTTCTTTAATAAACGCCATCTTAGTAATAGTGTCACGTGGATCTCAGTCGCTTCACCAGCAGTGTTTCTGTGTTTAAGATGAGAATAGGCCTAATAAACAGAAAGAAAAATTAATCAAAACAAGTGTCAAGTGTGTCTCAATCTGATCTAATTCAGTAGTTCAGTGCATGGACTTAATGGACTTAAATGATCTGATTAGACTAAAAACACTCAAAACTATAATTAAATATTAATAAAAGAACAAATTATACCAACACTTTATATTTAGTTACGATTTGTATGTTATAAAAGATTACACTTCCATGACAACATTAGTTGGTTTGTAAAAGTTGTCGTTTGTGTTTGTTCTCGTTGCATTTACGCGCTTTGAATCAGTGAAATGTTTTGTAAAGCATTTGACTCATTTCAATTTAGAAAAGCTCCATTTCTCTCATCACTACATGCCAATAGTTCGTTTTTATGATAAACTGATTCACCATATAGGGAATGAAATGACAGCAGCTTTTCTGATACTCATATATGGATTCGCTTTAAATAAAGATCAGTTAAATAAAGATAAAGATAAAGCATTATAATATTACAATCAATAATAATTAATTTAGCTACATATCTTGTAAAACGATTTAATTAATTTAACAGTTTGTACTGATTTAAACGCATTAAATATTAAAACAACAAACCTTTCATCACAACAGAGGAGCGTGGCGCAGCCTTATGACATCATATCGACACACCAAAATAAAGGTCCTGTTCACACGCTGCTGTGTCTAATGTACATACAAATTAATTTCATATATTGGGAACTATTAATGAAAGAGTGTGAGATTCTGTCTTATAGACAAAACTGTAAAATACATTTATGCCAGATATTACAGTATTAATATGCAAATAGTGGTGACCAAAATCTTATTTCAAGATATAAGACATTTTAATTCAAATGACGATATCACAATATAGATTTTTTGGTTATTTAATCTCTTTTGTTAAAATAATAAGAATAAGGAAGCAAATTACACACAATAGGATTAACTACAACAGATCAAAGATAATATTTTACATTTATTAGTAAAGTGACATTTATCTATTTGACAACAAAGTACTTTTAATTGAGTTATACGTTATGTGTTAATGGATCCTGTGTGTGATCATTTCAATTGAAAGGTAATTTTGACAGAAATAATAAAAATGATTTATGTGACTGAATGACTGATTTCCATCAACACAAACAGAGTTTGAGAAAAGCACAAATACACACTGATCTTACCGTCTATATGAGGATTCATTACACACATTTATTCTGACATGTTATTTCACTGACAGAAGTTCAGCTGTAGTATTAATGTGATGAAGAGAAAATAAGAGACTCTATAACATCTCACTGTTACTGATTCATCATGAGCTCAAAGCATTATGGGTAGAATCTCTCTACAGTCTATTCTGATTCATCAACACAGTTTCACTGATGATCCAATATAAACCATAAACCCAGGATAGAGCGGTTGAGTGAATGTGGTCTGGACTGTGTGAATGAGGATCATTGTGTCTCCAGAGACGCTGTAGAAGGACAGAGTTCCTGCACTGTGATCCACATACACTCCTATTCTACTGCTGATGATGGACTTTACTGGGAGTTCAGTCTTTATGTCATTGTGTCTGAATGAGTAACTGGAGGAAGAGCACCTCAAACTCCAGGACTGATCATTACATCCAAACACACACTCACTATCCTCTCCCTTCCTGATGATGCTCTTATATGACACTGATATGAACACACCAAACAACCCACTCCACTCAACCTCCCAGTAACAGCGTCCACACACACTCTCTCTACACAACACCTGCCAATGATCAAATCTGTCTGGATGATCAGGATACGACTGCTCTCTGAAAATGTTAGTAATCACTCTGTTCCTCTCAGACAGACGGAGACGTTTATTCACTGTGTTCAGATCCAGATTGAGCTGATGGTAATCTGATGGAGATAAAACACATCACAATCAGGAATTATGAATATGATCTTTTAATGTATCTGAACTCTTCATGTTCAATATATCAGCAATGTCTCAGTACAGTTTACCAGATATCCTGTGCAAATCATCATTCACATGATCAATTATAAAACTATTCTGTCATGTTTTCTTTCTCCTTCTACAGGAAGAACATGAACACATTCAGTGAGTTTCTCTGCTTGTTTTCTTAGTGACTTACATTGTAGGAAGTCATTCCTGGTCCAGTGAACAATGTTGGTGAAAGTGACTGTGGAAATCAAGACATGAAGAGTGTGATTATTGTAATGAATATACATGGATATTTATTCATAATGCTGTTATTCATATTTGTTATTTGTTTTCATTTAGAACTACACACACATGTACAAGTATATACAGGGCTACCAACTCTCAGGCATTCAGTGTGAGACTCTTGCAGTTGACACTGTTCTCATACTCTCACGACACACAACCATATTTTCACTCAGTGAAAAAATCACAAAGCAAAGAGGACACTGACACCGACAGACAAGACAGAGCAGGTTACTTTTGATATGAAACTAAGTCTTAGCTTTTAAATTCTGTCAATGTTATTACAAAATTCCAACAATAAATACAGTTTTGGCGCTCTTAAATGTAGCACATGATGGATCGCTGTAGGGCCTCAGTTCATGCGGCACGTGAACCGATCATCTCACTCTTTACTACTAGTAAATATTAAATAAACATGAATGAAATATTAAAATGTATCATGTCTCATGTAATCGATCAATCAGTATTTCAATCATGGAAGGACATCAATAATAAATATCTTGGTGTAAAATTAACATATAGCTACTGCTCCTGATATTTATCATAATGAACTGATAGTGAATCAAGATCAGAATCAAATCACAAGCTAATGAATTGAAATCATTAAATTTGAGTCAAGCATTAATAAAAACAGTAGACTACCAGTTATTGTAACATGTAAATGTACTCTGACCATACTGAGGACCATAGACAGGTCCCATGTAGTAACCATGAGGGGGCGGGGTGAGTTTAGCCTCCTAAACCCCTTCAGAAAACAAACAACCAGACTGATCTTGCATACGGACTGGCCGGCCACAGGAATGCTGTCGGGTCTTCACTCCTAACTGTGCGGCAGTTGGAGAAGACAAACCATTTATGGGCTTAGAGGCATCTTGTGGATGAAGCTCCAGCCTCAGAAATAGTGTTCAGGGAGGTCCATCGGCTTCTGTCAAGGGGCCAGAACTCTGGTTGGGGATGCCAGATTGTTCCTTCCACTTGGGAAAGGAGGTTCTTCCTCAAGGGAATTGGCCACGGGGCTGCAGAGAGCAGCTGTGTCAACTCTGGGAACTATGGTTGGTTCTGCCAGAGGGGGGGCCACCATAACGACTGAGCGTCTGTACACCCTGATCAATCTGATGACCTGAAGGAGCAGCGCAACTGGAGGGAAGGCATATAGGGGAAGGCTGGGCCATTTGCGGGCCAGCGTGTCCCTGTCCCTCAAGAAATATATTGGGCAGTGAGAGTTGTCCTCTGAGGCAACAAGGTCGACCTCTACCTTCCCAAAGATCTGAGTCCACCTTGGTGGTTTATGTAGGACATCACTGCCATGTTGTCCGACCGGACTAAGACATGGTGCCCTTTCAGATCTGGCAGGAAGGTTCTGAGGGCCAGAAAGACTGTCAGCATTTCCAGCCTTTTCTCTGCACTCGACCAGAAGCCGGAAGTCACTCCCCAACCCGTGTTGGAAGTGTCTGTTGGGACCACCTTCCTTCTGGAGACCATTCCTAGATCCATGCCCAATTGGAATCAATGAGGGTCCTCCCAAAGGGGTCAGGGCCATGATGCAGCCGTGATCCACCCTGACGCAAAGGCGTCTAAGACGCCAAGCGTGGGCTAAAACTCGGGGTTTCAGCCAGTACTGTAGGGGCTGCATGTGAAGTCTTCTAAAACTTCCTAAGGGGGGTTGATAAACCAACCTTGTAAGATGCTGCATGGCATTAAATTGTCAAGGCTTGTTCTGGCATGAGCATGGCCAGCATTTGGACTGAATCAAGAACTGCTCCCCAGAAAGAGAATTGTTGGCTGGAAGACATTGAGCTCTTGGCTGTATTGGTCCTGAGTCCCAGGCTTTCCAAATGGCTGAGGAGCACGGATCTGTGAACGTCTAACTCGGTCACCGAGGTAAGTCTTTGAGGTGATTCAGAACAAGTAGTCTCTTCTTTTTCAGAGGGGAGAGGGCCCCTTCTGAGAAATGCACTTTGTTAAAGTGTGTGGAGCTAGAGAATGGAAGGACCATATACTGATAAGCCCCCTTTCGAATGCAAATCTCAAGAATGGTCTCTGATGGGGTGCTATCTGGATATGAAAGTATGTGTCTTTCAGATCCACTGATAAAAAACAATCACACTTGCAAAAGGATTTGTTTCAATGGTAACATCTTGAATGGCTATTTCATAAGGGTGCAGTTCAGATGACTGAGGTCGAGGATGGGCCTGAGGCCACCATCCTTTGGAACAAGGAAGTAGCAAATGTAAATGCCTGACTCGCTGTGGGTTGGAGGAACTGCTTCTACAGCTTCTTTTTGCTAGCAAATTCATCACTTCGGTGCGGAGGATATGAGCCACGTTGCTCCCTATGGAGGTGGTGACCATGCCCCTGAAGTGGGGAGGCCCGCGAGTGAATTGCAGCGAGTAACCTCATTTTACTGTGTTCAACACCCAACTTGACACTCTGGAGATGGTTTCCCAAGCCTCAGCCTGGGTGGTCTGGGGTTAAAGTCATTTGTGGTAACTGGAAGAGGAAAATAGCTCTCTTTTTAAAAATGTTTGTTTTTTTGTTCCCTATAACAGTGGTCTTCTGCATGGGAGCGTGAACATGAACGGGCCAATGCTCGCAACAAAAATTACTTTCAACATCCGGAACTAAACGGAGAGTTGGGAGGCAAACTCGAGGCTGTTTGAGGGGTGGTCCAGCCGCAACAAGACTTAGTCCCCTTCTCCTCCTTCCTGAAGGATCAGGATGGCTTCTGAGTGCAGGATCTTGTAGGATTGTCATTGTGTGAAGGGCGGAGCCTGCTTGTCCAGCTGTGGTGTCGGCACGACCAGCGAGAATTGAAGTGGTCCTATCGCTGTGGGCGGGCAGAGGTACATGGCTACGGCTTCGTCTAACTTCTTGTAGCCTTTTTCCCTAAGCTCCATCAATTGTGTTGAGGGCAGTGAAGTTAGAAGTATGAAGGCACGCTGAGTAGGGGGCACACTGTGACTTGGTGAGCTTATTACGGACCCCTGGGAAGAATGGTGCAGCTCTCATTTTTTTTGCTGGCGCCCCAGCAGGAACCATTCATCCAAGCGGCTGCATGTGGCATCCTCAGGGGTAGACCACTCTAATGCGATCTCCTCGTCTACTTTTGAGAGGATGTGCATTGCTTGGCATTCATCCCAGCTCTAGTGTCGCGTGAATCCTTAGACGGTAAGGGGTTGGGGTCATCGAGATCCCCCGAACGAGAGGCCGCTCGCTCCAGAAGAGGGGCGCTGGTCTGTGTCAAAAAAGAGCACGGGAGAAACCACTCTTTGTGGGGAGAGTGAGGAACACGGGAGCTGCGCCGACGTGGGCTCACTCATGCCCGACTGCTCAGTCCTCTACCTCCGATGGAGAGTGTGAGGGGCGGAGCCGCTCTCTAAAGGAAAGTGATCCACGAGTGGAGAGAGGCGAGACTCATGCTCTCGCAATCAGAGTAGCTCATCTCAGTGAGTGCACTTTTTGTTAAGAAAAGCCATATGCGAAGAGGCGTGAATCTTCATGAATAATGCTGTGATTCACACCTGAGGAGATTAAGACCCTGCCCCTAATGAGCTGCAATATAAGCCATTCAGTCAGGAATTGCCTGAGTATTTTGAGTGTCTTTCGCACTGGTAAGAAAAAAAAACCTAGATGGTATTGCGCGCAGCAGGCTGGCTCCAGGGGGTTAAAGAGGAATTACCATACGCCAAGCAATAAAAAATTTAAAACTTCCCAGAATGCCACAGGAAAAGTGTTCAAAAGCAGCGCATAGTTTTTCACAAAAATATTTCTATCTAATTTTATATAATTTTTGTTTAACTTCTGGATAATGACTTGTGTAATTTGAGTGCTTAACTCCATTTATGAGAGTGGAATATTTAAATGTGTGGTCTTTGTCAAAATGAAAACAGTTTAAAACATTTTAAATCAGGTTAAATCATTTTCTTTTCTTCATTACTTCACTCACTGGTCACCTGCTTGGAGCAGGATTCAAACCGGGGGCTCCGGCATGGGAGGCAGGCACGTCGATCGCTAGCACTCCTCTTGAGATCAGCGGACTGAGGTTTACATGCACAGCTCTTACTGGCCTACGTCCGATACACACAGTCTAGAGTGTTTGGACAGTGCACACATATTTACACTAAGTTTATTTTTTATATATCCCGGTACACATTTCAATGCATTTTTTGTGCGTACACAATGTTTATACATCAGGCCCCAGAACTTTACCTCTGTTAGAGATCTTCTTGAGTTCCTCTTTGCAGAAATCTTCCAGTTTGTCTCTCAGCTGAAGGACAGATTCTCTCACGCCATCAAAAGAGGAGAAAGAACTGAAGGGATCGTCATTTACATCTGTAGATTCAGGAGGAGCTGAGAGAGACTGTAAACTCTACAGAAAACAGAAATCAAAGCTCATCACCTCCACACTTCAGCCAATAACCTGCACTACTGTCAGATTTGAGCAGCTCTTGTTGATCTTTAGTAACTCTCCTCAATCCAGCACTTTCACAGCATCAGCTTCATTCTTCTCATGTTCATTATATAATTTTAGAGCTCTAAGTTCTAGTGTTTGACACTTACACTATATGTGAACTTTCTAGTAAAACACTTAATTATCAAATATCTGTAATGACATAAATGTAACAGATCAAGAGCATCAGTGGTGTCACATGGCAGGTTTGAGTTGATTTGATCAGTAAAAGCAGTTCAAAGGCAAAGAGTAGATTGACCTTTATTTATAACTTTTGAGCAGTTAGTGGCTCTGAAATTCACAAGGACTATTATGACATGATCCCAATGTCAGGTTTTGTGTTTTAAATATACTGAAACATTGCTGATATACAACCTCACTGCCTGTTTGAGGACTTCACTGTCAAATTCATTAATGTGTTCATGAAAATTATTATAAAAGGTTTCAGCAGGTTCTGTTCTTCTAGATCTCTGTTACCTGCAGGAAATGGATGTGATCCTGTGTGTGTGAAAGCTGCTCCAGCTCAGCGTCTCTCCTCCTCAGATCATTGATCTCCTGCTCCAGTCGCTCCAGCCGTCCTTCAGCTCGACTCACTGCAGTCTTTTCCTGATCTCTGATCCTCTGTGTGGCCTCAGAGCGGCTTCTCTTAATGGAGCGGATGAGCTCAGTGAAGATCCTCTCACTGTCCTCCACTGCTGTCTGTCACAATCACACAGTGTCTTCAGTGAGTCCTGACTGACACTTCTCAAACTTCTCTTCTTCTCCAGACTCACCTTATGAGACTCCACAGCCTCTCTCATCTGCTGAAGATCTTTCTCTCTCTGCTGGATCCTCTGCGTCTCCCTCAGCTGGTGCTAAAGGACAAACCAATAACAGGAGAAACTTCACATAAATCATCAAGTAAACAGATATGAATCCAGTATCAGTGAAGTGCTGAGACTGAGGGGTTAAAGATCTTTCATGGTAAGGTTATAGTTTCAATCATAAGTGCCAGCATTATTTCATCAATGCCTAGTTTTATAGGGATAGTCTCTATATATCAGCCATATCACCCTGTAGTCCAAGACCCCACTGAAGCTAAGCAGGGTTGAGCCTGGTTAGTACCTGGACGGGAGACCTCCTGGGAAAACTAGGTTGCTACTGGAAGAGGTGTTAGTGAGGCCAGCAGGGGGTGCTCACCCATTGGTCTGTGTGGTACAGTGATGGGGACACTATACTATAACAAACACCGTCCTTCGGGTGAGATGTTAAACCGAGGTCCTGACTCTCTGTGGTCAGTAAAAATCCAGGTAACACTTTAGAATACTGATCACTCTAATAGTGAACTACTACATTCAGCTGAGCACAATTACTCACTAATTCATTAATCAGAGTTTCTTGTTAGTTAATAGTAGTTACTAGAGTGTTAATAATGCATTACTCATTTGTTCCTGTGTAGTTATTCATTAATGAAGGATCAGTATTCTAAAGTGTTACCAAAATCCCAGGATGTCCTTGCACATTGGCCTCTGTTCATCATCATGGCCTCCTAATCATCCCCATATATTGATTGGCTTCATCACTCTGTCTCCTCTCCACCAATCAGCTGGTGTGTGGTGTGTGTTCTGGCGCAATATGGCTGCCATTGCATCATCCAGGTGGATGCTGCACATTGGTGGTTGTTGAGGAGATTCCATCTTCAATATGTAATGTGCTTTGAGTACCCAGAAAAGCGCTATAAAAATGTAATGAATTATTATTATTATACTTTATATATGCTGCCACTAGTTTCCACTGCTATGCCAATGATACTCAGTTATATATTTCATCCCAACCAGATGAAATCTCTAAATTATCCAATTTCACAGAGTGTGTTAAAGATATAAAACATTGGATGACCAGTAACTTTCTTTTGTTAAATTCAGACAAGACTGAGGTATTACTTATTGGAACAATAACCTGTACACAGAATCTCTTCAAATGTGAATTGAACTGAATTTCTAGAGCCCAAATCAAATATGGTGACACGTCAGAAACATCAAACCTCACTGGCTCAAGCATGTCACATGACTAAAAATGCCACCATATTTGATTTTTCTTATCGCTTCAGAGGACTTAGGTTATCCACCTTGGAATTTTTTTTTATGCTACCTTAATGTACTTTTGTGTTCTTCAGAAAGTCAAACCAGTTTGGAATAACATGAGTAAATGATGAATGTACATTTTTGTGTCTAATCATTCAGTCCTGTCAATCATCATTATGAGTGTATATAAGCAACAGTCATTGCACTGTTCCAACGACAATTCTAGTAGACTCCATAAACAAAATTATGAGCCTGTAAATTATCATAATGGGATGTCTTTAAGATCGTACCTGTTTCTCTGTCCTCTGTGGTGCAACTGATACAGTGTCGTGGTTTTTATGTTCATCCATTGTACACAGCACACATATAAACTTCTGATCAGTGCGGCAGAAAACCTCAAGGAGCTTGTCGTGTTTCTGGCAGATCATCTCCTGATCCACTGAAATTCTGGCTTCTGCCATTTTACTACAAGAATACAGAGAAACAAACATGCAACAGCTCAACTACACTCCAGTTTCTCTTTCTGTGAACTGAAAGTGTTTCCTGGTTCTGTGTTTGAGTGACGTGGTAAAGTACCTGAAAGCCACACTTGAGTATAAGTATAGATATCTTACCAGAAAATGACTTTAGTAGAAGTTATAGTCACTGTTTAGAATATTACTCGAGTAAAATTTTTTTTTATTAAATGTACTTAAGTATTTAAAGTATACATACAAGTAAATGCAAAATACAAAAGGAGCAAAAATATTATTAAAAATGGTTCTATACACAGTTTGAGCAGCAAGATTGTGTTCAGTTTTAACTTAGTTTTGATTTCTTTGAATTAAAAAAAATGGCAAAATGTTTATTGTACGTTTTAAATATAAAAAATATGAATTATACCTTGATCATTCATGTTAATCCATAGTGCATTAACTAATCTGAGAGATGACTTTAACATGTTAAAATGTATTGAATTGGAATAGAATTTAAAAAATGGACCCTGGACCACAAAACCAGTCATAAGTCGCGCGGGTCTATTTGTAGCAATAGCCAACAATACATTTTTGGGTCAAAGAATGTTTGCCCTCTGGTCACTCAAAATTTGAACATGTGGACACAGAACAATGTCATAGCTCTGCAATAGGAAAGGGAGCTCGCCTAATTGACCCTTTGCCGGGTGTTTGATTGACAGGTGATCTAACCAGTCATAACGGCAAATCCGCCATTTTGTCTGGCAAAGCAGTCAGGGGAGTTAGTAGATTAACGTTGGTGGACTTGAACTTGAAAAATGATGTGCACTGACGTCTTTCTGTGGTTGAAATGTGGTTCATTCATGTTTATTTGATGATATAAATTAACTAGTAAGAAGAGATGATCGGTTCATGAGCCACTTGATCTGAGGCTCTACAGCGATTTGTCACGACACATTAAAGAGCCACAAAACAGTATTTATTGTTTAAATTTCTTTAAAAATTACAAAATTAAAGTAACCTACTCTGTCTTGTCTGTCGATACGTTGTCAGTGTCCTCTTTGCTCCACCATGTATTTTTCACTGTGTGAGCGTGAGAGCGGCATGGCTTGTCAGACATAGCAACAGTAACTAAAGGATGTGGGTCTTTGCGAACGATCGATTAAAATCAATAATCATATAAAATAAGGATGAAATTTAACAATACAAAACAAACAAAAGATATATACAAGCAAAGCTGACCCAAATGTCTGACCCCAGCATGTTACTCCATTACCATTTCACACACTCTCACTTCAGAAGGGGAAAGCTGAAAAACAGTAAGAGAAAATGTGGGCCTAAATTTGCTATGAATTGGATTGTTCTTATTATGGCTAGAATTGACCACACTTTGTTACTTGCTTATGTCCATGCCTTGGTTCCCAGCCATTGGCAAGTCCCTTCTAGGTCTCTTCTCAGCTGCTCCCAGAGTTTGGTCTAGTTTTTGTTTGTTTGTTGGTTATTATGTCAGTGCAGATCCTGGAACTTGACTTCTAGTCCTATTTTTCTGTGGGTTGCTGGCTGCCAACATTTTCTACCCCTCCAAACTGTGTGGATTTTAGTGCTTTTTCCCATTTTCTTTTGTTGAGGGCTTATGTTAAAATGTTAAAACCCTTTTTTTCTTCAATCCACACTCAAAAAGAAACATAAACCCTAATCAAACACTCTTCAGGTCTTCAGAGAGACTCGAAAACTGTAGCCAGGTGTGTTGGAGCAGGGTTGAAGACCTTTGCCTTATGTTGCATATCTGCTTGCACAGAGTGAGTGGAGCAGAGCAGGCATATTCAATCAAATCCCATGAGAGCTAATCGTCATTAAAACACATAACATCATAATCACTTTTTTTCTCCCAGGGGTTCTAAAACCTGTCCTGGAGGATCCCAACATGGCACATTTTGTATGTCTCTCTTATCTGACATTCAAAATCACCTCCAAACCCTTAAATTTGGCACTATTTGAGGGGAAAGCCATTTATAGTGGTGTCCGAAACCATCGTGGACGTTATCGGGTACACTCATTTAATCCCATAATGCACCGCAATAACAAGTGTACAACTGATGTACACTCAACAGCTAGAGAATACCCATTATGCACTGTGAGGGTCATGCCGAATGAATTCCCTCATCTCGCCCAGAAGATGGCACCATCTATTTTCCAAATCACTGGTCCAATGTGGCTACAGTGTAATATCATACAAGTATAAATTATTTTATTAGATTGAATGAGTATAATTCAATTTATTATTAAATTGTTTAAGTAAGGAATAATCAATGACGTCATTAAATTATTAGAAGAAGAAAAAATGCACACCCGAGGTCAAGTGGACTCTGGGGCGGACTGGCCATCTGGTAGACCAGGCATTTTCCCCTCTGGGCTGATACATCTCATAATTTTTTGTGTGCGTGTGATCGGCCCATAGAACTCGTACATTGGTGGCCCATTTTGTTTTGCTTTGTAAGTAAGTGTAGGATTTTTTTTTTCAAACCCATTCTCTTACACTGTTTACGTTCAGCGCTTCCAGGTTCTACATCAGAACGCCGAGTCTTTATTGTCCGGCTCCTGATCCCTGATGATTCTGTAAATGTTTGAGGTCACTTTGATATGTGGAACTCTTCTCACACTGAAGACACGTGACGCCTCATGTGACCGTTGAAGTTTCCTTTAAATCTGAAACTCTTTCCACAATGATGGCATGTGTAAGGCTTCTCTCCGGAGTGAACTCTCATGTGAGTCTGAAGGTTTACTTTAAATCTGAAACTCTTTCCACACTGAGGGCAGGTGAAAGGCTTCTCTCCGGTGTGAACTCTTATGTGTTTCCTAAGCAATGCTTTGATTGTGAAACTCTTTCCACAGTGATGGCACATGTTAGGCTTCTCTCCAGTGTGAGTTGTTACATGCTTCTTAAGGTGATTCTTGTCTGTGAAACTCCTTCCACACTGCCGACATATAAAACAGTTCTCCCTTGAGTGAATATTCATGTGGTACTTTAGTGTTTCTTTACATCTGAAACCCTTTCCGCACTGAACACATATGAACGGCCTCTCTCCAGTGTGAATTCTCATGTGAGTGTTAAGATTTCCCTTTAATGTGAAACTCTTCCCACATAGTTTGCAGTTGTAAGGGCTCTCTCCGGTGTGAAGACTCATGTGGGAATTAAGGGCTCCTTTACGTGTGAAACTCTTTCCACACTGAACACATGTGAACGGCTTCTCTCCAGCGTGACTCTTCATGTGAGTCTTCATATTTCCTTTTTGTGAGAAGCTCTTCCCACACAGTTTGCAGGTGAAAGGCCTCTCTCCTGTGTGAATTCTCATGTGAGCTGTAAGTTTTTTATTTGATTGGAGACTCTTTCCACACTGATGACATCTAAAACAGGTCTCTCTTGAGTGAATCCTCATGTGGTAATTAAGCTTTTCTTTACATTTGAAACTCTTTCCACACTGACCACATTCAAACAGCTTCTCTTCTGTGCAAATTCTCATGTGAGTCTCAAAACTTTCTTTTTGTGGGAAGCTCTTCCTACACAGTTTACAGGCGTGGGGGTTCTCTCCAGTGGGGATTTCAAGGTTTTGTTTTTGTGTTGGATTAGAACTGTTGAGGAAATCTTGGGCTCTTGAGGAAATCTTTTCGGTCTGTGTGGATTTTTCTCCAGTTATGAAATCATGATGTATCTCATACTGATTTTTCTCTTCCACTTCATCGAGTTCTTGACTCTCCTCCTTCAACGCCGTCAGGTCTAAGGTAAAAAGAGGCAAATACAAATTAACTCCAGTGTCACAAGTTCACCTGCCCATCCTGTCTTGATAAATGATGGTGAACAAATTTGGCTGTGGCAGTGTATAAATAAGCATTGGGCAGAGGGGGGATTGAGGATCCAGTGGGCTCTAACAAAATATGATGCTGAGGCAATGGAGAAACTAAAGTTTCAACCACTTCTGTCCTGATTTCTTCAAAGGGAAGGGTCTATGGGTGGGTATAAGTATGGGCTTATTCAGGTTTTTTGATCTAATGAACAAAATAAGATCAGGCAATTATGAGGTTCATTCTCGTGTTATGCAGCATATTTAAACTTCGGCAAGAACCAATGAGATTCATTCTTATCTGTAACAGCACATTTGGGCTTCTTCAAGAACCAGTGAGGTTCATTCTCGAGTTACGCAGCACGCTTGAGCTTCTTCAAGAACCAGTTAGGTTCATTCTCGTGTTACGCAGCACGTTTGAGCTTCTTCAAGAACCAGTGAGGTTCATTCTCGAGTTACGCAGCACGCTTGAGCTTCTTCAAGAACCAGTTAGGTTCATTCTCGTGTTACGCAGCACGTTTGAGCTTCATCAAGAACCAGTGAGGTTCATTCTCGTGTTACGCAGCACGTTTGAGCTTCAACAAGAACCAATGAGGTTCATTCTCGTGTTACGCAGCACGTTTGAGCTTCATCAAGAACCAGTTAGGTTCATTCTCGTGTTACGCAGCACGTTTGAGCTTCAGCAAGAACCAGTGAGGTTCATTCTCGCGTTACGCAGCACGTTTGAGCTTCTTCAAGAACCAATGAGGTTCATTCTCGCGTTACGCAGCACGTTTGAGCTTCTTCAAGAACCAGTTAGGTTCATTCTCGTGTTACGCAGCACGTTTGAGCTTCTTCAAGAACCAGTGAGGTTCATTCTCGAGTTACGCAGCACGCTTGAGCTTCTTCAAGAACCAGTTAGGTTCATTCTCGTGTTACGCAGCACGTTTGAGCTTCTTCAAGAACCAGTGAGGTTCATTCTCGAGTTACGCAGCACGCTTGAGCTTCTTCAAGAACCAGTTAGGTTCATTCTCGTGTTACGCAGCACGTTTGAGCTTCTTCAAGAACCAGTGAGGTTCATTCTCGAGTTACGCAGCACGTTTGAGCTTCTTCAAGAACCAGTGAGGTTCATTCTCGCGTTACGCAGCACGTTTGAGCTTCTTCAAGAACCAGTGAGGTTCATTCTCGCGTTACGCAGCACGTTTGAGCTTCTTCAAGAACCAGTGAGGTTCATTCTCGCGTAACGCAGCACGTTTGAGCTTCTTCAAGAACCAATGAGGTTCATTCTCGCGTTACGCAGCACGTTTGAGCTTCTTCAAGAACCAGTGAGGTTCATTCTCGCGTTACGCAGCACGTTTGAGCTTCAACAAGAACCAATGAGGTTCATTCTCGCGTTACGCAGCACGTTTGAGCTTCTTCAAGAACCAATGAGGTTCATTCTCGCGTTACGCAGCACGTTTGAGCTTCTTCAAGAACCAGTGAGGTTCATTCTCGCGTTACGCAGCACGTTTGAGCTTCTTCAAGAACCAGTGAGGTTCATTCTCGCGTTACGCAGCACGTTTGAGCTTCTTCAAGAACCAGTGAGGTTCATTCTCGCGTTACGCAGCACGTTTGAGCTTCTTCAAGAACCAGTGAGGTTCATTCTCGCGTTACGCAGCACGTTTGAGCTTCTTCAAGAACCAATGAGGTTCATTCTCGCGTTACGCAGCACGTTTGAGCTTCTTCAAGAACCAGTGAGGTTCATTCTCGCGTTACGCAGCACGTTTGAGCTTCAACAAGAACCAATGAGGTTCATTCTCGCGTTACGCAGCACGTTTGAGCTTCTTCAAGAACCAATGAGGTTCATTCTCGCGTTACGCAGCACGTTTGAGCTTCTTCAAGAACCAATGAGGTTCATTCTCGCGTTACGCAGCACGTTTGAGCTTCTTCAAGAACCAGTGAGGTTCATTCTCGCGTTACGCAGCACGTTAGAGCTTCTTCAAGAACCAATGAGGTTCATTCTCGCGTTACGCAGCACGTTTGAGCTTCTTCAAGAACCAATGAGGTTCATTCTCGCGTTACGCAGCACGTTAGAGCTTTAACAAGAACCAATGAGGTTCATTCTCGTGTTACGCAGCACGCTTCAGCTTCACAAGAACCGATGAGGTTCATTCTCGTGTTACGCAGCACGTTTGAGCTTCATCAAGAACCGATGAGGTTCATTCTCGTGTTAGGCAGCACGTTTGAGCTTCATCAAGAACCGATGAGGTTCATTCTCGTGTTAGGCAGCACGTTTGAGCTTCACAAAAACCGATGAGGTTCATTCTCGCGTTACGCAGCACGTTTGAGCTTCCTCGAGAACCGATGAGGTTCATTCTCGTGTTACGCAGCACATTTGAGCTTCCTCGAGAACCGATGAGGTTCATTCTCGTGTTACGCAGCACGTTTGAGCTTCTTCAAGAACCAGTGAGGTTCATTCTCGTGTTACGCAGCACGCTTGAGCTTCTTCAAGAACCAATGAGGTTCATTCTCGTGTTATGCAGCGCGTTTGAGCTTCTTCAAGAACCAGTGAGGTTCATTCTCATTCACATTAAATGTGAATAATTCTGTCCATCAAGTAAAGCGATTGAGTCTCTTCAGAAAATTTGGACTTGATTCATAGCTTTTTTAAGTGACAAAGTGGCAGTTGCATGGACTGCCAATGGAGGGTTTAGACTCGAAAATAAGCTCATCCCGATTGTTGAATCACGGGACCGAACACCAGTTATTTTGCCAAGAGATATCTCGTTTATTATTAATTGTCAAGACATAAGAGAGAAAGACAATTTACTGGAGAGATGATGTCTTCATGCCCAGCTTTCCCAGTCCATAAACAAAGTTTGGCCATTTATATGCTAACCAAAGGATGTTATGCTTACAAGGTGAAAAACCCTTTAATCTGTGTAGCATAATGACTGCTTTAAAATGTTTCAATTTTGCATTATTACTCAGATTTCTACCTCTAAATTATGTGAAATCAACATGTCTGTCCACATGAGGCGACCCGCTCCGTGTCAAATAAAACCACTTTATTTAGGACACTCGTATGACTATGAGGATCAAATGACAGTTCAGCTTTGAGAATGAAACCAACCTGTTTGTTCCTCAGTATCTTCACGTTTCAAACTGAATACTTCTTCAATCTTCACGTCTTCACTCTCCTCTTTAATAAACGCCATCTTTATAATAGTGTGGATCTCATTTGCTTCACCAGGAGTTTTTCTATGTGTTTGGACACTCTGTCCTGCTTAAAATTAGAAAAATTAACAGAAAAAATAAATACGCAGTAAGGTGAACCACATGATTTCTTCCCGCTTTCTCTCCATACTTCACACGCACAAAAAAAAAAGGCATGTTAAATTATTGCATTACTCAAGTAACAAATCGCATACCTTTACTTTGTATTTAAAGCATCAGTGTCTTATTCTATGCATTAAAAAGTCACTTGGCAGGTGGATATCTACAGTAGCCTAGTTGTAAAATCAAAGTTAAGGGGCTAGGTTTGTTTATTTTTGGCCTTATTATCTGCTAGTTATTTTTTTATCCATCATTTTTATAATATTTTTGTTTAACGCAACCTTTGCTCCCACCTGAGACAAGTTCCCCCTTTCAAATAAGCTAAAAAAAGACAGAGACAAGATCAAGATTTCTATACAGTGATAAAAGAGCATAATCCACAATGCTGATATTCAAATTTGTTTGACTTAATTTGTATGTGCAGTACCTATTTTTTTTAAATGAATATTGTTTAAGATGTTTAGTAGTAGTAGTAGTTTTTGTCTCATTTTTTTCTTGCAATTCAGACTTTATAACACGCAACTGAGAGTTAACATCTCGCATTTCTGAAAGAAAATGTCATAAATGCAAGTTTATATCATGCAGTTCTGAGGGGTGAAAAAAGTCAGAATTGTGAGATAAAGAGTCACAATTTCCTTTTACTATTATTTTTTTATTCAGTGGCGGGCACAGGCCTTCATTCCTTCATAGGCCTATATGAGTAAAAATGTGGGAGACGTTATATGAGGAAATGAACACATGAACGTCATCTACAAAGCTGAGAATCAATTCCCGGACACTTCAGCATTTCATTTGATATATATATATATATATATATATATAAAAGGCCTTAATAAAACTATTGTGAGATACACACACTACTGTTGATTTTATGAAAGTACTTGCTGTTGAGTTCAAATGCAATTTGAATAAAAAGACCCACTGGAAACCAAAAAGTTTTAGAACCCCTGCCTTAAATGACCCGATTAGCCAAAAAAATAAACAATAAAACCCCTCAAAACTAAGCACTACAAATTAATTAAAGAACAACATTTTTATTTACGCATGTATGATTTATAGTATTTAACTTATATATTTAACAGCCTGCACTTTGAGGAAATCATTAGCAGTAAAAGTTATCATTACACACGTCAGTGTTGTTCTCGCTTTGATCACGTGACGTCAGCGTGCGGTGATTCGAGCGATTCGAATCAGTGAACTGTTCTGCGAATCATTTGGTTCAGTTGAGTTTCGAAAAGCTTCACTCTAACCGAATTCGTGTTTATGATAAACTGATTCACGATATAGGGAGCGAAATTTACAGGGAGACGCACCTTTTCTACTCGTGTTAATTAATCACTCGTGTGCATTAATATTAGATAAAGCATTTCAAGATCGACTAATCTATTTTACATAGCTTTTAAAACTGATTTAACAGTTCGAATTGATTTAAATGCTTAAAAGACAAACCTTTCTTCAGCAGAATCACAATAGACGCAGGAGCGAGGCTTTATGACGTCACACAACCGGATCAAAATAAAAGTCCTGTTCACACGCTGCCGCGTCTGAAATCACATACGCACGTAGAAATATATAGCTATCATATTAAGAACTACGTTTACGAGCTAAAAATACAGACGCTAAGTGACTTACAAAGCGATATAACCAAAATTTTTACTTAAAGGTGTGACATTTCAGTTCAAATACGATAACAGTAACGAAACATCGCAATATAGATGTTTTAGTTATTTAATTTTTATTATTAAAAATTCCTCTTCCAGCTATCTTGACCCTATACCAACAGCATTTCTTAAAGAGGTGTCGCGCTGTTTGATGGATTAGCATGTTGTTAGCATGTTGCTAGCATACAATGCCGAGTCTGAATGTTTGAAATAGCTAACTTTAAATTTTGTGGCTGTGGGTCCCAGGAAAATACAATGTAATTTTTTTATTAACATAGGTAACCCCTTCCTCGAAATCAGTCAAAAGTTAGTAATAAGATTGTTTTTCTCTCCATGCCTTTATTTGATCAAAAATACAGCAAAACCAGTGATATTGTGAAATATAATTACAATTTAAAATAACTGTTTTCACTTCTTTCAAAAATCTTAATTATTCCAACCTTAGTGTTAAACAGGCTCTGTTGTCACCACCTACTGGTGCAAATGTGCAATGTGAGGAGATGATCACTGAACGAATCAGTGAATGAATCTTTTTGACTCGCTGATAAATAAATTCCTCGTCGCTACAGTCGATTACCGGCTGAGCATCCTATAATATGTTTTATGTTTTTCTATTACACTACTACATTTACAAGTAAATTATTTGCAATGCAGAAAAGTCAAATGTCCACAAATCATGCCCTCATAAGTGGTGAAGTTACATATTACATATTGTGCCTTTAAGTCATACACTGTAAACCACATTTGTAGCTATTAGAATATTATTAATGTAATATCTGGTATAAACGTTTTCTGCACCCACCCAAACATTAAAATTTAGACAGAATCTCACATTCTTTAATCAACAGCTATCAATATTTTCTTAATATTTCCATGTGCATCACTATAAACGTTTATAATTGTAGACGCAGCAGCGTGCG
Source organism: Elopichthys bambusa (assembly GCA_037101425.1). Classification (NCBI taxonomy): domain Eukaryota; kingdom Metazoa; phylum Chordata; class Actinopteri; order Cypriniformes; family Xenocyprididae; genus Elopichthys; species Elopichthys bambusa. The sequence continues at coordinate 25,387,855 of CM074454.1, forward strand.
AACAGGACTTTTATTTTGGTCTCCCGGTGTGACGTCACAAGGCCGCGTCGCGCTCCTGCATCTGTTGTGATTCGGCTGAAGAAAGGTTTGTTTAACTTTTAAATTGTTTAAATCGAGGCAAACATTTACAAGCTGTGTTGTAGAGATGAATCAATTTCGAATGCCACACTGTGATGCTGTATCTAACACATAAATGAGCGTTATTTTGTGTAAGCAAAGCCCTTCCACACACGAGTAACAGAAAAGGTGCGTCTCATCTCGCTTCCTATCCAGAGAATCAGTTTATTATAAGCGTGAATTCGGCTACTGGCAAGCAGCGATGGAGATTTTCTAAAACTCAACTGAATCAAATGCTTCGTAAAATGATTCAGAGATTCGAATCACCGCGCGCTGGCGTCACGTGATCAAACAGTGTAATTGCAACGAGAGCAACAAACACTAACGTGTGTAACCTGTTAAATGTTATATATAAATTAAACTCCAAATATAAGTCATAAATAAGAAATGTGTGTATAGTTTGTGCTCTTTTATTAATTCGCAGCGCTAGTTAGGGCCCAAACAGCAATGGTGTGAGAACCCTCTTGGAATTGCTTTGTTGTTTTCCTAAGGATTTTTTTTTATTTATTAATTTTTAAAAAAAATTTTTTAGGGCTGGCTTCGATCTCACATTTATATTACTAAATGTGTTTTGGTTTATTTTTTTGACACGCACAAGTTCACAGTGACCAAGGCTAAAGTTAGAGCGAGCAGCCATGTAAAGTTGCTACTACTTAAATATTTCATGTCATAAGCCATATTTGAGGTCGGCGAATGATAAGCGAGCGTTTGGACTTCCTGCCCGACATAATGTCACTTCAAGGAATGCACTGATATGAAAATTTTGTCCGATAACTTTTTACATTTGAAAGACAATAACTGATAAATTGTCCGATAAGTCTAAATCCAAATTTTTGGATTTAGCCTGATTACAAAAACAAAAGGGCTCACCATTAAAAGCCATGACCCAAACACTTCAACGTAAACTAATCACATACAGTACAGTAGTCTATTTCCTTAACTTTTAAAATTAATTTTACTTTCATACGGCCAACTATAATTTATATATACTTAATAATAACACATCAATGTCTGTTTTAAATAACACCATTGCTGTTTGAGCTGCGCGCGAATGAAGACTTTTGCTAGAAGGTTAATCAACTGAAGCACGGCTACTAAACCCAAAGAATTTACATATTTTTATTACAACAGTGTACACAATTTCAATGTTATGTTTGCGACAGTCCCATTCATAGCGTTTAAAGGTGCAATATGTAAGATTTTTGCAGTAAAATATTCAAAAACCACTAGGCCAGTGTTATATATTTTGTTCACTTGAGTACTTACAGTATCCCAAATGTTTCCAACTATTTGTAAATCGTGAGAAAATAGCAATTTTAACCAAGGCTCCGGGACGTGTGAGGAGGAACAACTGTTTTGATATATTTATAGACAGAAAACTAATTGTTGTTATATAGCTCAACACGTTTAGTCTTATTGTTTAAATCAAATTTTCTTTGCGAGTACCATGCTTTACTAGAGAAAAACACTATTTTGTGAAGTAGCTAACATAGCATAATCAGATGCAGCTTTATTTTTAGTAACAGTAATACAGCATTTTCTTCATCATACAATACGTTTTAAAATTAATTGCATGCCATTTATCAACATAAGATATCCAGCATTTATTAATATATTCTAAAACCGATCTAGCTTACTGCAGTGTGCAGCAGTGTCTCACAGCAGCCGCCGAGCGAACGCACAGAGTAACGTTATAACATCATTTTCAACACTCTAGCGGACATAAATCTTACATATTGCACCTTTAATGTTTTGCGCTGCTGTTTGAGCGCTCGCGCTGAACCTGAAGAGCTGAATGAGCACCGGGAAACTGAAGAGCTTTTCTAGCGGGTTATTTAACTCAACTAAACTATACACAAAATAAACATAATATAACAACTTAAAATGGCACAAAATGCTGCGAATGCTCAAGCAAACTTGACTTTGCTAGTCATGAAGGTGTAAATCTGTGGACGCGCTCTTTCCGCTGAAACGCGGGAGCACATAGAATTCATAACATTCGCTTACAGTCGTATTCTCGTTATAATTTTACGTGGCCTATATGACAGATTTGTGCTGCACATGTCGCAGTTAACTGTATTTTCCTTTTCTAAGCGACTCCAGTCAAATCAAGCCATCATGGCGAACGGCGCGTGTCTAAAGTGTCTCCGCTGAAGGAAATAATCCATTATCTATCAACTTTAATTTTCTTATCGGTAACATTAAAAATGACCATTTATCGGAACATATTAATGTGTTAAATAGACTACCAATATGCTAAAACATGTTAGCAACACTAAGTGTTAAAGCATGCTACTAATGCAACGAAACCGGAAGTTGCTGTTACTCAGGGATGCAATGTCCAATCTGCCCCAAACTTCACGTTTGATAATAGCCCTGACCTGAAGACATCTGTGTGCCCATATTCAGTGATAGCCATAGCGCCACCTACAGGAAGTGACATGACTGTGATGCACTATTAGCAACACACTAAAATATGCAATTGAGTGCTACATATGCTAACAAACATGCTAGCAACACTTACTAAGTGCTAAAGCATGCTATTAACGTCATGAAACAGGAAGTTGTTGTAACTCATGCATACAATCGGTGCGTTTTAAACGGGATATACCGCCCTCCGAAGGGCACTTCGGAGTGAAAACAATCATGGCCGCCATATTGAAGGGTTGTTCCAAACGGAGGTGCTCAAAACTTTTAAGGATTTCGAAGGGTACATCTGATGGACACTTTGGGCCCCCATGATCCTTTGCACAGGGAAGTTGTTTGGCATCACAGAATGGGTAACTATAAATGTACGTTAAACGTTAAACAAAGCGCAGCTTGCACATTTTACATGCCAACATTTAGTTATAGTCATAGCGCCACCAGCTGGCAGCAGGAAGAATGACAGATTACGTTGATGTAGTCCTCTTATATTTACCCACTTAAATGCATATTGCCCACCGTGCTCTGTTTTCCTAAAGCTCCTAAAGTTTTTCTTTCTGTAAATCATTTTCCTCTTAAACACACAGAAAAACTCCTGGTGAAGATCCACGTGACACTATTATAAAGATGGCGTTTATTAAAGTGGAAAGTGAAGACATGAAGGTTGAAGAAACATTCAGAGTGAAACATGATACTGAGGAACAAACAAAGATGGCGTTTATTAAAGAGGAGATTGAAGACATGAAGATTGATGAAACATCCAGAATGAAACAAGATGATACTGAGGAACAAACAGGTTGGTTTCATTCTCAAAGCTGAACTCAGTCATTTGATCCTTAATAAAATGTCCAGCTCTACAGAAATGAATGATATTTTTGAAGCTTGTCCTAAATAAAGTGGTTTTATTTGACATGGAGCGTTTATATAATATAATTTATATATAGTGTTTCCCACAGGATTTTGTGAGACTGTGGTGGGTGGACATCGTTCCCTTTAGGGAGGGTCCTAGGGCATGCCCCTGCAGAGGAAAAATGTTGTACATTTTAAATTTAAATGCATAAATCAGGTGCATTCTGAGAGCAAAATTTAAGTGACTATGACAATTAAGACATCTGTTCTCTTATAAACAATTTTGTGCTCTAATAGTAATTTATTTATTGGTGATGGTAGGGCACATTAGTCAACATATAGTAGGCTAAATGATAGTTCATAAGTGGTCAAACATGTAGAGTATACATTTAAACCATTAAAAATATGTAGCAAAACGGGTTACTTTTGTTGAATTAATTTGTTTCTAGAATAATTAGTGGGGGCCTGTATGGAACTAATGCTCACTCCTTGATTTGTTAAACACAATCCAGAATGCACTAAACACACTACTTCATTATAGAGGAAAAATAACAAATTAATAAAAAAAAAAAAATCTATCTATATATATATATATATATATATATATATATATACAGTGGGTACGGAAAGTATTCAGACCCCCTTAAATTTTTCACTCTTTGTTATATTGCAGCCATTTGCTAAAATCATTTGTTCTTTTTTTTTTCCTCATTAATGTACACACAGCACCCCATATTGACAGAAAAACACAGAATTGTTGACATTTTTGCAGATTTATTAAAAAAGAAAAACTGAAATATCACATGGTCCTAAGTATTCAGACCCTTTGCTCAGTCTTTAGTAGAAGCACCTTTTGATCTAATACAGCCATGAGTCTTTTTGGGAAAGATGCAACAAGTTTTTCACACCTGGATTTGGGGATCCTCTACCATTCCTCCTTGCAGATCCTCTCCAGTTCTGTCAGGTTGGATGCTAAATGTTGGTGGACAGACATTTTTAGGTCTCTCCAGAGATGCTCAATTGGGTTTAAGTCAGGGCTCTGGCTGGGCCATTCAAGAACAGTCACGGAGTTGTTGTGAAGCCACTCCTTCGTTATTTTAGCTGTGTGCTTAGGGTCATTGTCTTATTGGAAGGTAAACCTTCGGCCCAGTCTGAGGTCCTGAGCACTCTGGAGAAGGTTTTCGTCCAGGATATCCCTGTACTTGGCCGCATTCATCTTTCCCTCGATTGTAACCAGTCGTCCTGTCCCTGCAGCTGAAAAACACCCCCACAGCATGATGCTGCCACCACCATGCTTCACTGTTGGACCTGTATTGGACAGGTGATGAGCAGTGCCTGGTTTTCTCCACACATACCGCTTAGAATTAAGGCCAAAAAGTTCTATCTTGGTCACATCAGACCAGAGAATCTTATTTCTCAGCATCTTGGAGTCCTTCAGGTGTTTTTTAGCAAACTCCATGCGGGCTTTCATGTGTCTTGCACTGAGGAGAGGCTTCCGTCGGGCCACTCTGCCATAAAGCCCTGACTGGTGGAGGGCTGCAGTGATGGTTGACTTTCTACAACTTTCTCCCATCTCCCGACTGCATCTCTGGAGCTCAGCCACAGTGATCTTTGGGTTCTTCTTTACCTCTCTCACCAAGGCTCTTCTCCCCTGATAGCTCAGTTTGGCCGGACGGCCAGCTCTAGGAAGGGTTCTGGTCGTCCCAAACGTCTTCCATTTAAGGATTATGGAGGCCACTGTGGTCTTAGGAACCTTAAGTGCAGCAGAAATGTTTTTGTAACCTTGGCCAGATCTGTGCCTTGCCACAATTCTGTCTCTGAGCTCTTCAGGCAGTTCCTTTGACCTCATGATTCTCATTTGCTCTGACATGCACTGTGAGCTGTAAGGTCTTATATAGACAGGTGTGTGGCTTTCCTAATCAAGTCCAATCAGTATAATCAAACACAGCTGGACTCAAATGAAGGTATAGAACCATCTCAAGGATGATCAGAAGAAATGGACAGCACCTGAGTTAAATATATGAGTGTCACAGCAAAGGTCTGAATACTTAGGACCATGTGATATTTCAGTTTTTCTTTTTTTAAAAATCTGCAAAAATGTCAACAATTCTGTGTTTTTCTGTCAATATGGGGTGCTGTGTGTACATTCATCAGGAAAAAGAATAAACTTAAATGATTTTAGCAAATGGCTGCAATATAACAAAGAGTGAAAAACTTAAGGGGGTCTGAATACTTTCCGTACCCACTGTATATAATCATAAACTGACCAATAAATAAATAAATAAACTAGGTGAGTAGATAATTCAGCAGCAAAAAGTATGCTAACCTAATTCTTGAAAACAAACAAACAAACAAACAAAAAAAACTAACATCTACATGTTAATAAAGTTGAAAATTACTATTTGTATTCTTATCAAATGAAAACTTTATATTAGATTGAACAGAGAATGATTGACAGCTGCCGCTTAAATTTAACGACGTACATATTCTTTCGTCGCTCACATGAAGCTATGGAATGGCTTCAGATGACTTTGAATATAGTGCACGAAAACTTAATTGGTGCTAGTCTATTTCTTGCTCTATGACTCCCATTTTTGCCGTATAAAAGAGCGCAATTATCAATCGGTTATTTATATATCTCTTTATAATTTACGTTTAATTTCGAGACTGTGGGGGGACAAATAAGAATGTGGCGGGCCACCACAGTCTAGTTAATGTATGGGAAACATATATATATATGTATATGTGTATATGTGTAATTTTGATTTCTTTGTACAGGTGCAAAGACAGGAACGGAAAAGACATACAAGGGTAGACGACAGACAACAAAGGTGATTATCTAAAGTAATCTGATATTGGTATTTATCCACATAAACAGTATCGTACATCACATATTATATTTGCCAAACACAGTACTTCAATGGTCAAAGTCACACGTTTTGATAGGATGTTAGATTTGGGCATTGATTGATTGCCTAAGCGTTAACTACTGGATAAATATATACACAGATGCCCCATTAGCGGCTGTTTCTATGGCTGCTATACGTAAGCTGTCCGCCATATTGGAACAGTCAAAGTAGGTCCGTGAACATTCGAGAGCAAGATGACCCAGCGTCTAGATGCAAATGACAATAAATTAATAAACAGAGATGTTTATTCAATCCATGTTTTAAGTAATCATCATAAACTAGGTATCATTTAAAGGCACTGGATAATGTGACATTAATAAGTTACCATAACTTAAATTCCTGTCATTGGTGAGAATATTTTCTGTGGTAATAGACTGAGACTCTTAATAGGGGTGAAAAAAACACAGCATGCAGTGTTGTAATTATCATTTATGATTCTTTCTCCAGTTGCCTACTCAAAAGGATTGCCATACATGCAAGGAAAAAATTGGGGTAGCAAGCAAGACGTGTCCACATTGTGGTGCCAAGCAGCCTTATAAACAGAAGCTTGAGGAAAGAAAGAAACATCTTGCCCAAGAGTGGAAAGACCGCCAGAAAAAAAACAGCAGTGTGAACAAGGTGTATGATGCAACAGAACTACTGGTAAGTACTGTAACTAATCCTTGATCTTTACCATTTACACATGCGTTTCTATATTCATACACAGACGTTTCAAACATTGTTTCTTCAGTGTTCACACTGACTGAGGCTGAATCAATAACCTGGTCTAAAGTCAATTTGTTATTTAAAGGGTGCGTTAGTGCCTATAGGCGGGGGCACAATGCGTGTATACTCTGCTTGTTACACACATGGGGACGCGCAGTAGCACACAAACTTTTTAAAATATTAAAAATGAAAGGATCCCTCTCTGGAGAAGCATCTTTCTGCTTTCACATTCCACCATGTAAATAGCGAATCCGCGTGGCGCGAGTGCAAATAACTTTTGAATGAAATGGGAGATTAGACTCTGGTTTATTGCACGTTACGCCTAAAACACACCCATGACTTATTAAGAGACGAGATACAACCCTTTTGAACCATGCGCCTGGCACGCCGACCATTTTTTTTTTCATGTCAGCGGGTTGAAATGACTCCAAATAACATGATATTTAGCCCTTGGAATGCAAATTTTACCAGGGGAACTCCACCAAAAATGCTGATCTTACCCCCTGGAACGCAATTGGGCTATTTGAGTAGCAATTGGGTGGGTTTTGTTGTGAAAACCTGGCAACCTTGTTATGTACATCTGTTTTGTAATTAGCGTTGCCAGTAGGCTTCAGATTTAGCTTACGTTAAAATTAGCGGTGTCATTTCTCTGTTTTTAGGATTCTTATCAATTTATCAAAATGTCCAAGAAACAAGGCACATCAACTAATTACATGACTGCGATGTAACATTTAATTGCTAACCTATTACTTACAAAATTTTATGCTTCACTCGTGTCATTATATTAATGTAAAACAACATTCACATACAAAAAAGTGTTTTGCCGTATCAGCGGTGGTGCGGGTATCAAGTTTACCAGCACAGGCCTACCGGGAGCAGGACTGGACACCCCTGTTGTATCACAATAACTGAAAAACCAAGCCAGCTGGGAAGGGGAGGGAATTGGCTTACTCTGGCTTTCAATGCATAGGTTATCTGTCTAGCTATCAAAGCATAAAAACACTGTTTTTCTCAGTACTTGTTTCAATATTGTTCCAGCTCCACAAGTGGGACCTTTTGGAAAGGTACCCAGTGCTCCTCCTTGCCAGGAAAACCAATAAAGGTTTTTCTGCTGAGTGCTTCTGTCCATGGCAAATGAACTCGGAGGAGACTCAGGATGCATTTGTCACCATAAAGAGGCAGTATGAAAGACTTCTTAATGGTAATGAACACGTGCATGCTAAATCTTCACCCATTTGACTGCTTATTAGTGCATCCTTGATTGATTTGAGAATTGCTTTTTTTTAATTTAGCAGGATATTGTTAATATTAGTTTCTCTTATATCTGCTTATTATATTGTGTTTGTAAGGGGCTTGTTTAGAGAATACCATCTCCCACCCAAAGCACAATAACTTGGGTTGCTTTATTTATTAGACCAGGATACCTTTTTTGTGACATCTAGCAACTGTTCACCTGGAGCTTTAATAAGGAGAACACACTCTAGTTTGACCTCAAAGCATATAAGTTCTTATGCCCCCCTTGTGATCTCTGATGCCCACTTAGGGGGGTGTGGATCCCAGGTTGTAAAGCACTGGTTTTGCATTTTTCTGTAACCATTTACAAAGTTGGCAAGTGTATGTTGCCTAGAGTTTTCTGTCCTTTTCGTAGATGTCTGTTGTATGTTTGTTGATTGCAGTAGCTTATGCAAAGGTTCACATCACAATTTCTTTTTTCCAACAGTGGTGATCGCAGATGAACTAGCAAGCAGCATTGGCAAGACTCCAGCAACAAACATCACAAAGACAAAGACACCATTAGAAAATGTCTGCCCTTCAGATCCAGCACCAGAGTCTAAACCTCTGATCACCCCTGAGTCTGAGACTCTTACTCCTGTGTCTTCCTCCTCGGCTTCTCCTGTTCCCTCTTCTTTCCATTCCATCCAGACACCTGTTGTTTTCTGCACCACCTCCTTGACCCCTCCTGTGTCTTTATCCGTTGCTCCTCTGTCCCCCCTGACCCATCCTGATTTCATCTCCTCTCAGTCCAGTCCTGTGTCTTCCTCCCTAAGTTCTGCTCTGCCTTCAGCTCCTACCCTTTCTACCCATTCAAAACTCACTCCTGTGTCCACTGAGCAAGGCACTTCAGACTCAGAATCTTCCTCACGAAGAAAAAAACCAACAAGGCGGAAAGAAGACACTAGTGGTATGTGTGGATTTATCATTCATTTTATCACCATATGAATCTGTTTTAGTCAGGGCCTTTCTCATTGTTTTATTGAAAAGGTCAGGGTTAGAATTCCACAGAGGCACATATTGTAATATGCATAACTTTTTTTGTAGCAGTCTTATTTTGCATATGGAAGTATGCTATTTTCTTTGAATGTGCAAGACTTCTGATTTATTAGCACCTAAAGGTAAATAACTGGAATAGTAACAAATGCAGCTTTTCCACCAAGTCAGTTTGAGTGCTGGTTCAGATCCAGAGCCTAGTTTCAAATCAGTTCTTTGTCTTTCGACACCCAAAGCACCAGCTCTGAACTAAGAAAAGTTTCATAAGTAGCACTAAAACATTGCAGGTCTAGAAGTAAGAACCTCTTGCATCAGAGCGCAATAGCTACGGACCTCCAAACTTCGTGTGGCCTTCAGATTAGCTCAAGAACAGTGCGTAGAGAGCTTCATAGAATGGGTTTCCATGGCCGAGCAGCTGCATCCAAGCCTTAGATGCAGTGGTGTAAAGCACACCGTCACTGGACTCTAGAGCAGTGGAAACGTGTTCTCTGGAGTGACGAATCATGCTTCTGTCTGACAATCTGATGGACGAGTCTGGGTTTGGTGGTTGCCAGGAGAACAGTACTTGCCTTACTGCATTGTGCCAAGTGTAAAGTTTGGTGGAGGGGGGATTATGGTGTGGGGTTGTTTTTCAGGGGTTGGGCTTGGACCCTTAGTTCCAGTGAGAGGAACTCTTAATGCTTCAGCGTACCAAGATATTTTGGACAATTTCATGCTCCCAACTTTGTGGGAATAGTTTGGGGATGGCCCCTTCCTGTTCCAACATGACTGCGCACCAGTGCACAAAGCAAGGTCCATAAAGACATGGAGTTTGGTGTGGAGGAACTTGACTGGCCTGCACAGAGTCCTGACCTCAACCCGACAGAACACCTTTGGGATGAATTAGAGCGGAGACTGCGAGCCAGGCCTTCTCGCCAACATTACTGCCTGACCTTACAAATGCACTTCTACAAGAATGGTCAAAACACACTCCTAAACCTTCTGGAAAGCCTTCCCAGAAGAGTTAAAGCTGTTATAGCTGCAAAGGGTGGGCCAACTCCATATTAAACCCTATGGATTAAGAATGGGATGTCATGGGATGTCAAAGTTCATGTAAATGCAGGTGTCCCAAAACCTTTGGCAATATAGTGTATGTGTGGCCCAGACACAAAAATGTTAGAGCCATTATGGATAGTGCAATGCTCTCTGGACTGAGCTCTAGGGCTGAAGCGGACATTGAAGAGCATTCTGGAGTTTACTCTGGTGAACATACTGAAGCAGACCCCGAAGAACATACTGGAGCAAAATCTGTATCGTGGTCAGGGGCTGGAGCCATCACTAGACTCTGGTTGGGCTCCTGTGGATTTGTGTGTGGCCCAGAGACACAAGTGTTAGAGTCATTATGGACAGTGTGATGCTATCTGAGTTGGGCTCTGGGATTTTCCTCACTGGAACAGACTCTGGGATATCCCTCAATGGAAGCATTGTGACCAATTGTATTGGCAATACTAAATCCATCTTTGAGTTCTTGTCTTGGTCTTGCACTCTGTCACAGTCAATGGCTGCAAAGAAAGTGCACGACGATGAAGATACTCAAATAGTCTTTAATCCATTAATCAAAACAAATGAGGAGAAAACACAACTGGGTCAGAGCATCTCCAAAACTGCAGCTCTTGTGGGGTTTATGGGGCTGCATAGACACAGATCAGTCAGGGTGCCCATGCTGACCCCTGTCCACCGCCAGAAGCGCCAACAGTGGACACGTGAGCATCAGAACTGGATCACAGAGCAATGGAAGAAGGTGGCCTGGTCTGATGAATCATGTTTTCTTTTACATCACGTGGATGGTCGGGTGCGTGTCCGTCGCTTACCTGGGGAACACATGGCACCAGGATGCACTATGGGAAGAAGGCAAGCCGGCGGAGGAAGTGTGATGCTTTGGGCAATGTTCTGCTGGGAAACCTTGGGTCCTGCCATCCATGTGGATGTTACTTTGACACGTACCACCTACCTAACCATTGTTGCAGACCATGTACACCCTTTCATGGAAACAGTATCTTTCAGCAGGATAATGCCACAAAGCAAAAATGGTCCAGGAATGGTTTGAGGAGCACAACAATGAGTTTGAGGTGTTGACTTGGCCTCCAAATTGCCCAGATCTCAATATATATTTACATTGTTCTTTTGTGTAGTCTGTATGTTTTTTTTTTTTTGTTTGTTTGTTTTTTTTTCTTTTTCTTTCCTCATGCTGATTTCTACGTACAGGTGCAAAGCCAGGAATGGAAAAGACATATAAGGGTAGAAGACAGACAACAAAGGTGATTATCCAAAGTAAACTGATATTGATATGTATCCACATAAAAATGATCATACATGATTGCTGCTTAAGCGTTAACTACTGGATCCATGGATAAATATATACACAGATGCCCCATTAGCGGCTGTTTCTATGGCTGCTATACGTAAGCTATCCGCCATATTGGAACAGTCAAAGTAGGTCCGTGAACATTCGAGAGCAAGTTGACTGTGCATCTTCAACTATAGTTAGATGCATGTATGAATATCTATATCTAATATCAGTGTTGTACTTATCATTTATGATTCTTTCTCCAGTTGCCTACTCAAAAGGATTGCCATACATGCATGGAAAGAATTGGGGTAGCAAGCAAGACGTGTCCACACTGTGGTGCCAAGCAGCCTTATAAACAGAAGCTTGAGGAAAGAAAGAAACATCTTGCCCAAGGATGGAAAGACCGCCAGAAAAAAAACAGCAGTGTGAACAAGGTGTATGATGCAACAGAACTACTGGTAGGTTTATGTTTTAACGTTTGATATTTACCGTTTACACATGCGTTAAAAATAAACTTGACATGCTTTACCAAGTCTAATAACAAGCACAAACTGTGTTAAATAAAATTTGGCATGCAAGCAAAAAGATTTACCACAGTAAAGACTTTGTTTCAATATTGTTCCAGCTCCACAAGTGGGACCTTTTGGAAAGGTACCCAGTGCTCCTCCTTGCCAGGAGATCCATTAAAGGTTTTTCTGCCGAGTGCATCTGTCCATGGCAAATGAAATCAGTGAAGACTCAGGATGCATTTGTCACCATAAAGAGGCTGTATGAAAGTCTTCTTAATGGTAATGAACACATGCAGATTACATTTTCACCATTTTCCTAGAGTTTTCTATCCTTTTCGTAGATGTCTGTTGTATATTTGTGGATTGCAGCAGCTTATGCAAAGGTTCACATCACAATTTCTTTTTTCCAACAGTGGTGATCGCAGATGAACCAGCGAGTAGCATTGGCAAGACTCCAGCAACAAACATCACACAGACCGAGACTACACCATTAGAAAATGTCTGCCCTTCAGACCCAGAGTCTGAGTCTAAACCTCTGATCACCCCTGAGTCTGAGACTCTTACTCCTGTGTCTTCCTCCTCGGCTTCTCCTGTTCCCTCTTCTTTCCATTCCACCCAGACACCTGTTGTTTTCTCCTTGACCCCTCCTGTGTCTTTACCTCCTCTGTCCCCCCTGACCCATCCTGATTTCATCTCCTCTCAGTCCAGTCCTGTGTCTTCCTCCCTAAGTTCTGCTCTGCCTTCAGCTCCTACCCTTTCTACCCGTTCAAAACTCACTCCTGTGTCCATTGAAGGCACTCCAGACTCAGAATCTTCCTCACGAAGAAAAAAACGAACAAGGAGGAAAGAAGACACTAGTGGTATGTGTGGATTTATCATTCATTTTATCACCATATGAATCAAAACTAAACTTGCGTTAAAAACAGGGTGGATAGGTCCACATTACATATACAGATTTCCCAACTTATATTTATATGTAAACATTTTTCTTGCTTTGATCATTGCTCGTGTTCATACAAACATACTAAATATGGAAATCTAGAGGAAAAATAATTACAGTAATGAGTGACTACTTTATCATGGGCATGTGAGCTTTGTAAAAAGACAGATGCAAACTGAAATTTTAACAAAAAAACACACAAGTGTGGTGCATTGTGGGAAGTTCCCACATCTCAAAAATGTGACTCTTTCATGGCATGTTGTAACATAAGTGAAAATGGTGCTGTTCAGCTGCCATTTTGATTTTCAGAAAGTTTCTCAGTTTAAGTTTCTTCATCCATGATCCTCATGGCAATGTTTACAAGATGTCTGTCGAACTTTTTCTTTTACTTTTGTGTGGTTCAAATTATAACCCTCTTTTTGTGTTTCAGAATGCCCCGTGCATAAAGACTCGACCAGTTTCCCCTACAAAAAAATCCTGAGGAAAAGAATCAGAGAGGTTTGTTTCAAAAACCATTTATATAATGATAAAAATACCACAGAGATAATAACAATGTTATAATTTTGTATGTTGAAATGTGAAAAAACTGTACTGTATCATTAATGTAAGGTTTAAGTATTCATATAATTCATGTTATAATGTTTGACCATGGCCTTTAATAAGAAAAGTTTTACTTCACAAATGAAGTTTTGTTAAATCTTGTCCATAACAATAGTAGTTTGACAAAATTAAAAACGGAAGGTCCACATTTTTCTAAATATATTGATAATTAATAAGTTTATGCTTCTTATGTTAGCCTAGATTTAATGTTAAATTTACCATCCAGCAGATATTATTCTTCTACCTGTATGTGTGAAGAAAATGACATTAACTTGACCATGTTTCTTTCTGTCTTTGTTAAGGGTCATGCGGAGGTGTTGGTGCAGTGGTATCCTTGCTCTGGATGGTGCGCATGTTATCTGAACTGTACTTTACTGTAGATGATTGACAGAACAAAACCGACAAAAATAAGCATTTTTCAGCTTTAACTTTAACTAATATTTATATTCCAAACAGTAATGAACAATGTTTTTTGTGCGTCTCTTACAGTGGGGCAAAGTGGGAAAACTCCTGGGAACCAAAAGAAAACATTGAAGATTAATACCATCCCGAAGATCTGTTCCAATGTTTTGTTTGTTGCTGTTTTTCTATGCTTGGAGACTGATAAAGTAGATCAAATGTTTTGAAATAAATGTCAATGCCTCTGTTCCTTCATATACACTCGATTTTTAATTAAGATTTTGTCAATTAAGAGTGTAAATACATGCACTTTAACTAAATGCATTTAGTGTTTAAGTTTTAGTGTTTAAAGCCACCTAGGATTTTATTATTCATTACCCTAGATTACTCCAGAGCACCCATTAGCCCGGCCCGGTTTCACAGACAGGGCTTAGATAGGGCGAAGAAGTAATCAGTAAAAATGACTTTCAAGTGATGTGTTACAAAAGTGTGCATCAGACATGCTAAACACGGAAGCTTAAACGTGTTATATATTTCCCTGGCAAATAAATAAAGACAAAAAACGCAACTGCTGGCGATGGAGTAAACGAGAGATTCAAACAATACGACTTGAGCTAACAACGATTAGCTTTCTGTCGATAAAAGGTTGCTCGCCTGTCTCATAAAATGCAGTGTATTTGGTGTCCATGTTTTTGAGGATGTAGGACAGGAAATCGAGGGTAACACAGATACGATGTCATTGACAGGAGACGCAATGACACGGGCTGTTTTACTGGTTAAAACTGCGAATTTTCTAGCTTTACACGTTGTTGGAAACACTTTGAAAGTCAGCTGTGTGAAGTTCATGGGTCAGAAAGTAGAAGTCCTGCCATATGTTTATTCCACACATGAACTCAGCCAGCTGATTTTACTAATTAGTTCTACCTCCTGGCTGAAAAACTGTGCTAATTAGAAAATACTGAGGAGGACTTTTACTTTCTGAACCTGGACTTTACACCTCGGTTGAAAGTACACAATTGATCAAAATGTATAACACTGTGCAGGTGGTTTTTGGGCATTTTAATGCAAAAGAAATACATATTGTGCCTTTAAGTCATACACTGTTTTTAATATGTATTTTAAACTTCTAAACCACATTTGCAGCTATTTTAATGTTATTAATGTAATATCTGGTATAAGCTTTTTCTGCACCCGAACATTACAATTTTGCATTTTAGACAGAATCTCACACCCTTTAATCAACAGCTATCAATATTTTCTTAATATTTCCATGTGCATCACTATAAACGTTTATAACTGTAGACGCAGCAGCGTGCGAACAGGACTTTTATTTTGGTCTCCCGGTGTGACGTCACAAGGCCGCGTCGCGCTCCTGCATCTGTTGTGATTCGGCTGAAGAAAGGTTTGTTTAACTTTTAAATTGTTTAAATCGAGGCAAACATTTACAAGCTGTGTTGTAGAGATGAATCAATTTCGAATGCCACACTGTGATGCTGTATCTAACACATAAATGAGCGTTATTTTGTGTAAGCAAAGCCCTTCCACACACGAGTAACAGAAAAGGTGCGTCTCATCTCGCTTCCTATCCAGAGAATCAGTTTATTATAAGCGTGAATTCGGCTACTGGCAAGCAGCGATGGAGATTTTCTAAAACTCAACTGAATCAAATGCTTCGTAAAATGATTCAGAGATTCGAATCACCGCGCGCTGGCGTCACGTGATCAAACAGTGTAATTGCAACGAGAGCAACAAACACTAACGTGTGTAACCTGTTAAATGTTATATATAAATTAAACTCCAAATATAAGTCATAAATAAGAAATGTGTGTATAGTTTGTGTTCTTTTATTAATTTGCAGCGCTAGTTAGGGCCCAAACAGCAATGGTGTGAGGCCCTATTGTTTTCCTAAGGATTTTTTAATAAGCGAATATTCGGTTGATTACAAAAACAAAAGGCTCACCGTTACAAGCCATGACCCAAAAACACTTCAACATAAATCAAACATAGACCGTACAGTGGCCTAGTTTGAACCAGTGTAATTTTATATTCAACTTTCTTTATAAAAAATGGTAACACTTTACAATAGGAGTTCGTTTTGTTAGCATTAGTTAACGTGAAACAACAATGAATGAACAATGCTTCTATGGGTATTATTAATCTTAGTTAATATTTAAGCATTTTTAAGATATAGAGTTGTCTCTGTTAACATTAGTTAATGCACTGTGAACTAACATGAACAAAATTATTTTATTAAATAACATTTACAAAGGTTTTTGCTCTGTTAGTTCATGTTAGCTAAAGCATTAGCAAATGAGATCTTACTGTAAAGCGATACCAAAAGCTCTATTACCTAACAAAAAAGTTAAAATAAAACCCCTAAATAAGGCAAACAAGTCATTGGACAAAATTACTTGGGCTACATATAAAGAAACAAAATGCACATAAAACAAAATGGCCTCCGCACAGACAAAAAGGACTTTAATCAAACCATATTGTTGATGAAAATAATACGAGAACAAAAAAAGTGCTAAAAAATTAATAACGCATCAATGTCTGTGAAAAAAACCCAAACATTTTTAACATTACAGTAAGAGTAAACAACTTTAAATGGTTCAAGATATTTTAAATTAAGATATTTTTGATGAAATCCGATGGCTCAGTGAGGCCAGCAAGATAATTAAGATGCCCAGAAAGCTACTAAAGACGTATTTAAAACAGTTCATGTGACTACAGTGGTTCAACCTTAATGTTATGAAGCGACGATAATACTTTTTGTGCAGCAAAGAAATAAATAAAATAGCGATTTTATTTAACAATATCTAGTGATGGGTGATTTCAAAACACTGGGGGGGCGTGGCTTTGGCAGTTTGATGCACGGTCCGAACCGCTGATTCGAAAAAAAGATTCGTAAAGCCCTGACCTGAAGACATCTACGCACCCATATTTAGTTATAGTCATCGCGGGCAACGGGATGTGACATGACTGTGATGCACTATTAGCAACATGCTAAGACAGGCAATTGAGTGCTAAATATGCTAACAGACATGTTAGCAACACTTACTAAGTGCTAAAGCATGCTATTAACGCCATGAAACAGGAAGTTGTTGTAACTCAGGCATACAATATCCGATCTGCTCCAAACTTCACATGTTTGATAAGTGCCCTGGCCTGAAGACATCTGCATGCCAACATTTAGTTATAGTCATAGCGCCACCAGCTGGCAGCAGGAAGAATGGCAAATACAGATTACTTTGATGTAGTCCTCTTATATTTACCCACTTAAATGCATATTGCCCACCGTGCTCTGTTTTCCTAAAGCTCCTAAAGTTTTTCTTTCTGTAAATCATTTTCCTCTTAAACACACAGAAAAACTCCTGGTGAAGCGACTGAGATCCACGTGACACTATTATAAAGATGGCGTTTATTAAAGTGGAGAGTGAAGACATGAAGATTGAAGAAACATTCAGTTTGAAACAAGAAGATACTGAGGAACAAACAAAGATGGCGTTTATTAAAGAGGAGATTGAAGACATGAGGACTGAAGAAACATTCAGTTTGAAACAAGAAGATACTGAGGAACAAACAAAGATGGCGTTTATTAAAGAGGAGGGTGAAGACGTGAAAATAGAAGAAACGTTAAGAGTGAAACAAGATGATAATGAGGAACAAACAGGTTGGTTTCATTCTCAAAGCTGAACTCAGTCATTTGATCCTTATTAAAATGTCCAGCTCTACAGAAATGAAAGATATTTTTGAAGCTTGTCCTAAATAAAGTGGTTTTATTTGACATGGAGCGGGTCTCCTCATGTGGACAGACATGTTTAGATCACATGATCAGACAAATACTAATGCTGCTTCAACCTGAGAAGATCTGACTTCCATTTGGGTGTTTATTTTGACAATAAACACTATAGAAAATAAAATATATATATATATTTTGCATTGATCTTTTGTATAGTCTGTGTTCTGTTTTGTTCCTGATTCGAATTTATTTCTACGTACAGGTGCAAAGACAGGAACGGAAAAGACATACAAGGGTAGACGACAGACAACAAAGGTGATTATCTAAAGTAATCTGATATTGGTATTTATCCGCATAAATATTTTCATACATCACATATTGACCAAACACAGTACTTCAATGGTCAAAGGTCACACGTTTTGATAGGATGTTAGATTTGGGCATTGATTGATTGCCTAAGCGTTAACTACTGGATAAATATATACACAGATGCCCCATTAGCGGCTGTTTCTATGGCTGCTATACGTAAGCTGTCCGCCATATTGGAACAGTCAAAGTAGGTCCGTGAACATTCGAGAGCAAGATGACCCAGCGTCTAGATGCAAATGACAATAAATTAATAAACAGAGATGTTTATTCAATCCATGTTTTAAGTAATCATCATAAACTAGGTATCATTTAAAGGCACTGGATAATGTGACATTAATAAGTTACCATAACTTAAATTCCTGTCATTGGTGAGAATATTTTCTGTGGTAAGAGACTCTTAGTAGGGGTGAAAAATGATAATTACAACACTGCATGCTGTGTTTTTATGATTCTTTCTCCAGTTGCCTAGTCAAAAGGATTGCCATACATGCAAGGAAAAAATTGGGGTAGCAAGAAAGACGTGTCCACACTGTGGTGCCAAGCAGCCTTATAAACAGAAGCTTGAGGAAAGAAAGAAACATCTTGCCCAAGAGTGGAAAGACCACCAGAAAAACCCCAGCACTGTGAGCAAGGTGTATGAAGCAACAGAACTACTGGTAGGTTTGTCTTTTAGACGTTTGTCATAGAATAGTAAGTACTGCAAATAATCCTTGATCCATTTACACACGAGTTTCTATATTCATACACAGACTTTATGCCATTCTTTCTTCAGTGTTCACACTGACTGAGGCGGAAACATTGTGTATTTTTCCATTC
Source organism: Elopichthys bambusa (assembly GCA_037101425.1). Classification (NCBI taxonomy): domain Eukaryota; kingdom Metazoa; phylum Chordata; class Actinopteri; order Cypriniformes; family Xenocyprididae; genus Elopichthys; species Elopichthys bambusa. Next base: position 25,406,831 of record CM074454.1, read on the forward strand.
TGCTCAGTAATAGCTTTCGGTGTGCAAAACATTAGATAGGTGTAACTGAAAAGAATTTGTATAGATCAGGGTTGTCCAATCTCTGTCCTGGAGGGACCTCAACACCTAGTATGCCTAGTTAGACCGTGATACGCTGGTTCAGGTGTGTTTAATTGGGGTTGGAGCTGAACTCTGCACAACAGTGACCCTGTGCATGCGCGATTCAAATAAAAAATGTGCGATAGGTACAGCACTAAAGAAGCACACCGCGTATTGCTATTTTGAGGCAACGGCGCCAATGACTGTGCCATTGACCAAAGAAAAATGTTTTTGTTATTTAAAGGGCGCACAACGCGTGTATACTCTGTGTGCTGCTGCGCATCCCTGTGTGTAAAACAAGCAAACATTTTAAAATGTTAAAAAATAAAAGGAGAAGCGTTCTGGAGAAATTCTGCCATGTAAATAGCGAATCCGCCATGGCGCGAACGCAACTGGCTTCTAAAGTAAATGAGACTCTTGATTAGTTTATGGCTCGTTACGCCCAAAGCACACCAATGACTCGTTAAGAGAATAGGGACAACCCTTTTGAACCGTGCGCCTGGCACGCCGACCGTTTTTTTTTTCCGTCGTTAAACTAGCACAAGAGGATTCGGACACGCGCCATGCGCTTCAGATCGTGTTTAGATTGTTAAAATAGGGCCCCGTGTGTTGTTAGCAATGCAAAATAATGCATTTGACGTCTTTATATATCAGTGTTGCCAAGTCTGCGGTTTTCCTGTGGAATTGGGCTACTTTTACGCTGTTGCTGTGGGTCGTTTTTCATGTCTGAGGGTTGAGGTGACCCCAAATAACATGATATTTAGACCCTGGAATGCGTATCAGGGGAACCCCACCAAAAATGTTGATTTTACCCCCTGGAACATCATTTTTACTGTGGGACACCCCTCCTAAAACACGATTGGGCTAGTTAGCAAATGGGCGGGTTTTGTTGTGAAAACCTAGCAACCCTCTTATGTACATTTGCTTTGTAATTAGCATTGCCAGTAGGCTTCAAGATTTAGCTTGCGTTATAAATAGCGGCGTCATGTCTCTGTTTTTAGGATTCTTATCAATTTATCAAAATGTCCAAGAAACAAGGCACATTACGTAATTACATGACTGCGATTTAATTGACAAGCTATTATTTAATTGTAAAACAACATTCACATACAAAAAAGTGTTTTGCCGTATCAGCGGTGGTGCGGGTATCAAGTTTACCAGCACAGGCCTACCGGGAGCAGGACTGGACACCCCTGTTGTATCACAATAACTGAAAAACCAAGCCAGCTGGGAAGGGGAGGGAATTGGCTAACTCTGGCTTTCAATGCATAGGTTATCTGTCTAGCTATCAAAGCATAAAAACACTGTTTTTCTCAGTACTTGTTTCAATATTGTTCCAGCTCCACAAGTGGGACCTTTTGGAAAGGTACCCAGTGCTCCTCCTTGCCAGGAAAACCAATAAAGGTTTTTCTGCTGAGTGCTTCTGTCCATGGCAAATGAACTCGGAGGAGACTCAGGATGCATTTGTCACCATAAAGAGGCAGTATGAAAGACTTCTTAATGGTAATGAACACGTGCATGCTAAATCTTCACCCATTTGATTGCTTATTAGTGCATCCTTGATTGATTTGAGAATTGCTTTTTTTAATTTAGCAGGATATTGTTAATAGTTTGTTGATTGCAGCAGCTTATGTAAAGGTTCACATCACAATTTCTTTTTTCCAACAGTGGTGATCGCAGATAAACTAGCAAGCAGCATTGGCAAGACTCCAGCAACAAACATCACACAGACCGAGACTACACCATTAGAAAATGTCTGCCCTTCAGACCCAGAGTCTGAGTCTAAACCTCTGATCACCCCTGAGTCTGAGACTCTTACTCCTGTGTCTTCCTCCTCGGCTTCTCCTGTTCCCTCTTCTTTCCATTCCACCCAGACACCTGTTGTTTCCTGCACCACCTCCTTGACCCCTCCTGTGTCTTTATCCGTTGCTCCTCATCCTGATTTCATCTCCTCTCAGTCCAGTCCTGTGTCTTCCTCCCTAAGTTCTGCTCTGCCTTCAGCTCCTACCCTTTCTACCCGTTCAAAACTCACTCCTGTGTCCATTGAAGGCACTCCAGACTCAGAATCTTCCTCACGAAGAAAAAAACCAACAAGGAGGAAAGAAGACACATGTGGTATGTGTGGATTTATCAGTCATTTTATCACCATATGAATCAAAACGGTGCTAGATTTTGCACTGTCAAACAGTTTTAGTTTAAGTCATTCAAGCAAGATGCAATTAGTGTCCATATTTTGCAACATGGAAATAAGCTATTTTCTTTGAATGTGTTCTGATTTATGAGCAACTAAACGTAAATAACTGGAAGAGTAACAAAGTGAAGTAAATGTTAAAACTACTTGCGCTACGAACCAATGTGTTTATGATTATGATAATACATATTAAAATAATGTGATAACAGTTCATTTGCAATATCAGGCAGCACAATGGACTGTTTTTCTACAGCTAAAATAACTGGAAGCCATTGAGCGTCGGTCACATTCAAGGTGTTAATGGTCATTACGCTCTTACGTTAAAAACATCATGGGCATGTGAGCTTTGTAAAAAGACAGATGCAAACTGAAATTTTAACAAAAAAACACACAAGTGTGGTGCATTGTGGGAAGTTCCCACATCTCAAAAATGTGACTCTTTCATGGCATGTTGTAACATAAGTGAAAATGGTGCTGTTCAGCTGCCATTTTGATTTTCAGAAAGTTTCTCAGTTTAAGTTTCTTCATCCATGATCCTCATGGCAATGTTTACAAGATGTCTGTCGAACTTTTTCTTTTACTTTTGTGTGGTTCAAATTATAACCCTCTTTTTGTGTTTCAGAATGCCCCGTGCATAAAGACTCGACCAGTTTCCCCTACAAAAAAATCCTGAGGAAAAGAATCAGAGAGGTTTGTTTCAAAAACCATTTATATAATGATAAAAATACCACAGAGATAATAACAATGTTATAATTTTGTATGTTGAAATGTGAAAAAACTGTACTGTATCATTAATGTAAGGTTTAAGTATTCATATAATTCATGTTATAATGTTTGACCATGGCCTTTAATAAGAAAAGTTTTACTTCACAAATTAAGTTTTGTTAAATCTTGTCCATAACAATAGTAGTTTGACAAAATTAAAAACGGAAGGTCCACATTTTTCTAAATATATTGATAATTAATAAGTTTATGCTTCTTATGTTAGCCTAGATTTAATGTTAAATTTACCATCCAGCAGATATTATTCTTCTACCTGTATGTGTGAAGAAAATGACATTAACTTGACCATGTTTCTTTCTGTCTTTGTTAAGGGTCATGCGGAGGTGTTGGTGCAGTGGTATCCTTGCTCTGGATGGTGCGCATGTTATCTGAACTGTACTTTACTGTAGATGATTGACAGAACAAAACCGACAAAAATAAGCATTTTTCAGCTTTAACTTTAACTAATATTTATATTCCAAACAGTAATGAACAATGTTTTTTGTGCGTCTCTTACAGTGGGGCAAAGTGGGAAAACTCCTGGGAACCAAAAGAAAACATTGAAGATTAATACCATCCCGAAGATCTGTTCCAATGTTTTGTTTGTTGCTGTTTTTCTATGCTTGGAGACTGATAAAGTAGATCAAATGTTTTGAAATAAATGTCAATGCCTCTGTTCCTTCATATACACTCGATTTTTAATTAAGATTTTGTCAATTAAGAGTGTAAATACATGCACTTTAACTAAATGCATTTAGTGTTTAAGTTTTAGTGTTTAAAGCCACGTAGGATTTTATTATTCATTACCCTAGATTACTCCAGAGCACCCATTAGCCCGGCCCGGTTTCACAGACAGGGCTTAAACAAAGCCAGGATTAGGCCTTACTTCAATTAGGGTTTTTAAGTACCTTTTATAAATGTACCCTAGAAAAAAAACATTACTGGTGTTCATCTTGAGAAAACAGTGGCAGTAACATATTTTAAGATATGTCAGTGCGCCACTGGGACATGAGCCAATCAGGTTATGTAGTCAAACGTTTCCCTCCATTATAAAATCACCCACTCACTGCAAAAACTTTTATTGTCCCGAGAGATTCTTGCATCTAATCAATGTCTGCTTTAAATTACAGAATTTATCAAACTAATTATGATTTTGTGTGCCCATTTCATGGAGTCCCGTCCTTCACACACATTCGCATGACTATCTTTGTGAGGACTATAATACAATCCCTAGCCACTTACACAATTACCCATCACAATGAAGTGGCTAAAACCAAGTCTTAACACTCAAAGAGGGGGTTTTAAAGTGGGTGACAGAAAGTGAGGACCGGCCAAGAGTTCCTCACTTTACTCATTTTGTCCTCACAGAAACTCACAATGTCCCTCACAAAAATAACTAAAGTACTGTTAGATTATTTTATCTCTGTTTATGTTTTCCTGTGCCTCAGTCTTTTTGATAAGAAATGATAAGAAAACCAAACAAAGCCAAGAGGCTTTGCGAACAATGCAGAGAAAACCCTACAAAAACAACATGACAGTGGCCCAAACGCTCCAAAAGTGAAAGAACTGTAGTTCAAAACCTGCTGGTGGAGGAACATGGAGAACATGTATGAACAAGACAGATCTTTTGTCTGTCCCCTGCCATCATCACAGCTAGACATTTTCCTTCTCTCTGGATTGACGGATGAACTCCTTTAACCCGAGACACAAATGTGCTACAGAAGTTTGAACTGATGATGATTGACTCAATCCTTGTTTTTATCTGTTCTCAGAGTTGTTCAGAGCATCAGATCTGTAAATTCAGTTCAGGAGGAGGTTTATTTAAAGTAATCTGGATTCGATTAGAATAATTGTGCTCATACTTTCACTGATCAAGAGTTTACAGTATGATCACATGATCTGGGTTTATATATTTTAGTTTAGACATTTATCAGGTTTACAACAAATTACTTTAATTGACTGACACATTTAAATGAAAGATTTTCATAGTAACAATTCAAATGATTTATTGAATAGAACTGAATGACTGAAACAGAGGTTGAGAAAAGCACAGATACACACTGATCTTAACGTCTATATGAGGATTCATTACACACATTTATTCTGACATGTTATTTCACTGACAGAAGTTCAGCTGTAGTATTAATGTGATGAAGAGAAAATAAGAGACTCTATAACATCTCACTGTTACTGATTCATCATGAGCTCAAAGCATTATGGGTAGAATCTCTCTACAGTCTATTCTGATTCATCAACACAGTTTCACTGATCCAGTACCAACAGCAAACCCAGGATAGAGCGGTTGAGTGAATGTGGTCTGGACTGTGTGGATGAGGCTCATTGTGTCTCCAGAGACGCTGTAGAAGGACAGAGTTCCTGCACTGTGATCCACATACACTCCTATTCTACTGCTGATGATGGGCTTTACTGGGAGTTTAGTCTCTATGTTATTGTGTATGAATGAGTAACTGGAGGAAGAGCAGAACAAACTCCAGGACTGATCATTATATCCAAACACACACTCTTTACCCTCACCCTTCCTGCTGATGCTCTTATATGACACTGATATGAACACAAGTCCACTCCACTCAATCTCCGAGTAACAGCGTCCACACACACTCTCTCTACACAACACCTGAGGATTCATATAATCAAATCTGCCTGGATGATCAGGATACGGCTGGACTTTGTTAGTGCCAGTAATCACTTTGTTATTCTCAGACAGACGGAGGTGTTTATTCACTGTGTTCAGATCCAGATTGAGCCGATGGGAATCTGATGGAGATAAAACACATCACAATCAGGAATTACGAATCTGATCTTTTAATGTATCTGAACTCTTCATGTTCAATATTTCAACAGTGTCTCAGTACAAGCTCACACTACATGTCTTTTAGCTGGATTTTGCTGTCGTAGATAGATTTCCAGGGTTCGCAACAAAACCCCTGGAACGCCACCAAATTGCGGTCGCTGATGCTCGTCAAACATGAGGAGGTCAGTGACGTGATCTGAGCATGTCTCCAGCAGTCGTTGATATTATCACCACATGTTCTTGTAGTGTGAGCGATGAAACAAAATAATAAACTGCTCATGTACCTTACTGTACATGATCACAAGGCGACAATTTGATAATTGTTGTATACTAATAAACTAAGAATACCAACAACGCTACCTTCACTTCTTCACCACCGGTATATGCCAGTCCCATGGCCAAGCCGGCGCCCTACTCTGGATCGGCGGAGGACTGCAACGGATTCCTCCTGCAGTGTTCGCTGGTCCTGGAGATGCAACCGCACCTATTCCCCACCGAAACCTCCAAGGCAGCGTTCCTGATCTCACAGTTAAACGGCAAGGCTCTGCAATGAGCCGATTCCATCTGGTCCCAGAACAATCCAGTCATCCAGTCCTATGCCAGCTTCGTGGCCCACTTCAAGGAAGTCTTCGGGAAATCTTCTGGTGATTCGTCTTTTGGTGAGAAATTATACAACTTAAAGCAGGGCTCTTTAACTGTGAATGAATATGCTCTTCGATTTAGGACCCTCGCTGCCACAAGCAGCTGGAACGAACAGGCTCTCATTACTACCTACCGTCAAGGACTGGATCCTCAAGTGCGGTTGCATCTCGCTGTGTACAAGGATTCCATTGGCCTCGAACGTTTCATCCAGCTCTCCATCCGCTTCGCCACTCGTATGTAGTCGTGCCTCGAAGAGCACCAGGGCCAGTCGTCCATCGACACCATCCTCCGCTGACCAGAACCCGTCAGCCCTCCAGAACCCACCTATGAACCCATGCAAGTTATAAATTCAAGACTTTCATACACTGAACGGCAGAAGCGGCTGACCCAGAATCTCTGCCTGTACTGTGGCAACCCCGGGCATGTAATCTCCGCATGGCCGATCCGTCCTCCTCGTCCCATGGTGAGTGCTAGTTTCCCTTCTATTAATAATATGAAACCACTCACCACTGTAGTGAATCTTAGTGCCGCCGATGTCACCGTTACAGTGGTCGCACTCCTTGATTCTGGGTCAGCAGCCAACTTCATCTCCGGCGCCCCCTGCCGTCAGCTCAAGTGCAAGACCACCTCCACGCCGTCCACCTACCAGATCAGCTCAATAACTGGCAGACCACTTACCAAGAGGGTTTGTCGGCAGGTGGGACCTGTCCAACTTCAAGTGGGTCTCCTACACGTCGAAGACTTACACCTTCTGGTTCTGGAGGGATCCACTGCTGACGTGGTTCTAGGGCCCCCCTGGCTCGTGCAGCATAATCCCATCATCTCTTGGAAGACCGGCAAGATCCTGAAGTGGGGCGATGCCTGTTTCCAGGGCTGTGTCTCCCTGTACCATCCTCTCCACTTCCTGACCATCTCCCAGTCTGTGCCACCTCCATTGAGAGTCCATTGGAGAAACGCTCGGTGGAAGTACCATCCTGCTACGCCCCCTTCAGCGACGTCTTCTGCCCCAAAAGAGCTTCCAAACTGCCTCCACACCAGCCATGGGACTGTGCCATCGATCTGCTTCCGGGTGAATCAGTGCCAAGGGGAAGGATCTATCTCCATCCCGGAGGAGAAGGCCATGGAGGAATACATCGAGGAGGCTCTGGCGCAAGATTACATCCGCCCGTCTACTTCCCCTGCTGCTTCGAGTTTCTTCTTCGTGGCTAAAAAGGACAGAGGCTTGCGGCCCCGCATAGACTATCGTGCCCTCAACAACATTACCGTCAAGTTCCGATACCCCCTTCCTCTCGTCCCTGCTGCCCTGGAACATCTCTGTGGTGCCACTGTCTTCACCAAGTTGGACCTCCGCAGCGCCTACAACCTCATCCGGATACGTGAGGGGGACGAGCGGAAGACCACCTTCATCACACCTACTGGCCATTATGAATATCTTGTTATGCCGTATGGCCTGGTCAACGTCCCATCCGTATTCCAGGATTTCATCCATGAGGTGCTTCGGGAGTTCCTCCACAAGTTCGTCCTGGTCTACATCGATGATATCTTGACATACTTATGTTGCGGAGGTCTTGAAATGCCTGAGGGAATTCCAGCTCTTCCTGAAAGCCGAAAAATGCTCCTTCCACCAGCCCTCAGTGCAGTTCCTTGGCTATAACATTGACAGCAGTGGCATCCGGATGGACGAGAGGAAGGTGGAAGCCGTCCGTAACTGGCCAACCCCATTCACAATCAAAGAGCTCCAATGATTCCTTGGCTTCTCTAACTTCTACTGACGATTCATCAAGAACTACAGCACCATCTCCGGTCCACTCACAAACCTCCTCCGTAATAAGCCCAAGTCTCTGTCCTGGACTCCAGCAGGCACGAGGCCTTCACCACCGCTCCTCTCCTTGATCTCACCTCATCAGCTCACTCATCCTCACCAAGTTAAAAGACGCTCACACAGTAACTGTCCGTTTTCATTTGCATCTAGACTCATCTCTCTGCTTACCACAAGGACTCTCAACGAACTACTTACATGTCTCCAACGTTCCCAAGTCTCCTCCTGTGTCCCTCGTCAGTGTGTGAGTGTTCTTCGTCGCCGTCTGTGTTCCTCGTCTGCCACATCCCGGATCTCCACCACAAAGGACCGAAAATACACCTCTTCATTCACTCTGCACTGCAAGACCCACGTTATCATCACCTGCACTACTATTTGCTCTGCTGGCTGTCGAATAAACATTACATTCTGTCACCTTCTGCTTCTGACCCTTCTGTACTCTAACAGACATGAGCGGCTCCATAAAGTCTTGTGTGAATTCATGTAAGAAAACATTTTTTCTTTGTTGACTGGTGTTGCCACTTGGCCAAAGTAGTTTGGGCACCTTATCGCATTGTGTAGTATGAACCCTGTTAACCCCTTACTAGACACCCCCATTTTGCCAAGTGGGGCATAAATGACATACCCAAAATAAAAATGTTGCTGCTTATATGTCATTCTGAATAGACACATAACCAACATATATCTAGAAAGCCAACACTTAAGAGTTTACAGTTCAAGACTCAGAATTACTCAGACTGTTATTAATATGGAGATATATAAGCTCAAACATAAAAAACTAAAATATTAATATAATAATTAAATGTATAATAATAATAATATATACATGTGGTATAACAACTTATAACCATAATTAAAGTGAAGCTACAAGTGTGGCAATGCTTCATTTCAAATCTGAGGATATCTCTAAAACTATGCATTTTACGAAGCATATTGTAAGAACATCAGTCAGGTGAGTTTTTAGAGAAGGCTGATTAGATGCTAATAAAATATTTTAATATTAAAATATTATACTTTCATCCCACTTTACATTAATCCACCTATTATCTGAAGTCTTTCTAGAAAAAAGTATTTTTGCAACCTTATAAGCTATAGCTACATATAATTTAAAAGATTAATATTACACTTTTACTCAAAACTAACTTTAAACCACCATTGAGTGTTTGTTATAATTTCCGATCACAATCTAATGTAGATTTTAGTCATAATGATGTTGAAATATGTTATATTTAGCATTTTATATTCAGCTAATCGCTACACCTGCTTAGCATTTATAATGTAAACATTATTTATTCATATCATAACTCTCACAAACCAGGAAAAGGAGAGACAGAACTTGCTCTGAACGCTCTTTCAGCTCCTTAGATCGCATAATTCAGTGGGAAATGAATAGAAATTGTATTCTTTGATTAAATATTTTGCAAACATGAGAATAAATAAATTTCTCCAAATATGCGCACTTTTCAACTAAGAGCTCAAACGAACGCTGTCTAGTGCATCTATGTGAACACCAAAAAACCAGAGCAGACCTGACTGAATTTGTGTGTTTATATTATATTCAAAATATAAAAAATTACAGATTGATTATTTTGTACACTTGACAAAAATTAAGAAATTAATATCACTGCAAACTAGTTTATCATAAGCAGTGGTCAAATATTGAAGTTGGAGTCTTTAATTCATCACACTCTTACTTTTTTGGCACAAACTGAGTGTTATTAGAAAGATTAAAGTGCAGTGAATGTTGAACAACAATAATCTGGGCCGCCGGCTACCTTTATACGTAAAAGGGTTAAGACAAGAAGACAACAGACGACAACAAAACTTATGAGCAGCATGGCGATTCATGTCCTCGTAGTCCTGTAGTGCGAGCTTGCCTTTACCAGATATCCTGTGCAAATCATCATTCACATGATCAACTATAAAACTCTTCTCATGTTTTCTTTCTCCTTCTACAGGAAGAACATGAACACATTCAGTGAGTTTCTCTGCTTGTTTTCTTAGTGACTTACATTGTAGGAAGTCGTTCCTGGTTCTGGGAACAATGTTGGTGAAAGTGACTGTGGAAATCAACAGACATGAAGAGTGTGATTATTATAAGAAAGGCAGCATAGATGACAGAATAATTGCTGGTAGATATTGATTCGCTGACATTTGATCTTTATCACTAATGTTTCTCTGTGTATATTAACGTTTTGTGGATCTAGTGCAGATATTATTTATCAATATTGTTCAGTTTGATATTTTGGCTTGATTAAGCAGTTATATTAGGGATAATTTGTGATATGTTTGCACAATTGCATGTGTTACTATTTAGCTACTGGAATGTATATGAATATTTATTTCATAATGCTGTTATTCATGTTTAAAAAGTATAAAGTAAATTAGGTGGGGGAAAAAATGCTAAAAAATATTTTATACAGTATATTTTTAATGGAAACAGATAAGTTCTTATTCTCAAAGCCCCCAATGCCGTTGCATCTTCATGAATGAGACATGCAGATAACTACATACTGTAGTTCAAAGATTATTCAACCTTTACTGAATTTCATAAAATCAATGAACACTTCATCAATTCTGAGTTAGACTGTAAAGTCTGTTTCAAAAACTTGCAACTGAAAAACTGAACACTGAATGTTTAACTTTATATATCAGTTGTCAAAATACATTAATTGGAAAATGTGTCCTCTTTTGAATCCTCATGTGCAAGAATGTGAATAAGGGCGGAAGTCACCAGCACATAAATGCCAGAATGTCAAATTAGTTATTTTATGCATTTTACAAATTAACACAAAATTAGCGCCTATCTTCTAGTACAAATTAAACAGTGCTCACATTTATTTGTGCATTAAGCACAGCTTACTAACTTCCTGGCCTGGCCTACATAGTCTAGAGTGTTTGGAAGCTAAGTGTATTTTTTATACATCCCGATACACATATCAGTGCCATTTTTATACATCAGGCCCCAGGACTTTACCTCTGTCAGAGATCTTCTTCAGCTCCTCTTTGCAGAAATCCTCCAGTTTGTCTCTCAGCTGACGGACAGATTCTCTCACTCCATCAAAAGAGGAGAGAGAACTGAAGGGATCGTCATTTACGTCTGTAGATTCAGGAGGAGCTGAGAGAGACTGTAAACTCTACAGAAAACAGAAATCAAAGCTCATCACCTCCACACTTCAGCCAATAACCTGCACTACTGTCAGATTTGAGCAGCTCTTGTTGATCTTTAGTAACTCTCCTCAATCCAGCACTTTCACAGCATCAGCTTCATTCTTCTCATGTTCATTATATCATGTTAGAGCTATAAGATCTAGCGTTTCACACACTATATGTGAACTTTCTAGTAAAACACTTGATGATCAAACACAGATCAACACTTCAGTCAACGGCTCATTCTGCTCTCATGAAATGTTTCTCTGAGAGTCTCTTGCTCAAGTCCACTATGATCCTGTTCTTCTAGATCTCTGTTACCTGCAGGAAATGGATGTGATCCTGTGTGTGTGAAAGCTGCTCCAGCTCAGCGTCTCTCCTCCTCAGATCATTGATCTCCTGCTCCAGTCGCTCCAGTCGTCCTTCAGCTCGACTCACTGCAGTCTTTTCCTGATCTCTGATCCGCTGTGTGGCCTCAGAGCGGCTTCTCTCAATGGAGCGGATGAGCTCAGTGAAGATCCTCTCACTGTCCTCCACTGCTGTCTGTGCAGAGCGCTGTTAGGACACACATCACAATCACACAGTGGCTTCAGTGAGTCCTGACTGACACTTCTCAAACTTCTCTTCTTCTCCAGACTCACCTTATGAGACTCCACAGCCTCTCTCAGCTGCTGAAGATCTTTCTCTCTCTGCTGGATCCTCTGCTGGAACGACCTCTGCGTCTCCTTCAGCTGCTTCTGCAGCACAAACCAAAAATATGAAATGTTACATTGAAAAACTACCATTATATCATCACGTGAACAGTTGATATTAGTCCAGTTTTGGTGACGGTGAGAGACAGAGTGGTTAACGATTATTTCATAAATAATATGAAAATTTAGTTCACCCAAAATTGAAATTTTGCCATAATTTACTCATCCTAATGTTGTATTAAACTCAGGATTTTCTCTTGCACAACACAAAAGAAGATATTCTCAAGAGAAGCCTTGTTCGACTTCTTTTTGGCACTGCACAGACCGATTGGCGTCTGACTTGAAGCAGTGCATGCCGGTTAGAAATTTTGTCCGATTTGAGACACCACATCAAAGTACAGCAAGAGCGATTTGATAGCACCCGACTGGTTCATTCTGCACAGCTTCTACAGAGCGGCCGCATGAGCTCTGATGACGACAAGCTGTTTCGCGATTGGACGGATTCACCACATGACAACAGTCACGCGTGTTTAAGTTTATTCTGACACCTTCAGTTCCACTAATGCTCACAAATCTGTATTTTTAATAGGAAAAGCTCTTTTCATGTCATCGTAATGTTGTATTGTGTCAGGTTTATCAAAATAACACTGATAATAGTATATAGGCTCACTTTATTTGTATTTCTATAATATTGTAATTCTTGTACAGACAGATGCTGTATTAAGCAGTACATAAAGTATTGAATGAAAATGCGACAAGCAGAAAGTTTAAGACTTCACAAATCTCAGCTCCTCCCCGACTGCACATGGCAACTCTCGCTGATTGCTTGCATCCAGCCGAAGTCGAACACAATTACTGTCTCAGTTTCTAGAGCCCAAATCAAATATAGTGATGCATCAGTAATATCCAACTTCACTTTTTTGGTGAACTACTGTTTTCATACCTGTTTCTCTGTCCTCTGTGCTGCAACTGATACAGTGTTGTGGTTTTTATGTTCATCCATCGTACACAGCACACATATAAACTTCTGATCAGTGCGGCAGAAGACCTCAAGGATCTTGTCGTGTTTCTGGCAGATCATCTCCTGCAGTCGTCCAGTGGCATCAGTCAGATTGTGTCTCTTTCCTTTAAACCAACTCTCATGTTGTTCAAGGTGATTCTGACAGTAAGAGTTCAGACACACCAGACAGGACTTGACGGCTTTGTGTTTTCTTCCTGTACAGACGTCACACTGCACATCTCCAGCTCCAGCGTAACAGTCAGCAGGAAGTTGAATCTTCTTCAGTTTCTCCACCACTTCAGCCAGAATGATGATTTTAGCTAAAGCAGGTCTTGGACTGAAGGTCTGTCTGCACTGAGGGCATCTGTAGACTCTCGTCTGATCCTCCTGATCCCAGAAGCCTGTAATACAGCTCTTACAGTAACTGTGTCCACAGTGGATGGTCACTGGATCCTTCAGGAGATCCAGACACACTGGACACGTGAACTCATCTTGAGATATTCTGGCTTCTGCCATTTTACTGCATGAACACAGAGACACAAACACACAACAGCTCGACTACACTTCGGTTTCTTTTTCCCTGAACTCAGGTGATTCTTGTTTCCTGATTACGTGTTGAAGTGATGTGTGTAAAAGTCTAAAGTCTTCAAGTCTAAAGGTCACAGAAAATAAAATTTCCACTAGATATGAGTGTTGGAGAGACACTCAAACAATATAAGTTACAGAGAAGCAAGACAACACCCTTAAAAAGTGCAGTAATACTGCATCCTAATTGCTTTTACTTTGTGTATAATGAAATCCTCCAATAATACAACCCAAATTCTCGGAAAAGTTGGGATGTTTTTTTTTTAAAAATTTGAATAAAATGGAAACTAAAAGACTTTCAAATCACATGAGCCAATATTTTATTCACAATAGAACATAGATAACAAGTGTTTAAACTGAGAAATTTTACAATTTTACGCACAAAATGAGCTGATTTCAAATTTGATGCCTGCTACAGGTCTCAAAATAGTTGGTAAGGAGGCATGTTTACCATGGTATAGCACAGGGGTGGGCAAACTTGGTCCTGGAGGGCCACTGTCCTGCAGAGTTTAGCTGCAACCCTGATAAAACTCACCTGCGTGTAATTCTGAAGACCTTGATTAGCTAGTTCAGGTGTGTTTGATTAGGGTTGGAGCAAAACGGCAGGGACAGCAGTTTGCTCACCCCTGGTGTAGCATCTCCTCTTCTTTTTAAAACAGTGTGAAGACGTCTGGGCATCAAGGTTATGAGTTTCTGGAGTTTTGGTGTTGGAATTTGGTCCCATTCTTGCCTGATATAGGTTTCCAGCTGCTGAAGGTCGTCTTTCGTTTAATGATGTGCCAAATGTTCTCTATAGGTGAAAGATCTGGACTGCAGGCAGTCCAGTTCAGCACCCGGACTCTTGTACGGCAAAGCCATGCTGTTGTACTAGCTGCAGTATGTGTGTTGCATTGTCCTGCTAAAATACACAAGGCCTTCCCTGAAATAGACGTCGTCTGGAGGGGAGCATATGTTGCTCTAAAACCTTTATATACCTTTCAGCATTCATAGTACCTTCCAAAACATGCAAGCTGCCCATACTGTATGCACTTATGCACCCCCATACCATCAGAGATGCTGGCTTTTGAACTGAACGCTGATAACATGCTGGAAGGTCTCCCTCCTCTTTAGCCCGGAGGACACGGTGTCCGTGATTTCCAACAAGAATGTCAAATTTGGACTCGTCTGACCATAGAACACTTTTCCACTTTGAAACAGTCCATTTTAAGTGAGCCTTGGCCCACAGGACACGACGGCACTTCTGGACCATGTTCACATATGGCTTCCTTTTTGCATGATAGAGCTTTAGTTGGCATCTGCAGATGGCACGGCGGATTGTGTTTACCGGCAGTGGTTTCTGGAAGTATTCCTGGGCCCATTTAGTGATGTCATTTACACAATCATGCCGATGAGTGATGCAGATGCCACGGGCATCCAATAAAGGTCTTCAGCCTTGTCCCTTATGCACAGAGATTTCTCCAGGTTCTCTGAATCTTTTGATGTTATGCACTGTAGATGATAAGACTTGCAAAGCCTTTGCAATTTGACGTTGAGGAACATTGTTTTCCACAATCTTTTTATGTACTCTTTCACAGATTGTCCATCTTTACTTCTGAGAAACTCTGCCTCTCTAAGATATCCCTTTTATAGCTAATCATGTTACAGACCTGAAATCAATTAACTTAATTAGTTGCTCAATGTTCTCCCAGCTGAATCTTTTCAAAATTCCTTGCTTTTTCAGCCATTTGTTGCCCCTGTGGCAACTTTTTTGAGACCTGTAGCAGGCATCACATTTGAAATGAGCTCATTTAGTGGATAAAAGCGTAAAAAATCTCCATTTAAACATTTATGTTATCTATGTTCTATTGTGAATAAAATATTGGCTCATGTGATTTGAAAGTCTTTTAGTTTTCATTTTATTCAAATTTAAAAAACGTCCCAACTTTTCCGGAATTCTGGTTGTAATATGATTAATGCTGTGTCTTTTTTTAATAAGATAAATGAACTTACATGTTTTCACACATTTCATCAAAGTTTGGAGTGTCTGATTATCTCATTTTGCAAGTGCATTAGTATGGAGGCATGTAACTGTTCACTTGTGCCAATTATGATAAAACTCTGAATCATTGGTATTGATTTCAGATAAACAATCATGATGACTTCATCAGTACTGTGCCGAAACACCTTGCTGCAAGCCATGATGAGCAAGACGTGGCTGATGAGATCAATAATGCTTCCGGGCGCTCTCAGCGCGCTCTTTATGCATGCTGTTAATGCAGTTAAAAGAACAGCTTGATGCAATGAAGAGACCAATGAAAAGGCAGTGTGAAACTTGGACATAATCTGAACAAAATCACAATGCCTATTGAGAGCCATTCTACCATCAATGGAAACAAAGCAACAGCAGAATTTGAGAACAGCTGTATCAGAGTACATTTCTTCAACAGCCCGGAGAACACTAGAGGAAGCCAAGTGGAATTCCCCACTTTTGCTCCCGTTCACTGAAGATATTAAATGTCTTCATGTGTATCTTGAAGAGCAAGAGAAAATTTACCACAAACTCTTGTCAACACAGCAATCATCTCAGCAATGGTCAAAACTGGCCAAGGTTACATTAACTCAGATTATGTTTTTAATTGTAGATGAGAAGGGGAAGTGTCACAAATGCCTTCGTCCACATACACCTCCAGCAACCAATCAGACGTTCATCCGGATTTTAGCATGGCCCTCACAGAGTTGGAAAATAAACTCTCAATACTTCAAGCGTATAGAGATAAAAGGCAGAAAAGTTCCAGTACTTGTAACTCCTTCAATGCAAGAGTCGATCAGCCTGCCAATTAAAAACTGGAGTAGGTGTGGCGTACTGAATGAGAATCCTTTATTCTTTGCACGTCCATCTGCAATGACCTTTTTCAGAGGCTCTGACTGTATCCGTGAATTTGCAGGTACATGCAGTGCTAAGAATACTCAAACTCTCGCTTCCACAAAGTTGAGGAAACAGATTGGTACCCTCTTTGAAGTTCTCAATTTGAGAAACACAGAGCTAGATCAACTGACTGACTTCCTGGGCCATGACATTCGAGTACATCGTCAGTTTTACTGCTTACCTGAGGGCATCCTTCAGCTGGGAAAAATGAGCAAAATTCTTCTGGCCCTCGAAAAAGGACACTGGGCAGAATTCAAACGGAGGAATCTTGATGAAATCAACCTTGATTTAGAGATATTAATTATTTTTGTATTCTATAATAGAGTCAGATTTTGGGAATGCTTTGGATAAATGTATTACCTTGTGTTTTAAATAATGTATTTCTGTGTTTTATACCTCTAGAGAAAGTTACAGTGGACAGTGATTTAGTGATTTGTGATTTACCTCTAGATGGTAGACATTCCGACAAGGTCAAACTGAGAAAACTATATATATATAAAAAATATATATATATATATATATATATATAAAAAAATCCAATTACAATGAACAGATAAAAACATGCAATGTAAAGCCACGTTTCCACCGCAGGAACTTTACCCAGGAACTAGGAACTTTGGGGTAGTACTCGGTGTGTTTTGTCCGCAGGAACCAGGGTCTAAATGAAGTTCCCCCTCAGAAAGTACCTGCTTGTTAGATAGTACTTTTCCGCAACTTTCGGCGGTGGGACTTGCGCGCTGAACATGCTGATTGGTTGAGTTCATGCAGCATTTTATTTCAATCATCGTTTTTTAAAAGTTGTTGCGGTGCGTGCAGTAAGTATTCGAATCAACAATGGAGTTTAAAAATTTAGACCGATGGACTGACGATGAGGTTCAGGCTTTATTAAGCTTATATGCGGAGGACGAAATCCAGCGGGAACTAGAAAGTCGCACGCAGTCCTACGTCACCGGACTATCTTCATGGTACTTTAGACTGCTATGGAAACACAGCTAGCAATAGGTATGGGGGGGGGGGGAAGTACTGTTCTTACTGAACACATTCATACATGGAAGGTTAGGCATAAGTGTATGTAAAGTATGATGTGATTAAAGTTGTGGAGTTGGCCTTTCCACTGATAAAACATTCCACACAGTAGGCACTGCTTACAGTAGGTTGATACAGCTATCATTCAAACTAAGTATTAAATCAGAATCAGACAGTTTAATTGCATAGCACATATGCATATTAATAACACCATCCTACCTTCAACAAATGCACCAGTTTGAGAGTATTATAGCCCTCTTTGTAATTAGAATAGGGTCACTAAGGTGGACGGCACCTGGGCATCTTCTGGACAAAGATATTTTGGGTATACTCTGACCTCTTGCAACATTAAGCACTGTGAATATGCCATCTGATTTGTCCACACACTGGCTTGCAAGGTGGAATTTGGCATTAATGTCCTGAATTAGTTGATTTGTGTGTTTATGGTCAATATGTTTGAGGGTATTGCACATTGGACATGTCTGTTTAACAACCATGTCATGCCCACAGACCATTGGCTGAATGTCTGCTGCATATGGCACTCAAAATTGGAAACACTTCAGGAGTTTCTGATTGATCTGATTGGTTGAAGGATTTCCAGGACATGTGTGTCGCGTTCTTTAATGGTCCGTCTGGAAACAAACCCCCTTGTGGAAGAAGAACGCCGTTGTGTTTATAACAATAAGCGCTTACCAGGATCAACTAAACGCAGGACTTTTTAAATTATGTGAAGTTCGCAGCTCTTTTGTAAAAGTAAACTTGCACAACGTTCTTGAATGAATAATTTATTAGATGCGCGCCAGTTTGTTATTGTAGGGACATCGACTTTAGATTTTCACGCCCCTAAACATAACGTTATTTTACAAAACAAACTATGATTGGTTGCGTTATACGTCAATCAAATGTCCTCTCGGGTGGTCCTGCTCAGTAATAGCTTTCGGTGTGCAAAACATTAGATAGGTGTAACTGAAAAGAATTTGTATAGATCAGGGTTGTCCAATCTCTGTCCTGGAGGGACCTCAACACCTAGTATGCCTAGTTAGACCGTGATACGCTGGTTCAGGTGTGTTTAATTGGGGTTGGAGCTGAACTCTGCACAACAGTGACCCTGTGCATGCGCGATTCAAATAAAAAATGTGCGATAGGTACAGCACTAAAGAAGCACACCGCGTATTGCTATTTTGAGGCAACGGCGCCAATGACTGTGCCATTGACCAAAGAAAAATGTTTTTGTTATTTAAAGGGCGCACAACGCGTGTATACTCTGTGTGCTGCTGCGCATCCCTGTGTGTAAAACAAGCAAACATTTTAAAATGTTAAAAAATAAAAGGAGAAGCGTTCTGGAGAAATTCTGCCATGTAAATAGCGAATCCGCCATGGCGCGAACGCAACTGGCTTCTAAAGTAAATGAGACTCTTGATTAGTTTATGGCTCGTTACGCCCAAAGCACACCAATGACTCGTTAAGAGAATAGGGACAACCCTTTTGAACCGTGCGCCTGGCACGCCGACCGTTTTTTTTTCCGTCGTTAAACTAGCACAAGAGGATTCGGACACGCGCCATGCGCTTCAGATCGTGTTTAGATTGTTAAAATAGGGCCCCGTGTGTTGTTAGCAATGCAAAATAATGCATTTGACGTCTTTATATATCAGTGTTGCCAAGTCTGCGGTTTTCCTGTGGAATTGGGCTACTTTTACGCTGTTGCTGTGGGTCGTTTTTCATGTCTGAGGGTTGAGGTGACCCCAAATAACATGATATTTAGACCCTGGAATGCGTATCAGGGGAACCCCACCAAAAATGTTGATTTTACCCCCTGGAACATCATTTTTACTGTGGGACACCCCTCCTAAAACACGATTGGGCTAGTTAGCAAATGGGCGGGTTTTGTTGTGAAAACCTAGCAACCCTCTTATGTACATTTGCTTTGTAATTAGCATTGCCAGTAGGCTTCAAGATTTAGCTTGCGTTATAAATAGCGGCGTCATGTCTCTGTTTTTAGGATTCTTATCAATTTATCAAAATGTCCAAGAAACAAGGCACATTACGTAATTACATGACTGCGATTTAATTGACAAGCTATTATTTAATTGTAAAACAACATTCACATACAAAAAAGTGTTTTGCCGTATCAGCGGTGGTGCGGGTATCAAGTTTACCAGCACAGGCCTACCGGGAGCAGGACTGGACACCCCTGTTGTATCACAATAACTGAAAAACCAAGCCAGCTGGGAAGGGGAGGGAATTGGCTAACTCTGGCTTTCAATGCATAGGTTATCTGTCTAGCTATCAAAGCATAAAAACACTGTTTTTCTCAGTACTTGTTTCAATATTGTTCCAGCTCCACAAGTGGGACCTTTTGGAAAGGTACCCAGTGCTCCTCCTTGCCAGGAAAACCAATAAAGGTTTTTCTGCTGAGTGCTTCTGTCCATGGCAAATGAACTCGGAGGAGACTCAGGATGCATTTGTCACCATAAAGAGGCAGTATGAAAGACTTCTTAATGGTAATGAACACGTGCATGCTAAATCTTCACCCATTTGATTGCTTATTAGTGCATCCTTGATTGATTTGAGAATTGCTTTTTTTAATTTAGCAGGATATTGTTAATAGTTTGTTGATTGCAGCAGCTTATGTAAAGGTTCACATCACAATTTCTTTTTTCCAACAGTGGTGATCGCAGATAAACTAGCAAGCAGCATTGGCAAGACTCCAGCAACAAACATCACACAGACCGAGACTACACCATTAGAAAATGTCTGCCCTTCAGACCCAGAGTCTGAGTCTAAACCTCTGATCACCCCTGAGTCTGAGACTCTTACTCCTGTGTCTTCCTCCTCGGCTTCTCCTGTTCCCTCTTCTTTCCATTCCACCCAGACACCTGTTGTTTCCTGCACCACCTCCTTGACCCCTCCTGTGTCTTTATCCGTTGCTCCTCATCCTGATTTCATCTCCTCTCAGTCCAGTCCTGTGTCTTCCTCCCTAAGTTCTGCTCTGCCTTCAGCTCCTACCCTTTCTACCCGTTCAAAACTCACTCCTGTGTCCACTGAAGGCACTCCAGACTCAGAATCTTCCTCACGAAGAAAAAAACGAACAAGGAGGAAAGAAGACACATGTGGTATGTGTGGATTTATCAGTCATTTTATCACCATATGAATCAAAACGGTGCTAGATTTTGCACTGTCAAACAGTTTTAGTTTAAGTCATTCAAGCAAGATGCAATTAGTGTCCATATTTTGCAACATGGAAATAAGCTATTTTCTTTGAATGTGTTCTGATTTATGAGCAACTAAACGTAAATAACTGGAAGAGTAACAAAGTGAAGTAAATGTTAAAACTACTTGCGCTACGAACCAATGTGTTTATGATTATGATAATACATATTAAAATAATGTGATAACAGTTCATTTGCAATATCAGGCAGCACAATGGACTGTTTTTCTACAGCTAAAATAACTGGAAGCCATTGAGCGTCGGTCACATTCAAGGTGTTAATGGTCATTACGCTCTTACGTTAAAAACATCATGGGCATGTGAGCTTTGTAAAAAGACAGATGCAAACTGAAATTTTAACAAAAAAACACACAAGTGTGGTGCATTGTGGGAAGTTCCCACATCTCAAAAATGTGACTCTTTCATGGCATGTTGTAACATAAGTGAAAATGGTGCTGTTCAGCTGCCATTTTGATTTTCAGAAAGTTTCTCAGTTTAAGTTTCTTCATCCATGATCCTCATGGCAATGTTTACAAGATGTCTGTCGAACTTTTTCTTTTACTTTTGTGTGGTTCAAATTATAACCCTCTTTTTGTGTTTCAGAATGCCCCGTGCATAAAGACTCGACCAGTTTCCCCTACAAAAAAATCCTGAGGAAAAGAATCAGAGAGGTTTGTTTCAAAAACCATTTATATAATGATAAAAATACCACAGAGATAATAACAATGTTATAATTTTGTATGTTGAAATGTGAAAAAACTGTACTGTATCATTAATGTAAGGTTTAAGTATTCATATAATTCATGTTATAATGTTTGACCATGGCCTTTAATAAGAAAAGTTTTACTTCACAAATTAAGTTTTGTTAAATCTTGTCCATAACAATAGTAGTTTGACAAAATTAAAAACGGAAGGTCCACATTTTTCTAAATATATTGATAATTAATAAGTTTATGCTTCTTATGTTAGCCTAGATTTAATGTTAAATTTACCATCCAGCAGATATTATTCTTCTACCTGTATGTGTGAAGAAAATGACATTAACTTGACCATGTTTCTTTCTGTCTTTGTTAAGGGTCATGCGGAGGTGTTGGTGCAGTGGTATCCTTGCTCTGGATGGTGCGCATGTTATCTGAACTGTACTTTACTGTAGATGATTGACAGAACAAAACCGACAAAAATAAGCATTTTTCAGCTTTAACTTTAACTAATATTTATATTCCAAACAGTAATGAACAATGTTTTTTGTGCGTCTCTTACAGTGGGGCAAAGT
Organism: Elopichthys bambusa; assembly: GCA_037101425.1. Taxonomy (NCBI): domain Eukaryota; kingdom Metazoa; phylum Chordata; class Actinopteri; order Cypriniformes; family Xenocyprididae; genus Elopichthys; species Elopichthys bambusa. The sequence continues at coordinate 25,428,974 of CM074454.1, forward strand.
GGGAAAACTCCTGGGAACCAAAAGAAAACATTGAAGATTAATACCATCCCGAAGATCTGTTCCAATGTTTTGTTTGTTGCTGTTTTTCTATGCTTGGAGACTGATAAAGTAGATCAAATGTTTTGAAATAAATGTCAATGCCTCTGTTCCTTCATATACACTCGATTTTTAATTAAGATTTTGTCAATTAAGAGTGTAAATACATGCACTTTAACTAAATGCATTTAGTGTTTAAGTTTTAGTGTTTAAAGCCACGTAGGATTTTATTATTCATTACCCTAGATTACTCCAGAGCACCCATTAGCCCGGCCCGGTTTCACAGACAGGGCTTAAACAAAGCCAGGATTAGGCCTTACTTCAATTAGGGTTTTTAAGTACCTTTTATAAATGTACCCTAGAAAAAAAACATTACTGGTGTTCATCTTGAGAAAACAGTGGCAGTAACATATTTTAAGATATGTCAGTGCGCCACTGGGACATGAGCCAATCAGGTTATGTAGTCAAACGTTTCCCTCCATTATAAAATCACCCACTCACTGCAAAAACTTTTATTGTCCCGAGAGATTCTTGCATCTAATCAATGTCTGCTTTAAATTACAGAATTTATCAAACTAATTATGATTTTGTGTGCCCATTTCATGGAGTCCCGTCCTTCACACACATTCGCATGACTATCTTTGTGAGGACTATAATACAATCCCTAGCCACTTACACAATTACCCATCACAATGAAGTGGCTAAAACCAAGTCTTAACACTCAAAGAGGGGGTTTTAAAGTGGGTGACAGAAAGTGAGGACCGGCCAAGAGTTCCTCACTTTACTCATTTTGTCCTCACAGAAACTCACAATGTCCCTCACAAAAATAACTAAAGTACTGTTAGATTATTTTATCTCTGTTTATGTTTTCCTGTGCCTCAGTCTTTTTGATAAGAAATGATAAGAAAACCAAACAAAGCCAAGAGGCTTTGCGAACAATGCAGAGAAAACCCTACAAAAACAACATGACAGTGGCCCAAACGCTCCAAAAGTGAAAGAACTGTAGTTCAAAACCTGCTGGTGGAGGAACATGGAGAACATGTATGAACAAGACAGATCTTTTGTCTGTCCCCTGCCATCATCACAGCTAGACATTTTCCTTCTCTCTGGATTGACGGATGAACTCCTTTAACCCGAGACACAAATGTGCTACAGAAGTTTGAACTGATGATGATTGACTCAATCCTTGTTTTTATCTGTTCTCAGAGTTGTTCAGAGCATCAGATCTGTAAATTCAGTTCAGGAGGAGGTTTATTTCAAGTAATCTGGATTCGATTAGAATAATTGTGCTCATACTTTCACTGATCAAGAGTTTACAGTATGATCACATGATCTGGGTTTATATATTTTAGTTTAGACATTTATCAGGTTTACAACAAATTACTTTAATTGACTGACACATTTAAATGAAAGATTTTCATAGTAACAATTCAAATGATTTATTGAATAGAACTGAATGACTGAAACAGAGGTTGAGAAAAGCACAGATACACACTGATCTTACCGTCTATATGAGGATTCATTACACACATTTATTCTGACATGTTATTTCACTGACAGAAGTTCAGCTGTAGTATTAATGTGATGAAGAGAAAATAAGAGACTCTATAACATCTCACTGTTACTGATTCATCATGAGCTCAAAGCATTATGGGTAGAATCTCTCTACAGTCTATTCTGATTCATCAACACAGTTTCACTGATGATTTAAAACCAAGCCTAAACCCAGGATAGAGCGGTTGAGTGAATGTGGTCTGGACTGTGTGGATGAGGATCATTGTGTCTCCAGAGACGCTGTAGAAGGACAGAGTTCCTGCACTGTGATCCACGTACACTCCTATTCTACGCCTGATGGGCTTTACTGGGAGTTTAGTCTCCATCTTATTGTGTATGAATGAGTAACTGGAGGACGAGCAGAACAAACTCCAGGACTGATCATTATATCCAAACACACACTCATCACCCCGCCCCTTCCTGCTGATGCTCTTATATGACACTGATATGAACACACCTCCACTCCACTCAATCTCCCAGTAACAGCGTCCACACACACTCTCTATACACAACACCTGACGATTCATATAATCAAATCTGCCTGGATGATCAGGATACGGCTGGACTTTGTTAGTGCCAGTAATCACTCTGTTCCTCTCAGACAGACGGAGGTGTTTATTCACTGTGTTCAGATCCAGATTGAGCTGATGGGAATCTGATGGAGATAAAACACATCAGAATCAGGAATTATCAATCTGATCTTTTAATGTATCTGAACTCTTCATGTTCAATATTTCAACAGTGTCTCAGTACAGCTAATGGCAAGCTCACACTACATGTCTTTTAGCTGGATTTTGCTGTCGTAGATAGATTTCCAGGGTTCGCAACAAAACCCCTGGAACGCCACCAAATTGCGGTCGCTGATGCTCGTCAAACATGAGGAGGTCAGTGACGTGATCTGAGCATGTCTCCAGCAGTCGTTGATATTATCACCACATGTTCTTGTAGTGTGAGCGATGAAACAAAATAATAAACTGCTCATGTACCTTACTGTACATGATCACAAGGCGACAATTTGATAATTGTTGTATACTAATAAACTAAGAATACCAACAACGCTACCTTCACTTCTTCACCACCGGTATATGCCAGTCCCATGGCCAAGCCGGCGCCCTACTCTGGATCGGCGGAGGACTGCAACGGATTCCTCCTGCAGTGTTCGCTGGTCCTGGAGATGCAACCGCACCTATTCCCCACCGAAACCTCCAAGGCAGCGTTCCTGATCTCACAGTTAAACGGCAAGGCTCTGCAATGAGCCGATTCCATCTGGTCCCAGAACAATCCAGTCATCCAGTCCTATGCCAGCTTCGTGGCCCACTTCAAGGAAGTCTTTGGGAAATCTTCTGGTGATTCGTCTATTGGTGAGAAATTCATTCACAGTTAAAGAGCCCTGCTTTAAGTTGTATAATATGCTCTTCGATTTAGGACCCTCGCTGCCACAAGCAGCTGGAACGAACAGGCTCTCATTACTACCTACCGTCAAGGACTGGATCCTCAAGTGCGGTTGCATCTCGCTGTATACGAGGATTCCATTGGCCTCGAACGTTTCATCCAGCTCTCCATCCGCTTCGCCACTCGTATGTAGTCGTGCCTCGAAGAGCACCAGGGCCAGTCGTCCATCGACACCATCCTCCGCTGACCAGAACCCGTCAGCCCTCCAGAACCCACCTATGAACCCATGCAAGTTATAAATTCAAGACTTTCGTACACTGAACGGCAGAAGTGGCTGACCCAGAATCTCTGCCTGTACTGTGGCAACCCCGGGCATGTAATCTCCGCATGGCCGATCCGTCCTCCTCGTCCCATGGTGAGTGCTAGTTTCCCTTCTATTAATAATATGAAACCACTCACCACTGTAGTGAATCTTAGTGCCGCCGATGTCACCGTTACAGTGGTCGCACTCCTTGATTCTGGGTCAGCAGCCAACTTCATCTCCGGTGCCCCCTGCCGTCAGCTCAAGTGCAAGACCACCTCCACGCCGTCCACCTACCAGATCAGCTCAATAACTGGCAGACCACTTACCAAGAGGGTTTGTCGGCAGGTGGGACCTGTCCAACTTCAAGTGGGTCTCCTACACGTCGAAGACTTACACCTTCTGGTTCTGGAGGGATCCACTGCTGACGTGGTTCTAGGGCCCCCCTGGCTCGTGCAGCATAATCCCATCATCTCTTGGAAGACCGGCAAGATCCTGAAGTGGGGCGATGCCTGTTTCCAGGGCTGTGTCTCCCTGTACCATCCTCTCCACTTCCTGACCATCTCCCAGTCTGTGCCACCTCCATTGAGAGTCCATTGGAGAAACGCTCGGTGGAAGTACCATCCTGCTACGCCCCCTTCAGCGACGTCTTCTGCCCCAAAAGAGCTTCCAAACTGCCTCCACACCAGCCATGGGACTGTGCCATCGATCTGCTTCCGGGTGAATCAGTGCCAAGGGGAAGGATCTATCTCCATCCCGGAGGAGAAGGCCATGGAGGAATACATCGAGGAGGCTCTGGCGCAAGGTTACATCCGCCCGTCTACTTCCCCTGCTGCTTCGAGTTTCTTCTTCGTGGCTAAAAAGGACAGAGGCTTGCGGCCCCGCATAGACTATCGTGCCCTCAACAACATTACCGTCAAGTTCCGATACCCCCTTCCTCTCGTCCCTGCTGCCCTGGAACATCTCTGTGGTGCCACTGTCTTCACCAAGTTGGACCTCCGCAGTGCCTACAACCTCATCCGGATACGTGAGGGGGACGAGCGGAAGACCACCTTCATCACACCTACTGGCCATTATGAATATCTTGTTATGCCGTATGGCCTGGTCAACGTCCCCTCCGTATTCCAGGATTTCATCCATGAGGTGCTTCGGGAGTTCCTCCACAAGTTCGTCCTGGTCTACATCGATGATATCTTGACATACTTATGTTGCGGAGGTCTTGAAATGCCTGAGGGAATTCCAGCTCTTCCTGAAAGCCAAAAAATGCTCCTTCCACCAGCCCTCAGTGCAGTTCCTTGGCTATAACATTGACAGCAGTGGCATCCGGATGGACGAGAGGAAGGTGGAAGCCGTCCGTAACTGGCCAACCCCATTCACAATCAAAGAGCTCCAATGATTCCTTGGCTTCTCTAACTTCTACTGACGATTCATCAAGAACTACAGCACCATCTCCGGTCCACTCACAAACCTCCTCCGTAATAAGCCCAAGTCTCTGTCCTGGACTCCAGCAGGCATGAGGCCTTCAACACCCTCAAGGAAGCCTTCACCACCGCTCCTCTCCTTGATCTCACCTCATCAGCTCACTCCTCCTAACCAAGTTAAAAGACGCTCACACAGTAACTGTCCGGTTTCATTTGCATCTAGACTCATCTCTATGCTTACCACAAGGACTCTCAAAGAACTACTTACATGTCTCCAACGTTCCCAAGTCTCCTCCTGTGTCCCTCGTCAGTGTGTGAGTGTTCTTCGTCGCCGTCTGTGTTCCTCGTCTGCCACATCCCGGATCTCCACCACAAAGGACCGCAAATACACCTCTTCATTCACTCTGCACTGCAAGACCCACGTTATCATCACCTGCACAACTATTTGCTCTGCTGGCTGTCGAATAAACATTACATTCTGTCACCTTCTGCTTCCGACCCTTCTGTACTCTAACAGACATGAGCGGCTCCATAAAGTCTTGTGTGAATTCATGTAAGAAAACATTTTTTCTTTGTTGACTGGTGTTGCCACTTGGCTAAAGTAGTTTGGGCACCTTATCGCATTGTGTAGTATGAACCCTGTTAACCCCTTACTAGACACCCCCATTTTGCCAAGTGGGGCATAAATGACATACCCAAAATAAAAATGTTGCTGCTTATATGTCATTCTGAATAGACACATAACCAACATATATCTAGAAAGCCAACACTTAAGAGTTTACAGTTCAAGACTCAGAATTACTCAGACTGTTATTAATATGGAGATATATAAGCTCAAACATAAAAAACTAAAATATTAATATAATAATTAAATGTATAATAATAATAATATATACATGTGGTATAACAACTTATAACCATAATTAAAGTGAAGCTACAAGTGTGGCAATGCTTCATTTCAAATCTGAGGATATCTCTAAAACTATGCATTTTACGAAGCATATTGTAAGAACATCAGTCAGGTGAGTTTTTAGAGAAGGCTGATTAGATGCTAATAAAATATTTTAATATTAAAATATTATACTTTCATCCCACTTTACATTAATCCACCTATTATCTGAAGTCTTTCTAGAAAAAAGTATTTTTGCAACCTTATAAGCTATAGCTACATATAATTTAAAAGATTAATATTACACTTTTACTCAAAACTAACTTTAAACCACCATTGAGTGTTTGTTATAATTTCCGATCACAATCTAATGTAGATTTTAGTCATAATGATGTTGAAATATGTTATATTTAGCATTTTATATTCAGCTAATCGCTACACCTGCTTAGCATTTATAATGTAAACATTATTTATTCATATCATAACGCTCACAAACCAGGAAAAGGAGAGACAGAACTTGCTCTGAACGCTCTTTCAGCTCCTTAGATCGCATAATTCAGTGGGAAATGAATAGAAATTGTATTCTTTGATTAAATATTTTGCAAACATGAGAATAAATAAATTTCTCCAAATATGCACACTTTTCAACTAAGAGCTCAAACGAACGCTGTCTAGTGCATCTATGTGAACACCAAAAAACCAGAGCAGACCTGACTGAATTTGTGTGTTTATATTATATTCAAAATATAAAAAATTACAGATTGATTATTTTGTACACTTGACAAAAATTAAGAAATTAATATCACTGCAAACTAGTTTATCATAAGCAGTGGTCAAATATTGAAGTTGGAGTCTTTAATTCATCACACTCTTACTTTTTTGGCACAAACTGAGTGTTATTAGAAAGATTAAAGTGCAGTGAATGTTGAACAACAATAATCTGGGCCGCCGGCTACCTTTATACGTAAAAGGGTTAAGACAAGAAGACAACAGACGACAACAAAACTTATGAGCAGCATGGCGATTCATGTCCTCGTAGTCCTGTAGTGCGAGCTTGCCTTTACCAGATATCCTGTGCAAATCATCATTCACATGATCAACTATAAAACTCTTCTGTCATGTTTTCTTTCTCCTTCTACAGGAAGAACATGAACACACTCAGTGAGTTTCTCTGCTTGTTTTCTTAGTGACTTACATTGTAGGAAGTAGTTCCTGGTCCTGGGAACAATGTTGGTGAAAGTGACTGTGGAAATCAACAGACATGAAGAGTGTGATTATTATAAGAAAGGCAGCATAGATGACAGAATAATTGCTGGTAGATATTGATTCGCTGACATTTGATCTTTATCACTAATGTTTCTCTGTGTATATTAACGTTTTGTGGATCTAGTGCAGATATTATTTATCAATATTGTTCAGTTTGATATTTTGGCTTGATTAAGCAGTTATATTAGGGATAATTTGTGATATGTTTGCACAATTGCATGTGTTACTATTTAGCTACTGGAATGTATATGAATATTTATTTCATAATGCTGTTATTCATGTTTAAAAAGTATAAAGTAAATTAGTACATACTGTAGTTCAAAGATTATTCAACCTTTACTGAATTTCATAAAATCAATGAACACTTCATCAATTCTGAGTTAGACTGTAAAGTCTGTTTCAAAAACTTGCAACTGAAAAACTGAACACTGAATGTTTAACTTTATATATCAGTTGTCAAAATACATTAATTGGAAAATGTGTCCTCTTTTGAATCCTCATGTGCAAGAATGTGAATAAGGGCGGAAGTCACCAGCACATAAATGCCAGAATGTCAAATTAGTTATTTTATGCATTTTACAAATTAACACAAAATTAGCGCCTATCTTCTAGTACAAATTAAACAGTGCTCACATTTATTTGTGCATTAAGCACAGCTTACTAACTTCCTGGCCTGGCCTACATAGTCTAGAGTGTTTGGAAGCTAAGTGTATTTTTTATACATCCCGATACACATATCAGTGCCATTTTTATACATCAGGCCCCAGGACTTTACCTCTGTCAGAGATCTTCTTCAGCTCCTCTTTGCAGAAATCTTCCAGTTTGTCTCTCAGCTGACGGACAGATTCTCTCACTCCATCAAAAGAGGAGAGAGAACTGAAGGGATCGTCATTTACGGTTGTAGATTCAGGAGGAGCTGAGAGAGACTGGAAACTCTACAGAAAACAGAAATCAAAGCTCATCACCTCCACACTTCAGCCAATAACCTGCACTACTGTCAGATTTGAGCAGCTCTTGTTGATCTTTAGTAACTCTCCTCAATCCAGCACTTTCACAGCATCAGCTTCATTCTTCTCATGTTCATTATATCATGTTAGAGCTATAAGATCTAGCGTTTCACACACTATATGTGAACTTTCTAGTAAAACACTTGATGATCAAACACAGATCAACACTTCAGTCAACGGCTCATTCTGCTCTCATGAAATGTTTCTCTGTGAGTCTCTTGCTCAAGTCCACTATGATCCTGTTCTTCTAGATCTCTGTTACCTGCAGGAAATGGATGTGATCCTGTATGTGTGAAAGCTGCTCCAGCTCAGCGTCTCTCCTCCTCAGATCATTGATCTCCTGCTCCAGTCGCTCCAGTCGTTCTTCGGCTCGACTCACTGCAGTCTTTTCCTGATCTCTGATCCGCTGTGTGGCCTCAGAGCGGCTTCTCTCAATGGAGCGGATGAGCTCAGTGAAGATCCTCTCACTGTCCTCCACTGCTGTCTGTGCAGAGCGCTGTTAGGACACACATCACAATCACACAGTGGCTTCAGTGAGTCCTGACTGACACTTCTCAAACTTCTCTTCTTCTCCAGACTCACCTTATGAGACTCCACAGCCTCTCTCAGCTGCTGAAGATCTTTCTCTCTCTGCTGGATCCTCTGCTGGAACGACCTCTGCGTCTCCTTCAGCTGCTTCTGCAGCACAAACCAAAAATATGAAATGTTACATTGAAAAACTACCATTATATCATCACGTGAACAGTTGATATTAGTCCAGTTTTGGTGACGGTGAGAAACAGAGTGGTTAACGATTATTTCATAAATAATATGAAAATTTAGTTCACCCAAAATTGAAATTTTGCCATAATTTACTCATCCTAATGTTGTATTAAACTCAGGATTTTCTCTTGCACAACACAAAAGAAGATATTCTCAAGAGAAGCCTTGTTCGACTTCTTTTTGGCACTGCACAGACCGATTGGCGTCTGACTTGAAGCAGTGCATGCCGGTTAGAAATTTTGTCCGATTTGAGACACCACATCAAAGTACAGCAAGAGCGATTTGATAGCACCCGACTGGTTCATTCTGCACAGCTTCTACAGAGCGGCCGCATGAGCTCTGATGACGACAAGCTGTTTCGCGATTGGACGGATTCACCACATGACAACAGTCACGCGTGTTTAAGTTTATTCTGACACCTTCAGTTCCACTAATGCTCACAAATCTGTATTTTTAATAGGAAAAGCTCTTTTCATGTCATCGTAATGTTGTATTGTGTCAGGTTTATCAAAATAACACTGATAATAGTATATAGGCTCACTTTATTTGTATTTCTATAATATTGTAATTCTTGTACAGACAGATGCTGTATTAAGCAGTACATAAAGTATTGAATGAAAATGCGACAAGCAGAAAGTTTAAGACTTCACAAATCTCAGCTCCTCCCCGACTGCACATGGCAACTCTCGCTGATTGGTTGCATCCAGCCGAAGTCGAACACAATTAATGTCTCAGTTTCTAGAGCCCAAATCAAATATAGTGATGCATCAGTAATATCCAACTTCACTTTTTTGGTGAACTACTGTTTTCATACCTGTTTCTCTGTCCTCTGTGCTGCAACTGATACAGTGTTGTGGTTTTTATGTTCATCCATCGTACACAGCACACATATAAACTTCTGATCAGTGCGGCAGAAGACCTCAAGGATCTTGTCGTGTTTCAGGCAGATCATCTCCTGCAGTCGTCCAGTGGCATCAGTCAGATTGTGTCTCTTTCCTTTAAACCAACTCTCATGTTGTTCAAGGTGATTCTGACAGTAAGAGTTCAGACACACCAGACAGGACTTGACGGCTTTGTGTTTTCTTCCTGTACAGACGTCACACTGCACATCTCCAGCTCCAGCGTAACAGTCAGCAGGAAGTTGAATCTTCTTCAGTTTCTCCACCACTTCAGCCAGAATGGTGTTTTTACCTAAAGCAGGTCTTGGACTGAAGGTCTGTCTGCACTGAGGGCATCTGTAGACTCTCGTCTGATCCTCCTGATCCCAGAAGCCTGTAATACAGCTCTTACAGTAACTGTGTCCACAGTGGATGGTCACTGGATCCTTCAGGAGATCCAGACACACTGGACACGTGAACTCATCTTGAGATATTCTGGCTTCTGCCATTTTACTGCATGAACACAGAGACACAAACACACAACAGCTCGACTACACTTCGGTTTCTTTTTCCCTGAACTCAGGTGATTCTTGTTTCCTGATTACGTGTTGAAGTGATGTGTGTAAAAGTCTAAAGTCTTCAAGTCTAAAGGTCACAGAAAATAAAATTTCCACTAGATATGAGTGTTGGAGAGACACTCAAACAATATAAGTTACAGAGAAGCAAGACAACACCCTTAAAAAGTGCAGTAATACTGCATCCTAATTGCTTTTACTTTGTGTATAATGAAATCCTCCAATAATACAACCCAAATTCTCGGAAAAGTTGGGATGTTTTTTTTTTAAAAATTTGAATAAAATGGAAACTAAAAGACTTTCAAATCACATGAGCCAATATTTTATTCACAATAGAACATAGATAACAAGTGTTTAAACTGAGAAATTTTACAATTTTACGCACAAAATGAGCTGATTTCAAATTTGATGCCTGCTACAGGTCTCAAAATAGTTGGTAAGGAGGCATGTTTACCATGGTATAGCACAGGGGTGGGCAAACTTGGTCCTGGAGGGCCACTGTCCTGCAGAGTTTAGCTGCAACCCTGATAAAACTCACCTGCGTGTAATTCTGAAGACCTTGATTAGCTAGTTCAGGTGTGTTTGATTAGGGTTGGAGCAAAACGGCAGGGACAGCAGTTTGCTCACCCCTGGTGTAGCATCTCCTCTTCTTTTTAAAACAGTGTGAAGACGTCTGGGCATCAAGGTTATGAGTTTCTGGAGTTTTGGTGTTGGAATTTGGTCCCATTCTTGCCTGATATAGGTTTCCAGCTGCTGAAGGTCGTCTTTCGTTTAATGATGTGCCAAATGTTCTCTATAGGTGAAAGATCTGGACTGCAGGCAGTCCAGTTCAGCACCCGGACTCTTGTACGGCAAAGCCATGCTGTTGTACTAGCTGCAGTATGTGTGTTGCATTGTCCTGCTAAAATACACAAGGCCTTCCCTGAAATAGACGTCGTCTGGAGGGGAGCATATGTTGCTCTAAAACCTTTATATACCTTTCAGCATTCATAGTACCTTCCAAAACATGCAAGCTGCCCATACTGTATGCACTTATGCACCCCCATACCATCAGAGATGCTGGCTTTTGAACTGAACGCTGATAACATGCTGGAAGGTCTCCCTCCTCTTTAGCCCGGAGGACACGGTGTCCGTGATTTCCAACAAGAATGTCAAATTTGGACTCGTCTGACCATAGAACACTTTTCCACTTTGAAACAGTCCATTTTAAGTGAGCCTTGGCCCACAGGACACGACGGCACTTCTGGACCATGTTCACATATGGCTTCCTTTTTGCATGATAGAGCTTTAGTTGGCATCTGCAGATGGCACGGCGGATTGTGTTTACCGGCAGTGGTTTCTGGAAGTATTCCTGGGCCCATTTAGTGATGTCATTTACACAATCATGCCGATGAGTGATGCAGATGCCACGGGCATCCAATAAAGGTCTTCAGCCTTGTCCCTTATGCACAGAGATTTCTCCAGGTTCTCTGAATCTTTTGATGTTATGCACTGTAGATGATAAGACTTGCAAAGCCTTTGCAATTTGACGTTGAGGAACATTGTTTTCCACAATCTTTTTATGTACTCTTTCACAGATTGTCCATCTTTACTTCTGAGAAACTCTGCCTCTCTAAGATATCCCTTTTATAGCTAATCATGTTACAGACCTGAAATCAATTAACTTAATTAGTTGCTCAATGTTCTCCCAGCTGAATCTTTTCAAAATTCCTTGCTTTTTCAGCCATTTGTTGCCCCTGTGGCAACTTTTTTGAGACCTGTAGCAGGCATCACATTTGAAATGAGCTCATTTAGTGGATAAAAGCGTAAAAAATCTCCATTTAAACATTTATGTTATCTATGTTCTATTGTGAATAAAATATTGGCTCATGTGATTTGAAAGTCTTTTAGTTTTCATTTTATTCAAATTTAAAAAACGTCCCAACTTTTCCGGAATTCTGGTTGTAATATGATTAATGCTGTGTCTTTTTTTAATAAGATAAATGAACTTACATGTTTTCACACATTTCATCAAAGTTTGGAGTGTCTGATTATCTCATTTTGCAAGTGCATTAGTATGGAGGCATGTAACTGTTCACTTGTGCCAATTATGATAAAACTCTGAATCATTGGTATTGATTTCAGATAAACAATCATGATGACTTCATCAGTACTGTGCCGAAACACCTTGCTGCAAGCCATGATGAGCAAGACGTGGCTGATGAGATCAATAATGCTTCCGGGCGCTCTCAGCGCGCTCTTTATGCATGCTGTTAATGCAGTTAAAAGAACAGCTTGATGCAATGAAGAGACCAATGAAAAGGCAGTGTGAAACTTGGACATAATCTGAACAAAATCACAATGCCTATTGAGAGCCATTCTACCATCAATGGAAACAAAGCAACAGCAGAATTTGAGAACAGCTGTATCAGAGTACATTTCTTCAACAGCCCGGAGAACACTAGAGGAAGCCAAGTGGAATTCCCCACTTTTGCTCCCGTTCACTGAAGATATTAAATGTCTTCATGTGTATCTTGAAGAGCAAGAGAAAATTTACCACAAACTCTTGTCAACACAGCAATCATCTCAGCAATGGTCAAAACTGGCCAAGGTTACATTAACTCAGATTATGTTTTTAATTGTAGATGAGAAGGGGAAGTGTCACAAATGCCTTCGTCCACATACACCTCCAGCAACCAATCAGACGTTCATCCGGATTTTAGCATGGCCCTCACAGAGTTGGAAAATAAACTCTCAATACTTCAAGCGTATAGAGATAAAAGGCAGAAAAGTTCCAGTACTTGTAACTCCTTCAATGCAAGAGTCGATCAGCCTGCCAATTAAAAACTGGAGTAGGTGTGGCGTACTGAATGAGAATCCTTTATTCTTTGCACGTCCATCTGCAATGACCTTTTTCAGAGGCTCTGACTGTATCCGTGAATTTGCAGGTACATGCAGTGCTAAGAATACTCAAACTCTCGCTTCCACAAAGTTGAGGAAACAGATTGGTACCCTCTCTGAAGTTCTCAATTTGAGAAACACAGAGCTAGATCAACTGACTGACTTCCTGGGCCATGACATTCGAGTACATCGTCAGTTTTACTGCTTACCTGAGGGCATCCTTCAGCTGGGAAAAATGAGCAAAATTCTTCTGGCCCTCGAAAAAGGACACTGGGCAGAATTCAAACGGAGGAATCTTGATGAAATCAACCTTGATTTAGAGATATTAATTATTTTTGTATTCTATAATAGAGTCAGATTTTGGGAATGCTTTGGATAAATGTATTACCTTGTGTTTTAAATAATGTATTTCTGTGTTTTATACCTCTAGAGAAAGTTACAGTGGACAGTGATTTAGTGATTTGTGATTTACCTCTAGATGGTAGACATTCCGACAAGGTCAAACTGAGAAAACTATATATAAAATATATATATATAAAAATCCAATTACAATGAACAGATAAAAACATGCAATGTAAAGCCACGTTTCCACCGCAGGAACTTTACCCAGGAACTAGGAACTTTGGGGTAGTACTCGGTGTGTTTTGTCCGCAGGAACCAGGGTCTAAATGAAGTTCCCCCTCAGAAAGTACCTGCTTGTTAGATTTTCCGCAACTTTTGGCGGTGGGACTTGCGCGCTGAACATGCTGATTGGTTGAGTTCACGCAGCATTTTATTTCAATCATCGTTTTTGCGGTGCGTGCAGTAAGTATTCGAATCAACAATGGAGTTTAAAAATTTAGACCGATGGACTGACGATGAGGTTCTGGCTTTATTAAGCTTATATGCGGAGGACGAAATCCAGCGGGAACTAGAAAGTCGCGCGCAGTCCTACGTCACCGGACTATCTTCATGGTACTTTAGACTGCTATGGAAACACAGCTAGCAATAGGTATGGGGGGGAAAAAAAAGTACTGTTCTTACTGAACACATTCATACATGGAAGGTTAGGCATAAGTGTATGTAAAGTATGATGTGGTTAAAGTTGTGGAGTTGGCCTTTCCACTGATAAAACATTCCACACAGTAGGCACTGCTTACAGTAGGTTGATACAGCTATCATTCAAACCAAGTATTAAATCAGAATCAGACAGTTTAATTGCATAGCACATACGCATATTAATAACACCATCCTACCTTCAACAAATGCACCAGTTTGAGAGTATTATAGCCCTCTTTGTAATTAGAATAGGGTCACTAAGGTGGACGGCACCTGGGCATCTTCTGGACAAAGATATTTTGGGTATACTCTGACCTCTTGCAACATTAAGCACTGTGAATATACCGTCTGATTTGTCCACACACTGGCTTGCAAGGTGGAATTTGGCATTAATGTCCTGAATTAGTTGATTTGTGTGTTTATGGTCAATATGTTTGAGGGTATTGCACATTGGACATTTCTGTTTAACAACCATGTCATGCCCACAGACCATTGGCTGAATGTCTGCTGCATATGGCACTCAAAATTGGAAACACTTCAGGAGTTTCTGATTGATCTGATTGGTTGAAGGATTTCCAGGACATGTGTGTCGCGTTCTTTAATGGTCCGTCTGGAAACAAACCCCCTTGTGGAAGAAGAACGCCGTTGTGTTTATAACAATAAGCGCTTACCAGGATCAACTAAACGCAGGACTTTTTAAATTATGTGAAGTTCGCAGCTCTTTTGTAAAAGTAAACTTGCACAACGTTCTTGAATGAATAATTTATTAGATGCGCGCCAGTTTGTTATTGTAGGGACATCGACTTTAGATTTTCACGCCCCTAAACATAACGTTATTTTACAAAACAAACTATGATTGGTTGCGTTATACGTCAATCAAATGTCCTCTCGGGTGGTCCTTGGCCAATGAAAGCTGCGATAGAGTCTAAGGTGAACATAGTGGTCAAGATAAATCACTTACGTAAAAAGAATTCATTACATTTGGTTATCCATATCGAAAATTGCAAACAAGAAACCATGTCTATAGAATCAATAGGTAATATAGTTATTTTTTAAACCTAATAGCTTTTGGGAAAATAATACCTTACCAATCTGATACATTCTGGTCCAGTCGCGCTGGCAAAGTTGATCGATCAGCTTGGTCATCTGCATTTTCCGGATTAGATTCGGGCTCAAATTGATAAGGTAGTACCGACATTATCACCTGTCAATATTGCTTTGGGAGCTGATGCTCCAAATATGATAAGAGGCGTGACATTTCCGTCACACGCCAATCACAATGCACTGGATTGCTGGCAAATCAGAGCACACCACGCTTTTCAGAACAATAAGCTTTGTAAAAAATCAGAAAGGCGGGACATAGAGGAGCAACAACAATGTTGTTGTATGTGTGTATGTGTGTGTATGTGTGTGTAATGTAATGTATGTGTAAAATATTTTAAACCTAAAACCGCGTAAACACATTGCATTAAACCAAATACACAAAATAATTATATGACCCTTTTAAACACTACTTACAATTAATGTGATTTATATTTCACCCATTTCACGTTTGTTAAAAAAGCTACAAACAGACAGTGGCTACATATTTTTTAACCAATTTATGAAGAAGACTGGGTAATTACCCCTCCACATTCTCAATGACAATGAAATTGAATGCTATTGCTGAAATTAATACCCAAAGCTCCTGACGGCAATAGGGATGTTCGTTCTCAAAGTCCACTGTTCAGGTATTTTAAACCTCTTTTAACCCCTAAGCAAATAAATAAATATAACTCTGCCTGAGTATATCATGACGCTTATGTAAATCTCGAGGTTTGCTTCATGAATGGCTTCTCTCTGGTGTGAGTTATTACATAGTGATTCCTTTCAGTGAAACTCATTCCACACTGATGACATGAAACTCATATGCGAAGCCTCAAGGTTTCTTTATATCTGAGTCTTTTTACAGTGACAACATTTAAACGGCTTCTCTCCCGTGTGAATTATTATGTGGTCTTTAAAGTGTCCTTTTCCCACACTGAACGCACAGTGGAGCGAATTCTAATGTGCCTGTTATGGTTTCCTCTACCATAACGCGTCCACATTAAACGCAAATTTAGTGAATTCTCAAGTGGACTTTAAGAGTTCCTTTTCGAGTGAATCTTTTTCCACAATGTTGGCAGGTGTAAGGTTTCTCTCCAGTGTGTATTCTCATGTGGTAATTAAGATATCCTTTATTGTTGAAACTTTTTCCACACTGTTGGCATGTGTAAGGTTTCTCTCCAGTGTGAATTCTCATGTGGTCTTCAAAGTGTCCTTTCTGAATGAAACTCTTTCCACACTGAGAGCACATGTAGGGTTTTTCTCCAGAGTGAATTCTCATGTGGAGTTTTTGGCGTCCTTTTTGAGTGAACCTCTTCCCACATTGAGTGCACATGTAGGGTTTCTCTCCAGTGTGAATGCTCATGTGGACTTTAAGGTTTCCATGTTGATCAAAACTCTTTCCACATTGAGGGCATTTATAAGGCTTCTCTCCGGTGTGAATTTTCATGTGTCTATTAAAGCTTCCTTTCAGAGTGAAACTGTTTCCACATTGAAGGCAGGTGAAAGGGCTCTCTCCAGTGTGAATTTTCATGTGGTAATTAAGGTTACCTTTTCGGGTGAAACTTTTTCCACACTGCTGGCAGACTAAATGACTTCTAGTCTCTGCCTTTTGAGGTCTTTTTCGTGAGGAAGTCTTTTCAGTCTGTAAGCAACCAAAATATTTTTCTCCAGTTATGAAATCATGATGATTATTATGTTGATCTTTCTCTTCTGTTTCATTCAGTACTTCAGTGTCCTCTTTCAGCGACATCAGGTCTAAAAAAGATAAATTTAAGACAAAGTTAACCCCACTTTAATGGTACAAAGCAACAGACATTTATAAATTTAAAGCATCAAAACCAACATTCAACACTATAAACTGAACATGTAATGCGTCACACTTTTTGTTCTTTACATGGACCGTTTTCAAAAACCTGCACAAGTTTGTGTTTTCAGATTACCAAAATGGCCAAAACGCATAAAGTTCTCCGTTTTTAGTTGAAAGTGGTGTCGTGTAAACGGCCCCACAGGATGGTAGTCACAAGGAACTTCCAGTGCAGAAAAAAGTAGATAGTAATAACACGTTATAAGAGAAATATTACAATAATATAAGAAACAAAAATTTAAATATAGTAGTTGAAATATAGAGGATATATATATATATGACCCTGACACTGCATGCAGCTTACACGTTAAGCATAGCTAATGAAAATTGATTTTTAATTAATGAACAAATATGAAAAAGTATTTATATAGACATTGATGCCCAATGTCGCTAACTGGCCTACATAATCACGTTTTTGCTTGGTCCGCATTAGATTTTCTCCTTAGTGCAAGGATGAGAGGTCCATCTATCACTGTTTTCCATGTTTGTAGAGTTAGTTCGTGGAGTAAATATAGAAACTTAAAAAATATACATAGCAAATGTCAACATAAGCTGTGTACGCAGCTTTTGAAAAATGTTTCGCATTCGTTCGACCAATCGGCGTACGCTTGGTAGCTCCTTTTGTGCTGGGTTAGACCTTTTACACTCGCGATTCGCCTCTCGTAACGTAACATGCTCTAAACACACCTCTTAAGCACGCCGAATAATGCAAGTGGATATTTTTCGACACAATCGCGCCTTTGAACAATTTCTGTACCGTAATCGTGGCATCCGTAATCGTAATCCCGATTAGAAATTCAATTCATTGTGCAGCCCTACGTATAAGTTAACCTCATGAAAACTTTTAAATGGCAAAGTAAGAAATTGATCGATGGAAAGAACTTAATTATAGTTGCGTGTTTGCAACGAAATAAACCAATTAAAAGCCATTTGTGTGGTGTGGCTTGTGCGTTCATAGTTAAGTGCTAGTCTTATTTCAACATGCAGTTTAAAGCCTTGGTCTTTAATTAACATCAACATTAATTTGTGTGCAGCCTACATTACAGTAACAGTATTGGCTGAAGTCTAGCCTTCACGACAAATCGGTGTCGTTTTGAACAAATTAATTGCAGTTGAAAAACAAGCATTCTAGAACAAAAATGTTGCCTATGAATAATGTTGCGCTTCTTATCAAATCGTGTATTATTGGGAAACCCGCCACACCTCTCCTCCATTTTACTTGGGAACTAATGTTTGGTCGGAACCAAAAGTTTACGCGACCTGATTTCAACTTTCCTTGACGCCCACACCGTCCACTGGCTCACATTGAAAACGAATGACTTCCGTTGGTCCTCAATTATCAATCTAACATAGAAACGAGGGCAGAAATCATTTTACGACGTGTGATTCATGAAACATTTGTATGCCGCCATGAATAATCGTACCTTGATAAACGTGGAGGCTGAAAACAATCGTCATTTAAATATCACGCATCTAAAAATACACCGGTTAGAAGCCTCACAGGGAGAAACATATTTATTGTCGTCACTTTGTAACATTAGTCTTTTCAGTAGACTACAGTGAATTTGCTTTAATGATGTCTGAATGTGGTTTGAAAGAATCTCACAGTTTTAGTTGATAGATGTTTCTCCAGTTGTTGGTTTGTATTTTTATGTCTAGTACGAATGCGTAGTTGTTTGTATAAATTAAGGCTGGAATGTCGCATCAACGTAATCGATTACATGAATTATTCAATTTGCATGAAGTGTAAGATATGGGGTTTTTGTTGTGTATATCTGAATCATCTCATATAGGATTCGTTCGATCGAGTCTTTCCAAAGCGCTCGAGTTTACTGGTGTTCATCCCCGCTTCAGCACAACAGACTGACGTTATTGACTATGATTGAATTGTTTTTACCAGTCATTATTCCTTTTGATTCTTTTCCTGCAAATTATTTTTATTTTTTTGCCAGCCATTTTTAATGAGAAGCTTTGAGAATGAAACCAACCTGTTTGTTCCTCAGTTTCTTCATGTTTAACTCTAAATGTTTCTTCAATCTTTATGTCTTCAATCTCCTCTTTAATAAACGCCATCTTTATGATAGTGAGTCACGTGGATCTCGGTCGCTTCACCAGGAGTTTTTCTGTGTTTAAGATGAGAATATTTAACAGAAAGAAAAATAAACCCAAGCTTAATCTCTGAGAGTCTCAATCGGCTCTAGTTCAGTGCACTGGTAAGAGAGTCAGAGTTAATGGACTTAAATGACCTGATCAGACTAAAAACAAAAGATAATTTTTATTATTTACATATAGTATTTATTGATTTGTAGATTATATTTAATAGGTGTCATAAGAAACACTTTAAAGCTCAACCTTTAGTACGTTTTCGCAGTTTCCCCTATTAAATCCAGTCATGCAGCAGGTTCTTTTGCCACTCAGTCCAGCTGAGGGAGGGCGTGTCGGCGGGAAAGTGACGTCTATGCATACCCTCTATAGAAGCACGCAACATCCGGTTGATCCCGATCAAGAGTCGTAAATATCATACATGTTTGACATTTACGATTTGTGATCATGCAGGCTCCGACGCGATCGAAAGCAGTAAAATAATCGCGACGACACCACACAGAAGCATCAGATCGGGACATGCGCCTCGATCGTTTTTGGCAAGATTCTGCAAGACTAGCACAACTGTTGTCCACTGAAGGCAAACTGAATGCAAACCCATGGTACAATGCTATATTATGTAGGCTATATATACACACACACAAAGACTAGTGACTAAACAAGACATACCTGAACACAATGAACCAATAAGAACAGGTGTGTTCGACTTGATGCGGCACTGCGCAGACCGATCGGTGTATGACATCAAAGTACTGTAAGAGCGATTTGAAAAAGTGTCCTTAAACTAAACAATTCTGTAGCCATTTGATACTAGAGGCAATCTTTGCATTTTAAACATGATCCAACAAGCAATTCATTCTCTAACAGTAGGTGGCGCTTATGGAACAGCAACAATGTAACAAAAGCTTTTTAGCATTACCAAATGAAATGCCTAACCCACAAAGAGCTAGAAGACCATGCAATGTTGATAGATGCCATCTACTCCATCTATGTTTTGATTATCATTCTGAATCTGATTCAGACGTTAGTGATGCACGCATCGTGGTTATATCTGCAGACACTGTGGATAATCGTCGGGCGGGCCAAGGGTGAGATAAATCATTTATGATGGAAACTACATTCTCTAAAACTTGAGCGTGTTTAAAACATTAACTATTGCTGCATAATGATCAAGTTTGTTTTCAACAGCACACATTTCACATAGTAGGCCTGTAGGTGTCACTTAGGCTTCATTTAACCAACTATGATAGTTTCATGCAATGGTTAACAGCGTATCAACATGCAGTAAGAATATATTAAACACTACTTACAATTAACGTCTATTTTAGACATTTTTCACGTTTGTTAAAAAAAAAGCTAAAAACAGACAGTGGCTACATAGTTCTCAACTCAAGGTTCGCTTTATTTCTGCAAGTCTTTCCACAGTGATGGCACGTGAATGGCTTCTCTCTGGTGTGAGTCTTTACATGATTCCTAAAGTGTTTCCTGTCTATGAAACTCATTCCACACTGAAGACATAAGAGTCTTTCGAACACGAAGCCTTATGTGCCATTCAAGGTTTCTTCATATCTGAAAGTCTTTTCACAGTGACCACATTTAAACGGCTTCTCTCCACTGTGAACTCTCTTGTGCCTGTGAAGGATTCCTCTTCTGTTGAAACTCTTTCCACACTAAAAGCAAATACAGGATTTCTCTCCAGAGTGAATTCTCAAGTGGAGTTTAAGATGTGCTTTTTGATCGAAACTCTTTCCACACTGAGGGCACGAGAAATGAGAATTCACACCAGAGAAGACCCTGTGCCTGTCAAGGTTTTTTGAGTGAATCCATTTCCACACTGTTGGCAAGTGTAAGGGCTCTCTCCAGTGTGAACTCTCTTGTGGACTTTAAGGTTCATGTCATGAACGATAGTCTTTCCACACTAATGGTATGTATAAGACGTCTCTCCAGTGTGAACTCTCATGTGCCTATGAAAGTTTCCTTTTTTGTTGAAACTTTTCCCACATTGTTTGCAGGTGAAAGGTTTCTCTCCAGTGTGAATGCTCATGTGGACTTTAAGGTTTGCATGTTGATAAAAACCCTTTCCACACTGAAGGCACGTGTAAGGTTTCTGCCCAGTGTGATTTTTCATGTGCCAGTTAAAGATAGCTTTCAGAGTGAAACTTTTTCCACAAAGTTGGCAGGTGTAAGGCTTCTCTCCAGTGTGTAATCTTATGTGATAATTAAGAGTTCCTTTATGGTTGAAACTTTTCCCACACTGTTGGCAGGTGAAAGGCTTCTCTCCAGTGTGAATTCTCATGTGGTCTTCAAAGTGTCCTTTCTGAATGAAACTCTTTCCACATTGAAAGCACATGTAGGGTTTTTCTCCAGAGTGAATTCTCAAGTGGAGTTTAAAGTGTCCTTTTTGATTGAAAGTCTTTCCACACTGAGAGCACATGTAGGGTTTCTCTCCAGTGTGAACCCCCATGTGCCTGTTAAGGCTTCCTTTTTGAGTGAACCCGTTTCCACACTGCTGGCAGGTGAAAGGGCTCTCTCCAACGTAAACTCTCTTGTGTACTTTAAGGTTCCTGTCTTGAATGATTGTCTTTACACACTGAGGGGATGTATAAGGCTTCTCTCCAGTGTGAATGCTCATGTGGACTTTAAGGTTTCCATGTCGATCAAAACTCTTTCCACATTGAGGGCATTTGTAAGGTTTCTCTCCGGTGTGGATTTTCATGTGCCTGTTAAAGCTTCCTTTCAGAGTGAAACTCGCTGCACACTGAGGGCAGGTGAAAAGGCTCTCTCCAGTGTGAATTCTCACATGGTAATTAAGGTTTCCTTTACGGGTGAAACTCTTTCCACACTGTTGACAGGTGTAAGGCTTCTCTCCAGTATGAACTACCATGTGGTCTTCAAGGTTTCCATGTTGACTGAAACTCTTTCCACACTTAGGGCATGTGTAAGGCTTCTCTCCAGTGTGAACTCTCAGGTGCCTGGTAAGGCTTCCTTTGTGTTTGAAACTGTTTCCACACTGTTGGCAGATAAAAGGCTTCTCTCCAGTGTGAATTCTCATGTGGGCTTTAAGGTTACCTTTTCGGGTGAAACTTTTTCCACACTGCTGGCAGACTAAATGACTTCTATTCCCTGCCTTTTGAGGTCTTTTTCGTGAGGAAGTCTTTTCAGCCTGTAAGCAACCAAAATATTTTTCTCCAGTTATGAGATCTTTCTCTTCCATTTCATTCAGTACTTCAGTCTCCTCTTTCAGCGACATCAGGTCTAAAAAAGACAAATTTAAGACAAAGTTAACCCCACTTTAATGGTACCAAGCAACAGACATTTATAAATGTTAAGCATCAAAACCACCATTCATCTAGATCCTATATCCTCTAAGCTACAATAAGAAGTGTTACATGTAATCTGAGAAGCCTTCTCAATATAGCACAATATAACTCTTCACTTGCTTTAAATGTCAAGCTGGCAGTTAAACCTTTTACTTAAAAAACCCAGTTTGACCCAGAAGATCTGGTTAATTATAACTGATCTTCTAGGGCAGGGGTGTCCAACCCTGTTCCTGGAGGGCTACTTTTCTGCATTTTTTTTAACAGGTAAGTGTTTTGGAGCAGGGTTGAAGAAAAAAATTAAGAAACAAGGGTGAAAAGAAACAAGCGCAAACTCCCCACTCAACCATCAGACTAAAAACTCATAATGGTAATTCCATGCAATTATTTATTAAAAGTAAACCAGCAATACTATTGTCAGCAGCTATATATTTGTCATAACTTTGGAATGACCCAATAGGATGGTCCAAACATCACTGGCAGGTGGAGTTACAACTCCCCAATCAACCAAACCCGGAAGCAAAACACACAGATGTGTTCCGCACCGTTGGCTGAAGTTTGTCCTCGTCGGCTTTTCGACATGTTGAATCGGTGTCGGAGCTCGTCGGGCCATCTGATCATTCTGATTGGCTGTTCAGCTAATGCCACTTGCTGGTACGGAAAGGCATTTCATCTTACGCAGGCGCAGAACGGATGTGCTACTTGGCCGTCGAGCCTCGGTTTGGTGTGTCAGGGCAACTTTGGACCCAGACGCTGCCGACGTGAGCCAACCCTGCAGTCTGCTTTCGTCGCCACTAGTTCGTCGGCGTCGGTTTGGTGCGTTCCTGCCTTAACATATGAAATTACCCAATCCTGCCCCTTGTCAGTGCAAATTAATATCAGCTGGTTCAGTCCAAACTAATGGCCAATATAAAGGGTGTCTCATTACCAAGGTGTCACAAAAGAAACGTCTCATTATGGGTAAAAGTAAAGAGCTCTCTCAAGACCTTCGCAACCTTATTGTTGCAAAACATACAGATGGCATTGGTTACAGAAGGATTTCAAAACTTCTGAAATGTTCCAGTGAGCACTGTTGGGGCCATAATCCGGACGTGGAAAGAACATCATTTCACCATAAACCGGCCAAGACCAGGTGCACCTCACAAGATTTCTGACAGAGGAGTGAGAAGAGTTGTCCAAGAGCCAAGGACCACTTGTGGAGAGCTTCAGAAAGACCTGAAATTAACAGGTTCAATCTCACCACGCAAGACTCCATTGCTGAAGAAAAAGCATGTTGAAGCTTGTTTAAAGTTTGCTGCACAACATTTGGACAAGCCTGTGAAATACTGGGAGAATATAGTCCAGTCAGATGAGACCAAAATCGACTGTTTGGATGCCATAATACACATCATGTTGGAGGAGAAATGGTACTGCACATCACCCCAAAAACACCATACCAACAGTGAAGTTTGGAGGTGGGAACATCATGGTGGGAGGCTGTACCAGCATACGGTACTGGTAAACTGGAAAAATGTACAGAGTAATTTTGATAAAAAAAAATCTGCTGCCATCTACCAGGATGAAGATGATGAAACGAGGCTGGACATTTCAGCAAGACAATGATCCCAAACACACAGCCAAGGAAACTCTAAATATGCTGATTAAAAATAACCAACATGCACAATACTGTTTATGTTCAAAATATAGGTAAAATAGAGTCTTCTAAATTGATCCATGTCCATTTTTCAAAGAAACAGTATGTGTGAAGGACTGTAGTCAGGATTTAAGCCCCATCGTTGCACAGAAACTGCTCATTTAAGCTACAAATGACCTGCTTATACCATCTTCTGGTGTATTGAAGTGGAATTGATCCCACCGGGACATTGTGTAGCGGCTTGTACTTTGTCTTCCTGCTTTCCGAATTGTAACCCGGTACTGTACACTCTTTCAGCTTAAACACACAGAAATCCACAACTACTTTCTGCAAACGTATAATTTCCCTTTAAGGACGTCATGGTGCACAAGTCTGTCTTGAACTTTCTGCTCGACCGCCATTTTCTTTTTGTCCCGGACTCAAATAAAAGGTAGGTTGGAATTTTTTTTTAATTAACATACTCGATAATCCAACGTTTGAATGAGTGTTTTGGTTGTTTACGAGTTGACGTTGTTTGCAAACATGAATACTAAGTAACAGAATTTGCAGAATGTTACAACCCTTTGTTTTGTATTCACTTGTTTCTTACTCTCTTTTGTTTTGGAAGTGTTTGTGTCCAGGGACAGTGCTGATTGGCTCCTGCAGGCTAATGACTGGCCCATCTGGATTGGTGCATTCGATTCCAGGCACACCTTAAAAGCCATGTCATTTCCTTTGGAAGGGCAGATTATGTTGTTGTGAGGAGATAATTGTGGGTTTATGGCTGTGTTTAGATACATTTTGACTGTTCAAAGTAGGGTGAACATGGTCTTTTTCTCTGAAAAAGAATTATAATTTTTAACTAGGAAGTTGTTTGGCATTTTGACCCTATTGCCTATTTACAGAAACTGATTTGAATTCTCCTTTTAACTCCGTTTGCTTGGGCTTGTAAATAGTTTGTACATTTTTAGGGTTTGGGAAAGTAAATTTGACGTCATTATTGTTCATTGTAAACCTTCTTTGGCTCTCTTGATCAGCACAAGATGTCACCAAAACTACAAAGTCTTTTCAGTTGACTACAGTGAACTTGCATTTATGATGTCTGAATGTGGTTTGAAAGAATGTTTCAGTTGTTTTGTATGTTTCTGAGACTTCTCCAGTTGTTGGTTTGTAGGTGTATGTCTAGTAAGAATGTGTAGTTGTTTGTATAAATTAAGGTTAGAATTTCATATCAGATTTTTTTTTTTTTAAAACATGAACTTCTTCAAAAAAAAAAAAAAGTCAGCCATTTTTAATGAGACGCTTTGAAACCATGAAATGAATGAAACCAACCTGTTTGTTCCTCAGTTTCTTCATGTTTCACTCTGAATGTTTCTTCAATCCTCATGTCTTCACTCTCCTCTTTAATAAACGCCATCTTTATGTCTTCACTCTCCTCTTTAATAAACGCCATCTTTATAATAGTGTGTCACGTGGATCTCAGTCGCTTCACCAGGAGTTTTTCTGTGTTTAAGAAGAGAATAATTAACAGAAAGAAAAATAAATCCAAGTTAATCTCTGAGTGTCTCAATCAGATCTAGTTTAGTGAGAGTCAAGAGTGAGAGTTAATGGACTTAAATGATCTGATTACACTAAAAACACTCATAACTAACTAGCAATAAAATTAATAATATATTATATTTAATACTTTCAATAAAACTTTGCAGATGGTTTGTAAAAGCTGTCATTACACATTAACTGTGTTTGATGTTCTCGGTGCGTTTAAAACGTTTAAAGGCGATTCGAATCAGTGAATCATTTTGCTAAGTATTTGATTCAATTGAATCGGAGTTTCGAAAAGCTCAGTTTCTCTACCTCTACTTGCCAGTGACCGAACTCGTGTTTTTGATCAACTGATGCACGGTATAGGGAACGAAATGAGACACGTCTTCTCTGTTACTCATGTGTACTAACAAAGATAATACTCATTTATGTTAGATAAAGTATTACAATACTGAATTCGATAATATTGTAATAAAATATTACAATGTTAAATTAAACAAAAGCTATTTCGCGTCGTTTGTAAAAGTATGAAAAATTCAAGAACGGTTTGTATAGATTTTAAACCCTTTAACGGCGTAAAAACACAAACCTTTCTTCAGCAGAATCACAACAGATGCAGGAGCGCGGCGCGGCCTTATGACGTCACACCGCCAGACCAAAATAAAAGTCCCCTTTACACGCTGCCGTCTATAATCACAACTGCATAAAAATATTGAATATTTAAAGAGTACATAGTGAAATATTTAATTATATGTCCAATGTAATAACCACTAATGAAAGGGTGTTTTTTTTATAATTTTTTGGGTACAGAATCCATTTATAAAATGCAAATAGCGCACATGTGATTTGAGTTGTTTTAGAGTGTATGAATTAATAAAGCCAAGTTCATGCATATGTCAGTGTTGAAACGTATATAAAATTAATGTATGGTCTCATTTGAAAGCAGATACTTGGCAGGCATATCCACGTCTCCGAAAAGTACATGTGCTATCAGGGAGCGAATCCGCCTCCGCAGGACTTTTCGGAGGAAAAATTTGATCTCAACAGCCATTAATCGGCTGGTGGCAAACATGCCATACTAGTGATCATAGTCATAATAGTGATTCCTTACATTTATATAGCGCTTTTCTGGGTACTCAAAACTCAAAGTTTTGTGTTTGGTGAGCTAATAAAATATTAAAACTCAAATCAATATTTTGTGTAGCCTACAATTATTTAATTATGTCATCCAGTATCACGGACTCGCTCTCTTTCATACAAATGATTGTTTTGTACACGGTAATGGATTAGCCTAATCTAGTTTAATCTGAAATCAATATTTCTTTTCCACATTATTATTTATGTAATAAGTCGTATGACCATACCGTAGCCCCTAAATGTGTCTACACTTTACACCGTGTTCAAAATTATCATGCAAGTGACGTATCAGTAGGATTTCAATAAACATTCAGATCTTAGTTTTTCAAAGAAAGTGTTTGTCCACATCAAACAGGCTTGTTGAATAGTTTGCTCTGCTTAGGTATAATGGAAACCATTTCTCATGCAACGTGGGGGAGGAAGAAAGAGCTTCCTGAAGACGAAAAGCATGAAATGTGAACGGGACTTTTATTTTGGTCTGGTGGTGTGACGTCATAAGGCCGCGCCGCGCTCCTGCGTCTGTTGTGATTCTGCTGAAGAAGGGTTTGTGTTTTTACGCCATTTAAAGTGTTTAAATCAATGCAAACTGTTAAGTCAATTTAATCGTTTTTACAAAATATGTACAATAAATTGACTATTCTTGAAAGTAACGTTGCAATGCTTCATTTAACATTAATGAACGTTATTTTTTTTTATTTATTTTTTTTTGAGTAAATAGCATCCACTCTTGATTAACAGAAAATGAGCGTCTCGTTTCGCTTTACACAACGTGAATCAGTTCATCGTAAACATGAATTCATGTAGGCTACTGGAAAGAAGTGATGAGAGAAACGGAGCTTTTCGAAACTCTGAGTCAGTTGAATCAATTGCTTCGTGAAATGATTCAGTGATTCGAATCGCCGCACGCTGACGTCACCAGCTCAAACAGTGTAATCAACGAGAACAACAAGCACAATTAATGTAGCTTTTACAAACCAGCTGCAAATGTTACCCTGAAAGTGTATAGTATTAAATGTGGTGTACAATTAATTGAGTATGATAAATATATGAACTTTGTGTATTTTAATCAGGTCATTTAAGTCCATTAACCCTCAACACACAGGAAAACTCCTGCTGAAGCGACTGAGATCCTCATGACACAATTATAAAGATGGCGCTTATTAAAGTGGAGAGTGAAGACATGAAGATTGAAGAAGTATTCAGTTTGAAACATGAAGAAACTGAGGAACAAACAAAGATGGCGTTTATTAAAGAGGAGATTGAAGACGTGAAGATTGAAGAAACATTCAGCGTAAAACAAGAAGATACCGAGGAACAAACAAAGACAGTGTTTATTAAAGAGGAGAGTGAAGACGTAAAGATTGAAGAAACATTCAGAGTGAAACATGAAGAAACAGGTTTGTTTCATTCTCAAAGCTGAACTCATTTGATTCTTATTAAAATAGAAATTGTTTATTTTTGTTGAAGAATTTCATATGAGTGTCATAATTAAAGTGGTTTTATTTGACATATTTGGCCTCGTGTGGACAGACATGTTGACTAGACAAATACTAGCACTGCCTTCAACCTGAGAAGATCTGACTTTCACGTATGGTGTTCGTTATTACGCCATGTCACGCATTAAATTAGGAAAACCCTTAATTTCTACTCTTTATTTATACAACAGTATCTAATAAAACATGGAGGCTACGGTTACTAAAATTCAGATGGTCAAAATAATTGGTTTACAAACTAAATCATAATGCATCATGAACATAAATAATCACTGAATAAATCCACGAAGAAGTCAGTAGTTTTTCACATCACATTAAGACCTTGAATCAAAGACACAAATTGAGCTCTAAATAAATATACATCTTCTGTCAAGATCACTCGTAAATGAAGCATCAGTTTCTTCCCCTGTAGTTTACATCCTAAAAGTTTTCAGATTTATAAGACCATGCGTACACCAGAACCCTTTGTAAATCTCCGTCGGTGTAAGATTGTGTGTACTCCTCCCCGAAATATCTATACATGAAGCGTACAACGCCTAGTTTTAATTAAATTAAGGGTTTAACTGCCAACTGGGTATAAGATGGTTTACATGTATAAATTTGTGCCTTTTAAACTGGGGTTAACAAGTATTTTCTCTTTTTTTCGCCTTAGACCTGATGGCACTGAAAGAGGAGAGTGAAGTACTGGAAGAGAAAGATCAACATGATTTCATAACTGGAGAAAAGTCTTGTAGGTGCTCACAGACTTCCTCACGAAAAATGGCTCAAAAGACAGGGACTAGAAGTCATTTCAGCAACAAACCGTGTGGAAACAGATTCAATCAAAAAGGAAGCTTTAACAGGCACACGAAAACGCGCACCGGAGAGAAGCCTTACACATGCGCTCAGTGTGGAAAGAGTTTTGATCAACACGTAAACCTTAGAGTCCACATGAGAATCCACACCGGAGAGAAACCTTACACCTGCCAACAGTGTGGAAAAAGCTTCAACCAAAGAGGAATCCTTAACAGGCACTTAAGAATTCACTATAGAGAGAAGCCTTTCACGTGCCCTCAGTGTGGAAAGAGTTTCATTCAGAAAGGACACTTTAAAGACCACTTGAGAATTCACTCTGGAGAGAAACCTTACACTTGCCCTCAGTGTGGGAAGAGTTTCATTCAGAAAGGACACTTTATAGTCCACATGAGAGTTCACACTGGAGAGAAACCCTACACCTGCCAACATTGTGGAAAGAGTTTCAGCCAAAAAGGAATGCTTAACAGACACATGAGAGTTCACACTAGAGAAAATGCGGTCAAGGTGAAAAGAGTTTCAGATAAAGAATGAGGATTCATGAATAAAAGAACTTGTTTTATGTGTCTTCAGTGTGGAAAGACTTGTATCCCGAGACACTCAAACGATATACCCCTATATAAGTCAACGAGATGTTTTTGGGGGTTAAAAGAAGTTCAAGAGACCTGTGCATCGGACTAATAGCAAACATCCCAAGTGGTGTTTAGATGAATATGTAAATATGTGTTACACATTTTCCCTTCAATAAACCCAATGAGAAGAAAACATTTGTGGGAGCATCTGATCATGGCAATGTGGATTTTTGCACCAGCTCTGCAATTCACCACTGCATGTTCCATCTATTTATACAATTAATTTCTTTAAAGCAAGTAGCTTTACAGTAATAAACATGGAAGAAGAAAAAATCAGACTAGCACAGTACATGTATTTAGTAGGTCAAGTGTTGCATAAAAATATGCAGTTTCTTGAAAATGGCTAAAGAGTCGGAACACAAATTAAGATATTTTTGATGAAATCCGAGAGCTTTCTTAACCGTCCATAGGCAGTAACATAATTGCAACTTTCAAGGTCCGGAAAGGTAGTAAAGACATCGTTAAAATAGTCCATGTGACTGCAGTGGTTCAACCTTAATGTTATGAAGTGACGAGAATACTTTTGTGTGCAAAAACGAATACAAATAATGACTTTATTCAACAATCTCTTCCACGCTGGCTCGCTATTGGCCGGCTCCTGCATCAGTCAAGTCACCTTTATTTATATAGCGCTTTTTACAATGTAGAATTGTGTCAAAGCAGCTTTACATTGATAACTGGTATATAATTTTGGCTGCACAGCAGCTCTTAAAGAATAGTCAATGCAGGTAGATCAAAGCACTGTTGAATATCAAATATCAAGTGTCCCCGACTAAGCAAGCAAGGAACCCAAACTCCAACAGGTGACATCAGGTGGCAAACAGGTGTTAAAATGGAGAAAAAACCTTGGGAGAAACCTTGGGCTTAGTCGGGGGGCCAGTTCTCCTCTGGCAAACAGTGCTTTGTTACGACTCATGTTGCTATCATAAGTCAGATAGGATCGCAACATTCAAAGTATTTAATTCAGTTCCATCCAGCTGAGGATCGTATTCATCACGCCGGTATGGACGGTGTGAAGAACATCAGCGTCACACACGTGTCGTTAAGCTCGCGTGAACAGTCGGAAGTGTTGTGTTGCGTTTACTACGTGAATAGCATAGTAAAATGACATGGAAGAGAATCGATTGGATGAAAAGTTTTGTTTGTTTCTGTGCACAAAAAGTATTCTCTGCACTTCACGATATTAAGGTTGAACCACTGCAGTCACATGGACAATTTTACCAATGTCTTTACTACCTTTCTGGACCTTGAAAGTGGCTGTTGTGTGTGTTGCTGTCTATGGAGTTCTTATTGTAGTGTCACATAAATATTTTAATTATTACTGTCAAAATTACCTTTCCTTAAAATGTAATTTGTTGTAAAATTGGTAAATGTCAGTGGAAATATGAGCACAATTATTCTAATCTAATCCAGATTACTTTAAATAAACCTCCTCCTGAACTGAATTTACAGATCTGATGCTCTGACAAATCTGAGAAACAAATCTCTACATGTATTTTTAAACTTGTAAACCACATATGTAGCTATATTAATACCAAAGTCCCTTTAAGACGAGTCATTTCACTCGGCGGCCATCTTTAAAAACGCCTCTCAAGTGCATCTCTTTGAATAGGGAAACATCAACTTCTCTAAAGCTGTTTCAATTCATTTTAATATTTGAAATCACCAATGAAATCTGACAACAACTGTCTCATAAATTTTGTTTCTGAACGCTTACATAAAAAGGCATTTTTTTCAGGCTAGATCAAGCTAATGCGCAGTCCTAACTGCGCGTCTCTATAGGGAGCGCGCGTCTGACTGTTTCTATAGGAACCGGAGCTTCTAATGGCCGCTGCAGTGACGCGATGACAGAAGGCGGGACTTATTCCGCATAATTAGCATTATAAACACTGAATTAATACCAACATATGAAATTAAATTAAGAACAAAAATTGGGAATGTTGAACAATAAATGTATGAATATAACATCTTAATTTTGCAGTGTTGTCTAATGTCTGTTAAAGCAAAAGTGTCCAAAAGTGGGAATTAGCCTATGGGATAACGGACACAGCAACGCATCATGTTTGTAGTGTGATGCATTAAAACGTACAATAGCCTATTTCAATCCAGACTTCAATTCTAGTGATACTATTATTACTGTTATTCCACTAGGTCTGAAATATATTGTTCGCTGCAAACATGATGATCTTAATTTACTATTAATAAATGTGTAAAGTTGCATAAAATGGAAATACTCAATAAAGTAGGCTAATACGTTACCTCAGATGGATGAATGGTTGGATTCCACAACTGGTCAAATAAAACAAGACAATACAACATTTACTGATTCTATTGCGCTTCTGGTTTGGCAGTGAAATTGGTCGATTTTGGGTGCGTAAGATGTGAAGGATTCTATAGTTAGTATTTTCACCCCAAAATGGCGGCCGCGCTACCGAAGCGCCATCTAGTGGCTGTTGCCAAAAAAGTATCTTGGGTTCTATACTCTTTGATACTACTATAATATCTGGTATAAATGATTTCTGCACCCAAACTTACAGTTTTGCCTATTAGACAGAATTTCACACTGTTTCATTCGGAGTTCTTAATGGACTTTTATTTTGGTCTGGTGATGTGATGTCATAAGGCTGCGCCGCGTTTCTGCGTCTGTTGTGATTCTGCTGAAGAAAGGTTTGTGTTTTTACGCATTTAAAGTGTTTAAATAAATGCAAACTGCTTAGTCAATTTAATCGTTTTTACAAGATATGTAAACAAATTAATCATTGTTGAAAGTGACGCTGTAATGCTTTATTTAACATTAATGGACGCTATATTTAGAGTAAAGCGCATCCACTCTTGAGTAACAGAAAAGGAGCGTCTTATTTCGCTTTAAAAAAAAAAAAAAAAAAAAAAAATCTGCGAGTCATTTGAATCAATTGCTTCGTAAAATGATTCAGTGATTCGAATTATAGGCATACGTAGACGCTCCATTGGCCGCTTTGGTATGGAAGTTTATTAATGCCAAAATGTTTTAAAAAAATAAAAAGCTTGTTGAATTGCGCTATTTGGAAAAAAAAGGCCTATATATTGCATTTTAATGCATTGTATTGCTAGGGCTTGCATTTTTATAGGCTGAAATTCAACATTGTCGTGTATTTAAGCTGTGAATATTTCAGGTTTTCACATTTTCATTATTAAAAATGAGAAGATTCATATTTACCTTTCAGATTTCGCTTCCAACATATTCAGTCTGGTTAAAAATACAACCTAATATATTCAACAGGCAATTTTCCGTCCATTTTATTTCACTTTACAATTCACTTCCACAAATTCGGCAGAAAATTCAACGTTGCACATTTGGGAACTGCAGGAATAGCCGTAGATTGCCGATGCATGATCCCCATCTGCTTTTAGTCTTCCTCGCTAGCGGCTGTTAACGAAGACATCATTTACTGCTCATTTCGGAGGCTGCGTCCTTCAGAGGTCACGTTTGAAGGCTGCATACGTCATCAAGGATGTCTTCTTTAAGAAAAGTAACCGTCTTAAAATTGACTGCTATTCCTCGTGAGGTGGAAAATACTGTAATTTCTAAAATCTAAAATCGAACAGTTACTTTTCTTGAATGAGACCGCCTCAATGACGTATGCAGCCTTCAAATGCAGCCTCCGGAGGACACAGCTTTCACAATTTACAGAAATATAGCAAGTGATAAGTCTGATTATTAGGGCCAGAATATATGTGAAAAAGACACAAAAGCTGTGTTTACGTTTAATTCAATGTCTTCACGATTACTTAACATGTAGTCTATACACAGGTAAAGTAGGGTTGCAAAGGGGCGGAAAGTTTCCGGTAAATTTCCGGAAACTTTCCACGGGAACTTTGGAAATATTCCAATTTGGAAACTTAACAGGAATTAATGGGAATTATTTGGAAATTTAGGAAATCTATATAAATTTATAATGTTTATAAAAAATGTATCATATAAAAACAAGTATAAACTTTTTGTTTGGTCATAACATGAAATGTTATTTATTTTTCGCATTCAATTCTAATTTAGTAAATATGTCAAATAAATATATTATTATTGCAGCAATTATGTGTTATTTATTTCACATGATCCTTCAGAAATCATTCTAATATGCTGATTTGATACTCAATTATCATTGTTGGAAACAGCTGAATATTTTTTTTGGAACCCGTAATACTATTTTCAGGATTCACTGATTCATAAAAAGTTAAAAAGAACAGAATTTATTCAAAATAGAAATCTTTTCTAACAATATCACTTTTTTATCAGTTTCACACATCCTTGCTGAATAAAAGTATAAAATAATTTCTTTAAAAAAAATATATACTGACCCCAAACTTTTGAACGGTAGTGTATATAGTTACAAAAGATGTCTATTTTAAATAAATGCTGTTCTTTAAATTTTCATTCATCAAAGAATCCTGAAAAAAGTATCAAATATTAAGCAGCAAAACTGTTTCCAACATTGATAATTGAGTATCAAATCATTCTATCAAATCAGAATGATTTCTGAAGGATCATGTGACACTGAAGACTGGAGAAATGATGCTGAAAATTCAGCTTTGATCACAGGAATAAATTATATGTATATTAAAATAGAAAACCATTATTTTAAATTGTAGTTATATTTCACAATATTACAGTTTTGTCTGTATTTTTGATCAAATGTGCATGTTACGGACTGGGGGAATGCACAGTGCATGCAGGGGGTGTGGCCTCAATAGCCCTGCAGTAAGTAGTGTGCTGTGTGAATGTGATCGAGGAATGTGCAGGGTAAAATTGCATTAAATATGGTTGTTTTAACCAAAATTACACTGCAATATTTAATTTCCCTGATATAGGCTCACCTGCAACCTCTAAAATTCCCTGTTTATTCCCATTAATTTCTGTTAATTCCCATATATTCCCATGGAAAGTTTCTTTGAAAATTCCCGGAATTTTGCAACCCTACATGTAAGCAACCGTGAACGACATTATGATGCTTTTCCAACCCAATGTGCAATATACACAACACTATATATACTATTTACAACATGCAGATAAGCCCAGAAAGTGCTTTGCCGTTAAAAAAAAAAACAGGCTACGCTGCATGCTTGCATTTTCTTTATAATATGGCCCATGGGAGAAAAACGCTTTTGCGCGTTGTTAATATTCTGGACTAATCCTAATATTCACCACGTTATTCGTTTTTTCTAAGTGAAATTGCTGATAATTTAGGGACCGTCTCTAAAGTTACAAACAACATTGGTATAAACGTTTCTAACTTCAGTGGCATTTAAAGAGAATGACTCTTAGTGAAAAAATAGCAATATTTACACATGATTTAACAATTTATTTCTATTAAATATCAAAAATATAAAAGGTGTGCATCGTTCATAGTATAAACTATAATATAATCTCAGACTTCATAAGAATCATGTAAACTTCATATTATTTCTTTTATAATATTTCTTATAAAGTCTCAGTTTTCATACATAATTAGCTTTATCGTTAGCTTTTAATAGTCTTACTTTGGTGGTCAAAATTTGACTAGCTGTCAAAATTATGTTATAATGACCAAACATAACCAGAAACAAGTATTCAGACTTACATGTGAATGGTAATTCCCTGAAATGTGGTTTGGATTGTGCAACGGTTTGTAAAACCTCAAAATAGTCAGGCATCTTTTATTCAGTTATTAAAGTTACGGCAAGTTGCCTCTACAAATATGGCGGCACGGTTGACATGCGATCCAGCGGCCAATGGGGTGTCTATGTATTTATGATGTCTGTGATTTAAAGTGCTCAAATTGCTCAAAACAGTGTAAATGAACGAGAACATCTTTTACAAACAAACTGCAAATGCTTTCATGAAAGTGTAATCTATGATAAATGTGATGCGAAATGTAAATCATAAATATGAACTTTATTTGTATATATTTTGTTAATCAGATCATTTAAGTCAATTAACTCTGACTGACTCTCTTACCAGTGCACTGAACTAGATCTGATTGAGACACACTCAGAGATTTTACTCCTGGTGAAGTGACTCAGATCCACGTGAGCTACGTTATAAAGATGGCGTTTATTAAAGAGGAGTGTGAAGACATGAAGATTGAAGAAACTTTCAAAGTGAAACATGAAGAAACTGAGGAACAAATAGGTTGGTTTCATTCTCAAAGCTGAACTCTACAGAAATGAATGATATTTAAAAAAAAAAAAAAAAAGTCATATAAATGTCCTAATTAAAGCACTTTTATTTAACATGGAGTGGGTTGGCTGCATATATACATATATACAGGTGCTGCTCATATAATTAGAATATCATCAAAAAGTTGATTTATTTCACTACTTCCATTCAAAAAGTGAAACTTGTATATTATATTCATTCATTACACACAGACTGATATATTTCAAATGTTTATTTCTTTTCATTTTGATGATTATAACTGACAACTAAGGAAAATCCCAAATTCAGTATCTCAGAAAATTAAAATATTACTTAAGACCAATACAAAGAAAGGATTTTTAGAAATCTTGGCCAACTGAAAAGTATGAACATGGAAAGTATGAGCATGTACAGCACTCAATACTTAGTTGGGGCTCCTTTTGCCTGAATTACTGCAGCAATGCGGCGTGGCATGGAGTCGATCAGTCTGTGGCACTGCTCAGGTGTTATAAGAGCCCAGGTTGCTCTGATAGTGGCCTTCAGCTCTTCTGCATTGTTGGGTCTGGCATATCGCATCTTCCTCTTCACAATACCCCATAGATTTTCTATGGGCTTAAGGTCAGGCGAGTGTGCTGGCCAATTAAGAACAGGGATACCATGGTCCTTAAGCCAGGTACTGGTAGCTTTGGCACTGTGTGCAGGTGCCAAGTCCTGTTGGAAAATGAAATCTGCATCTCCATAAAGTTGGTCAGCAGCAGGAAGCATGAAGTGCTCTAAAACTTCCTGGTATACGGCTGCGTTGACCTTGGACCTCAGAAAACACAGTGGACCAACACCAGCAGATGACATGGCACCCCAAACCATCACTGACTGTGGAAACTTTACACTGGACCTCAAGCAACGTGGATTGTGTGCCTCTCCTCTCTTCCTCCAGACTCTGGGACCCTGATTTCCAAAGGAAATGCAAAATTTACTTTCATCAGAGAACATAACTTTGGACCACTCAGCAGCAGTCCAGTCCTTTTTGTCTTTATCCCAGGCGAGACGCTTCTGACGCTGTCTGTTGTTCAAGAGTGACTTGACACAAGGAATGCGACAGCTGAAACCCATGTCTTGCATACGTCTGTGCGTAGTGGTTCTTGAAGCTCTGACTCCAGCTGCAGTCCACTCTTTGTGAATCTCCCCCACATTTTTGAATGGGTTTTGTTTCACAGTCCTCTCCAGGGTGCGATTATAATATACAAGTTTCACTTTTTGAATGGAATTAGTGAAATAAATCAACTTTTTGATGATATTCTAATTATATGACCAGCACCTGTGTATATATATACACACATACATATATATATATATATTGTGGAAAACTTGGAGCCAGTGTTACACCACAATCACGAACCCACTCCAGGCCGCTTTGCCCGCTGGGTTCGGCCCGTGCTCCACTGCGGGAACGTCTGTAGTCTCATTGGTGCCGCTTGTACAGTGTCTTGGAGTCTGGCTAGCACCAGACATAAAAGTAATTCCTTATGAGTGCTCTGTAAAAGAATTTGTGTGTAAAATATGTAGTCTGTCTTTACAAAGTGATATTGCCAACCACTGGCCTGGCCATGAATAATACAGTGTTTTAGTCATTTTCGCAAATCCGTGTGTATGGAGATCACTTTGTACATCTGTACATGAAAAAAAAAAAAGTGTCCGTTTTTAGCACATTGTTGTAGTGTATATTTAAGACACAAAAGCTTCATTTACGGGTAATTCAAAGTCTTGGTGGTTTCCCTGTCTGTATATCATGGCTTGTGCATCTTAACATGTATAAATGTTTGGATGTTAGGTTGCTTTGTCATTAAACCGGTGTTAACTTTTCTTTTTTTGTCTTTTTTTCACCTTAGACTTGATGGCACTGAAAGAGGAGAGTGAAGTACTGAATGAAATGAAAGTGAAAGATCAATATAACAGTCATCATGATTTAATTACTGGCGAAAAACCTTGTAGTTGCTCACAGACTGAAAAGACTTCCTCACAACAAATGGCTCAAAAAAAAGGGACTAGAAATAATTTTGTCTGCCAACAGTGTGAAAAGAGTTTCAATAGAAAAGGAAACTTTGACAGGCACATGAAAATTCACAATGGAGAGAATCCTTTTACATGCAAACAGTTTGGAGACGGATTCAATCCAAAAGAAAGCCTTAACAGGCACATGAGAACTCTCAATCCCTACACCGGCCAACAGTGTAGAACAAGTTTCACTCTGAAAGGAAGCTTTTACAGGCTCATGGAAATTCCCACTGATAAGCCTTACACCTGCCCTCAGTGTGGGAAAAGTTTCATTCAGAAAGGACACTTTAAAGACCACATAAGAATACACACTGGAGAGAAACCTTTCGCTTGCCAACAATGTGGAAAAAGTTTCAACCGAAAAGGAATCCTTAACAGGCACATGCAAACTCACAATACAGTGAAGCCTTACACGTGCCCTCAGTGTGGAAAGAGCTTCACTGAACATGGAAACTTTGAAGTCCACTTGAGAGTTCACACTGGAGAGAAGCCTTTCACCTGCCAACAGTGTGGGAAGAGTTTCAAGCAAAAACGAATCCTTAACAGACACATGAACATTCACACTTGAAAGTAGCTATTTATATACGGTCAGTGCGGAAAGAGTTTCAGATGTACAGAAAATGTAACTGTCCAGAGGTTGTAGGAAGGCAGACACAGATGAAGATAATCCAAAACACTGGTTTTAATTATGAATCCAACAGGCGAAAGATCAGGTACAACACATGCTTACATGGACGGTGATCGGACAGAGATGGAGTGAACAAGAGGAACTTAAACACAGCTGACATATGTGAACTAATAATGATGGTAACCGGGGAGACAGACGAGTGGCGGGAAACTGAACAAAGGAACGTGACAAATGAAAACAAACTGAAAAGTCCATGAACAAAACACTAAACTGAACACGATTGTGACAGTAACCATCAGTTCTCAAAGTTTTTTTGTCTAAATGGAACCCCTTTTCGCAATAAAATAGCAACATCTCTAGATTTAACTAAAAAATTGGATTGATAAATCTGCCCTGTCCATCTGGCTTTCAGTTTGTCTTTGCAGGAAACTCATCTTTAGGTGGACTCTAGAGATTTTAAATATTTTGCTTCTTTTAACTCGATGATTAAGTCCTTTCACATTCCATGAAATTAACTTGAGACTATTCCTATTGTTTTGAGTTGTAGTTCTTTTAAGTGATCCAGATCAGATTAATCATCATCATCACCACCACCCCCTCATCCCCAAAACGTACACATTGATCCCGTCATCTAGCTGACTAACTAGAATTCACAGCGCGACTTGGAATACACAAAGAGAAATAGTATAAAACAAAAAAATCAAACAAATACCGTATAGCCTTAAACTATCTTAAGTAGTTCCAAGAATGCCGGACTGTAATTTATTAGTATTAACAAATACTATAGAGATGTTCTGACGGCAGTTATTTCAAAATTCTTACGGAGACGTGAAGTAACATGGAGTTACTCTTTCATGTCGGAACTGGAATTCCCTTTTCCCCGTCTTCCTTACTTCCACCTCCACTTGTGGTTCTAACACTCTCTCTTCGGCCCCATGCGCCCTGTTGCTGACCTTTGTTGTTAATTAAAAACATTGAGTTTCCCACACATATTTTACACTTTTTACAAGAAAGTCAAATACTGTTGTTTTTTAGCATACATCTATGTTTTTTAGGTACTTTCCACTCATATGTCATTAAAGTATTTCAGGTACTTTCCACTCATAGCATTTAAGCAAAAAATGGTTTAAAAAGTGTTTTTATTTATTTGAAATATTTTCAGCTGAGCGCTGTGTGTATATAAACACCATTGCACTGAAGCGTTATTGTGACTGAGCCGTCATTTCTTGTACAGGACTGTTATTATCATCAAACCGCTTTACAGACACACATGGTTTGCACACGTCACTCAAACACAGAAGCAGGAAACTCTTCAGGTTAGAGAAAGAGAAACTGAAACTGAAGTGTAGTTGAGCTGTTGTGTGTTTGTGTCTCTGTATTCATGCAGTAAAATGGCAGAAGCCAGATTTTCTCAGGATGAGTTCATGTGTTCAGTGTGTCTGGATCTCCTGAAGGATCCAGTAGCCATTCCCTGTGGACACAGTTACTGTAAGATCTGTATTACAGGCTGCTGGGATCAGGAGGATCAGAAGAGAGTCTACAGCTGCCCTCAGTGCAGACAGAGCTTCAGTCCAAGACCTGCTTTAGCCAAAAACACCATGCTGGCTGAAGTGGTGGAGAAACTGAAGAAGATTAAACTTCCTGCTGACTGTTACGCTGGAGCTGGAGATGTGCAGTGTGATGTCTGTACTGGAAGAAAACACAAAGCCGTCAAGTCCTGTCTGGTGTGTCTGGAGTCTTACTGTCAGAATCACCTTGAACAACATGAGAGTTTGTTAACAAGAAAGAGACACAATCTGACTGATGCCACTGGACGACTGCAGGAGATGATCTGCCCGAAACACGACAAGCTCCTTGAGGTTTTCTGCCGCACTGATCAGAAGTTTATATGTGTGCTGTGTACGATTGATGAACATAAAAACCACAACACTGTATCAGCTGCAGCACAGAGGACAGAGAAACAGGTATGAACTTAAAGACGTCACATTATGCTCATTTAAAGATTCATAATTTTGACTATAGGGTCTACTAGAATACATTTACATCATTTACCCACTGTTTCACAGACAAGGCTTAAGATAGTCCCAGATTAAAATGAATGTGTGAGCTGTTTTAACTGAAAGCAACTTGCACTGACATTTCTTAAAATATGTGAGTGCTATGTTTTTTTTCTAGGGTACGTCTATAAAAGCTGCTTAAATACTACATATAGTATAAACCCTGTCTGTAAAACCGGGCCTTAATGTTCAAAAAACAGTCTCCATGAACTCCTGACATCAGAGCCACTAAAGACGCAGTAGATTAGTTTTATATTTTAAGGGAACGCGCCACGGATCAAATATACACATGCAATTTCTGTCCCTGCTGTTAACGTTCACCGACTGTTTGTTAAGTTTTTTTGTGTTTTTGACAGCCTTGTGTGTATTCAACAGTTAAATTATGTTTTATTACCAAAGTTCGGGAGGAGCACATTCAAATAATCTATCCAATCATCACGTCATCTAAACCAGCTGTCAGCAATCAGTAATCAACATATCTACCCAATCAGCTTGAGTGAGGGCCTATATATAAACGGCAAACTCACCCATGATTCCTCGACAATTTTCAGCTTTGGATCCGCCCAATAGCCGCTATGTCAGATTGAACTCTTCCCATCCAATGGAGAGTCCCTCTACTCCCAGAATCCTTTGCTGCACTCCGCCATTTCAAGGAGCACCTACACTCCGCCATGTGCCATCGCCGAGCCTCCGGCTCCATTGCGCGGTCACCAGCCCATCTGTTCCGCTCTCCACACTCCAAGACGCCTAGACCACCCCTCACCTCCACCAGTGAGACACCCACCATCTTCCTCGTCGTCTTCATACTCCATGGCCCAGCCAAATATACCTGCAATCGAGAAATGGACAGTGCTAGGATTAAGGCAAGCACTGACCAGCGTGGACGTCCATTTCTCAAGACGCATTAATAAACCTGCATTATATGATTTGTACGGCAACCTGCAGTCAGCTTGCGCTTCTAATAAATCCTCGTCACCCTTCAGTAAAGCGACCGAAATCTTTAAGGGCAAAAAAAAGCGTCCCTCCC
The DNA here is from genome assembly GCA_037101425.1 of Elopichthys bambusa. Lineage (NCBI taxonomy): Eukaryota > Metazoa > Chordata > Actinopteri > Cypriniformes > Xenocyprididae > Elopichthys > Elopichthys bambusa. The sequence goes on from CM074454.1 coordinate 25,470,466, forward strand.
GGGCAAGACCGGACCATCTCCGAATGTCAAGCTGTGGCAGTGAGCTTTCAGCAAGCCTGGGCCAGGCCCCAGATTATGCTGCTGCTAGGCCCCACCCTCCTCCTCCCTCTACTCAGCCACACTCCAGCTTTTTCCGGCGCTGCACCCCGTACGGAATTACCCGCCCCTACCAACGAATTTCTTCTCCCTAGCATGAGGCTGCCTCCACTAGAGTTGCAGGCCCAGAAAACTTTTCCTTCTTTTCCTCCTACTGCCACCAACTTTTTTCCCCATCAGTGGCCTACAGCAGACCCTAGTGTGAGGCTGCCTCTGCTAGCAGCGCAGGCCCAGTCGGCATATTTTCCACCCCAGCCTTCCGTTTCCTTCCCTGTCGCTTCCCAAGCCCCAGGAGCCGTCCCAAGCATGAAGCTGCCTCCGCTTTCAACGTTAGCCCAGAGTTTCTCCCTCACAACCCTCTTCTTCAGGCAAAATCACAATTTTCTCAGTTTACAGCAGCACAGATGCACATATCTCCAAACGCTATCACTTCGCCAGAGCGCAGATTTGATCAGATGCAGATATTGACTTATCATCACTCCTTTCCCTGTTTACCCCATCTGATCCTAATCGCCAAATTGATTGTGGCGACTTTGCAGTTACACTTAAAAATCCAGCTAATAACCCATCCCGAATCCTTTACTTTAGAATTTTGCATCACATTCAGCTCATACACAGAAATCATTTGTGCTGCTTTTCCCCATAGAAGGTGCGAGCTAAATCACGACTATCTCACGATATTAGCAGAGCTTGCGTTATCCTATGGCGGTTCACATTTTTACACTTACCACAAGCTGTTTTCAGCAAAATGCAGCGTTTGAATCAGCCAGTGGAATCAGTGACCCTATTGGGGCATGCTGGACACAGACCACAACAGAATCTTCCTAGGCGTTCAAAACATTTCCTGTGCACTTTGTAGATCAGTCACTCATTCCACCATGACTTGTCCCCAAGTAAATCCTTAAATTCCTCCAACTCTATTTCCAAGTCAAGAAAAATCAACGAGTTACGTTCTGTGTCCAGCAACCACAAATTTCGACTCTTCTGGAAGATCCACAGCCTTTTCCATGAGAAGACAGGTCTGCAATCACTTTAACACAGGCGGATGCACAAGACAGCGCTGTTGGTTCTTGCACATAAGCAGTTATTGTGGCGTCGCTAATGCCCGCCCAATATGCCCTGTCAGGAAATCTGCTAATAAAAAAATCAAAAAATTACTTGTCGACTCCTGTATTGGTACTCTGGGTTCGGGCCAAATACCAAGCTCGGAGCCCTCACCCCGGACAGCACGCCAAATACGCATACATTTATTCTATCTGACTTATTTGTAAGTGTGAATTTGTGATAGCGCAATAAAACGTGAAAGAGAAGTTAGTTTAATACTCATGAGATGTCTGACAGCTAGCTTTCTGTGTGTGTGCTTTAGATGTGTGTGCTCAGAAAACATTAAATTACAAGTTTAAACTGATATATCTTTGAAAAGCATGCAGATAATAAACTTTCATGATGAAGAACTGCACTGTCCCTGAGTGCGATCGTAAAAGAGATGATAATCAAAACCAAGCGGATGTCTTGTTAGTATTTGGCACAGCATCTGATGCATGCAGGAGCTGTGAATAAAGGAAGCGCTATTCTGGATCGGGGTGGATAGCAGCAGCTCATTTGCATTTAATGACATGCATGAAAACTTTTTTGCTAGCACTAAAAAATGGGCATTTACAACATGCAGTAAAAAATTATCTGTGAGGTATTTTGAGCTGAAACTTCACAGACGCATTCTGGGGACACCTGAGACTTAAATTACATCTTGTATAAAGGGGCATAATAGATCACCTTCAGAACCTGCCTTCCGAAAATCGTAGTCTTCTCTGATTGGTCAGCCGGCCCCAGTCTGTTGTGATTGATCCACTGCTAATAGTGGGTGTGAAAAATGTAATGCACTTTACCATAAACGGTGATGTGAAGGTGGAGGGATGCCAGAAGAATTGTTTCTGGCATAGTGCAATGACTGTTGTTTATATACGCTCATAATGATGATTGACAGGACTGAATGATTAGGCTCCTTCCGAATGTACATTTGTAACGTAATTTACAACATTTGACCTTAATTGAACTCAACAAAAGATTGTGTTTGTATACTGCTGATGAAGAGTGTTAGAAGTCAATGTTAACCATCAAGTTGGTCTGCATTAGGAAGGCCGAAAAAGGGGTTTAGATTGGGGATGGTTAAAAATAGTGTCTCTTGAACATGACGACAACACACTTCAACTCAACCAGGCCTCAACCCTTTATTTCGTGTATGCCTTGGGCAAAGAAAAAAGCATAAAGGACCCCTTTAAACCAGTAATTCACCCAAAAAAAATTAACATTCATGAACATGTTATTCCAAACTGGTATGACTTTCTTTTATTCTTAGGAACACAAAAGAAACTATATTAAGGAAGGATGAGTAAACACTGAAAAAAATTACATTTATGGGTGAACTATCCCTATAAATCTAGGCATTGATGAAATAATGCTGGCACTTATGAATGACACTATAATCTTATCATGCAAGATCTTTAAAGCTTCAAATCTCATCACTTCACTAATACTGGATTCATATCTGTTTACTTGATGTGTTGTTTCTCCTGTTATTGGTTTGTCCTTTAGCACCAGCTGAAGAAGACTCAGAGGTTGTTCCAGCAGAGGATCCAGCAGAGAGAGAAAGATCTTCAGCAGCTGAGAGAGGCTGTGGAGTCTCATAAGGTGAGTCTGGAGAAGAAGAGAAGTTTGAGAAGTGTCAGTCAGGACTCACTGAAGCCACTGTGTGATTGTGATGTGTGTCCTAACAGCGCTCTGCACAGACAGCAGTGGAGGACAGTGAGAGGATCTTCACTGAGCTCATCTGCTCCATTGAGAGAAGCCGCCCTGAGGCCACACAGCAGACCAACGATCAGGAAAAGACTGCAGTGAGTCGAGCTGAAGGACGACTGGAGCGATTGAAGCTGGAGATCAATGATCTGATGAGGAAAGACGCCGAGCTGGAGCAGCTTTCACATGCACAGGATCACATCCATTTCCTGCAGGTAACAGAGATCTAAAAGAACAGGATCATAGTGGACTCTCAGAGAAACATTTCATAAGAGCAGAATGAGCCGTTGACTGAAATGTTGATCTGTGTGTTTAGTTATTATTTAATCATCAGTCAGACTTTCATCTGATCATCTTCTTGAAAGAGACATACTTACAAATGCAGTTCAGCTCTGGAAATCTCTTAGGAAACGTTTTTCTGAATGATATATTGAGCGTCCAGACAGCAACAGCTCAAAACTTCACTAATATTTCACAAGTTCGCCTGCCCATTCAGTCTGAATGGTTAATGGTAAACAAACTTGGCTTGCTGTCCTTGCAGGAGGCTTGAACCCGAGGCTCGGCAAGAGCTCCGAGCTAAACCCCCAAAAAGATACACTATATTGCCAAAGGTTTTTGGACGCCTGCCTTTACGTGCACATGAACTTTAATGACATCCCATTCTTAATCCGTAGGGTTTAGTATAAACAGGGCCCACCCTTTGCAGCTTCAACTCTTCTGAGAAGGCTTTCCACAAGGTTTAGCATTGTGTTTATGGGAATTTTGACCATTTTTCTAGAAGCGCATTTGTGAGGTCAGGCACTGATGTTGGCGAGAAGGCCTGGCTCACAGTCTCCACTCTAATTCATCCCAAAGGTGTTCTATCGGGTTGAGGTCAGGACTCTGTGCAGGCCAGTCAAGTTCCTCCACACAAAACTCGCTCATCGATGTCTTTTATGGACCTTGCTTTGTGCACTGGTGCGCAGTCATGTTGGAACAGGAAGGGGCCATCCCCAAACTGTTCCCACAAAGTTGGGAGCATGAAATTGTCTTGGTATGCTGAAGCATTAAGAGTTCCTTTCACTGGAACTAAAGGTGGGTGCACACTGTGTGATTTTGGCCATGATTTAGTCGTCAGACAAATTTTGAGAATCCTAAAAGATTCCTATAATCCTAGGCAAAAATCTGTAGTCGGAAGATTAAGAGGTAATGTGCTGCTGGAGCTCACCGGGTTGGGACATGGTTCAAAGGAAGAGGCAGGGTCAAATGCTGGAAGAATTGTCACTGGGATGATGCAGTGACTGCTGCTTATATACGATCGTAATGATGATTGACAGGACTGAATGTTTAGGCTCCTCCCGAACCTACGTTTGAAAGTACATTTAAAGTTTTTTATACAACAGTGTAAAATCCATGAATCTGATGGTACCAGTTTCATCCATCTAGATTTTCCATCTCTTAACTTATCATTTATCATCTTATCATCTTTTATCAATTGTTTACTCAAAAAAAATTAAGTAATGTTTACCAAAATCAGATAATCTTTAAACTGGAAAACCTTTTATAATAATTTTCATTAACATACTGATGAATTTGACAGTGAAGTCCTCAAACAGAAAGTGAGGCTGTATATTATCAATGCTTCAGCATATTTAAGCCACAAAACCTGACTTTGTGATCGTGTCTGTAACGTTGGGAGTCGTGACGACGGGGTAGATCCAAACGCAGGCTTTATTAGAATGAGCGTAGTCGTACAGGCAAGGGTTAAACACCAGCAAACAGAAACATAATGGCAAGGCAGAAGAGTAATCCAAGTCACCGGCAATGGTCAAGGCAGGCAGCAAACGATAACCTCGCGGGCTGAGACAGAAACCCCTCTGGGTTCGGGACGGAGACAGAAGCCCCCTCAGAGCTCGGGGCGAAGACTGGAGCCCCCTTTAGGCTCGGGGCGAAGACTGGAGCTGACTTGGCGACTAAAGCGGAATCTGTAGACACTGGCAAAGCGGCCATCTTGTCCGAGATGTGCCAGGGCTCTGGAAGATGAGCGGAGACGTGACAGGGTTCTGGAAGATCAGCGGAGACGTGACAGGGTTCTGGAAGATCAGCGGAGATGTGACAGGGTTCTGGAAGATCAGCGGAGATGTGACGTGACTCTGGAAGATCAGCGGAGACGTGATGTGACTCTGGAAGATCAGCAGAGACGTGACAGGGTTCTGGAAGATCAGCGGAGATGTGCCAGGGCTCTGGAAGATGAGCGGAGACGTGACAGGGTTCTGGAAGATCAGCGGAGACGTGACAGGGTTCTGGAAGATCAGCGGAGATGTGACAGGGTTCTGGAAGATCAGCGGAGATGTGACGTGACTCTGGAAGATCAGCGGAGACGTGATGTGACTCTGGAAGATCAGCAGAGACGTGATGTGACTCTGGAAGATCAGCGGAGATATGACAGGGCTCTGGAAGATCAACCGTGACTTGACTTGGTTCATGAATGGCAGCCATCTTAGCTGAGGGCTCAGGCGTGACAATTACAGGGCAGGAAGAGGCATAAAGCACAGGGCTAGTAATCTTTAAAACAGTACATGCTGGTAATAAAGATGGGCCAAGCTTCATGCATTCTGCATTGGTGCAGCAAACGATCATCAAACAAGCAATAAATAGTCCAGGGGAACTAGGAACAAGGATTAACACAGAAAACCTACGACTAAACAATACTTCCCCTGTGTGTGTGTGTCTGGGTGCAGCTTATAAAGGGTCCACTGATGGGAAACAAGTATGAGTGTGTGATTGGTTCCTAGATGGGGAATTATGGGAAATGTAGTCCAGAGTGATGTATAACTGTGTGTGCACTTAAATGGTGAACTGGCGACCTCTGGTGGGGAGTAGCAGGAACCAGCAGGCACTGGATACGGAACAGTGTCCTAAGAGTCCTTGTGAATTTCAGAGCCACTAACTGCTCAAAAGTTATAAATAATGGTCAATCTACCTGTTGCCTTTGAACTGCTTTTCCTGATCAAATCTAGTCAACTCTGTCATGTGACACCATTGATGCTCTTGATTGTTACATTTATTTTATTGGCAGATGTTTGATCATCAGGTGTTTTACTAGAAAGTTCACATATAGTGTGTCAAACACTAGAACTTAGAGCTCTTACATGACAATGAATATGAGAAGAATTAAGCTGATGCTGTGAAAGTGCTGGATTGAGGAGAGTTACTAAAGATCAACAGGAGCTGCTCAAATCTGACAGTAGTGCAGGTTATTGGTTGAAGTGTGGAGTTGATGAGCTTTGATTTCTGTTTTCTGTAGAGTTTCCAGTCTCTCTCAGCTCCTCCTGAATCTACAGACGTAAATGATGATCCCTTCAGTTCTCTCTCCTCTTTTGATGTCGTGAAAGAATCTGTCTGTCAGCTGAGAGACAAACTGGAAGATTTCTGCAAAAAGGAGCTCAAGAAGATCTCTGACAGAGGTAAAGTCCTGGAGATTCATCTGATCCTCCATCATCTCATATCATGTAGAAGATCATATTAGAAATGTCTTAGGAACTGATGCAGGGATCATTTTCTCTTGACATGATAATCACTCTTCATGTCTTGATTTCCACAGTCACTTTCACCAACATTGTTCCCAGGACCAGGAACAACTTCCTACAATGTAAGTCACTAAGAAAACAAGCAGAGAAACTCACTGAATGTGTTCATGTTCTTCCTGTAGAAGGAGAAAGAAAACATGACAGAAGAGTTTTATAGTTGATCATGTGAATGATGATTTGCACAGGATATCTGGTAAACTGTACTGAGACACTGCTGATATATTGAACATGAAGAGTTCAGATACATTAAAAGATCATATTCATAATTCCTGATTGTGATGTGTTTTATCTCCATCAGATTCCCATCAGCTCACTCTGGATCTGAACACAGTGAATAAACTCCTGCTTCTGTCTGAGAATAACAGAGTGATTACTTACACTAACACAGAGCAGCCGTATCCTGATCATCCAGACAGATTTGATATTGTGTGGCAGGTGTTGTGTAGAGAGAGTGTGTGTGGACGCTGTTACTGGGAGATTGAGTGGAGTGGTGTTATGTTTGGTGTGTTCATATCAGTGTCATATAAGAGCATCAGCAGGAAGGGACGAGGTAATGAGTGTTGGTTTGGATATAATGATCAGTCCTGGAGTTTGAGGTGCTCTTCCTCCAGATACTCATTCATACACAATAAGATGGAGACTAAACTCACTGTAAAGCCCATCATCAACAGTAGAATAGGAGTGTATGTGGATCACAGTGCAGGAACTCTGTCCTTCTACAGCGTCTCTGGAGACACAATGATCCTCATCCACACAGTACACACCACATTCACTCAACCGCTCTATCCTGGGTTTTATGTCGGTTTTACTGGATCATCAGTGAAACTGTGTTGATGAATTAGAATAGATTGTAGAGAGATTCTACCCATAATGCTTTGAGCTCATGATGAATCAGTAACAGTGAGATGTTGTGGAGTTTCTTACTTTCTCTTCATTACATGACAGTTTTTCTCAATCGATTTGACATTTCTCCAAAGTAATGTAACTGCTCTCAAAACAGTTAACACGGTGATCTAAACACACTCTTACCTCAGCAAAACAGTTCAACTTTAATGCAAAATAAAGCATCTAGTAATACTACAGGTGTATTGTCTATTGATTTTAGAACATTTTCAGCTGTGGATGTACTCTGCAACAATGATCTATTGATTTCCTCTGGATGTTGCATTATCAGACTTAATGGTATTACCTTGTCAATTCATATAAAACAGCCATATTTGACCCTGCTTTCCACTACACAAATGCCCTCCACCAATCTCTTATCCTCTCCTCCTTTTTTACATCCTCCTCTCTCCTCATATGACCTCCCTCTATCTGTTCCTTTCCTTCTCATTACACCCCTTCCTCTACCCATACCACAACCTTTACACTTAACACTTATTTCTTTATTTCCCCCTTCTGTTGCATATTCTTATTCTTTTCTTTCCCTTTTATACTTTCCCTGTTACATTATGCAGTTGTGATAAATGTGAAAAAAAAAAAAAAAAAAAACCTGTAATTGTTTGTAATAAAAAGTCTTTGTCTGAGCTTTTGTTTGGGTGATGTTTTCCACTGTTACATCCCTGTAAAAAAGAACCTGTGGGCTAGTGAGTTTTATATTTCTCCTGGGGTTTTAGTTTAAACTCTATGTGGCGTAGTCGGCTACAAAGAAACGTGCTTTATATAAATTTTACTACTACTATTGAATTGATAATCTAATTGAAATCTAATCTAATCAAACTCGGCCGCTGACATAAATGATCATATAGGAGTTTAAATCGCAGGTTTCGCGCATTTGGACGATTTAGACACTTTAGACACACGTCCTCTTCCAGGCAGATTTGTAACATCTTTAGTTGATTTGAACTTCTTAATTATTGCCCTGATGGTGGAAACGGGGATTTTCAATGCTTTAGCTCTTTTCTTACAGCCACTTTCTATTTTGTGAAGCTCAACAATCTTTTGCTGCACATCAGAACTACATTCTTTGGTTTGTCTCATTGTGATGAATAATTAAGGGAATTTGGCCTTTGTGTTTCCTCATGTTTATACTCCTGTGGAACAGGAAGTCATGGCTGGACCATTTCATGCTCATGATCACCCTGGTGTGCTAAACAATGTAAATATGAATGGGAATATACTTCAGAGATATTTTATTCATAAAAAATTCTAGGGGTGCCAATAGCTGTGGCTAACGTGTTTTGGAGAAAAACATTTATTTCATAATGTGATTTCCACCCCACTTTAAATTCTTTTCCTTCAATGAAAAAAATTGTCAAAAATTACTGAAATCACAAGCGTTATCATTTCTGTTCCAGACATGTTTGGAATATTTATATAGAAATTCAAGGAAAATGGATTGCAGGTGTTTCAAAATCCACACTCAGGTCAAACTTTAAAGCCACTTTTCTTTGTTTAAGGTGTTCGGGGACGTTTCACTTTGCACGTTGAAAAATTACTGTAGGTTGAAGTTGCTTGGACTGTGAAAAGTGTGTTTGTGGTATGGTTTTGTTGTCTGGTGTTGGTGTTTTTGCAAAGTCTTGCACAGTGTACTTCAATAAGCAATTACTAAATATCCTTATGTGAGAAATTACATATAGAAAAAGTTCTTGTTCAAAACATTTTTTAGTTATAAAACATGATAGTTCTGGCGCTGCTGGAAAGAGATTTTGTATGATGCTTAATACTTTACCACAGCATGTTGACTATATATAGGACGTGTTTCAGTGAGCTGATTGATAGTTCAAAATACATACAACGGAAGGTCACGTAGGCAGAGCCCTTCATGAGTGCACTACACCTGAACTCAATCAGTTTGAAGGTGTCCTGGTTTATCAGCAGGTTCTATCTTGATGGAAGCCTCGGCGCTCACAGCAAATGTTAGCGACGTGAATGACCTGGTGCATAACCTGCCTTGCTGTCCTCTCATCGAGACTTCATCCTTGAAGCTTCATGAAGCTTAGCATGTTCACGCAAGGAAAGGGGCGTTCCAGGACCACAATGCAGCGATATATAATTTATAATTATGTTGTCCACAGGAACATCAAAAGTATAGCTAATTGAAGGATCTAATATATAATACTCCTATCATCATGTGTGATTATACCATAAGTAGTTCTCCGGTATGATCCCGCCTCAGCCTGAGCCAGGTCGTATTTTCCAGCTCTTTTGCGAAAAAGGCGGAATTTCCCAGACATTTTTATCTCCCCCTGCCTCCTTTCTCCCTTTCTCAATCTCCCCACACCACCAGGCGTCTCATCGAGCCGACGAGGATGGTTTTCTGCCGTGGCGTGGTGTATTTGAGCAGTACACAGCTTTCTTTGGTCGCAAACTTAGTTGTCCCATGATAACTCTGTTTGTCACGCTGAAATCAGAATACTCTGAAACTTCAACCTACAAAATAAGCAAGTTAGTTTCAAGCGTTTAAATACTCTCAGGACGTTCAGCGTTCGACATAAGACGCCTACCTGGTACTTTTGAATGATAATAGGCTTGTTCGAGATGCATCAGCGCTGCGCAGACGACGTATGACATCAAAGTACCGCGAGAGCGACTGGAAGGCAAATGACTCCTTATGTAGGGGTGTGCGATGTATGTGACATTTAATTCACATTTAGTGGAAGATATACGAGATTGGCGCAAATAAGCCAGTCTCGTTGGAGGAGGAAAATGAATATTCAGTCAAGACCCAAAAGATCTACCTTGTACAGTACACTTTGGTGTATGTTTTCTTTTCTTTCAACAAAAAAGGTCAGAGGTCAAAGACAACCATTTAAAACTTAACACTTCCTCCTCCGGAGTGGAAAAAAATGACACTCCTCATCTGTGATGTATGGACCTGAACTTTGTAATGTCACAAATATCTTCTTTGATGTCCTACAGCTCGTGTCCATGATTTGTGGCCTTTAACGCAGCTCCAAAACAGGCAAAGAGAGGTCATAGTGACCTACAATGTAATCCAAACAAGTTACAATATTAAAAAATTGGATTAAATATTTCAATTTTATGGAGTACATACCATTTATGTTGATGAGATGTTTGCGGAAGTGGCTCTAAACCTTCTGCTGAATCGGCCTCCGTTAAGCCCCTACATTGTACACATGCTGGACTGGTTTGAGGAGGAAGATCGATACATCCTCATCCTGGATTATTCATCTTCATCAAAGCTGAGCGAATCACAGGCACGTAGCTTGATGTACCAGGCGGTGCTCGCAGCCAAGCACTGTCTTGACGGAGGTGTCTTCCTCCGTGACATCAAGCTAGATAACTTTTTGATCAACACGGCGACGAACCGGGTCCAACTGATAGGCTTTGGCTGCGGTGAAGTCAGCAAAAGTGGCATTAAGGGTCAATTCATTGGTGAGTCGGCTTTTTGCGTTACCATTTTGATTAGCTCCAATACTAGCTAAGAGTAAATTTGTGAAAATGGAGATTTGTACTGAATATCTCTTTCTTTTTAATGAACAGGATTTGCCTGCCCTCCTGAATATTTTGCGGAGTTTGAATATGAGGCCAACCACCGTCTGGTCTCTAGGGATTATGATGTACAGAACGGTGTGCAGCTGTAACCCCCCGAAAAAGGAAGATGGCCGCCTGAGTTTTGACTCCAGAGTCTCCGCAGGTGAGTTCTGAATAGTTTGGGCTGTGTTGTTAATTTTTAATATTATAGTAATGTGCAAGAAAGGGCTCCCTATATAGTTTTTTATTTTTATTTTTAAGAAACTTTTAATTATAATTGAATATATTTAAACAGACAGTTTGTTCAGAAAACCACTGTTTTCTAACAAAAGCAATGTTATGTTTAGTTTTCCCCCCCTGCTGTACCAAACTCGTACCAACCGTGACTTCAAAACCCGTATTGAACCGTCAGTTTTGTGTACTGTAATTATATAAACAAAAGACCAAACAAGGAACTAATGAGATAATTAACAAACAACAGGTGAAAAATTTAATTGCATTTTGGCAGGTTTTTTGGGGGTCTGAAAATGCAAATGTTTGAAAACGGGTTTCAAAGTGAAAGTTTTTTAAAACAATACCAATGACCACCCCGCACATTTGTATAAATTGCTCAATAACCTTGAAGAGCATCATGTTATTGTCTATTTTTAGAGCACAAATTAAAAATAACAAATCAAACTTCATAAATAGACAAGAAGCTATTTAATGCTAAATGGAAAAATTTTACTCCTAAAAATAGACTTTATTCAACATATTAGACAACCATACATTAGGGATGTGCGGTATACCGGTATATATTTTATTTATAAGATATATGCTGCTGTTCCGAAGTTTACCGCTAGGTAGCAGTGTGCTACCCAAACTGACAAATGTGACGACATAGAGGAACAAAATGGACAAAGCAGTTGAATCTCACTCAACACGCCCAAGACTAATTAATAATAAGAGCAGTAGATGTATAATTTGGAATTACTTTGCTTATAAAAATAATGAAGAACCATCAAACCCTGCCAAGCATCTGTCACTTGCTCATCCTGACTTGTACAAGACAATACGTGCATCATTCAAACGAACTAATTTAGACATTTATTTCCTTTTAACACTGATCAACGCACGTACATAAGATCATATCGTTTAGATAACACAAAAGCTCCAGTAATGTGTGGTTGAACCACTTGAGTTTAGTAGTTCTGGTACAGAGATGCTAGTGATCAAATGTAAAATATTACTGGATAGGCACCGTTAAAATATTAAATAGGTACATCCTTATGATTAATTTAAAGTTACAAACGTTATTTAGTGACACAGAGTGTTTATAACAACTCAAACCTCAGTAATGATGGACAAGGACATACATGCGTTTTTTTTAAATTTCATTTTATTTTATTTATTTTTGTTGATTTTACAGCGATCACCACTGCGAGAGATGGCAGCACCTGTTTCTGGTATATTTTAACATCATATTTGTACTATGGGAAGAATTAGATTCGTTCTTTTTATACATTTTTTTTTTTTTCTTTTCAAAATGTCACTTTGACCTTTCTGAATTTCTGCATGCTTTTAGACGTAATAACAATTATTAGTTGTTGTTTTTTTTAATTCCAGCAAACATTTTAGGCAGGAAAAAGAAAACATTTTAAACTTGCATTTCTAGTTCATTAATTTCCTCAATTTTGATTTGGACCTTGATAATGTTATAATGATACTTTAAAGACGCTGGTTCAAATTCTTTCAAAGCTTCGTCATACTCTTCCAGGGCCGTCTGAAGTTGATCTCGCTCAATGCTCCCAAGAATGGCCTGAACAATCATGTCGACCCCCATGAACACCACTCCCAACCCAACATTGGCTAATGTTATCGTTCCAATTTTAGCAAACGTACTTGTTATTTTTGACAGAATTACTCCTTTATCAATTAAAAGACTAACTAAAGTAGTAGATCCCAAAGTTGCAACACCATAAACTCCTTCCAAAATGTTTGAAATCTTTTGTAGACAGACTTGTTTCGCAGTTTCTCATACAGCGTGGGATCCAGCTTCTCCTTCAGCTCCTTGTCAATCTTCTCTAACACTGCCTGGATCTTTTGCATGCATTCAATCATCACATTACAGTTCTCCTGGAGAGTAGCACCCTCGTCCAGCTCGATATGTTTGAAGGAGCAGCTCAAGTGCTTGTTCATAACATCAATCAGTTGGTTGGTGGCATCGAAGTTGCTCTTCATCAGATCTTTAATCTCTTGACTTTTGCGGATAAACTGCTCCCTTCTCTTAGGATTATCAGGGTAGAAGAGGTCACTCCACATTTTTCTTTATATTAGGATCCTTAAGAGAAGAGAAATCATTTGTGAGGAAAGTGTAATTAAACAGGCATTAATGTTAGTAACTGAAAAACATTAAAGTCGGCATGAAATCAAAATTGACCGTATTTACTTTGTTGGTGCATATCATTAGTCTTGTGGTGAACAATTAATCCGTGCAAGTTAATACACAGAAAAAAATAGTTTGTCGTGGTAATCTTTAATCAAAATCTGAAAGGTTAAATGGCGTTTCTTCTCTGATGACGTCAGTTGGACGGCTTGGGTTGAAAACGCGCAAACCACCCCCCTTCAACCGCTAGTCTGCTATGAGCGAGAGATGGAGAGGAGGAGCGTGCCCTGTTTCACTTGGAAATACGTCACAACACTGGAGAAAAGACGTTTGCAACTTCCGGTTCACGGGGACTTTAAGTTAAATGTTAGTGTACATAAGAATCAGACCGGTCGGGCTCGCGCGGTTATGTGATGCGTTTGTGGATGCTGAGGAGGTGAAACGGAGGCTTGCCTCTGGCGATTACGTTTTGGTTGCACCAGCAATTAAAGCAAAGGCTGCGTCCGAAAACTAGAAAAAATGCTGCCTTCTGAGGACACATTTCAAGGCACGTCCGAATCCAATGTTAGCTTCACTTCCTGTCTCATGAGATACGTTCCTCAGATCGATTGTTGAAGGAAGCATAGATGCATCCTTAGCTGCCTTTGATATCCCACAATCCTGTGCTTTCCATTCTGTGACAGTTGAGCTAGAAAAATAAAGATGGCGTCCGAAAGTTGCTGCACAGTTTGTGTATAAATGTACGATTTTGACCAACATATTTCAATTTTGAAGAAACTACTACTGTAGTAATTAAATATTTGTTTAGTTTTCACCAAAGCTCACGCTAGTTTGCTGTAGATCATTAAACTGTTACGCTGCCTCTGTCTGAAATCAGTTTCGTGAGGTGCCTTCATGCACAAATGCTCATACAAGTCATTCTCTTATAAGGCAGCGAGGCAGCAAGACCTAGGTTTTCGGACGCAGCCAAAGTCTGAGGTGTGGAAAAGTTTTGACCATGTGCATAATGAGAAGAATGAGAATGTGAAATGCAAAAAATGCGACATTCTGTTAAAGTACGACAGCAAAACGACTTCGTTGATTGAAGCTGTTCAACACCTGCCAGTGCCCAGGATCAACCTACAATCAAATCGTTTGTTACAGCATCAAAATCCATCTCTGCAAAGGGGAAACAAACGATGACGGAGAAGATATTAGGTCTTTTAATATCGTAAATGGCGAAGGGTTTGAAGAGCAGGCGCAAGAACTAATTAACGTCGGGGCTGTTCCCGTAAACTCGTTCCCCGCCATGTGACAACTGCGAAGAGGTACAGAAACTTAAAATAGCTTGAATGTAACTCTACACCCTTGCCTCATTTAATATGTACACGGATCAATGAATATGCAAATTAGCCCCGCCTCCACTCGCTCGCGCCAGCTCAGGGAAATTGCTGTAGTGACGAGCAATTTGTTGTCTGTGTTGTGGATATTTAAGGAAAAAAAAGCTTGCTTCGCGCTTCGTATATTCAGTTTAACAGCTGTGCAGCTGAACTGCTCATATTTTCATATTTAATTATTTCTCCCATAATGAAAAATATCAGCAAGACAGATTTATTGCATTGCTTACGAACCGCCCAACTAGGGATGGGTATCGGTGCCTGCCAGTGTTTTATAAGATAAGATACAAGAAGAACAAGAAACAAAGTACAAAGTCAAATTTATACAAAAAATATACAACAAAAAGATATAAACAGTGCTTTAATTTCAGGAAGGTTGGCCTATAAAAGGAATCAAATAACACTGTAGTTTTCACTGTATAAACTGATAGATTAAAGCTAAAGTTATTCAAGCCGGTCATTTTGACATATTTTTGTGTGTGTTTGATCGTTTAGACGCGCACACGAAGCCTCAAGTATAATTTGCTTGTCTAGTTGCACAAACTTTGTGCTTTTAAATGCTCTTTCTATTATCAAACACGTCCCGCAATTTACAATCATCATCATCAATTCTGATGTTAAATTTGGGCTTTTAGGGAGGAACGAACGCGCAGCTCTGTGAAGCGAAGGAAACGGGCTACACGATAGCGGCTAGTGAATCAACATCATGTCTTCAACGACTTCTACTTTTTAATTTTATTATTATTTACTAGGTTCATTATTATGTTGGTTTGATCTTCATTGGCCTTGCAACCTTCAAAATCAAAACAATAACTATTATAAACAATAATATAATAATGTATAATAAATAATTATTTTATAATTGACTAAATATATATATATATATACAATTTTTATATTTGTAGATATAGATTTCTAAAAAATATAAATAAGCTAATTTTTGGTCATAAACATTATTATTATACAGTCTGATTCAGACATGCTGTTTATTTATTTATTTTTTACTGTAGGCATGGCAAAAATATATACATTTTTTCAGGAAAATCATAGTTCAAGATTTTATCACAATTCTTTTTTGAAGCTTATGAAGCGTTATGAATCTTGTGTCGAATCAGCGGTTCGGAGCGCCAAAGTCACATGATTTCAGCAGTTTGGCGGTTTGACACGTGATTCAAATCATGATTCATAACGCTCCGAAGCTTCATGAAGCAGTGTTTTCAAATCGGCCATCGCTATACAAGTCGTTATTTCGTTTTCTCGTCGCTTTATAGTATTAATATTGAACCACTGTACTCACATGAACTGATTTAAATATGTTTTTAGTACATTAACAGATCTTGAGAGAGGAAATGTCATTGCTGGTTATGCAGAGCCATCGGATTTCATCAAAAATATCTTAATTTGTGTTCTGAAGATAAACGAAGGTCTTACGGGTGTGGAACGGCATGAGTAATAAATGACATTATTTTCATTTTTGGGTGATTATTTTCATTGTTTTCAATCGATTCACCTAACTATCGAATTGTTTTTTTAATTTAAAATAGATTTTTTTTAGTCCAGAATCCATATTTATTCAAATTAAATTGCTTTATTTTAGTCCTTGCTTATAGATGAGGTGGACAGAAGTTACCCACATTTGTTCTGAAAACGGTTCTGGTGGGATGTGTGGGAGAAGCGTCTATCCTTTAATAGCGATGTCTCGCTTTATGAATATTATATAGTAATGAATGCACTGAAAATCCCTCGCGCTACTCATATTGGCTACACTTTGCATCAGATATCAAACTCTCTCATCTGCCAGTCCCTCCTTTCCTGGGAAAACGGAGCACTTCACCACACCCATGTACCAGAAAATATATAAATCATCAGTCACTTCATTGGCGATGGTCTATCAAGCCGAGTTGTTGGAAGAGCTGGACACTCAGATCCCGTGTTTTTCATACACGAGATTTACATATGAAGGAGGAAACAATGGTGTTTGAGACTCACTGTATGTCATTTCTATGTACAGGACTCTTATTATTCAACTATGCCAAGGTAAATTCAATTTTACGATCTAGGGATTTTTTTCACTAGGGATAAGTGAAATAAATACACACGAAGCCAGATCTTTCCCTATACGATCTTTTTTTTTCTCCCTTGTCTCAAGAAATATCTGATGTAGTATACGTGCCAGACCAGGATGTGGCGCTGTAATTCTGCCACAGCCACACTTAAAACAGAGAATAAGAGCACGCTTTATTTGGGCTCGGTAGCTTCTGCAGCACGAACACAAGCATCTAGTCCGCTGTTTTGTGCTGACTAGGGTCGACACGTGGGGTTATGACATCATCGTTTCATAAAATGTACGGATAGGCTTTACACACGATGATTTATCCACTCTGGGACCCGGGTTCAAAAACGCCGGATTCGTCTGGACGAAACTAAATTTTTACGTATGCACCTAAACACGTCTCCGTGTGGACGGGGCCTAAATCTGACACCCGATGACCTGTGAATCTGGTGACGCTGACTTATGAATCACCCCATAAAAAGGTCATGGACAGCTGATGACCTGCCAATCAGGGTGACGGGTCATGGTCAGAAATCGTTCTGATAGGCCGTATTGGATTATTATATCTGTCTACACACACACACTATACATATAAGTGTTTATAACAACTCAAACCTACGGTTCAATGTGATTTTCATTGACTCAGTAATAATGGACAAGGACATACATAAGTTTTTGTACTGACCCTTTAATAGCAGGCCTTCTTTTTCTACATATTTTTTTCAAAATGTCACTTTGACTTCGTTTTTAGCACAAAGATGTAATATCAGTTTTTTAATTCCAGCGAACATTTCAGGCAGGAGAAAGAAAACATTTTAAACTTGCATTTCTTATTTATTCATTTCCTCAATTTTGACTTGGACGTAGGTAATGTTACGCTGATATTCTAAAGACGCTGGTTTGAATTCTTTCAAAGCTTCGTCATACTCTTTCAAGGCCTTCTCGAGTTGATCTCGCTCAATGCTCCCAAGAATGGCCTCAACGATCATGTCGACCCCCATGAACACCACTGCCAACCCAACACTGGCTAATGTTAATGCTCCAATTTTAACAAACGTACTTGTTATTTTTGCCAGAATTACTCCTTTATCAATTAAAAGACTAACTAAAGTAGTAGATCCCTCAGTTGCAACACCACAAACTACTTCCAAAGCTTTTGAAATCTTTTGAAAGTCTGTAGTAGACAGAGACTTGTTTCGCAGTTTCTCATACAGCGTGGGATCCAGCTTCTCCTTCAGCTCCTTGTCAATCTTATTTACCTCTTCCTGGATCTTTTGCATGCATTCAATCATCACATTACAGTTCTCCTGGAGAGTAGCACCCTCGTCCAGCTCGATATGTTTGAAGGAGCAGCTCAAGTGCTCGTTCATAACATCAATCAGTTGGTTGGTGGCATCGAAGTTGGTCTTCATCAGATCTTTAATCTCTTGACTTTTGCGGATAAACTGCTCCCTTCTCTTAGGATTATCAGGGTAGAAGAGGTCACTCCACATTTTTCTTTATATTAGGATCCTTAAGAGAAGAGAAATCATTTTTAAGTTAAGTGATTAATAAACATTAAATTAAAGGTACTGTTTGTAAGAATTAGAAAATCCGGTAACACTTTAGTATAGGGAACATGTATTCACTATTAACTATGACTTTTCCCTCAATAAACTCCTAATTTACTGCTTATTAATAGTTAGTAAGCTAGTTGTTAAGTTTAGGTATTGGGTAGGATTAAGAATGCAGAATAAAGCATTAATATGTGCTTAATAAGTACTAATAAACAGCCAATATCCTAGTAATAGGCATGCTAATAAGAAACTAGTTAAAAGACCCTAAAATAAAGTGTTACCGAAAATCCTTGTTATTAGTGACACTGTAGAAATAGTACAGAAAAATATCAACTCTGTGGCTGATTTTTGTCTGCTCAGCACAACAGCGGCCTGTTTTCCCGTTCATTACAGGTCCTGGAAATTCAGCTTTTTTAGTCAGTGAAAGTCAGGGAAATTGACATTTATTTTTATTAAGATAAGAAATTCTGTCTGAGAAATCAGACTCAATAATAAACGCAGTAAAATGAAAAACAGTGATTTCAACATGTGACAACAATATCAGAATTTGCAGCTCCGGGTCAAATTGACCCTAACTGGATTCAATACAATTCCCCAAAAATCACACTATGAAAAAAAAAAATATGCACATTTCACAACACAATCAGCGTGTTGAAACTTTGCATGCGTGTTCATGACCCTAAATGAGAAAAAGTCACAAAATTACAAGAAAAACTATTTTAGGTAGATTGAAAAAAAGAAAAGAAATGATAGCTCATTTTTACCATATTGAAATAAGTGAGCTTCATAAGGTAGTAAAACACTAAAGTAACAAAATATAACCAAGACATGTTATTATTTTGGGTCTGTACAGTTGCCTTAGAGCATTAAAATATGCGGGTCAAATTGACCCGTGAACATCACCAAAGGAACCAAAATTTAGTGTGTGTATGTCAAAACATTGCATGCATGTTCATGACCCTAAATGAGAAAAAGTCACAAAATTTCAAGAGGAAAAAAACCTGTTTTTTGTTCAACTGATGTCAAATTGACCCGCAACAGTACATGAGACTTAACTTCCAAAGACCATCTGTTTGATCATGACATAAAGAGGTTGAAATGAAATCATCAAAATGGCTTCAGCGCAGTATTAAAGTCTCAAAGTGACCAATGACACATCATAAGTCGACACTCATACATAAAAAAAATAAAGAGAGATGAAACACTCACCTCAAATAATATTTGTAGATCTTTCTATTTCCTCCTCTGAAACTGTTGTGTTGAACAGCAGCTCTGAAATCTCCTAGCGGGACGAGACGTAAGAATGAGACAGTCTGCTTTGTTATTCAGTCTAGTAGTTTGAAAGAACATTAAAAATAGTCGTGACTGGTAGTGCATGCACATATGAAACAAACCGATATGAACCTACACACATCTTTGGACGGAAGTACGGAGAAAACGCTGCTCTGCCGCCAGTAGTCGCTGATGGAGCTCACCTTCACCACTGCCATGTAAAACAGCAGCCCAATGCAGCGGTACATCTCACCGAGGCTTACATCTGTCCATTTATATTTGCAGCCCTTTGCCGTTGCTTTGGCAGCCTGCGCATTGGTGTTATGGCACAGAGTTGACACAGCACTTTCTGAAAAAAAGAGTTTGAATAGACTCATGGGAGAATGTGACTCAGCAGAGCTCAGTTGTGGTCCAGTTTCACGTGCAGGCAGGAATCGCAGAGTCTGTGGAAACGCGTCAACATCAGTCTGTTTTCCATGACAGAGCCTGTTGCTTGCCTTGGCTCTCTCTAAGAACAGGTGCTTGGAAATTTTCATCGTCACAAGAAAAAGAAAAGCGTGAGCATGCTATGGCCATGCATAACAAAGACAGCAGTTTTTATGTCATACAGGAACATATACTTTTGTATTATGATGATGTAAACACTATTACATCTGTAAAATATTATGTCTGTGCACTTGGTATGATTCTCGATCGCACTGAGAACTGAACGACACCCGTGTGCCCCTGTGGTAAAGGCGAGCATGATGCAGACACGTTCCTAAACAAATAAAACACTGTTAGCATACATTGTCCAAAGTAAACGGATGGGCAATTAGTGGATATGGACACACAATATATGTATATATCTGCCAACGATGGGCCACAGGATGGACAAATATCTATTGATTGGTCGTAGGCCGCAAGTATCTGTTGACGGGCCATAGGGGAAAGTGGGGTAAGATGAGCAATTTTTTTTTTTACTTATGTGGTCCTCAAGGGCAAATGAGGCTGAAGTACAATGCAAGTATTTAAAGTAATTTCAGGATGTTTCCTATCATTTTAAATGATCAGAATACATCTATGACAAAGGGCTCTAAAAATATGGCTTCTTATTAAAAAAAAAAAAAACCTGGCTCAATTTACCCCAGGTTAGGGGTAAGTTGAGCCGAGTCAGTAGGTGGGTGTAAACTGACCACATAACTGAGTCTTACATTTTAAAGATAATGTACCTATTTTAAAAACTAAATTTAATAATCAAAATATTCATTTTTTTATTTTAAAGCTAACTTAAACAACATAAAACCAACCAAATTAAGTTGAAATTTCAGTATGTTTAATTGTTTGCATTTCTGAAACAATATGTTGAACACCAAAGTTGTAACCTTCCCATAAACAGACTAAACTTTTGTTGAGTAAAATTAAATAAGAATGAATAAATGTCACTAAAACTAATAAACATTTTAGTCAAAAGGTTCTTGACATGGTAGTTTTTCTGCATTGTCGACCATGTTAGGCCATTAGATACCAGAGGTGGAAAGATATAAATGATTAAGCATCCTCTGGTTCGTATCTGTAACGAAGGGGACTGGACGACAGATTTGGGGATCCACGTGCAGGCTTTATTACAGGAGCGTAGTCGTTTTTTTTTTTTGACACTTAAGTCAAAACTTAAGACTATTCTTAAGAGCATTTCTGAGAAGTTTTATACATACTGGCCCTGGACAAATTTGCTTTGATGAAACAGCCATTACATCTGTTATGTTAATTTTACTTTGACAAGCCAAAAACAGCAACTTCCGTTGACTATATCTTTATGTGAAGAACAGAGTGGTTTTACCTGTTGCGCCAAAACAAAATGCTTCGTGTTCTCTTTCTAACACAATGTTCAGGTTTTACTGTAATCATAATGCAAAAACTAACACTTCGAATCAATATTTCTTACAAAAATATATCTAAAACTTGATAAGAAATAGTCTTTGAGAATGTCTAAATATATATTCATATCCTCAACCTAAAGAAATTAGGTAAATATGTCCAAAAACAACTAGAGAATTCACTGCATAGAGAGCTGTACAAGTATCTAGTGGTTACACCGTGGTATTACACATTTTTCTTTCTATACTCTCACCAGATGGCGCTAATCTGCCTTTAAAACATTGATTTTAAAGGCCTAGACTCTATTTTAACCTGAAATACTGCACTTTTTTTTTTTTTAAATGTATCATAAATGTATCAAAATGTATGCATAAATAGTAATTAGTATCATGAAATCCTCTCAAAATACAAAAGAAAAAATATTATTGAACAAAAATATATTACATTGATTTTACTGGGTATATTTTCAAATCTCCCTCTTGCTCGTTCTCTCTACTCGACCGTCATACGTCTAACATGCTGATTGATTAGACGTTTGTTGTTGGACTCGGCCCCCTTTAATGTGAAGTGGAAACATGTGAATCATGTCTTTATTTATAATGTTCATAACTCATGAATAAATGGTTCACATGTGTTCACTTTACATTAAGGTTCACTATTACAGGTTATTAATGTTCATAACTCATGAATAAATGGTTCACATGTGTTCACTTTACATTAAGGTTCACTATTACAGGTTATTAATGTTCATAACTCATGAATAAATGGTTCACATGTGTTCACTTTCCATTAAGGTTCACTATTACAGGTTATTAATGTTCATAACTCATGAATAAATGGTTCACGTGTGTTCACTTTCCATTAAGGTTCACTATTACAGGTTATTAATGTTCATAACTCATGAATAAATGGTTCACATGTGTTCACTTTCCATTAAGGTTCACTATTACAGGTTATTAATGTTCATAACTCATGAATAAATGGTTCACATGTGTTCACTTTCCATTAAGGTTCACTATTACAGGTTATTAATGTTCATAACTCATGAATAAATGGTTCACGTGTGTTCACTTTACATTAAGATTCACTTTCACAGGTTATTAATGTTCATAACTCTTGAATAAATGGTTCACGTGTGTTCACTTTACATTAAGGTTCACTTTCACAGGTTATTAATGTTCATAACTCATGAATAAATGGTTCACGTGTGTTCACTTTACATTAAGGTTCACTTTCACAGGTTATTAATGTTTATAACTCATGAATAAATGGTTCACATGTGTTCACTTTACATTAAGATTCACTTTCACAGGTTATTAATGTTCATAACTCATGAATAAATGGTTCACATGTGTTCACTTTACATTAAGATTCACTTTCACAGGTTATTAATGTTCATAACTCATTAATAAATGGTTCACATGTGTTCACTTTACATTAAGGTTCACTTTCACAGGTTATTAATGTTCATAACTCATTAATAAATGGTTCACATGTGTTCACTTTCCATTAAGGTTCACTATTACAGGTTATTAATGTTCATAACTCATTAATAAATGGTTCACATGTGTTCACTTTACATTAAGATTCACTTTCACAGGTTATTAATGTTCATAACTCATTAATAAATGGTTCACATGTGTTCACTTTACATTAAGATTCACTTTCACAGGTTATTAATGTTCATAACTCATTAATAAATGGTTCACATGTGTTCACTTTACATTAAGGTTCACTTTCACAGGTTATTAATGTTCATAACTCATTAATAAATGGTTCACATGTGTTCACTTTCCATTAAGGTTCACTATTACAGGTTATTAATTTTCATAACTCATGAATAAATGGTTCATGTGTGTTCACTTTACATTAAGGTTCACTTTCACAGGTTATTAATGTTCATAACTCATTAATAAATGGTTCACAGATGTCCACCCTACATTAAGGTTCACTTTACATTAAGGTTCACTTTCACAGGTTATTAATGTTCATAACTCATGAATAAATGGTTCACATGTGTTCACTTTCCATTAAGGTTCACTTTCACAGGTTATTAATGTTCATAACTCATTAATAAATGGTTCACAGATGTCCACCCTACATTAAGGTTCACTTTACATTAAGGTTCACTTTCACAGGTTATTAATGTTCATAACTCATGAATAAATGGTTCACATGTGTTCACTTTACATTAAGGTTCACTTTCACAGGTTATTAATGTTTATAACTCATTAATAAATGGTTCACATGTGTTCACTTTACACTAAGGTTCACTTTCACAGGTTATTAATGTTTATAACTCATTAATAAATGGTTCACATGTGTTCACTTTACACTAAGGTTCACTTTCACAGGTTATTAATGTTTATAACTCATGAATAAATGGTTCACATGTGTTCACTTTACATTAAGGTTCACTATCACAGGTTATTAATGTTTATAACTCATGAATAAATGGTTCACAGGTTCATGTTACATTAAGGCAGGTATTGCGTTAAAGTCGCCCTTTTTATTCATGCAGTTATAAATGAATTATTAATGATTTATAATGCATTTAGAAATGACTTATGACTAAATAAACATCTTTATAAACCCTTAACAAAGGGAACCTTAATGTAAAGTATTACCAAAAATCTTTACATTTTTATCTTCTCTCACCAATAGTTAATAACCGGTTTGAAGATGCACAAGGCATATGACGGTGATGCAGTTTTCAGGCGTGTCAAGAATCCAGAGGGTGAACGGGAAAAGAGCAGAATCCCAATGTCAGCGGCAGTGAAGGACTATAATAAATATATAAGAGGTGGGGACCTGTTAGATGCCCTAATTGGGTACTATAATGTCCTGCACAAAATCACAAAATGGTGCAAAACTTTTTATCTTTCTTTTTTTTCAAACAGTTTCATTCTCCAGCTCAGAACAAAAGTCCATCCACATCTGTCAAAGCAGCAGGAGAGCCATCCTGTCTAGAGTACTTCGGGTCAGATGGCGCAAGTGGGAGGAGAGTTTGTGCTTTGCTCAAACTTTCAGGCCTCAAAGTAAAGACTCCTATGTACTGAACAAAGTGCAATGTTCCATCTAGAAGCTGTTTCAGAAACCGTCACACTGATGGACACTCTTGAGAATGTTGTTTTGTTGTCGGTTGCAACAAACTAACTAAAAGTTGGTCTCATTTTTTTGTCTATAGCAGCTTGTTGACATTTTTATAGTTATATGCAGTATATAGTTTTGTATCTTATATTTGTATATTGTGTTTTTGCACTTGAAGAGTTCATTTGCAAAAACCGATAAGCTGCCATGCCTTATTCTCCACACATATCACGTTCTGAACCCTAAATACGTTTTGTCAGAAAAGCCAGTGTTGTCCACTGTCAGGCATCGAGAGTTCACGTTTTACTGCAGAAACCGACAGGTGACAAGGTGGTCAGGTGACAAGGCTGCTAATCACTTCAAAAAGACGTGCTAGCTGAAGGAAGTTTTGTCAAAGCTGACTATAAGTATAATTTCGACTCCTGCAAGTCCTTGTACACCATACACATCTTACATGTTGAAACCTTGTTGTCCTTTTGCGTTTGTGCGTGTTATAATATATATATATAAAACATACTTTCAATGAACTTTCATTTTGTAAGTTACCTGTATTTTTTTTTTTTTTTTTGGAGTTATTACTTAATAAAACAACCCAACTGCAGTTTGATTGATATTACTTGCAATGCACAATTAAAAAAAAAAAAAAAAAAAAACATGATTTGTGAGAATTAATAAAATCTGTTTTTGCAAATGAACTCTTCACTTCTTTTTGCACATTTTTCTCTATACATTTGATTTATTTTCTTGCAGTTCATTATCTTTGTATATAATAAAATGCAAGAACTGCTACTTTCATTTTGCTTAGGTATATAATACATGACATGGGTCAAGTTAGGTGATAATGTGTTAGATCATTCTCTTGTCAAGTGTAACAGTAAAAATACTGTTTTGCATTTTGAATAATTTGGGTTTATGGAGGAAACTTGGAGACTTCAGAAAAGACATTGCCTCCCTTCAGTTAAAGCTCAGTCATTTTTGTGAAGAAGGTGATAGAAAGATTTTTTTATTTTTTTTACTGCCACATATTAGATTCAAAAGAATTCCCCTGCAGGGAAAAACAGGTGCTAAATTACAGACTCATAAAAAATAAATTTAAAAAATAGAAATAATAAACACATAAAAAGTCTATTATTATTATAAAATTGTGAATACATACATACAAAAAAAAAAAAAAAGCAATATTCCACCACCGTGTTGAAATTTAGAGTGTTTTCTGTAAAATAAGACCTTTTCTATCCTTTTACTCCAATGTATATGGGTAAGGCGCACTTTTAAATTCAGGTATGCCTGATTCTTTTAGAAATCGCAAATGGAGATGATAAAGGTACACTTGGAGACACCAATACCTCATTTTAGTAAAATCTAAATAACTTTTGTTTAGAAGGAGGTATCAAGTAGATTCCCCTTTTCCCTGTTTACTGCCACCTGGTGGAGTCAAAAGAAAGTTTCTGCAGGGACAGAGACCAAAAAGATCCTAAATTACAGATTTAAAAAAATTAAATATATGCAATATTCCACCACTGTGTTAAAAGTTAGAGGGTTTTCTGTAAAATTAGACCATTTTTTATCAATTTACTCCAATGTATGTGGGTATGACGCTCTTTTAAATTAAGATATTCCTAATTCTCAAAAAATAAAAAAAATAAAACAGCTGCAGAGTTGATGCAGTTGAAACTGATTTATTTCTCATTCAATTCTTTCTTTTTCTACATCAGCTTAATTTTCATATATTTCTGCATGTTTTTAAGCACAAAGATATATCAATTGTTACTCTTCAGGCAGGAAAAAGAAAGCATTTCTAATTCTGAATTTCCTCAATTTTGACTTGGACGTAGGTAATGTTACGCTGATATTTTAAAGACGCTGGTTTGAATTCATTCAAAGCTTCGTCATACTCTTTCAGGGCCTTCTCGAGTTTATCTCGCTCAATGCTCCCAAGAATGGCCTCAACGATCATGTCGATCCCAATGAACACCACTGCCAACCCAACAAAGGCTAATGTCCCTGCTCCAATTTTACCAATCTTACTTACTAAGTTTCCCAGAATATCTCCAGTACGAATTAATATACTAACTACAGCAGTAGCTTTCAAACCTTCAACACCACAAACTGCTTTAATAGCTATTGAAAGGCTTTTCAATTGTTCAGGAGGCAGAGACAGGTTTAGCACTTTCAGTTTCTCATACAGGGTGGGATCCAACTTCTCCTTCAGCTCCTTGTCAATCTTATTTACCTCTTCCTGGATCTTTTGCATGCATTCAATCATCACATTACAGTTCGCCTGGAGAGTAGCATCCTCGTCCAGCTCGATATGTTTGAAGGAGCAGCTCAAGTGCTTGTTCATAACATCAATCAGTTGGTTGGTGGCTTCGAAGTTGCCCTCCATCAGATCTTGAAACTGTTGACTTTTGCGGATGAGCTGCTCCCTTCTCTTAGGATTATCAGGGTAGAAGAGGTCACTCCACATTTTTCTTTATATTAGGATCCTTAAGAAGAGAAATAATTAATGTATAATTAATGCATTAATGTAAGTGATTAATAAACATCAAGGCCGGGACACCAATCTGACTAGCGGCAACATAAGCCGGCGGTGTTATCGCCTCACGTCGGCTGTGTCAGGAAAAAAATTGTGCTTGAACTTCAGCCGTCTGTCAACTAGCATGCATGTTCTGCGCCTGCGTATAAAGGAGATAACTGTCAGACGTATTTGTCTATATTAGTCATTCAAAAAGGGAAAGCAAAACTAAGACTGCGCTTGCTTACCATTCTGTATATCATTCATGCTGATCACGTTCTTTATTCCACTCCGCTTATGTTATTATGAAAGTATTTGTGCATTCAAGTACTTGGGTAAGACGACGTAAAATTAGAACAACCTTCTGTCTGTGCCGTCTTGACTTGCTTTCATTACTTTTGCTTATATTCTCGTGAACTGACTCGTTTGCTATACTGAACAGCCAATCAGAGTTCGTCTAGGCAGGAACACACCAAGCCGACGGTCGGCCGTCAGGCATTTTTTGTTTGTCGGCCGACCAAGTTTTCTCAGTATGTTCCACACCGTCGGCTGAAGTTGATCCTCGTCTGCTTTTTTTCGTCCGATTCGAAATGTTGAATCGGCATCGGGATGTCGGTCCGTCCGGCCATCTGATTGGCTGTTCAGCTACTGTCACCTGCTGGTACGGAAAGGCATTTCATCTTAGGCAGGCGCAGAACGGACGTGCTACCAACTTCAGCCGACAGTGTGGAAAACGTAGTCGACCGATGCACAAAAACTGCCTGACGGCCGACCGTCGGCTTAGTATGTTCCGGGCTTTAAGTTAAAGGTACTGTTTGTAATAATTAGAAAATCCTTGTTATTAGTGACACCGGTGGCCGTTAAGTGAACTGCAGCTGATGCTCTCTCACGCACATGATCACACTCCATAGGTACATGAGCAAACATAAGCCCAAAACAGTAACAGACAAGAGACTGAACGTGATTCACCGGGAGAGTAGCTAATGTTAGTGGACTCCATTTCCAAGCTAACATTAGCTAGCGTTGCACACTGTCACTGCAGAAGAGTGGGAACAGAGGCATTCGTCCATCCTGTCTTTGTCTACTTTCAAGGTTTGTTTCATTATCCGTTTGAATATTCAGTTCTTTTAGGACTGTCACATGATGATATCAAAGTAAACAAGTGACTCTTATTTATTTCCCAGAAGAAATATTCAGTTTTTCCGTTTCATTATGAATCTGTCTTCGGTTTCTCTGAAAAGCACACGATCCCATGCTGCTGAAAGATGACTGGTAACCATTACTCCACTAGTTACAGTCAGGGCTTGACATTAACACCTGCCAAATGCGGGTAGATTTCAGCTGTGGCGGGTAAGACAGCCACTCCCACTAGCCACTTTGGCGGGTTGAATATAATTACAGCTTACAGCCAAATGAAATCACAAAATTACAATTCTTTATCGATTAACTTGCTGTTAGTGAACGCGGGATAGGCGGGATCGAGCTGAATAACACAACTCTCTTGCGTGCGATCAGATCTCCTTGCACCTGAATAGTCACGCACACACAGATGTCAAAACGTCCATTGTGTGGAGTATCTTGCGCGAATACAGTCGGTTATGGCTTAAGTGGACGTTAACAAGTTGGTAAAAACTTCTTATTCTCCTTATAGTGGACTTCAATGGCCTCCAGACGGTTGAAGGTCAAAGTTACAGTTTCAGTGCAGCTTCAAAGGGCTTTAAACGACACCAGACGAGGAATAAGGGTCTTATCTAGAGAAGCGATTGGTCATTTTAGAAAAAAACGAACGCCTTCCAAGTGCTTCCGCCAAAACCGCATTTCTGTATTCTTCAAAAAGTTTACGCTGTATGTCCTACGCTTTCCTTACGGAAAACGTAAGTAGAATAGGGAAGGTGTAAGACATACACTATGGTTTGAAATCTGCTGTGAAATCTGTCACGCAAATAGTGGAGCTCTGCAGCCATTTACTGGTTAAAGTTTTTACTTTTTTAAAACTGCATTTTCCAAAAAGATGGGCAAAAATCTTACACTAAACCATGTCAAATTATCCATATTATCCTCATGAATGAAATTTAGAAAAGTGAATTTTACATAAAAAGCTGTTTTTGTATAAAAAAAATTAAAATATGATAAATCCTCCAAAAACTGCACAAATACGAAGTAAAAACATTAATAAACAGAGTAAAAAACTATTATTTTGTTGCCTCTGGAAACCCCAAAGACCCTGAGTTTTTTCTCTACACTAACATAAAAACAAGATATCACTCCGATTTTTTATATATATATATATATATATATATATATATATATTTGTAGTGTTAACAACTGTACAAAGTTTCATGTCATTTGGACAAAGAGAACTTTTTTGTTTTTTTATTTGAGCAAACGTTGTTTGGGGTCTAAAAAGACACTATAAGGGTTAAAGCTGGCAGCATTAACAGCATTATAATATATATATCGAAATATATTGTTATTGTTAAAAATTAGAGATTACATTTTTGCCGTATCGCCCAGCCCTAGATGAAACACTCACCTCAAATACTATTTGTAGATCTTTCTTTCCTCTGAAACCGTTGCAGCTCTGAAATCTCCTTCACTTCTAGACATAAGAATGAGACAGTCATTTGAACTCTCATCTGCTTTCTTATTCAGTCTTTTAAAATGATATTATACATATTAGACTAACTCACTGACAATGATACACCACTGTGTTTAAGCACTGTTAAGTATCTTTAAATAGGCTTTTGATTTTGATTTTTCCTTTGTATATCTGCACAGATTAATTGTTCACCACACGACTAAAAGGTAAAGTAAAAAAGGTCCATTTTGATTTCATGACGAACTCTCTTTACCAGCATTGTGGTAGCCATTAAACAATGACAAAAATGACAGAACACAAACGTATTTATAATTACTTAACTCTCTTTTACAAACAATATTGCGTGCATTTTAATTATAATCTTCTGTCGACCTCAATCATTTATTCATGACGCAATGCGGTTTATCAAGTGCCATAAACAAACACGGGGACGCGGCGATGCCACATCACTCCTCTTACCTGCAAAATTAATAAACACAATATTTCAGAGAGGTCTCTTGTTCGGTCGACAGGCAGTCAAGCGACAACCTCACCCAGTTTCTCTCGAAGCCAATATACGGAAGTGACTTGCACTGAAATTCATCGGCTGTGTCTGAAATCAACCCTCATTCACTATTCCCTACATTAGTCCACTAACATTGTCCACTTTACAATTTGAACGATTTAATAAGAAAGTTCAAATTATACCTGTATGATACACTGTAGCCACTGGGAAGTGGATTGATGATTCAACTGCGTGCGCCATCATTTAAACCAGTGGTTCCCAAACTGGAGCATGCGCATCCCTGTGGGTACGTGAGGTGACAAAAGGGGGTGCGCGAGCAAAATGCTGAGTAGTTCGTTTAATTCTACCCTTAAAAATAATATTAAAATCGAGCATGTATTTCTAACTGGCAAAATGTCGTGAATCCAGTACATTTAATCAAATTACCTCATCATTCGCAGTCAAAAATGACTGTATCCACACAAGCAGCATGCATATGATAGATCGCGTGCACTGTACAATTCTTGTATTTAATGATGATAACGAGCAAGAATGCAATTGTTCCCAAATATCCACACGACTGCAAACGTGACATTATTATACAACAGGTCCAAAGTACATTTTAAACCACAGCATGTCTGTGTTTCGCGAACCATTCTGCAGCTTTGAACGAATCGTGTGAGTCATTCAATGATTCATTCACATGAATGCGTGACTCGCTGACTCACTCATAAAAACAGCGACACCTACTGGGGGTTATAGTTTAATATTTAAAACATTACTTATTTATTTCAAGTTATTCATAAGGGTAAAAAAATGTCAATTTAGGGGCAAATATTGTCCCTTAATAGCAAAGGTGTGACTGCAGTCGAAGTGGAAGAGAGGGTAATCCCTTCAGGGCTAAAAAGTTCGGGAACCACTGCCCTAGCGCACTATTTGAGGGAACAGCCACTTGTAGTGGTGCACGAAACCATAGTGAATCCCACAATGCACGCTCAACGACTGGAGAATACCCACAATGCACTGTGGTTTCAAGTCAGCAGAGCGTATTTTTTTCCGCGCCCATGTTAACAGATGAGAGCAGAAGCAGCAGTGCCGCGATTTTTGCTCACTCAGTGTCCGAATTCACTCATTCACTCCTTCAAGTAGACTAGTGGACTGATGTAGGGAATAGGGTATGGGGGCTTGTTCGAGATGCGTCGGCAGATCAGCAAAAGTACCGCAAGAGCGATTGGAGAGCATACGAATCCTTATGCTTTTGAATCGCTCTCGCGGTACCATACGCTGATCGGTCTGCGCAGCGCCGACGCATCTCGAATAGCTATTCTCTGGCCGTTGACTGTACATCAGTCGTACACTCTTTATTGCGATGCATTGTGGGATTGAACGAGTGCACTCAGTAGCATCCACTATGGTTTCGGACACCACTAGAAATGGCTGTCCCCTCAAATAGTGCCCTATTTAATGCCGATTTTGGCCGTCGACTGGCCGCTAGCAAAGAATATACACTAAGCGACACTCAATAGAACGTTCCATTGCAACACCGGCGCCTGCGTTTCCGCCATTTTGGGGTGAAAGCGACTCGGCAGTCCACTAGTTTCTATAAGCAATATCAGCTGCTTTGTTAAAAAAACAAAAACGTACATTAAAGCTGAAATCCAACCTGAATGATAAAAAAATACCACTAGTGATCATTAAATCCTTTTAAGTTTATTTTACACACTTCCGCTTTTTTCACAAAAACTTTGCTCTCTAGAAACCCAGTCAGTTCGGGTTAAAATTCTTTAAAAGGCTTATAAACACTAGTTTAATTTCATATGGTAATAATTCAAAGACATGCATCAGAAAAATTGGGAATGTTGGACAATAAATATATGAATATAACAGCAGTGTTGTCTAATGTCCGTTAAAGCAAAAGTGTCCAAAAGTGGGAATTATGCGATAACGCAATGCATCATGTATTATAAGATCGTTATGTTTGTAGCGTGATCCATTAAAACGTACAATATTTAAATTCAGACCTAGATATTATTACTATTACTCCACTATTTCTGAAATATATTGTTCGCTGCAAACATGATGATCTTAATTTACTATTAATAAATGTGTAAAGTTGCATAAAATGGAAATACTCAATAAAGTAGGCTAATACGTTACCTCAGATGGATGAATGGTTGGATTCCACAGCTGGTCAAATAAAACAAGACAATACAACATTTACTGATTCTATTGCGCTTCTGGTTTGGCAGTGAAATTGGTCGATTTTGGGTGCGTTAGTTTTTTCACCCCAAAATGGCGGCCGCGCTACCGAAGCGCCATCTAGTGGCTGTTGCCCAAACAGTATCAAAGCGTCGCCTCTTGGGGTCTTGAAAAAATCTGTTTTTATGACAGCTCTTTTCATGTAGTTGCGATGTTATATTGTGTCATGTTCATCAAAATAAAAAACGTAGACCAACACTACATTGGTATTTAAATAATATGAACTTTATTCTTGTAAAAACAGAAAAAGTACTGAATGAAAATGTCTCTGAAACATCAAATATTGCATTTATTTCACTTCAGCTGTGATAAAGTACGCAAACGCAGCACAGGCGTCACTACAAGAAGCAGAAAGTGTCCGACTTCACGTCTCCATTGGCAAACATGAACAAAGCATGAACTTGAAAAATGGTGAACATGAAACTACAATTACAAGAACATTTTAGTAAAAAGTCATCATAACATTTTCCTAATGTGGCTGTGAGAATGTTCCTCCTTTGTTATTATGGAACATTGTGCCAATGTTTCATTGGGAATCGGTTATCTCAACAACATCCTCAAAAAATCCTTTGAATGTTGCAGTTAAATCTTAGTTTACATTTAACCTTGTAGGAACATTATTTGAAATGAGAAAACATCCTTAAAACATGAACCAAAATTGTTTCTGTGTAATAGAAGTTCAATAAACGCTTGTATTTTAAAGAGAAGTGTCTTATGTTATGTGCATTATGTAATTTAATGTCTTAAACTGCTGATGTTGTTACCATGCTAATAATTGTACTTTCACTATATTTCTGATAGTTACGGTCAGTTAATTGAGCACTGGACGATTCTTTTTTCTTTTTTTTTTACCTGAACATAAGCGATTCTGTCAATTTCCTATAAAATGAATTAATAATTCCCTTTGAGCTACATTTTTCCCTTACATTATCTTAAATGAAGGCAAAGGCATATGTTTTTTTCTGCTCACTACACTGCAGTCATCATAAGATTTAGGGTGCGTTCACACTTGTAGTTCAGTTCGTTTGATTCATTTGGTCCGGATCAAAGAAGGAAAAAACATTTAGTCCTGGTCCGATTAGCGTTCAGATTGGCAATTTTATCACCGAACCAAAAGGTACCGAAGGCAGAGGGATACGTTAACACCCCACGTATTTTTGAGACTGAACTTGCTAAACATCCAAAACAATGCTGTGTGCATTTGAAAAACCGTCATGCGTGAGGATTCTGTCCTTTTTAGGGTCTCGTCTTCCTGTTTTTGGTTCGTTTACATGTCTTTGGTCCGTGTTGCGTTCATATATCATTCGAACCGCACCAGAGTTCGTTTGGAAGCGGACCGAGACCCCATCTTTTCAGCCGCTTGTTTGATGCGCACCGGGGTTCGGATGGCGGCGTTCACACATGTTCAAATGAAGCGCACTAACAGAGCAATCGCACCAGGATTCGTTTTAATCCAACCAAACATGACAAGTGTGAACGCACGCTTAGACTCCCAATTCAACCCAAAAGTCTTCAAAAGCAAGATTGAATTTTTTTTTTTTTTTTTTGTTCAATCATTCAGTTTTACCATATGTTTAGTCATTTATCTCGTTTCCTACTTTTCATGTTGCTTATATGATAATGGGTGTTATTTAAGAATAAAAATGACAAAAAGAAAACATTGACATTTTATTGGCAAATATTTCAGAAACCCGAGAGCTGGATCATGCAGATTAGTAACAAAACATTTTACAATACACATGCGTAAAATGTAGATGTTCAGAAACTCATTTCACTGATTATGAAAAAATATGGGATTATAAATTCAGCACACAGTTTAAAGTAAAATGATTTCACAGTGTGTTTTTAGTTTTAATCAGCTTGAAATCGGGCATGCTCTTGATCTGAGCTGTAATGTGGACATCAGTCTACTGAAAAGAAGCGTTGCTTATATATTTTCAGCATTTAATCACAACCCAACACCATTTCTATATTTGGAATACGATTCATGTTTTGTGAAACAATCCTGTAATATTTTGACCCTCTACAAGTTTAAACCCCAAACACACACAGATTACAACATCATAATCATGCAAACTGAAGTGACTACAGTAAAATTTCATCCAATTTTTACTGATTTTGAGTTTAAAAACTGTTATTCGATTGCTGCTTTCTAGAAATAAATGCTTAAAAATTACTAAATGACTATTTCCCCCCCTCATCCAGACTGCTTCCGATCCAGGATTCCCATGCGGCTGTACTCCGACACGGCAGTGTAGATCATTTCTTGCCTGTTTGATGTGATCAGAGACAATGGTCTGTTAAGAATGGCCTAATTTCTACTGTTTGACATGTCTATTTAAACGTTTTAAACCTTGTTCTACATTATATACACAAATGACTTTGAAAACAATAAATGAAATGAGGTTTTCCTCTCTGTGTGTGACTCGGAAATCAAAGCTTTGTCAGCTCCTACTATCAACTAAGACACCACATCATACACGCTATTTGATATGTGTATGTGAACTAAAAGAGAGGGGAAGTGATCATCTGATGTACTCATAAGCAACACCTTAAGGGACGTGTGATCCAAAAATCACAACGTCAGCCGGAGACGTGAGTACCAATCACCAAAGAAAGTAAAAACTTTGCATATGCTGTCAATTATAGTTAAATATAGAATCGGTATCGGCAGATCACACCAACAACACAAAAGAAAAATCGGCTAAGTGACAGTCTCAAAGTGTTTGTCATAGCGTACATTTCCCCTAGTGCCTCAACCCACAAGATCACAAGTAAGACTTCCTGAGGTTAAATGGCCTTTTTGGTGAATAATCCACCTTGGTATTGTTCATAAGGACTGAGTCCTTATTGATGGTGTGGAAAATCCCAATGATTCCTAGTCAGGGCTCTTAAGAGTCCACCATGCTGTTTATCCGGCTCATATAACACTGCTCGTGAGAATGGTGTATTACCGGATAGCCAGGTAGGTGTTTATAGCGGTGGCAGGTCTACTGGCAGGCACATATATAACGGTGTCTTGCCTTGTAAAGCTGGGGATTTGCCAGCTGATAGTTATTGGAGTGACATCAACTACCCTCTTCTATTTGATTGGCTAGAGGAGGAGCTGTCAGTCTAGATGCTGATGCTTAAGCCCGCCCTAATTTACATGAAAGTCTAACTGCAACATTTGGAAAAGCAAGCGCGGAATGGGGGCGTTTCAAATGGGGAAACGGCATAAGCATAGAAAAAGAGTGAAAATATTAACAGAAAAGGACTAATATGACCAAGATTCAGATCATTTTGCATTCACGTTGCAGTTTTGTGTAATATAATTTTAAAAGTGTTTTAAGTTTGGATTCACGCTTATTTTTTAAAATGTGTGCTTAACGAGGTTTTTTTGCTATTCTGATGATGCTGCATTTGTTTTTCGGTTTCGTACAATATATATTTACAGGTGCTTCTGAATAGAAGTCTTCCCAAAAGGGTGAAGCTTGGGATGGGAAGCTCGGGTTTGATGATCAGGGGTGCACATACTTTTGGTGTATAGTGTTGGGCAGAACCGATATGTTTGCGGGAACTTACCAGGGTTGGGACAGCATTGAGAGATTCCCTCAGAGGTGCAGTACAACTCAATCTGGGAACCGTTGTTGATTTCTCTTAAGATAAAAGTGGTGTGGCCTTTATGGGTGTTAAACTCGAACTCAAAAGTATTCCATGTGTGTTGATCATATTTGAAATAGATGTAGCGAATGACTGCCTTTTCCTCCTGATAGGATGTTGTGCAGCCAGGATGGATGCATGTATACTGGGGAGCAGAATTATACATCAGAAAAGCAGTGGATAAATGGTAACGCTTTATAATACTGTTCCGTCATTAATTAATAACAAATGAGTAACGCAATATTAACACTCTAGTAACTACTATTAACTAACAAGAAACTCTGAATAACAAATTAGTAAGTAATAGTGCTTAAATGTATTAGTTAATCAGTAACTACTTTAGGCAAATTGATTTTCTGATCTTTTTTGGCACATCTTACCAATTGGGAGTTCATTTTTAGTCCATCTCCGCAAAACTGACTTCAGGGTAGGAGATGGGACTAAAAATGAACTCCCAAAACTTCCTGCCTGATTCTGGAAGATGAATTCTTCAAAGAAGAGGACGTGGTGCTGGTCCTTTAAGAGTCACTCTCAACCTGTCTGACTGTAAAGCCAATAAAAACCAGTGTTTTTACAACACTTCAGCTTGTGATTCTTGGGTTAGTTCACCCAAAAAATGAAAATAATGTCATTTATTACTCATGCCGTTCCACACCCCGTAAGACCTTCGTTCATCTTCGGAACACAAATTAAGATATTTTTGATGAAATCCGATGGCTTGCAATGACACTTCCTCTCTCAAGATCCATAAAGGTACTAAAAACATATTTAAATCAGTTCATGTGAGTACAGTGGTTCAATATTAATATTATAAAGCGACGAGAAAATGAAATAATGACTTGTATGGCTGATTTGAAAACACTGCTTCATGAAGCTTCGGAGCGTTATGAATCAGCGGTTCGGAGCGCCAAAGTCTAGATTTCAGCAGTAGCAGTTGGGGATCTATAGCTCCCCCTGGTGGAGGATTGCAATTATTTTGCCCCATAGACTCAGCTGTGTCCGGCTGGTTAATCATTATCATGATTACGCCTCTAATGAAAGCAAGATGCGAAAAAGGGTTTTTTTTGGTTACCCCGCTTTTTCCTTTATCCTAATGGAGTCGTGTGTTTCGGGTCACTTATCTCAGGTATGTGATTGTAATGTTGGTGTGTAATCAATCGTTAGTGCAGCGGGAGTATGTTGCAGCGTCCAGCTGTTTTATATATATACACGTTGTGAGTATGTTCTCTTTCTGGTGGACCGTTTTATGTTTTGAAAAAAATGCCTAAAACCTTGTGTTTCCAGCTTTGAGCCGTATAAATGCATCCTTAATCAGCAGGAGATATGGTTTTCTTTTTTTGTATTTTCTTTTCTTTATTAATTGAGCCAGTTGCTGTGAGTTCCCTCTAAGACACTGGTAAAAAAGGACCTTGCCCAACTACTTTTTGAGGTGAAGTGTTAAACACGAATGTGGATTTCTCATTGTCGTTTTAGTGTAGTGGGCGGATTAAGGCATTTTCTCCCTGGTTGTGTCTTTTGATAACCCTCTTTTTTTTGGATTTTTTTTGTTTGATGTGGAACATATTTATGTAATAAAAATTGGTTTTAATGGGCTCAGTCCAACTAACCTTGGGTGAAAGCCCCTAGGTGGCGTAGTTGGCTACATTGAAGATTTTATTAGATACTCTTGTTAATGTAAAGTCTTTACGGCTTATTTTAGTTCATTTGCTTCTCGTCTTCATAACATTAAGGTTGAACCACTGCAGTCACGTTGACTATTTTAACCCATGTTTTTAACTACCTTTCTGGACGTCATTGTGTGGATCAGAAACCCTCGGATTTCATCAAAAATATCTTAAATTGTGTTCTAAAGATGAACGAAGGAGTGATTAATGACAGAATTTTCATTTTTGAGTGAACTAACCCTATAATAATAAACATAATGAGTACAACTGTTGTTTTCAGTGATGTGCTTTATGATGTGTTTTAGAGTTTCTTGGCTCTTTAATGATGGAACAGTATTCTGAAGTGATACCGATTAAAATAACACGTAAAGAACAAACTGATATTGTTGCGAGATATTATGTCATGCTTTAAGTTATTATCTGGCTAATCAGAGGAAATGCTAACTAGAGGAAAAGAAATATGAAACAAGATTTAGAATATAGAATTGCATAAACAATCTTGTATAGTGAATGCACCAAAAGTTTCGAGGCTACGAAACAATACAAAACCTAGTGGTCACTTGCATGCGTTGCTCTGAATTAATATTGACAATGATTCAGATAAGCTTTGAAGAATTATAAGTGTGTGGGGAAGTGGACAGTGTTCTCGACTGGCAAGTTTCTGCCGTCTTGGGTTTGAATCCTGGTCAGAACAACTGTATACTGCTATTATTATTATTATTATAGGCTTACTAATGTCTAATAAAACATCTACAAATGTATAAAAGTGATCATAGATCAGGTAAAACTTCATGGGTTCACAGAGATCATGCCTCCCCAGAGGTGAACCATTGAAATTTCGAAACATTTACACTTATGACGTAATGAAGCCTCGTTTACTGAAATAACGTGACTTTGGCAGTTTGATACACGCTCTGAACCACTGATTTGAAACAAAAGATTCGTAAAGCTTCATGAAACAGTGTTTTGAAATCGTTCATCACTAGTAATAAGAGGAAAAGTGCCGTTGTAAAGAAGAGATTTTTAATCGATTTATAACGTGTGACGCAAATGACAGGAAGCTTCCTCATTACCGCATAGTGTGTTAAATGTTAAGAGTCGTAATTTAATTTCTCTGAGACAGATGAGTAAAATATCAAGCTGTATTTTGTTTCTTTTAATGATTAATGTTTTCATTCTCAAATGAAAATCATACTCACAAATCACACATTTTATGAAAATAATACTAATGACAATTTTTGCGGCCTTGTTTTCAAGGTCAGGCTCCAAAACACGTTGGCCACAATTATTGGCACCCTTTTATTCAATACTTTTTGTAACCTCGTTTTGCTAAGAGAACAGCTCTGAGTCGTCTCCTATAATGCCTGATGAGTTTGGAGAACACCTGACCAGAGATTCAATGCAGGATCAGGTCAGGACTGGGACGGTCATGGCAGAAGCTTCATTTTGTGCTCAGTGACACATTTTTGTGTTGGTTTTGGATCATTGTCCCGATGGAAGATCCAACCACGGCCCGTTATTGGATTTCTAGAAGAAGCGGTCAGGTTTTGATTTTAATCTGTTGGTATTTGCTAGAATCCATGATGCCATGTGTCTGAACAAGATGTCCAGGACCTCCAGCAGAAAAATAGGCCCACAACATTAAAGATCCAGCAGTATATTTAACCGTGGGCATGGGGTACTTTTTATCCATGTGTGCACCAAACCCATCTGGTGGGTTTGCTTTTTTTTTTTTTTTTTTTTTAAGCTTTTTCTGTTTTAGCTTCATCTGACCATAGAAGCCGGTCTCGTTTGAAGGTCCAGTCGTGTCTGACAACTGAATATGCTGGAGATGGTTTCTGGATGAGTGAGGAGGATTTTTCTTGAAACCCTCCTGAACAACTTGTGGGGATGTAGGAGCTGTTTGATCATTTTTTTAAAGCTTTCTGAGACTGAAGACTCAACTAATCTCTGCAATTCTCCAGCTGTGATCCTTGGAGAGTCTTTGGCCACTCAAACTTTCCTCCTCACCGCGCATTAGGACGATTTAGACACGCGTCCTCTTCTAGACAGATTCATAACATCTTTAGTTGATTGGAACTTAATTATTGCCCTGATGGTGGAAACGGGGATTTTCAATGCTTCAGCTATTTCCTTACAGCCACTTTCTATTTTGTGAAGCTCAACAATCTTTTGCTGCACATCAGAACTACATTCTTTGGTTTGTCTCATTGTGATGAATGATTAAGGGAATTTGGCCTTTGTGTTTCCTCATGTTTATATTCCTGTGGAACAGGAAGTCATGGCTGGACCATTTTATGCTCATGATCACCCTGGTGTGCTAAACAATGTAAATATGAATGGGAATATACTTCAGAGATATTTTACTCATAAAAATATACAGTCCTGATCACCATTATTGGCACCCTTGGTAAATATGATCAAAGAAGCCTGCAAAAATAAATCTCGCCTGTCATGTTTACATTTTTTTAGCAAACCAGGTTAACTAGGGACATGAAATTGTCTTGCCATGACTTCCTGTTCCACAGGAGTACAAATATGAGGAAACACAAAGGCCAAATTCCCCTAATTATTCATCACAATGAGAAAAACCAAAGAACATAGAGAAGAATAAGAATAAGTATGATTCAGAGAGGTTCATGAGTGTCAAGACTAGGTCTCAGCAGCTCCTAAATTATTTAAAGGAACACTCCACTTTTTTTGAAAATAAGCTCATTTTCCAACTCCCCTGGAGTTAAACAGTTGAGTTTTACCGTTTTCGAATCCATTCAGCCGATCTCCGGGTCTGGCGGTACCACTTTTAGCATAGCTTAGCATAGTTCATTGAATCTGATTAGACCGTTAGCATCTCACTCAAAAATGACCAAAGAGTTTTGATATTTTTCCTATTTAAAACTTGACTCTTCTGTAGTTACATTGTGTACTAAGACCGACGGAAAATGTAAAGTTGCGGTCTTCTAGGCCGATATGGCTAGGAATTATACTCTCATTCTGGTGTAATAATCAAGGAACTTTGCTGCCGCACCATTGGTTGCAGCAGGCGCAATAATATATTACGCAGCGCCTCTCACAAATGTCTCCATGGTTGCAAGGCATGATCCCTGTGCATACGGGTCACAGGCGCTGCATAATATCATTGCTTCAGCATAGCATAGATTCAATGAACTATGCTAAAAGTGTTACCACCAGACCCGGAGATCGGCTGAATGGATTCGAAAATGGTAAAACTCAACTGTTCAATTAAAGTGCCATCAAGAGGCGCAATCCCACCACTTTTTTATGTATCCTCAGAGTGAGCCTCAAATTTGGTGAAAATATCTCATTTACTTTTGGAGTTACAGACATTTATATGTATGAGAACATAAAAAATGACCCATGGACGACTTTTTTTGCCATTTCCTATAAAAATTTTGACATTTAGGCATTAGCGTATAGTTAACCAGCTACGGTTCAGTGTTTCCTACAGTGGTATTGTCTCGATCGTATCGTTTTTAAAACGCTAAATCATCACGTTGCACAAACCATAAGTCAAACCTAGCAAGTTTGGTGTCGTTGGACTCGGCAAGGATTCATGAGTCTAAGGAGATGACTCCCGTGAACATAAGTTGACCACACCCAAAGTTATAAGAATATAAAAAAATTAAAAACTAGGTGGTGCTGGTCAGGCTCCTTCAAGGCATCGTGCTGATGACCTATACCGAGTTTCGTAACGATACACTAATGTGTACATAAAATACAGCATTTTAGCAGAAAATTCAAAATGGCCTACAACCAAAATGGCCAATATGGGAAAATTGGATATAATTCAACTCGGGATGTCCACATTTATGGATTTTCGTACAAACCCATCAGAAGTTATAAGCAAAAAGAGCCATTTTTCGTACCTCCGGACCAGTAGGTGGCGCTGCCCCGAAACACTGCATGTTGCCTCAGGTCATGCTTGTGATGGCATGTACCAAGGTTGGTCTGAATACAATAAAGCGTTGTGGAGATATAGCCTCAAGTCTGATTTGGCTAGCTTTTCGTCAAATTCATTTATGCAGATTTCGAGAACGGATGGTTCTATCAAAACGTTTTTGATAACTTTTTGCTAGCATGGTCTGAAGATGATCTGGTTCAATTTCTGAAAAACTGTGACGGAAAAATGACGTGCAATCGAACCGTCTTGAGAGAACAAGAATTTTGTTTCTAGCCCTTATGGTTCAAAAGTTATTAGCACAAACGTGAGTGAAATTTTGGACAGGTGGTGGCGCTAGAGGGATTGAGTTAGAGACTCCAAATTTGCTATGGACACAGTTGAGACTGTCCTCTATCAGTTATAAATTACATATAAATTACTCTTTGAATGACCCTTCTCCATGCTTGAACGCCTTTGTTCTCCGGTTCGCCGCCGTCTTAATTCTTAGTTTTGTCTTGGACTTAGGACTGTCTTGTTGGTATTTGACCTTTGCTTGTTTTTTTGGTCCTTGTTTGTGGATTACCTTTTCATGAAACACTGCATTTGTATCCTTGTTGTGTCTCTGTGCAGTTCATGATATCATGTTCAAAAAGTGAATAAATGAATTATAACTACAAATACAAAATATTAAAGGATGGATGCGTGGATTAGTGTGTAGTAGTAATTATGATTCATGTGCTTGTCTGTAAACTTCACCATTCTACAGTAAATCCATGTCAGTTACAAAAAGTAATATTAAAATGGTAAAATCATTACCGTTTGTCATTTCATTATTTCATAATCAACCTGAACACTGCAGTTGAGTCACATACTGTAAAACATTAACAATAAAGCTGAACGGTACGATAACATCATGAAATGCATAAATTCATTTACCTGCTTTCTTAATAAACTCTGCGTTTGTGTGTTTGAGTCTGTGCTCCTAATAAAGTTTTACTGAAAAACAAAATTCAAAAACACACTCTTTCATTGGCAGTTCCTTTCAGCACATCATTTAAATATATATACTTCAAAAAAAAAAAAAAAAAAAAAATT
Source organism: Elopichthys bambusa (assembly GCA_037101425.1). NCBI lineage: Eukaryota > Metazoa > Chordata > Actinopteri > Cypriniformes > Xenocyprididae > Elopichthys > Elopichthys bambusa. Next base: position 25,513,086 of record CM074454.1, read on the forward strand.
CAACTCTGAATACAGCGACCTGGTTTATCATACCTTTATGTGCGAGTTTCTATGCACTTTTAGCGTGTGAACAGGACTTTTATTTTGGCCTGCCCGTGTGACGTCGTAAGGCGGCGCCGCGCTCCTGCTTCTGTTGTGATTCGGCTTAAGAAGGTTTGCGTTTTTAAGCATTTAAATTTTTAAAAATCGACGCACACCGTCCAGGCATTTGTGTCGTTTTAACAATAACCGTATAACGGATGAATTATTATCAAGTGTAACGTTATAACGACTTATTCAATATTTATGAGCGTTATTTTGCGTGAGTAAAGGGCATCCGCACATGAGTAACAGAAAATGTGCGTTTCATTTCGCTCCCTGTATCGTGAATCAGTTTATCATAAACACGAATTTAGTCACTGGCGATTAGTAGTGATTCAAACTCAAAAACGATTCGCCAAATGATTCACTTGAAGCGCTCAAATCGCCGCACGCTGACGACACCTGCTGGTCAAACTGTGTAAATGCAGCGAGAACACAAACTCGTCGATAACTAATTATCTTTGTCATGCTTTATGAAGCAAGAACTGATAGTGTTTTATGTCGTGAGATCAGAATCTGTGTAGTTATTGACTGGTTGTTCATAACAGGATACTGTGTAGATTAGTATTTTTTAATGTGTTTTTCTTTCTGAAACGCAGAAAAACTCCTGGTGAAGCGACTGCGTGTGACGCACTATCATAAAGATGGCGTTTATTAAAGAGGAGAGTGAAGACGTGAAGATTGAAGAAACATTTAGATTTAAACATAAAGAAACTGAGGAACAAACAGGTTGGTTTCATTCTCAGAGCTGAACTCGGTCATTTGATCCTTATTAAAATGTCCAGCGGAGTGATATATTTGAAGAGTGTCATAATTAAAGTGGTTTGATTTGACATGGAGCGGGTCTCCTCATGTGGACCAGACAAATACTAGAGTTGCCTTCAAGTGAATCTGAGAAAAACGTATTTATTTTACTGTTAAATGCTCGATTCTGGTTGGTTGACGCACATTCATTCTCACTCTGTGTCCTCCACTATTTTTCATATGCGTTTTGTCTATAGAAATGGGTTATTAACTAGTATAAAGCGACGTGACGTCAATTTTATCAGCCTAATTCACAGTATATCGCAGTACATTGGAAATGGCAAAAAGGTCTCATAATGGGCTTTTTTGTACTTGTCTTTTTTTCACCGTAGACCTGATGGCACTGAAAGAGGAGAGTCAAGAACTGAATGAAATGGAAGAGAACGACGAGTATGTTTTCATAACTGGAAACAAAAAATCAACACCGACTGAAAAGAGTTCCTCACGAAAAAGAGCCCAGAAGAAATCGTACAGGTTTTCCACCTGCCTTCAATGTGGAAAGAGTTTCAGTCGAAAACGAAACCTCGAAGACCACATGAGAATTCACGCGGGAGAGAAACCCTACACGTGTCGACGCTGTGGGAAAAGCTTCACTCAAAAAGGAAACCTTAAAAACCACATGAACATTCACACCGGAGAGAGGCCTTTCACCTGCCAACAGTGTGGAAACAGTTTCACTCAAAAAGTTCACCTTAAAAAACACATGACAAGGCACACCGGAGAGAAGCCGTTCACATGTGATCAGTGTGGAAAGAGCTTCACGCATAAAGACACGCTCCGCTCCCACATGAGAATCCACTCGGGAGAGAACGGCTGCGTATGTCATCAGTGTGGGAAGAGTTTCAGCCATAAAGTAAGCTTCAAGACTCACATGAGACTTCACACTGGAGAGAAGCCGTACACCTGCTCTCAGTGTGGACAGAGCTTCAGATATAAACCAGCCCTTGATGTCCACACGAGGCTTCACACCGGAGAGACGCCTCACACCTGCAGACTGTGTGGGAAGAGCTTCACACAGAAAGGCTCTCTTAAGACTCACATGGACATTCACACGGGACAGAAGCCCTTCACATGTGCTCATTGTGGAAAGAGTTTCAGACGTAAAGTAACCCTGAATTACCACGTGAGGATTCACTTTAGGAGAGAACTGTTCTAGATGTCATCAGTGTGGAAGGAGTTTCACAGACAGGAATCACCTTAACGGTAAAAAGGGCAAGAGCACTTGTTAGGACACAAATAACACTTTTTTTCTTCTTTATTTTAAAGGGATAGTTCAGAAAATATTTTTTTGTGTTAATTTTCTCACCCTCAGGTCATCCAAGATGTAGGTGACTTTCTGATTCATATAATGTTAGCGTGTATTTTTACGTATAGCGTGGTTCTACCAAACGTACAATATTGACAGCATTAAAACATAAATTTGTACAACTTAACAGACGTACAAATGTTTATTTATGAATGCTAAAATCACGGCATTAACGCTTTGATTCAGTTGTCATATGAATGACGTTTTCAGTCGCATTTATTAAATGCAGTTTACTCTTCTAATTATGAAATGATAACATTTCGCTCTGTTCGTGACTTCTTAAACACTACGAAACCTTAAAATGAATAAAATTTCCGTAATCGTTTAACCATTACTTTTCATGTGATATTTATTTTGTTTGGCGTTGGACTGAAAAGGCGTTTTCTCAGTATAGTCCCATGCTGTGACGGACAGTAGAACCATAAAATAATGCAACATAAATTCACAAAAGTCTTCAATTTTATGTGTTCGCTGTCATCCAAATCTTTAGAATAAGTACGATTGTGAGTAACAGATCCAAATTCAGCCCTTTGTCCAGCGATCTTAATCTTCAACTGCGAACATAAACGTCAAATCCCGCACTCGTTACGAATTAAAACATTTTCACCTCAAGAAGCGTCAAGACACGTTTTACAGCAATGATGTCAAGCGATGATTCATCGTGGATTGTGACGTGTTGGTGTACGTTTACATGCGCACCTTCAAGGAGTGGTCGGAAATAAGATTTTATTTATTAGTAACTTAATTAATTCTGCTCTGTACCTCATACAAAACTATTAAACACATTTGGTACCGCTTTTGACGTTTTTGCAATAAATCATTGTGATTCCACTTGTCTGTCTTCTATATTTTACTTTATAACTACATAGTTTTAAGAAATGGTTATGGGTATAGAGGTAGGAGTAGGATTAGCAGCTCAAATGATCTTTTTAATGCTATTATGTTATATGCTATAGTACATTGTGTTCTTTTTATAATCACAATAAAATGCTTAAGTTGAGTTTAGGAATCTAACATTTATCTGTAAAATGGTAAAACGGAAATTATACAGGTAACTTCATGATATAAAAAGATTAGAGCAAAAGCGTAATATTATTGATATTATAACTCTGGGTTGGCCTCTATCTCCCCTCTCCAGGGAAACTATTATACATGTTTCCTTGTCATTTTGCCCACAGACTAAGCGATGCCCCTCAGTAAGGGCATCATCTACTGCTTGAGGGATCTGAAGCTGGCCTGATACTGCACTGAGTTCAACAAGCTCCTTTGAATTTAAGCTCCAAATAATCTCACAAACAAACAAATGGCTTCCTGAAGACAATGAAGACAATGATGTGTTCTCTAGGCACCCCTTATAGCTGTCCGGCACGCCCATGACATCACCTGGCATTAGCAGCCAATCAAGATTGGTTTTTAATACACGTACTGTTTTTGTATTTGTTATTACTCCTTCATGAAACTAAGCTAGAGGTTAGTGAGTGAACAATAATGTTAAGTATGCGCTGAAGTGCTGAAATGTCAATCACTCATCACTGTAACCTCATAATGCCGCGGAGGCAGATCATGTATAGTTGCTCAGTTACCATAACAGTAAAGATTTTTTCACATTATTTCTGGTATGCTTGTCTGGAATAATTCCCTCAACCCTCTTAAGAATTTCTTAAGGCTGAGGGATCTTTGTTCTTCAGTGCTCTCGAATGTGCTGCTTGGTGGGATTGGCAGACTGAATGCCACAAAACACATTGGTATCCTTTAGCTTCTGCAGATCCTCCTGAGCAGGCAAGAACTGGGAGAAGGGGCTGTACATGGCATGATGCTCAGAAACACACTCGTGGTGCAAGTGCCTCATGCAGTGGAAAAGGTCCAGCATGATGTTGATGTACTGATTAAAGTGGGCTCTGGATGCACAGGTGCAGGTCACCAGATGTGGCCTCTGCAATGATGTTATCAGTAGTCTGCCATGCATCCCAGATCAGTTGTTCTCTAGCAAGGAGGTCTGGCACTCTGAAGCCAATGCTTAGAATGCCTCACACTGGAACGGTGCCTTCTCCAGTCCTGTAACTGTGTACCGATTTGCTATCCCTTGGTACATGGGTTTCAATGACTTTTCTATTTCAGATTGCACCATCAACCACAGACCTGAAGACCTGCCCAAAAGTGCCCTGGAGGAGTTTGGTCATGGTTGTCTCTTGACGTCTGAACTCATCTAGTAGGCAGTCGGTCAGGTAGAAGCTGGACACGGAGACTCCATACCAGCCATCTTGATCGTCATTATGCCCGAAAGCACGTGGTGTGTTCTCCTTCCTCAGGAATTGCCCAATGGGCCTCTGTCCATATATGCCAGCCTCAGCATCCCTGACGCTTTCTATGGCATGCAGGTATGCCAGGTGAGCTCACTCATACTTGAGGTGCGTGAACTCATTCACCTGGTTTGCCATATCTGTCGGTGACTTGCCAGTGCGCCTCAGCTCATCCATCACAGATTTGCAGATGGCCTTCTTGTAGGTCAGGAAGGCAGGCAGAAGGATGGTAAACCACTTGGGCAACTTCTCAAGCCATCGTGGATTGTCAGCAAACCAGTTCCTCCGACAAGCCTTGCAGCAGAGTCGTGAGGACAAGATGTAATACTGACCACTGGTGCCAACAATCACCCGGGGCCTGCCCACACCTGCAGAGACCACCTGTGGATGAGGACACTTATGCAGGTATGGCAGGAGGTAATTGTTCCTCAACCTGACCATGATGTGACTCTCGGGCTTCCAGATGAAAAATGGGTGGAGCTGGAAGAAGTTGGGGGATGGGAGCTCAGCCACCGTATTGACAAGCTCAGGTTGTGGAGGAAGACTCCACAGTGAAATTGTGTTCCCTGGGTTACGCACTGAACAAGACCCAGGCCACAGCCCGAGATCCTGAAGCTCTATCCTCATCCAGAACTTCTGGTGTTGAGAGCAGCTCCAGTTGCTCATGTCGTGATCGTGCCTCGGCAGGAGAAGGGAACAGCAACAGGTGGCTGAGCTGAGGGAACTAGAATCTAAAAATAAAAATGGATAGGGCAAAAAGAATATACTGCTCTGATTATTATTATAGATTGCATAGTGTGAAAAACACAATGATTAAAACAGAGTTTAGACAACATCTTAATGTCAGGAGTTCACAAAATGGAGGGGTTGTCTACATGCAGTTCATTCTTACCTTTTTTTTTTTTACCACTGTCCTCAAAAGCAAGTGCTTTGCGTGCAGAGGTGCCAGCAGCACGTGTGCGGAGTTCTGAAATGAAGTGCAGTCTTAATGTTTTGCATTTGTACAGGCTATTAGCATTATTATATGATGACAAATTTTGGTTGTGTTTGTGAAATTAAGCAAAAATTCTGCTATGCATTAAGCAGATGTAAAATTGAACAACAGCCCTACAATAAAATGGAAACATACCTAGAGTTGACTCAGGCCTCTCTGCTGTTGTCTCCTTCACTAGGAACATCAGCTCTGAAGAGTTCTGAAACAACTACTACCACATTAGAAATCCTGAATGTGAAAAAGGGACCATTCAGGAAGTGCATTTACTCTCTGGTAAATGAGGACAACAAATTTGATTCATTACTTGGGGAATGAGAGTGTACATGTACCACACAAGCATGGAAATGCCAAACCCAACTAAATATTTATTCACTCCTAAAAAAAATAATAAAATAAATAAAAACAGATATTTTGACATATTTCTCAATGATTAAGGTGTAGCCCCTTTATACATCTATAAAACTGTCCTGGCTAAAACATGCACCGGTATTCAGTGGCACATGCCAGTATACGCCCCACGTAATCTGAAACAAATCCAGGACCCTGTATATGCACAATGATGCAACCAAATAATCTGACAAGATGAACTGTTTAATTTGCATTAATTGTCATACCAACTACCCAGTTTTACTTGGCAAATTACTACACTGCTAGACATTCAATGTCAGATATTGTTGATTTAGCATGTGCCAACTTGGAGGAATCAGTGATTTAAAAAAAAAAAAAAAAAAAAATTTATTCATTGTAATAAGTAATTATCGATGACACAACTTGTCAGATCAGGGATTTTTGTGTCTGTGCTGGCTGTGCAAAACATGGCACTGGTCAGTTACCTGGTCTATACAGTCAGCTTCTTGTTAAATGAATGCAACAATACGTTTTTGGTTGAAATTTTGGGAAAGCTGTGAATGGACTAGAAAAAAAATACCAAAAATAAACAAATAATCTAAAAATCTTCTTGCATTTATCATTAACTTTAATGAAGGACTGCATACTTTTTTAAGTTCTAATTTGTACAGTCTTTTTCTGGTGTACATGGCCACATATTGAGCCTTCTCTGACTGATGATCAGATTGATGATCTGAGGTAAGTTTTGAGCCTCCTCAGGGCCCTGAAACTCCTCTCAGGAACAACCAAACTCAACTTGACCGAAAAGGCTTCTCACTTCTGCAACATCTACAGTAGTTTGAAATTTGTTGCTGCAGGCCTCTCCAGGCCAAGGCCTCAGCCTACAACCCAGCCATGTGCTCATCTATGACAGAGAGAAAGAACTTTGCTCCCCACTAAGGATCAAATTAACAGTTTAAGTTGTTTCATAGTACTTCATCCAACGCAGAAGATACTGGCAAAAAACTTAGGACCGAATCATCGATTTCTCCTCAGTCTGCAGATCCGATGCTCCTCAGCCTAAAGGCACCTTGCAAGTATCATACATTTGAACACTAAACAGCGATTTAGTATTAATGTGTAGACCACCTGTAAAGGTGTTTTATTACTGAGAAATCTGATGATTCTTTTCCAGACTCTTTGACTCTTTCCGTAGCTCTATTTCCGGTCCCACTTCCGGTTCAACTCTATCATTGCTCATTTTTACCTACGCATGTGTGTGACCTGCGTGTATGTTATGTGTTTGTTAGTTTAATAACTAACTCACAAACACATAACTAAAGATTGTGCACAATAGATGTTGGGTTCTGACTCCGTCTGCTAATAAATTGCCTCTTAAATGATTTAGATCTTGACTACAGGCTCTGAGTAGTACAGTACAAATAGAATGTTGTTTTTCCATAACCTGGAAATGAACATTTCTTAGACTTAATAAACAATTAACACTGAGTGTTCACTGGACGAACAGGTTAATTGATTGTAATATTAATTTTAATGTAGCTACATCAAGTTAATCTGATTAACTGATTCACATATTCATAATTAATCATAACTAATAATCAAAATGAGTTATGAATAATTATTAATATTTCCCCTTTGAGTTAATTCACTACACCAGTGTGAACTCTCATGTGAGTCTTAAGGTTCCCTTTAAATCTGAAACTCTTTCCACAGTCATGGCACGTGAATGACGTCTCTCGGGAGTGAATTTTTAAGTGCCAGGTAAGGCGTCTCTTGTCTTGGAAACTCGTTCCACACTGTTGACAATTAAAAGAGTTCTCTCTTGAGTGAAGCCTCATGTGGAAAGTAAGGGTTGTTTCACGTGTAAAACATTTTCCACATTCAAGACATGTGAACGGCTTCTCTCCAGTGTGAACTCTCATGTGGGAATTAAGGCTTCCTCTGTGAATGAAGCTCTTTCCACACTGTTGGCATGTGAAAGGCTTGGTGTGAACCTTCATGTAGCATTTAAGGTTATGTTTTTTTATTGAAACTCTTTCCACAATGAGAGCAGGTGAAGTTACTTTTAGATTCAGTCTTCTTTGCTTTATTTAGTGAAGTTGTTTCAGTCTGAATGGATTTCTCTATCTCCATGAAATCATGTCTGTTATATCGATCTTTCTCTTCCATTTCTTTCAGTTCTTGATTCTCTTCTTTCAGTGCCATCAGGTCCAAAGCAAAAAAAGACAAAACTGCACTGCTATAGACCAATCCTGAATCTGCCATTCAGGTAAAAAATATTAGGAAATAGAATCCTCTTCACTAATGCAATGGTACTTGTAAACAATATCAATTAAGGATTTAGACACTATCATTTATTAAATTGATATGTGACCTGCTTTTGGCATCTGATCATGAGTGCATCTTTCTTCTAGTGCTATTAGGTCTTTTGACAACGGATCACAACATTGTTTTAGATAGCTTGAGAATCATGTTGTCACTTGCTGATAAGCATTAGCACTGTTTAGGTCAAATCTATCCAAATGCTAATATTTTGTTTAAACAAAGAGACCTCTAAAAACAAGTATGGAGTTCAACAAGGCTCAGTATTAGGTCCTCTGCTTTTCTCATATGCTGTCCATGAGGGACATTATCATTAGAGTTCACCGTGTTTTGGCAATGATTTTTGGCAAACTCAGTTTTACATTTCCTCACAACATGATGAAACTGCACTGTCCACTGTTAATACAGAGTATTACTTTTGTGGCTTTATCAACCAACTGATAATATTGGGGGAAAAAACAACAATAATAGATAATGAAAATAATCACCAATGAATTTTATTGTTTTAATTTTATTGATTAATCAGATCTGCAAGCCCCAAATGTAGTGTCCTTCACTATGGGTGAACCATCAATCCAGCCTCCCCAGAGACTCCACAGTCTACTATCGCACTTCCAGAACCCCTTGACCCAAGTCCTCTAGTCCAGGAGCTCCCAAATCTGGTGGTTACAGAGCTATCTTAGATTAGATTAGAAGCTTTATTGTCATTGTAGCACAACAAAATTATAGTGCCCCATCTGGTCAGTGCCAAGAAACTAAAAAAAAAAAAAACTAGCACACACACACATAACAAAAGACCATGTTCGTGCAGCGTGGTGGAGGGTGGAAGTAGTGTGACTGGATGCGGTGTTGTTGTCTTAACAAAGAAAAAAAGAAACAGTTTAGCTCCTCTGCCAGTTCAGCGTCGCCTCCGACAGCCACAGATGGTCTGCTCTTGTAGTTGGTGAGATGTTGTAGTCCCTGCCATAGCTGCTGTGGGTTGTTCTGTTGCAGATGGTCCTCTATTTTCCTCCTGTAGTTCTCTTTTGCTGCCTTAATGCCTCTCTTCAGGTCAGCGCTGTACTGGGCCTTGTCCCCGGACCTTGTCCCCACCTTACGTGCTTTGAGACTGTACTTCTCTGTTCATCCAGGATTTGTTATTGGGGTAGACCCGAATGCATTTATCAACAGTCACATTTTCTGTACAGGTCCTAATGTAACACAGCACAGTCTCTGTATATTGCTCCAGATCCTGGGACTCAAAAATACTCCACTCTGTGTATGCAAAACAGTCCTGAAGCTGAGTGAGGCCAGGTTTTTATTGTCCTCTTTTCTGGCTTAGTTTGTCTTATCAGTGGGGTATATGCTGGGAGTAAGAGCAGTGAGAGATGGTCAGACAGGCCCAGATGTGGCATGGGCACTGTTCTATATGCGTGTTTTAGGTTGGAATAAACACGGTCCAGTGTGTTCTTTCCCCTGGTGGCACACTGTACATACTGTACAAATTTAGGGCGCACAGTCCTTAAACACACTTGGTTAAAATCCCCTGCAACTATATGCACTCCTTCAGGATAAGCCTGTTGCTGTTTGTTCATCAAGTCATGCAACAGTGCGAGAGCTATGCTAACATTAGCCTCTGGTGGTATGTACACAGCAGTAATGAGCACTACTGAGAACTCTCGCGGCAGATAATAGGGTCTACACAATACAGTCAGTGCTTCCAGATCCGGACAGCAGTGGGTGTATATGGTCTTACAGTTCCTGCCAATGTTAATGTACATGCAATGTACATGTACATTATCACCACACAATGGATGGTGGAATTCCCAGCGATAAGTAGATCCAGTTCGTCCATTTTGTGCACGACGGATCTAGCGTTGGTGAGAAAGATGCTTGGTACCAATGGCTTGTGTGGTCACTTTTTCAGTCGGGCCAGTAGGCCTCCCCGGCAGCCCCTCTTCTGCTGTCTCTCCCGATGCCGCCTGCGTCGCCTCCCTGGCCCGAAAACAATCCAGGCAGATCCCGGTGGCCTTGCTATGTCCTGCGGGATGTTATGAGCGTAATGGAACGAGCTCGTAACATTAATCTGACACCGTAGACCGATATTAAGCAAGGTCGATTGACTATATGCGTGTCTTGCTTGAGAACACGTCTTCACACACACTACACACACCGCATACACAATCAAACAGCCAAAAACCGCTGCGTCTATGCGCGCCGCCATGACTAACAGTCATGGGCCCAGTTTCCACCCGGTATTAAGTTGCGTTTTAGTCGCTCAAAGACACATTCTCGTATACACCTGGTATTTTAATGTCTCTTTTTGTCCGCTTTCAACCACTTCTTTCCTGATTTCTTCGAGGGGAGGGTCTATGGGCAGGTGTGTTTTTTTCCAGATCTTTCACTCTAATGGACAAAATGTACATACAGTGGGGAAAATAATTATTTGATCCCCTGCTGATTTTGTTAGTTGCCCACTTATAAAGAAATTAGGGGTCTTTCATTTTTATGGTAGGTGTATTTTAACGGATAGAGACAGAATATCAAACAAAATATTCAGAAAAAAACACATTATATAAAGGTTATAAATGGATTTTAAATTTGCATTTCAGTGAATTAAATAAGTATTTGATCCCCAAGCAAAATATGACTTAGTACCTTCTGGAGAAACCTTTGCTGGCAAGCAGAGGTAAGATGTTTCTTGTGGTTGGTCACCAGGTTTGCACATATCTCAGGTGGGATTTTGGTCCACTCCTCTGTACAGATCCTCTCTAAATCCTTAAGGTTTCTTGGCTGTCGCTTGGCAACTCAAAGTTTCAGTTCCCTCCACAGATTTCCTATAGGATTAAGGTCTGGAGACTGGCTAGGCCACTCCATGACCTTAATGTGCTTCTTCTTGAGCCACTCCTTTGTTGCCTTGGCAGAATGTAATGGGTCATTGTCATGCTGGAAGACCCATCCGCGATCCATCTTCAGTGTTCTTGCTGAAGGAAGGAGGTTCTCGTCCAATATTTTATGGTACATGGCCCCGTCTATCGGACCCTCAATGCGGTGAAGTCGTCCTGTACCCTTAGCAGAGAAACAGCCCCAAAGCATAATGCGTCCACCTCAGTGCCTGACTATAGGGATGATGTTCTTAGGGTCATAGTCTGCATTTCTCTCCCTCCAAACATGGCGAGTTGATGCCAAAGAGCTCAATTTGGGTCTCATCAGACCACAGCACTTTCTCCCAAGCCTTCTCTGAATCATTTAGATGTTCATTGGCAAACTTTAGACGGGCCTGTACATGTGCCTTTTTGAGCAGGGGGACTTTGCGGGCACTGCAGGATTCTAAATCCATTGCGGATTAGTGTGTTTCCTATGGTTTTCTTGGTGACTGTGGTCCCAACTGCCTTGAGATCATTTACAAGCTCCTCCCGTGTAGTTCTGGGCTGATCCCTCACCTTTCTCATCATCATCCTTACCCCATGTGGTGAGATCTTGCATGGAGCTCCAGACCGAGGGCGATTGATGGTTATTTTGTATTTCTTCCATTTCCGAATAATCGCACCAACAGTTGTCTCTTTCTCACCAAGATTCTTGCTGATGGTCTTGTAGCCCATTCCAGCCTTGTGTAGGTCTACGATCTTGTCCCTGATGTCCTTTGACAGCTCTTTGGTCTTGCCCATGGTCGGGTTGTTGACATGACATGGCATTTTCACTGTGACACATGACAAAAATTAATATAATTAGTATTGTCATCATTTAAAATGCAGTAAATGTTTAAACATTTTTTGTTTTACATGGACTTGTTGTTAAAAAACTGCTTTGTTAATCGATTTTTTTACATTTTTGAGCCATATCTCAAGATTGTCCTATGGTGTGACTGTCTCAAGTATGGTTTAATAAATTACAACTTTTATAAAGTAAAAAGAAAAGCATAATGTTTTACAAATTTTACAAGTGTCTATTTTAGTAAATGGCAATCCTTTTTTTCATACATATATTTCTAAAAGCGTACGATCTTGATACATTTTGTCACTGAAAACTATGTCCTCCGGTGTGACCCCATATCCTGATATTAAACACATGGTTAGTTTTTGTCTCAGAATAGTTCAAATATTTAACTTTTTTGGAACCACTGTAAAAGTGTTAAGTTTTGTTGTCCTTTGGTGTGACACCCCTAAGTTATATTTTTTTAATTAAAAATGTATGTTAAACTACATAATCATGGAAAATTATGCAAATGTGTCTTGCTAACTGCTAATGACAGATTAGCTACACATAGCGAGGCCATTAACTAACTCAAAAGGCTGAAACATCCTATGGAGGAGATAAATAATGTCCACCGGTGTGACAACTGTACTGTCACTGCAGCCATATACTTTACAAAATGTGATTTTTAAAAACATGGTTGATGATGTAACAAAATGAAATATTATGTCTTCTTTAACAAACAAATGTATTATATTAAAAAAAAAAAAAAAGATTTTTGGGGTGTTAAATATATTTATGTTCATATATGTTATGTTATGCAATATATGTTCAAAAAGTCCCCCCTGGAAATTGTGCGTATGACATTCTTCAAAAATATCATTCATTTCTGTAGAGCTGGACATTTTAATAAGGATCAAATGACTGAGTTCAGCGTTGAGAATGAAACCAACCTGTTTGTTCCTCAGTTTCTTCATGTTTGACTCTGAATGTTTCTTCAATCTTCACGTCTTCACTCTCCTCTTTAATAAACGCCATCTTTGTTTGTTCCTCAGTTTTTTCATGTTTTAAACTGAATACTTCTTCAATCTTCAGGTCTTCACTCTCCTCTTTAATAAACGCCATCTTTATAATAGTGTGTCACGTGGATCTCAGTCGCTTCAGCAGGAGTTTTTCTGTGTGTTTGGACACTCTGTCATGATTAAGATGAGAATAATTAACAGAAAGAAATCTAAATCTCTTGAGTGTGTCTCAATCAGATCTAGTTCAGTAGTTCAGTGCACTGGTAAGAGAGTCAATGAACTTAAATGATCTGAAAAAACACTCAAAACTAATAGAAGAACACAAACTAATATACAGACTGGCGCTGATTCTTGAGATTAAGTGACAGAAGATAGTTTTTATTTAATTATACATTATTTTTAAACTGATATATTTGTAGACGAAGGTCTCAGCTAATGAACCATGTAAGTTTTCTGTAAATAAATTTCCCTGAAAATGTACATTTATTCACTTTATAACTTAATTTGTGTCGATTCCATCAGACGCATTAAAAATCATGATATTTTAATCTGAGCCATCCAACAACAATCAATTATGTAATATTGGTGTTCAGTAAAAGTGAAATTTCAGATCCAAAATTCCTTTTTAATATTAAACATATATAACAAATGTTCCTAGGTAAATAACACATATCAATGTTTTAATATTTTAACACAATAAATTGAAAAAAGAATAAGATGTTTCTTTCAAAATACAGCTGCCTTAATAAACATATCAAAAACGAATTTGAAAAAAAAATTGAGGACACAACTTTGATAGGCATTTTTTTAATGGAAAATATAATTCAAGACTTACTTTATGTATTGTTTGATATATTACATAGTATTATTTTAAATACATGATCTAACAAAATTATTTAAAAGTAAAAGCAATGAATGTCCTAAGTATCCAGATTTCCTTTAGATGTAACTTTTTGAGTCTTTTTATTTTGATGAATGTATTTATTTTTGAACATAAAGAGGGCTTTTGTGTGTTTTGTCCCTGATCTCAAGAATCAGCGATATACATGTTTGCGGCATTTGCAATCAAATCTCATTCATTCAAAGCTCACTACTCGCCAGTGACTGAATTCGTGTTTATGATAAACTCATTTACGATATAAGGAGTGAAATGAGACGCATCTTTTCTGTTACTCATGAGTTTATTCTGTTACTTATCTAACACAACGTTAATAAATGTTAGGTAAAGCAATTCAAGGTTACATTTAAAACACAATTGAAATGTTTCTATATGTTTAAACACCTGAAACGCTTAAAACAGCGTCCATGGACCCCTAGTGGTCCTTGACATAACGCCAGGGGGTCCTTGTGACATGTTCCCATAAAAGATGATGATAATATATGTATAATATAACTGACGATATGACTAAATATAGGACAAGTCATAGTAGTAAATTATACTTGATTGCATTTGTTCGCCACAAAGACATTAATGATACCAATGAGTCAATTTTTTTCTAGGGTCCTTGAAGATGGTTCCAAATATGAGGGGGGTCCATTACTCAAAAAAGGTTGAGAATCACCGGCTTAAAACACAAACCTTTCTTCAGCCGAATCACAACAGATGCACGAGCGCGGCGCGGCCTTATGATGTCACAGCAGCAGATCAAAATAAAAGTCCTGTTCACACACTGATGCTGTTTACAATCACACAAATGCACAGAAAATTTAAAATAGATGTCAGATGAGTTCAGAGTTGATTTCTCTGTGTATTTAAATACATGTTGTCCAATGATGTACTGAAAATGTAAAGAATTACTAATGAAAGAGTGTGAGATTCTGTCTAAAAGGCAAACCTTTAATGTCTGGGTGTAGAAACCATTTATACCAGCATTAATATGACATATGATTTACATGTAAAAATATATAATCACAATATGATTAAAGGGTGTGTTTTGAACTTCATTCAAATATGACATTTTCTCCAACTGTGAAAATCCCTTCTTCTTCTTCTGTCATTGTGTGTTTTTGATGTTTGGCTGGGAGCAGCACATATTTCACATGAGAAGAACATACAGAAGCCTTCAGGATCAGTGGTGTGGATCGGGGAACCAATTGCAGAGCTCCACATTGTGGACCCAGAAACCTACAAAAGCCTGCAGTACATTTGTTTATAGCCTTGCCAAAAGTAGCCTTGCCTCTATTCATATTACTCGACTCATGTAAAAGTTCTACCTTTATAGATTCAGGAGGAGTCAGGTAGGCGAATAATGTTTTCTTCTTAGATTATATTATCTCAGGGTGTACTCTGATCACTACCGTAACCTCCTAGGCCTACGGTTCAGATATCAACCAAGCCTTCCTGGTTGGGGTGGGTTAGCCTTCAGAGGACAGCTATGCCTGCTAATGCACTCCCACGGCCCACCCTGTTGCGACTGGTTGGCAACCTTTGTAAAGTCCGTCAGTATATCTTTATAAAAATCAGACAGTCAACTTCTGATACCCCAAATGGATTCTCACTCTACAACAGTGGTCTCAAACTCAGTTCCTGGAGGGCCACAGCTCTGCACAGTTTACCTCCAACCAGCTCAAACTCTTCTTCTTCTTCTTGTAGGATTCCGGCAGTGTGGATGCTGCTAAGCGTATTACTGCCCTCCACAGGTCAAAATTTAAACTAAATTCTTACATACAGCAAGAACTGAAGAATTTCCTTGGTGATCAGTTTATACTTGTCAAAGCAAAGATAAAACAGAAAAAGCCTAAACTCCAAGTCCTGCTAGTTTAACAAATACTATATTTTCTACATTCCAGGAAAACATGCTTTACTGTTTCAAGACTCCTACATTCACATAGGCCAGAAACATGTTTTCCTACAATGTATAAAGAGTTATTTAACCCACAGTGCCCCAACCCCAATCTACACAGTTTCACTGAATTCCTATGGGACATCAAAGTACAGAAAAACTTTTCTTAACTTCAGGTTGTATAGAAAACAGCTCAAACACACACCTGCTTGGAAGTTTCTAGTAATCCTGAAGACCCTGATTAGCTTGATTAGGGTTGGAGCAAAACTGTGCAGAGCTGTGGCCCTCAAGGAATTGAGTTTGAGACCACTGCTCTACAACTATAAACAGACTGAGACAATACTATCAAAGTTTGAGGGCAGTCCTCATTCTCATTTTATTATTTCTTGCAAAGGCAAAAGCTAAATACACCACTATATGCCAGCTGGGCTGGAAGTTCCATGGGCCAGATAATTACATTTTAAAGCTTACCCTCTTCTCTACTCAGTATATGTTCTCTCTAAGAAAATCAAGTGTCTCCTTTGATCTTCTGAGGGTTGTGGTCTGGAGCTGGCTTCCGCTTGCTTGTAAGCTCTTTCTCTCTTCAACAGATCTTCTACACACACCAGAGAGCTCTAAGTGTTTTTATATTCACTTTTGATGCACATTATCTCTTCATTTACACACATGTGGCTTCTACTTGCTTTAACATATTACCTGCTTGCATCAATGCATTTTTTTACTTGCGTCTATCACCCTTTTTTTTACTTGCGTCAATGCATTTCCTGTTTGCCTCAATGGCTTTAGCAACACATGCACATTTTTTATTGTACATTTTGTCAGATTTCTAATTTACTAGACATTTCCTAACATTTTTGGCAGTTACACACAACAATATTCCTCCCAGAACCCATGTTCACCCATGCACATAATGCAACATGCGTCATCTTGCATCTTTACAGGATGTGGTATACACTTGAGTGCATAGCATTTGTGTTTTCTTGTCACGTTTAAGAAAACTTAATAGACCCCAGAGATTTTCCGAGTTCAACAATTTTCTGCTTAGTATATCTTTCAAAATCTTGTTTGGAAGAGAACACTCCATTTCTCTTGACACTAGACATCAGTTGCTTTGACGTTGCAGACAACTTCCATCTTGTTTCCCACGTTTCAGGGAACCAAAGTTACATACGTAACTAGAGACCTTTTTTAAGATATAACCTTGAGTAATGAGCAAGACATCACTGTAGAATGGGTAACATATTCAGACTTAGAAAGACTTAGTGCTCCAGAGGTACCTGGTGCCACACTCTAATCAGCTAATTAACTCAAAACACCTGCAAAGGCCTTTAAATGGTCTCTCAGTCTAGTTCTGTAGGCTACACAATCATGGGGAAGACTGCTGACTTGACAGTTGTCCAAAAGACGACCACTGACACCTTGCACAAGGAGGGCAAGACACAAAAGGTCATTGCAAAAGAGGCTGGCTTTTCAAAGAGCTCTGTGTCCAAGCACATTAATAGAGAGGCGAAGGGAAGGAAAAGATGTGGTAGAAAAAAAGTGTACAAGCAATAAGAATAACCGCACCCTGAAGAGGATTGTGAAACAAAACCCATTCAAAAATGTGGGGGAGATTCACAAAGAGTGGACTGCAGCTGGAGTCAGAGCTTCAAGAACCACTACGCACAGACGTATGCAAGACATGGGTTTCAGCTGTCGCATTCCTTGTGTCAAGCCACTCTTGAACAACAGACAGCGTCAGAAGCGTCTCATCTGGGCTAAAGACAAAAAGGACTGGACTGCTGCTGAGTGGTCCAAAGTTATGTTCTCTGATGAAAGTAAATTCTGCATTTCCTTTGGAAATCAGGGTCCCAGAGTCTGGAGGAAGAGAGGAGAGGCACACAATCCACGTTGCTTGAGGTCCAGTGTAAAGTTTCCACAGTCAGTGATGGTTTGGGGTGCCATGTCATCTGCTGGTGTTGGTCAACTGTGTTTTCTGAGGTCCAAGGTCAACGCAGCCGTATACCAGGAAGTTTTAGAGCACTTCATACTTCTTGCTGCTGACCAACTTTATGGAGATGCAGATTTCATTTTCCAACAGGACTTGGCACCTGCACACAGTGCCAAAGCTACCAGTACCTGGCTTAAGGACCATAGAAAATCTATGGGGTATAGTGAAGAGGAAGATGCGATATGCCAGACCCAACAATGCAGAAGAGCTGAAGGCCACTATCAGAGCAACCTGGGCTCTTATAACACCTGAGCAGTGCCACAGACTGATCGACTCCATGCCACGCCGCATTGCTGCAGTAATTCAGGCAAAAGGAGACCCCAACTAAGTATTGAGTGCTGTACATGCTCATACTTTTCATGTTCATACTTTTCAGTTGGCCAAGATTTCTAAAAATCCTTTCTTTGTATTGGTCTTAAGTAATATTCTAATTTTCTGAGATACTGAATTAGGGATTTTCCTTAGTTGTCAGTTATAATCATCAAAATGAAAAGAAATAAACACTTGAAATATATCAGTCTGTGTGTAATGAATGAATATAATATACAAGTTTCACTTTTTGAATGGAATTAGTGAAACAAATCAACTTGTGTGTGTGTATATATATAATATATTTATATTTTTAAAATAATACCCTATATTTATAATGCTATACTTTGTGTTATATTATATTACTGCAGTAAATTACAAAAAAAAAAAAAAAGAATTGCTTCTAAACACAGACACCTGACACATCTGAGCTGTCATAAGTAGTTGTGCAAGTAGTCCATTCAGTCATTCATTGCTAAGTTTAGTACTGTATTTCCTGAGCATTTGTTTTCCAGTGTCTTGGTTTTGTGTCTCTCTGCCTGTTCCCTCGGGTTTCTCGTTTGCCTCAGCTCTGAACTCTACCATTGTTTGGATGGTTTACTTGTGTCTGACCTTTTGCCTTGATGTGGACTTTGATTGTGTATTGCCCTTTCAAAACAATCGATTAATGAACTTTGGTTGTCGGTCAGGAAAATAATCTAAATGATCAAAATGCTCTCACTGCAATTTTCCAGAAGATTTACTATGCTGCATGCAAGTTCACACTAACTCAGAAACTACACAAGCTGAGGCCTGACTTGAGATTTGATCGTAGCCACCGCTCACGTCCATATTGATAAATGCCAAGTTTTGTGTGGAAACGGCCGTATTCAACGTTTTCTGTCGCACGTTCGATTTATAAAGGAGGCCCAATATGAGGATTCATTACACACATTTATTCTGACATGTTATTTCACTGACAGAAGTTCAGCTGTAGTATTAATGTGATGAAGAGAAAATAAGAGACTCTATAACATCTCACTGTTACTGATTCATCATGAGCTCAAAGCATTATGGGTAGAATCTCTCTACAGTCTATTCTGATTCATCAACACAGTTTCACTGATGATCCAATATAAACCCAAAACCCAGGATAGAGCGGTTGAGACATGACTTACATTGTAGGAAGTCGTTCCTGGTTCTGGGAACAATGTTGGTGAAAGTGACTGTGGAAATCAAGACATGAAGAGTGATTATCATGTCAAGAGAAAATGATCCCTAAGACATTTCTAATATGATCTTCTACATGATGGAGGATCATTTCTGAGAGCAAATGAATCTCCTGGAGCCTCATGTATAAAAATTTACGTAGATTTCATCCTAAAACATTTTGCGCAAAACTTCCTTTATAAAACCCAGTCAGTGGAAGATGCATTTTCACTCCGTCTTCTCCCTGAAAAAACATCTCGGTTACGTATGTAACCCTCGTTCCCTGAAGGAGGGAACGGTGACATGTCAGCAGTGAACCGACGAATTGGGATATTGCATGAGAGCCCTATCAGCTTCAAGTGTAAAACAAACGAGCCAATGGACATTAGTCACACGACCCGGGTATAAATGCAGAAGTGGGTTTTTTCGCTTTTGAGACGAGCATGTGGTCCGCGCTAAGCGGTGGGACAGGAACTGTGACGACAAGACGTACGTCTTCATTCCATCCTTTATATTTCAATGCCTTCTGTGTGTACACAACGTTTATACATCAGGCCCCAGGACTTTACCTCTGTCAGAGATCTTCTTCAGCTCCTCTTTGCAGAAATCCTCCAGTTTGTCTCTCAGCTGATGGACAGATTCTCTCACTCCATCAAAAGAGGAGAGAGAACTGAAGGGATCGTCATTTACGTCTGTAGATTCAGGAGGAGCTGAGAGAGACTGGAAACTCTACAGAAAACAGAAATCAAAGCTCATCACCTCCACACTTCAGCCAATAACCTGAACGAACCTGCACCTGAGTTACGTAATCAAAATATCTGAGCCTCAGCGCCCACCTCCTATTACGTTATCCTCACAGACCAATGGTAGTACAAAGGTGTTCAACAGCTGGAACGAACTTTTCCTGAGAGTTCGCTCTGGCAAGCCATTTCGAACTCCCAAAACGAACTTCGTTTTGGCCTGATTTTGTTCAAAATGACGTCACATCAGTTCGTTTCTCGTTTGAAGTATATCGGGGCCTTTAGGCTTATTTATTTCACTTTTAGTGTGAAAGGGCCTTAACTTTTTCCAAATATAGAACTTGTTATTAAAAAACCGATAATAACCGAACACACAGATCAACACTTCAGTCAACGGCTCATTCTGCTCTGCTCTGAGAGTCTCTTGCTCAAGTCCACTATGATCCTGTTCTTCTAGATCTCTGTTACCTGCAGGAAATGGATGTGATCCTGTATGTGTGAAAGCTGCTCCAGCTCAGCGTCTCTCCTCCTCAGATCATTGATCTCCTGCTCCAGTCGCTCCAGTCGTCCTTCAGCTCGACTCACTGCAGTCTTTTCCTGATCTCTGATCCGCTGTGTGGCCTCAGAGCGGCTTCTCTCAATGGAGCGGATGAGCTCAGTGAAGATCCTCTCACTGTCCTCCACTGCTGTCTGTGCAGAGCGCTGTTAGGACACACATCACAATCACACAGTGGCTTCAGTGAGTCCTGACTGACACTTCTCAAACTTCTCTTCTTCTCCAGACTCACCTTATGAGACTCCACAGCCTCTCTCAGCTGCTGAAGATCTTTCTCTCTCTGCTGGATCCTCTGCTGGAACGACCTCTGCATCTCCTTCAGCTGGTGCTAAAGGACAAACCAATGACAGGAGAAACTTCACATAAACCGATATGAATCCAGTATCAGTGTTGAGACTGAGGGATTAAAGATCTTGCATGATAATATTATAGTATCAATCATAAGTGTCAGCATTATTTCATCAATGTCTAGTTTTATAGGGATAGTTCACCCAGAAATTTAAATCCTTTCCTTGTTTCCTCATCCATGTCTTTCAAAACTCGTATTATTTTCTCTTGCATAACACAAAAGAAGATATTATGAAGAACGTCTCTGTTTCTAGAGCCCAAATCAAATATGGTGACATGTCAATAATCATGTGACATGCATGAGCCAGTGAGGTCTGATGTTAAACATGCCACCATATTTGATTTTTCATATCAATTCACAAGAATTAGATTATCCCCCTTGGAGTTGTATGGAGTTGTCTTGATTGAATCTTTTGGACCCTATTGACTTTCAGATATATGAGCAAAGACAGATGAGACATTCCTTAAAATACCCTTTGTGTTCCTCAGAAAAAAGAAAGTTCAGTTTGTAATAATATGATTATATATTATATGAAGAATATGAAGATGAATGTTCATTTTTTGGGTAAACTGCTGGATTAAAGGGGTCCTATTAAGGAGCCTAATCATTCAGTCCTGTCAATCGTCATTATGAATGTATTTAAGCAGCAATCATTGTGCTGTCCCAGTCACCATCCCTCCACCTCCCTATTGCCGTTTATGGTAAAGAGTGTTACGTTTCTGGCACACGCTAAGCAGTAGATCAATCACAACAGACTGGGACCAGCTGACCAATCAGAGCAGACTGTGATTTTCAGAAGGTGGGTTTACAGAAACTGAAACTAAAACAGGGTTTAGAGAGAGGGTGAAAACCGGCACTGCAACAATGTAAATTATAAGAAAAATTAGTTTTTTGAACATTAAATGATGTAAATGTATTCTAGTAGACCCTATAAACAAAATTATGAGCTTGTAAATGAGCATAATTGGGCCCCTTTAAGTTCATACCAATGTCTCGGTCTTCTGTGCTGCAGCTGATACAGTGTCGTGGTTTTTATGTTCATCCATACACAGCACACATATACACTTCTGATCAGTGCGGCAGAAAACCTCAAGGATCTTGTCGTGTTTCTGGCAGATCATCTCCTGCAGTCGTCCAGTGGCTTCAGTCAGATTGTGTCTCTTTCCTTTAAACCAACTCATGTTGTTCAAGGTGATTCTGACAGTAAGAGTTCAGACACCCCAGACAGGACTTGACGGCTTTGTGTTTTCTTCCAGTACAGACATCACACTGCACATCTCCAGCTCCAGCGTAACAGTCAGCATGAAGTTTAATCTTCTTCAGTTTCTCCACCACTTCAGCCAGCATGGTGTTTTTAGCTAAAACAGGTCTTGGACTGAAGGTCTGTCTGCACTGAGGACAGCTGTAGACTCTCTTCTGATCCTCCTGATCCCAGAAGCCTGTAATACAGATCTTACAGTAACTGTGTCCACAGGAAGTAGTCACTGGATCCTTCAGGAGATCCAGACACACTGAACACATGAACTCATCCTGAGAAAATCTGGCTTCCGCCATTTTACTGCATGAATACAGAGACACAAACACACAACAGCTCAACTACACTTCAGTTTCTCTTTTCCTGAACTGAAGAGTTTCCTGTTTCCTGGTTCTGTGTTTGAGTGACGTGTGCAAAATATGTAAAGCAGTGTGACGGTAATACAAGAAATGATGGCTCACTTCAGTGCAGTGGTGTTTACTGACGGTCTTTGTGATCCAAAGTGAGAAAAAAAACGTGTATATATATATATATATATATATATATATATATATATATATAAAATACACACACACACACACACACACACACACCCTGTTTGGCTGAGAGGAAGAAAAAACCAAAAAAAAAAAACCTTCCACACACAAAGAAAACACTTTTAAAACCAGTGTGTAGTAATGAGCAGACAGGGCAACCATCTCATCCAGTTCAATTTAGGAATTGTACCAAAATAAAGACAAGCAGTGAAAAATAACTGCTACCACGAGGGGATTGTAGAAGGAGATAGGAGATAGATTCCTGAAGATTTTATAGAGTAATCTGAACAAGGAACATGGAAAAATCACCAGGAAAAAAAAAACAACTACAAATGCCACGTAACCTAAACTAAGCTAGACAAAGGACAGTCTGAAACTCGGCTTAAATATACAGTAAACAGAAGAGTTAACGAGACTACATTAAAAGACACACCTGAACTGAAGACACTAATTAATCAGTAACCAGGAGACAAACAGGCAGGCACACAAGGAGAATTGAAACAATTAACAACCCTGGAGGCTGACTAGGAGAGTCTGGGGGCTTCACCGGACTCTGGCCGGGGGCTGGGGCCTTCGGCCTTCACCGGACTCTGGCCGGGGGCTGGGGCCTTCGGCCTTCACCGGACTCTGGCCGGGGGCTGGGGCCTTCGGCCTTCACCGGACTCTGGCCGGGGGCTGGGGCCTTCGGCCTTCACCGGACTCTGGCCGGGGGCTGGGGCCTTCGGCCTTCACCGGACTCTGGCCGGGGGCTGGGGGCTGGGGACTGGGGCCTTAGGCCTTCACCGGACTCTGGCCGGGGGCTGGGGCCTTCACCGGACTCTGGCAGAGAGAGAGAGAAGAGAGCCTTCAGCCATTTTCTTTTGTTTTAGGTCTAGATTTCTGTCACAAGTGGGTTGTAGTATTTGATTGCACGACAGAGGAGATATCTTCAGGAATCTTTAATGGAGTAACCTGAACAAGGACTATGGAAAATCACCAGGAAAACAAACTACAAACACCACGCAACCTAAAGAAAGCTAGACAAAGGACAGACTGAAACTCAAGGCTTACATACACAGCAAAAAGAGTTAATGAGACTAAATTAACAAGAAACACCTGAACTGAAGACACTAATTAATCAGTAACCAAGGAGACAAACAGGCAGGCACACAAGCAGAACTGAAATAATTAACAAAACTGATTATGAAACTGAAGACAGGGGAAAAGCATGAAAACAGACCAAAAACAAACTCTAAACGTGACACATACCACATGTTACAAAAGAGAGAGGAAACATGCAACATGGATGCAGACAAACTCATAAAGACAGTCATTTAAAAATGCTACCATACTTTATACTATGACAGAGAGTTCATTGTGAGGGAAGGAATTCATGTTTGAGTCAGTAAGAGTGATTGTTCTTTTTTTTATGGGCCCTATGGTGCATTGCATTTGCAAAAGATCAAATTGGCCAAAAGTCTGTCAGTCATTTGTGCATGATGGGGCCGTAGTATGATGCCTCCATGGCTGAAAACACGCTCTGCCAGCGCACTAGAGGCAGGCACTGCCAAGACTCTGATGGCCACTTGGAATAGTGCAGGAAGGGTGTTCCTGTTCATAGCCCAGAACAAGAGGGCATTTTGTCCTTCAGATATGGTAGTGAATTAGAGGAAAAACATTGGGACCACTCCAGCACATCAGCTGTCTTTTATTATAAGCTGCAAACAGCCCCACCTCATGTTCAGGCTGTTGACCCTCTTGCTCAAACCAAGCAGCCACACATTCTCAACAGCATCTTGCGAGATCAATTCTTTCAAAGGATATGCACAACAGAAAAAACAGGCAAATATAACTATTACAATGCTGCTAATGATGAAGTTAATTAAAGTGAAAATCTATTATTGTTTCAATCGTTTAAAGTGTGCCAATTCACTTTCAAATAAAAATTTAGCCCAAGCTTTACTCACCCTCGAGCCATCCTAGCTGTATATGACTTTCTTCTTTCAGATGAACACAATAAGAGATCTATCAGGGGCAGGGTTTGTCCCCTGAAGCGGTGGAGGAGCTGCGCCGCACCACGGATCTTGCTCTGAGGGCCACCAAGCAAACGGCCACCTCTGTCGG
Source organism: Elopichthys bambusa (assembly GCA_037101425.1). NCBI lineage: Eukaryota > Metazoa > Chordata > Actinopteri > Cypriniformes > Xenocyprididae > Elopichthys > Elopichthys bambusa. The sequence goes on from CM074454.1 coordinate 25,537,744, forward strand.
CAGGTCAATGGCGGCCATGGTGGCCACAGAGCGACATCTGTGGTTGAACTGTGCGGACATCGGGAAGAAAGAGAACTTTCTCCTCGATGCCCCAGTCTCGCCTACTGAACTTTTTGGTACCCCCGTCGGGGCGGTGGTTGAGAGGTTCAGGGAGGCGAAGGCGCGCTCCGCAGCGTTTAGATTTTGCATCCTACTCAGATCTGAATCTGGGCCCAGACAGCCGGGAACCCCGGGGCCGTCTCGAGCTGAGGCTCGGAGACAGGCCCAGAGGTCCAGTGTCGCCGCTCGTGCACCTCCTCCTCCCCAGAGTAAGTCACAGAAGCGGCGGGACGCAAGGAGGAAGAAGCAGGATCTAAGGCAGGTGATCGAGCATAAGCGCCAGCAGCGCCGGTGATCGATCTCCTCTCTCGCAGGGGCTTCGGTTTGCCCTTGCTCTTTCTTCTTCCTCTGCCTCCCGGGAGCAGTGAAAACATCTACGTGCTTAGGCTTTTGACAGTCAGGCTGACGGTTGGGCCCATGATGAATATTTTTCTGAAGGCCCACCTTCTGGTTTGATAGTGAAAAGTACTTTTAGGCTTAAAAGAACTTTGGTTTTCATCCTTCTTCGTGCAAGGAAATAAGGAGGAGAAATCTTCGTTCTATGAGCCGCAGAAGGTAAGCTGGGTCTATATTTTTATTCTATACAAAGCTTGACCCTGTATAGTTTTCCTGAGCATGTAATCAGTAAATTTAGGGGTTCTTTTGGGCAAAATAACTGATTCGCAAGGTTGGCTAGTTCTCATGCAGGCCGCATTATGGCCGCTAGGTTTTTTTTTTGGCCTCCTGTGTTAGAGTAGCTTCTCAGCTAAATACAGTAAGTCTAGTTTGAGTTGGCAATCGTCACTTCAGTTATTTTCTGTGCAGGTCAGCCTTTTTTCAGCCACCTGGCGCTGTTAGCCTGTAGTGCTTCATTTTCTTTTGAATTCTGTAGAATTGAAAATAGAGCCCAGGCTTTGCTTGGCCCAGTAGGCCTTAGCTAGCGGCTAGGCTAGAGCTAGTTTAGGTGTTTATTTGTTACATCACCCTTATTATTACTATCCCTTGTAAGGTTGTATAGTTCCTAGTTCTGGCCTCCTCCTAAAGGGGAGTCGTTGACCGTATGCCCATTTGCCCTTCGTTATTATGTAGGTGCTATGATGAGGTTAACAGCCAAGGTTATAGGTTGTTATTATCCTTCCTGGTGCTGTTTTTCCCAGGTGGTAGGCCCTTATCTTTGAGGAGATAGGTTATGCAGTGTTGCTAGGCTCCACTTTCTAGAACCTTGTCATGCCTTATAATTTTTTTCCCGTGAGCCCCTTGAATTATATTTTTAAGTTTGAGCTACAGTGCTACTGTGTTAGCCGCCGTTCTCAAGGGTTCAGCACAGATCTACAGATCTGTCTGGGGGAAGGCATTTATCCTGTGTGGATGGCATGCGTTACAGAGCATTTATTTTTTGCTTTGGGTTCTAAGCCTTGGCCCTACATACTTAGATATGTGAGCTTACTCTAGTGCTGCCACAGGTTTACACCTGTTTCTATGATAGCAGGCTGTGATTAGCCTCTATCTAAGAACGTGGTGTTTTGTGTTTCTCTGAGTGCATCACCTGTTGGATTGCACACTCAGGTTGAGTGTAGAGAATCTTATTCTGTTTAGAATTTAAGATAATTAGCTCCCAGTCGGTCGTGAGGGTTGAGGCTCTCTGCATGGGGAAATTAAGGGTCTCTTTATGTTTGAAACTCTTTCCACACCATTTACATGGGAAAGGTTCCCTCCAGGCTTCCTCTGTGAATGAAGCTCTTTTTAACACTGTTGACGTGAAAGGCTTCTCTTCAGTGTGAAGTTTTGATAGTAAATAGAGTCCTCTTCACGATGCAATGGTACTTGTGAACAATTTCAATCAGGATTTAAGCACCATCATTTATTAAAGTGATACATGATCTGACATCTAATTATGAGTGCATTTTAGTTCTAGTGGTATTAGCACTTTTGACAACATAATTCTAAAGCTGTCCAAAGCAATATTGTGATCTATGTTGCCACTTGTTGATAAGCATTAGCACGGATTAGGTCATATTTATCCAAATGCTAATATTTTGTTTAAAAAAATAGATGTCTTAAAAGACAAGTATGGCGTGCAACAGGGCTCAGTATTAGGTCCTCTGCTTTTCTCCTAATATATGCTGTCCCTGAGGGACATTATCATTAGTTTACCGTTTTTTATATTTATTTTAAACAAAACAAAAAAAAACCTACATGTACAGTGCTAGACTAACTGGATACTGGTGACAGCACTTGTATATTGTTGCCCTATTGTTAGTTTGATTTCTTCTATTGCTCTCCTCATCTGTAAGTCACTTGGGATAAATGAATAAATGTAAATGTTTTGACAATGTTTATTACCTCATAATGTGATGAAACTGCACAACTGTCTAAGTTAGGAGACAGTATTGTTGATTTTGCTGCTGTATCAAACAACTGATGATAGATAACCACTGTGGCATTATAAGAGGTAGAGTATCACCTAAGTGTGGATTGCTTCACAAATCAAGTCCAAGCAGAGATCAAGCAACTGGTTTCTTCTTTTTTATTTATTTTTTTAATAAACTTAAACTTTAAACTTTACATAGAAAAGAAAAAATACTATTCCTGCTTCTCTCTGTATCCAGACACACACAGTCCAAACGGGATATAATCGCCCTCCAAAGGGCACTTCTGAATGAAAACAATCATGGCCGCCATACTGAAGTTCAAAGGGCCCCTCAGAATGAAGGACACTTCGGGCCCCATGATCCTTTGCACAGGGAAGTTGTTTGACATCACAAAATAGGTATAGGAGGCTCAGAATTTGATTTTACAATACTACTGTAGTATTTATACAAGTTAGATTTGGTACATTATTATGGTCAAAACTTCAACAAAAATACTTTACAGCTACCTTTATCAGTCCTTTCAAATACATAGACACAATATACATTATATTTAACGTAAAAGACTGGCAGTAGTTTATAACGTTACTACAGTAAATGAATGCGTATTAATACAAAGAGTTAACCAGTGGAAAAAAGACGAAGGCGTCTCCTTGATTGTCACGTTAAGATGACGCAGAAGTGCATTCCAAAAAAAGTTTTTCTTTTACCCCTACACCCTTCATCCCTTCAAAGCTCTCACTCCGGAGGGTAAACCCTTTGAAGGGATTAGGGCATAGGGATGAGCCCTTCCGAATGACACACTGGTAAAAGTCTCTTTGTTCTCAGCTCACTGGCTGAATCCCAAATGGCACACTTCTATGCACTTTAGGTCTTGTGGACTTCCAATGGCTGTCCATTAAGTCCACGGGACCGTAGGGTGTCCCATTCATCGTTTTAGGTTTCAAAGTTTGTAAGCTACGCAGAGGACTTTACCCAGCAGTCAAAGCAGAATTACGTCAAGAAAGTGCAGACTCAGAGGAAGACTGCAAATGTTTAGGGTGCCATTTGGGTTTCAGCCATTAACAGCTTCTCTTCTTCACTTGCAACAGCTGTGCTTCCACCGCCAAGGAATCTGGTAATTGTAGTCCCGGATGGGGTGGCCATCTTGGTTTGTAGTCCCCATGCTGCAACCATTTAGATGGCACACCTCTATGACACACCACCAATTAATTATTGTTTATTAATCACGTTTGCATGCAGTGCATGGGGAAAAAAATCCACCAGTCAGGTCCCTTTACAGTAGTCTAACTTAATGTGTGAATCACGGGTTGCTTTATGTCTGAAACTCTTTCCACACTAATGAAACAGTTCTCACCTGAGTGTTTTCTCTTTGTGTGGAAATTAAGGGTTACTTTACGTAGAAAAATCTTTCCACACTGATCATATGAAAATGGCTTCTCTCCAGTGTGATATTTCATGTGTAAATCACGGGTTGATTTAAGTCTGAAACTCATTCCACACTGTGGACATGTGAACGGCTTCTCTCCAGTGTGAATTTTCATGTGTGAATCACGGGTTGACTTAAGTCTGAAACTCATTCCACACTGATCACATGTGAACGGCTTCTCTCCAGTGTGAATTTTCATGTGTTGTTTAAGGTTTCCTTTTTTAGTGAAACTCATTCCACACTGCTGACATGTGAACGGCTTCTCTCCAGTGTGAATCCTCTTGTGCGAATCACGGGTTGATTTAAGTCTGAAACTCTTTCCACACTGATCACATGTGAAAGGCTTCTCTCCAGTGTGGATTTTCATGTGGGAATTAAGGTTTGCTTTCTGACTGAAACTCATTCCACACTGTTGGCATGTGTAAGGCTTCTCTTCAGTGTGAATTCTCATGTGGATTTTAAGGTTAGGTTTTTGAGTGAAACTCTTTCCACAATGAGAGCAGGTAAAGGCAAAGTCACTGTTAGATTTGGTTTTCTGGGGTTTTTTTCGTGCTGAAGTCATTTCAGTCTGAATGGATTCTTCTACATCCTTGAAATCATGACCTTTCTCTTCTATTTCTTTCAGTTCTTGATTCTCTTCTTTCAGTGCCATCAGGTCTAAAGCGAAAAAAATAAAATACAAATACATGTTAATGGCAGTTTAATGCTTCAAAGCAACAAATACATCAAAACTGGGTTGTTATTATTGACCAATCCTGAATTTGCCGTTCATCTCTAAAATATTAGGAAAAAGTCCACTTCACTATGCTATGGTAAACAATTTCAATCAGGATTTAAGCACCATCATTTATTAAAGTTGCCATAGAATGGAAAACTGTATTTACAAACACCATTGTTTCTTCCTTCATATGTAAATCTTGTGCGTGCAAAAGACCACTGAAAAAGCTGCGAATCCCAACACAACACCGACTGTGACGTTGCAATCGGGATCGTTATTATTTACACCCCCCAAAATGTGCATATACCAGCCCAAGTTGCAGGCCAGGCAGTATTAACGCTTCCCATAACGTTTATACTTTAGGTCAATAGACGGTCTTTTGCAGCTGTTCAAACACATTCGACCACGAGCGCTTCCACTACGAATACCATCCGGTCAAATGCATTTTTGTCAACCTCTGAAAGTGGTTCGAAAGTAGACAAGCTCACCCTGTTTACACCTGTATTTAGCATAGTCCACTTGTAATCTGATAGACCAAAACGCATCTTAATACCGGGTGGAAACCATGGATCTACACACCCCAGAATGGACAACTCACCCATGCTCCCCCCTTCAAGGTCCCTTCTCCACTGGTCCTGCCCAGTTTAGATTCTCATTATCATTTTTGTATTTAACACCCTTGAGTCGGCTGCCGATACCACCTCAGATTTTTTCTTATCAGTGCGAAAGAGACTCGAAAGAGTCCGTTCTGATAGTCCTCAGAAAATTAACTGTAACTTAGTGAATACTAATCACACAAACATGAGACGTACGTCTAAAACCTGACATTTCAACGTTTCTTTAGATCAGGGGTTTACAACCCTGCTCCAACACACCTGTCTGTAATTATCAAGCAAACCTGAACACCTTGCAGTGTTCCCCCCTGGAAATTGTGCGTATGACATTCTTCAAAAATATCATTAATTTCTGTACAGCTGGACATTTTAATAAGGATCAAATGACTGAGTTCAGCGTTGAGAATGAAACCAACCTGTTTGTTCCTCAGTTTCTTCATGTTTGACTCTGAATGTTTCTTCAATCTTCACGTCTTCACTCTCCTCTTTAATAAACGCCATCTTTGTTTGTTCCTCAGTTTTTTCATGTTTTAAACTGAATACTTCTTCAATCTTCAGGTCTTCACTCTCCTCTTTAATAAACGCCATCTTTATAATAGTGTCACGTGGATCTCAGTCGCTTCAGCAGGAGTTTTTCTGTGTGTTTGGACACTCTGTCATGATTAAGATGAGAATAATTAACAGAAAGAAATCTAAATCTCTTGAGTGTGTCTCAATCAGATCTAGTTCAGTAGTTCAGTGCACTGGTAAGAGAGTCAATGAACTTAAATGATCTGAAAAAACACTCAAAACTAATAGAAGAACACAAACTAATATACAGACTGGCGCTGATTCTTGAGATAAGGGACAAAACGTGTTTTGGAAGTTATTATTATTTAATAATACATCATTTTTAAACTGATATGTTTGTAGACAAAGGTCTCAGCTAAGTGAATTTTTTTTAATTATGGTTATTATGAACAATCCAGTTCCTAAATTCCTTAATTCTCTGACCTCCTTTTTAATATTAAAGCTGCAGTTGCAACCAACGCTGCAAATTATTATTCTAAGCAGAGGCGATATATAACCTACTAGCCAGGACTACTCCTTTCTGCTTACAGACGACAAACGTCAGCAAACTCGAATTCCTACCAGTATCACTCATATTATAAAACATTATTACAAGCTTACCGTTGTGAATCAGGCAAAAGCCGGGTGCACACTGTGGTCGTCTGAGACAAATTATGAGAATCCTAAAAGATTCCTGTAATCCTAGGCTAAAATCTGTAGTCTTTGATCGCTAGTTTGACATGTTCACCGACAGCCGTGATCAAATTTTACCTCTGACGAAACTCTGGCAGTGTCAGAAGATTTGGCGCACAGTCCTGCATTGTGACTTCTCCTACGACGAACGTCAAATCATTTTTCAAGACAAGCCGTGATCAAAATTAACGCTAGAGATGTCTTTGTTAGCCACCATTTTAGTATATAAGAACATTATATATTTAGATTTTAAAGTTTGGAAACGGCAAGATTTCATCTGCTCACCAAGGCTGCATTTATTTAATTAAAAATACAGTAAAAACAGTAATATTGTGAAATATTACTACAATTTGAATATATTTGATAAAGCTTTTGTAACATTATACACTACCGTTCAAAAGTTTGGGGTCAGTAAGAATTTTTATTTTTATTTTTTTGAAAAATGTTGTTTTTATGCAGCAAGGATGCATTAATTTGATCAAAAGTGACAGTAAAGACATTTATAATGTTACAAAAGATTGTATTTGAAATCAGTGCTGTTCTTTTGAACTTTCTATTCATCACAGAATCCTGAAAACAAAATATTGTACACAATAAATGTTTGTTGAGCAGAAGATCATCATATCAGAATGATTTCTGAAGGATCATGTGACATGATCCTTCAGAACCGGAGTAGACTGGAGTAATGATGCTGAAAATTCAGCTTTGCATTACAGGAATAAATTACTTTATAAAATATATTCAAACAGAAAACAGTTATTTTAAATTGTAACAATATTTCACAATATTATTCATTTATTTTTAAATTAAATAAATGCAGCCTTGGTGAGCAGACGAAACTTCTTTTAAAAACATTAAAAATCTTAGTTTCCAAACTTTTGACTGGTAGTGTATATATTATTTGTTGCATTTTTACATTGTGATCTCGTGCTAAATTACACATATTGTCCAAATATAGAGCATGTATTTAAATAATACTAACACAATTATTTAAAAATAAAAGCAATGAATGTCCTGAGTATACTTTCCTTTAGATGTTTAAGTCTTTTTATTTTGATGAATGTATTTTTTTTAACATAAAAAAGGGCTTTTGTGTGTTTGTTTGTTGCATTTGTGCTTCGATTCAATAAATCATTTTTACTCTGAGCTTCATAAAGCTCACTACTCGCCAGTGACTGAATTCATGTTAATTATGAACTGATATAAAGACTGAAATGAGACTCGTCTTTAATGTTACTCATGAGTTTTTCATTCTGTTACTTTGCTCACATAAAGTTAATAAATATTAAAGCAATACAATGTAACATTTAAAACACAACATTCATTCTGCGTCGTTTATAAAACTTTTAATACAATTCAACGGTTCCTATAAGTTTGGAAGTTGATGCTTAAAACACAAACCTTTCTTCAGCCGAATCACAACAGATGCACGAGCGCGGCGCGGCCTTATGATGTCACAGCAGCAGATCAAAATAAAAGTCCCGTTCACACACTGATGCTGTTTACAATCACACAAATGCACAGAAAATTTAAAATAGATGTCAGATGAGTTCAGAGTTGATTTCTCTGTGTATTTAAATACATGTTGTCCAATGATGTACTGATGTTGATGTTCTTCTCATGTGTGTGTAAACATCAAAAACACACAATGACAGAAGCCTTCAGGATCAGTGGTGTGGATCGGGGAACCAATTGCAGAGCTTCACATTGTGGACCCAGAAACCTACAAAAGCCTGAATTTGATCCTGCTGTCTTCTGCTGAAAAAGCAAAAGTTTCCATATCAAACGGTACAATGTGGAATAAATATAAATATATCACATAATAGCCACTCTTTGTGACCTTTAACATCTATGATGTTGATGATGTCAGCAACCACGAAGACAATGCAAAACCCCAAGAACCCTGGGGCAGTCGTGACCTAATGGTAAGAGAGTCAGACTGGTAATGCGAAGGTTGCAGGTTCGAGTCTCAACATTGGCAGGAAATGATTGAGGTTTCCTTGAGCTTGTTGCAGCCTAGGCACCACAGAAAAAATAGCTGCCCACTAATGTGTGTGTACTAACCGGATGGGTTAAATGCAGAGGACAAAAGTTCCCCTTTTTCCTCTTTCCGTTTCTTGGTACCATGTCAGAGAGGCCAGCAACAGAGAGATTAATTGAGGATTTATTGCAAACAACTGTATCCACCCGAGATGACTGCAAGACTGATTTCATTACGTCACCCGGTTTCATTAAGTTTAGAGCTTCGTCAAGCTGATTCTAAATCCTCGGTTTATGTATGAATTTTATAAACTAATATTGTCTCAAAGTCCATAAAGACACGGATGAGCGAGTTTGGTGTCCTGACCTCAACCTGATTGAACATGCTTGGGATGAATTAGAGCGGAGACTGTGAGCCAGGCCTTCTCGTCCAACATCAGTGCCTGACCTCACAAATGTAATGGTCAAAACACACTCCTAAACCTTGTGGAAAGCCTTCCCAGAAGAGTTGAGGCTGTTATAGCTGTAAAGGGTGAGCCAACTCCATATTAAACCCTACGGATTAAGAATGGGATGCCATTAAAAAAAAAAAGAAAAGCCTAAATTATAAAAAAGTGAAGACTGCAAATGGTCATTAAGGTGGACAATCACATTTGGGCCACATTCAGCTGTGACGTGAACGTAACCTTAATTTCACACAGATACGTATTTTCTGGTGCCATTTTAAACCGCCGAACCATTTAAATCTCTTTCCACACAAGGAACACAAATGTGGTTTCACATCTGCATGACTTTTCTGGTGTATTTGTAAGTGTGATGGCAAAAGGAATTTCTTATTACACTGATCACAACTAAATAGCCTTTCTTCAGATTGAATGTGTTGAACATTTCTCCTTTTTCTAATCCTCTTTCCACAACGTTTTTGCAAATGACGTTTCAGGTCACTTTTATATGTGAAACTCTTCTCACACTGAAGACACGTGAAAGGTTTCTCTCCGGTGTGAAGCCTCGTGTGAATGTCAAGTGTTATTTTCTGACTGAAACTCTTCCCACACTGAGTGCAGGTGAAAGGTTTCTCTCCAGTGTGAACTCTCGTGTGAGTTTTAAGGTTCCCTTTAAATCTGAAACTCTTTCCACAGTCATGGCACTTAAAAGACTTCTTTCGCGAGTGAATTTTTAAGTGCCTTTTTAAGTGCCAGGTAAGGCGTCTCTTGTCTTGGAAACTCTTTCCACACTGTTGACAATTGAAAGAGTTCTCTCTTGAGTGAAGCCTCATGTGGAAAGTAAGGGTTGTTTCACATGTAAAACATTTTCCACATTCAAGACACATGAATGGCTTCTCTCCTGTGTGAGTCCTCATGTGAGCCGTAAGATTTCCTTTGTTTGAGCAACTCTTCCCACACAGTTTGCAGACGTAAGGGCTTTCACCAGTGTGAACTCTCATGTGGGCATCAAATGTTTTCTTATATGAGAAGCTCTTCCCACACTGTTTGCAGGTGTAAGGACTCTTAACACTGTGACTATTCATGTGTGAATCAAGAATTGGCTTAAGTCTGAAACTCTTTCCACAGTGATCACATGTGAACGGCTTCTCTCCAGTGTGAATTGTCATGTGCGTCTTAAGACTTCCTTTGTGCGAGAAGCTAGTCCCACACTGATCACATGTGAAAGGCTTCTCTCCAGTGTGGCGTCTCATGTGGGAATCAAGGTGTGCTTTACATGTGAAGCTCTTCCCACACTGTTTGCAGGTGAAAGAGTTTTGAGTGTTGAGGCTTACTCCATTCTCTCCTGAATGTTCTCTCTGCATGTGGGAATTAAGGGTTCCTCTATTTTTGAAACTCTTCCCACAGTGATCACATGTGAACGGTTTCTCTCCAGTGTGAACTCTCATGTGGGAATTAAGGCTTCCTCTGTGAATGAAGCTCTTTCCACACTGTTGGCATGTGAAAGGCTTGGTGTGAACCTTCATGTGGCATTTAAGGTTATGTTTTTTATTGAAACTCTTTCCACAATGAGAGCAGGTGAAGTTACTGTTAGATTCGGTCTTCTGAACTTTATTTAGTGAAGTTGTTTCAGTCTGAATGGATTTCTCTACATCAATGAAATCATGTCTCTTATATCGATCTTTCTCTTCTATTTCTTTTAGTTCTTGATCCTCTTCTTTCAGAGCAATCAGGTCTAAAGTGAAAAAAGACAAAGGCATTTTAATGACTCAAAGCAACAGGCATCAAAACTGCACTGCTATAGACCAATCCTGAATCTAATAGAAAAATAGAGTCCTCTTCACTAATGCAATGGTACTTGTGAACAATTTCAGTCAGTATTTAAGCACCATCATTTAATTAAAGCTATACATGACCTGCTTTTGGCATCTTATCATGAGTGCTATTAGCTCTTTTGACAACGGATCACAACATTTTATTGGATAGTTTTGCCAGTTAAACTCTGTTTTCACAATGTGATGAAACTGCACAACTGTCTAAGTTAGCCTAGATTGCTTTGCGGCAGTATAAACCAACTCATTACAATGGCACATGACTGTGACTTTTTATGTGTGCAGGTTGCTTTATGTCTGAAACTCTTTTCACACTGATGACATAAACAGTACTCACCTGAGTGTTTTCTCTTTTTGTGGAAATTAAGGGTTACTTTGAGTTGGAAACTCTTTCCACAGTGATCACATGGGAACGGCTTCTCTCCAGTGTGACTGATCATGTGGGAATTAAGGGTTACTTTATATTTGAAACTCTCTCCACACTGATCACATGTGAACGGCTTCTCTTCAGTGTGAACTCTCATGTGGGATTTAAGGTATACTTTTTTAGTGAAACTCTTTCCACACTGTTGACATGTGAACGGCTTCTCTCCAGTGCGAACGTTCTCTCCCATTTCTTTCAGTTCTTGATTCTCTTCTTTCAGCACCATCAGGTCTAAAGCGGAAAAAAAAATCGTAGTTAATAGCAGTTTAATGGCTCAAAGCAACAGACCAGAATAAAAAGTATTAAACCATCAAAACTGCATTGTTATAGACAAATCCTGAATCTGCCATTCAGGTAAAAATAACCAATAAGCTATAAATAACCAGCTTTTGGCATCTGATCATGAGTGCATCTTTCTTCCGGTGCTATTAGCTCTTTTGACAACATAATTCTCAAGCTATCCAAAATAATATTGTGATCTATGTTGTCACTTGTTGATAAGCATTAGCACGGATTAGGTCATATTTATCCAAATGCTAATATTTTGTTTAAACAAATAGATGTCTTAAAAGACAAGTATGGCGTGCAACAGGGCTCAGTATTAGGTCCTCTGCTTTTCTCCAAATATATGCTGTCCCTGAGGGACATTATCATTAGAGTTCACAATGTTTTCTGTATCTATTTAAAAAAAAAACTTGCTACATGTACAGTCCTAGACTAACTGGATACTGGTGGTGACAACACTTGTATATTGTTGCCCTATTGTTAGTTTGATTTCTTCTATTGCTCTCCTCATCTGTAAGTCACTTGGGGTAAAAGCACCAGCTAAATGATTAAATGTAAAGCCAATGGATTTACATTTCCTCACAATGTGATGAAACTGCACAACTGTCCAAGTTAGGAGAGAGTATTTTTGATTTAGCAGCTGCATCAACCAACTGATGATAGATAACGAAAATAATCACAAATTAATTGCGTCTGCATGCAGTGCATGGAAGAAAAAAAATCCCCCAAATCACTTCACAGTAGTGAATAATGCATGTCTGTGGATCCCACACTGTTTGCAGGTGTAATGTGAATCGTAGGTTTATGTCTGAAACTCTTTCCACACTAATGACATATAAAACAGTTCTCACCTGAGTGTTTTCTCTTTGTGTGGGAATTAAGGGTGACTTTACGTCGGAAACTCTTTCCACACTGAACACAAGCAAACGGCTTCTCTCCATTGTGACTTTGCATGTGGGAATTAAGTGTTACTTTATGCTTAAAACTCTTTCCACACTGATCACATGTGAACGGCTTCTCTTCACTGTGAATCCTCATGTGAGAGTTAAGATTTCCTTTTCCAGTGAAACACTTTCCACACTGTTGACACGTGAACGGCTTCTCTCCAGTGTGAATCCTCTTGTGTGAATCAAGGGTTGATTTAAGTCTGAAACTGTTTCCACACTGATCACATGTGAAAGGCTTCTCTCCAGTGTGAATCATCATGTGGTAATTAAGGCTTGCTTTTGCAGTGAAACGCATCCCACACTGTTGGCATGTGAAAGGCTTCTCTTTAGTGTGAGTTCTCATGTGGATTTTAAGTTTATGTTTTTGAGTGAAACTCTTTCCACAACGAGCGCAGGTTAAGTCACTCACGGTTTCCTGATTTTTCTTTTCAGTCTGTGTGGTCTTTTCATGTCTCTTATATTGACCTTTCGCTTCTATTTCTTTCAGTTCTTGATCCTCTTTCAGTGCCATCAGGTCTAAAGCGAAAACAAGACAAATACATGTTAGCGACAGTTTAATGCTTCAAAGCAACAGACATCAAAAGTATAAATGCAACAAAACTAGGTTGTTATTATTGACCAATTCATCTCTATAATATTAGGAAAAAGAGTCCTCACTATGCTATGGTACTTGTAAACTTAAGGATATAAGCACCATTATTTATTAAAATGATACGTGACCTGCTTTTGGCATCTGATCATGAGTGCATCTTTCTTCTAGTGCTATTAGGTCTTTTGACAACGGATCACAACATTGTTTTAGATAGCTTGAGAACCATGTTGTCACTTGCTGATAAGCATTAGCACTGTTTAGGTCAAATCTATCCAAATGCTAATATTTTGTTTAAACAAAGACACCTCTCAAAACAAGTATGGAGTTCAACAAATATCCTGACGCATCCGAGCTTTACAATGGGGAGACTTCCGCCAGACTACCTTCCGTATTCAAGTTACGAAGAAAGTGTAAACTTGCGTCACGTCATTTACACTTTTTCCATAAGGGAAGCTGTAGGACGTAGCGTAAGCTTTGTGAACTGCAAGAGTTTGTGTACGTTGAATACAGAAGGCGGTCTGGCAGAAGCTATTTTACTTCATAACTTGTTTAAATATGGATATTTTTTACACAAACGCTTCAATTCAGAAGGCCTTTATTAACCCCCCAGAGCCGTGTGGAGTACGTTTATGATGGATAGATGTGGATGGAGACACTTCCTTCAGCTCATACTCCTTCAGTGCCATTATAAAGCTTGGATATTTGACCTGACGCCAGTTTACAATTTCTTCGCAACTTGTATACGGAAGGTAGTCTGGCAGTTATATTAATAAATATCCTGACGCATCGGAGCTTTATAATGGCACTGAACGAGTATGAGCTGAAGGAAGTGTCTCCATCCACATCTATCCATCATAAACGCACCGGGAGGCTAATAAAGGCCTTGTGAAGCGAAGCGTTTGTGTAAAATTAAATATTTCTCCGATTATGAAGAAGGTCATATACACCTAGGATGAGTAAAGCTTGGGCTAATTTTCATTTGAAAGTGAAATAATCCTTTAAGTCGCATTTTGGTGACACATTCACCTTGTATTTTTTTTGTCCACTTTCAACCACTTCAGTCCTGATTTCTTTGAGGGGAGGGTCTATGGGCAGGTAAAAAAAAATAATGCTCTAATGGACAAAATATGCTTGCACAATGTACATATAAAAATGCCCCGAGACAACGGAAAAACGTACAGAGAGCATTAGCTTTCGTTTCTGCTCTGATAGCCGCAGTACCACGCCAAAAGCTGTGAAGAAATCAGGAATGTGAGAACATTGTGCCAAACTTGGGTCTTTAGCCGACAGTTTAAATCCCATTAGGCCATCTTTTGCAGCTGTTCAAACACGAGCGCTTCCACTAGGAAAGCAATCCGGTCGAATGAGTTTTCAACTAAGTAGACAAGCTCAAACTTACACCCTGTATTTAGCATAGTCCACTTGTAATCCGATCGACCAAAACGCATCTTAATACCAGGTGGAAACCATGAGTCTACACACCCTAGCTCCCCCGTGCAGACTGCAACGGGTTTAAACCTTTATTTTAAAATTGCGGTGAACAATTAGCACAGTGTCCAACGCTGTAAAGAGCGATACCATTTACCGCAGTAAAGTTGAGTCTGTGTTCTGAGGGGATTCAGGGGGAAATCTTTCTTTTTATATACTGCATACAACAAAATTTTGTGAAAATGATCAAAATTGCTTGTTATATTGAGATCTGCAAGCATATACTGGAAAATTTCACCGAAAGGTGAACAAGTTTACTCCAACCTGCAGATACCCACAACTGGGTAAATGTTGAGCCTCTTTTTCATCTCATACATTTTGAAAACAATGTGCACTTTTATTGATTTTTTTTTTTATTTATATGGAGACTGTACATTTTAATCCTTACACAGCTTGCTGGATGCAACATAAAACTTTGTGTTGTGTCAAATTCAAGGGGGGATATTTTCAAAAAGTTCCCCCCTGGGAATTGTGTGTTCTGATATTCTTCAAAAATAGAGCTGGACATTTTAATAAGGATCAAATTGAGTTCAGCTTTGAGAATGAAACCAACCTGTTTGTTCCTCATGTTTCACTCTGAATACTTCTTCAATCTTCACGTCTTCACTCTCCTCTTTAATATACGGCATCTTTATAATAGCGTCAATAAGGATCTCGGTCGCTTCAGCAGGAGTTTGTGTGTGTGTTTGGACACTCTGTCATGTTTAAAATGAGAATAATTAGCAAAGAAAAACATCCTAATTAAATCTCTGAGTGTCTCAATCAGATCTAGTTCAGTGCACTGGTAATGGTAATGAACTTAAATGATCTGATTAGACTAAAAACACTCAAAACTAATATACAGACTGACACTGATTCTCGAGATAAGGGAGAAAATATGTTTTAGAAGTTATTATTATTAAATAATACTTTAATGATATGTTTGCAGACAAAGCTAATGAACCATGTGAGGGAAGTTTTTTCTGAAAATGTTTTTCATAACTTAATTTGTGTCAACCATCAGACATAAAACCTGATGGAGTTGTCACCTTAATAAACCTATCAAAAATGCCCAGGTTTATCCCACAACTACTTACAGAAACTATTACACTGGGATGACAGAGTCTGTCACATGTTTTCCTTGACATCTCGCTATTTCGGGGCATGCGAGTTCCCGAACATAATGCATGATGGGATACGCTTAGCCGCTTAAAATACCGCTTCTGAGATAGTGTGGGTTTAGTGTGCATTAAGGGCACTGCACTTGGGCATTTTTAAGACATGGGACAGTCTTGCGCACTTACTTCCTGTCACGTGCACCAGCTCTCAAGTGGCCAAGACCGCAAGTGTAGGTATTTGGACAAGGCATGCGTGTCCTACTGTGAGATCCACAATGATCAGGAAAAAGGATAGGGGTCCTCAGAGTTAAAGATGACCATGACATTGCCTGATTTATTCAGAATTATAAATCCTGAGAGAGTTGACGCAAAGTGAGGACACAACTTTGATAGCCATTTTTAATGGAAAATGTAATTCAAGACTTACTTTATGTAATGTTTGATATATTATAGATCTCTGTTTGGCAATTTTACATTGTGCTGAAATACCTTTTTACGCCAAGGTCCACTTCCTCTCCGAATCAATACGGCAAAAATGTGTTTAATTCACAAAAACATTTGTATTTTAGTGTTACTACTTTTCAACCCCATGTTATCATTTCTTTAAAGAAGAAACTCAAGACTTCAGCGTCCTTTTTTGCAGACATTAATACAGTAACTTAAGTCAACCTGCCATGAACAAGACCACAGGGAGATACCAAAGGACTGTGGATCCATTCAAAATGATTAATCCGTTATAAAGCACTCACAGCACATTCATTTTGACAACTACGCGAATATATTGAACGGCGTTCATGCAGAAATACGACGTTATAGCGATCAGTGAGTCGAGAGCGCACGTGCGGTTTGTTTGAGCATCAATGCCTTATGTACGACTGCTGTATGTCACTGTAATCCTCTTCATTACAGTCGTTGTCTATCAAAACCTTTTTAGCAACACAGGTTTTCTTTTTCCAACTGAGAGAGTTTGCGTTTAGAGCCACCGTTCGGTCAGTGTTTCACTGAACTGAAACAATCACAGAGAGAGAGAGGTGGTGCCTTTTTTTTTTTTAATTAAATGTAACGTATTAATGAATTATATTAATTTTGGAGGATCACTGAGGCCCCCTAGTGGGCCCACAGGTTGGGAACCACTGCGATAGAGCAAGTATTTAAAAATTAAAGTAATGAATGTCCTGAGTATCCAGGTTTTCTTTAGATGTAACTTCAATCTTTTTATTTTGATGAATGTATTCATTTTGAACATAAAAACAGGCTTGTGTGTAGGACGTGGGCTGTGTCCGAAAGCTTAGGTTAGCGTCTTGCTGCCTTATAAGAGAAGGACTTATACGGCAACATTTGTGCATGAAGGCACCTCACGAAACTGACTTCTGAGGCAGAGTAACAGTTTAATGATCTAGCGCGAGCTTTAATAATTAAATATTTGTTTAGTTTTCACCAAAGTAGTAGTTTCTCGATAGAAGTGATGTTGAAAATTTAAATACGTTGGTCAAAATCGTACATTTATATACAAACTGTGCAGCAACTTTCGGACGCCATCTTTATTTTTCTAGCTCAGCTGTCACAGAATGGAAAGCACAGGATTGTGGGATATCAAAGGCAGCTAAGGATGCATCTGTGCTTCCTTCAAACATAGATCAGATGAAGGCATCTCATGAGACAGGAAGTGAAGGTAACATTGGATTCGGAAGTGCCTTGATGCCTTCCTACCTTGAAATGTGTCCTCAGAAGGCAGCATTTTCCAGTGTTCGGACGCAGCCATTTTTTGTTCCTCATCTCAAGAATCAGTGATATTAATGTTTGTTTGTTTGTTGCATTTGTGCTTTGATTCAATGATTCGACTTTTTATGAGTTTCATAAAGCTCACTACTCGCCAGTGACTGAATTCGTGTAAATTATGAACTGATTCACGATATAAGGAGCGAAATGAGACGCACCTCATTGTTACTTTGCTCACATAACGTTAATAAATGTTAGACAAAGCAATACAATGGTTACATTTCAAGCACATAGTTCATTCTGCGTCGCTTTAAAAGTTTAAAACACAAACCTTCCTTCAGCCGAATCCCAGCAGATGCGCGGCGCGGCCTTATGACGTCACACGTATTCGATCAAAATAAAAGTCCCGTTCACACGCTGCTGCTGCTGTTTACAATCACAAAAGTGCACAGAAGATTAAAAATAGATGTCAGATGAGTTCAGAGTTGATTTCTTGGTTTAAATACACGTTGTCCGAACTAATGAAAGAGTGCGAGATTCTGTCTAAATGTTTGGGTGTAGAAACCATTAAATGCAAACAGTGACAAAATATGATTTACAAGTAAAAAATATATATAATCACAATATGATTCAAAGTGTTTATGTGTATCTTAAAATAAGAAAAACTAAAATGTGTGAATAAAATATGTGAATAAACTATATATAAAGTGTTATAATTTATGATATTTTCAGTGGGGGGACATTTAGGTTAAATCTATCCGACTGCTAATAGTTTGTGTAACTAAATAGACATCTCAAAACAAGTATGGAGTGCAGCAGGGCTCAGTATTAGGTCCTCTGCTATTCTCCGATTATATGCTGTCCCTGAGGGACATTATCATTAGAGTTCACCGTGTTTTGGCAATGGAACTCAGTTTTACATTTCCTCACAACATGATAAAACTGCACTGTCCACTGTTAATACAGAGTATTACTGATTTTGTGGCATTATCAACCAACTGATAATATTGAGGCAAAAAAACAACAACAATAATAGATCATGAGAATAATCACCAATGAATTTTTATTGTTTTAATTTTATTGATTAATCAGGTCTGCAAGCCCCAAATGTAGTGTCCTTTACTATGGGTGAACCATCAATCCAGCCTCCCCAGAGACTCCACAGTCCACTTCCACACGTCCAGAACCCCTTGACCCAAGTCCTCTGGTCCAGAAGATCCCAAATCCAGTGGTTACAGAGCTAGCAGTCATAAGCCCTGTTTCACCTGGTATTAAGTTGTGTTTTATTCGCTCGAAGACACATTCCCGTACACACCTGGTCTCTTTTTGTCCGCTTTCAACCACTTCTTTCCTGATTTCTTCAAGGGGAGGGTCTATGAAAGGTTTTTTGTTTTGTTTTTTCAGATAGTTCACCCTAATGGACAAAATACGCTCACACAATGTACATACAGTGGGGAAAGTAATTATTTGATCCCCTGCTGATTTTGTTAGTTTGCCCACTTATAAATAAATGAGGGGTGTATAATTTTTATGGTAGGTGTATTTTAATGGATAGAGACAGAATATCAAACAAAATATCCAGAAAAAAACACATTATATAAAGGTTATAAAATGATTTGCATTTCAGTGAATGAAATAAGTATTTGATCCCCAAGCAAAATATGACTTAGTACTTGCTGGAGAAACCTTTGCTGGCAAGCAGAGGTAAGATGTTTCTTGTGGTTGGTCACCAGGTTTGCCCATATCTCAGGAGGGATTTTGGTCCACTCCTCTGTACAGATCCTCTCTAAATCCTTAAGGTTTCTTGGCTGTCGCTTGGCAACTCAAAGTTTCAGTTCCCTCCACAGATTTCCTATAGGATTAAGGTCTGGAGACTGGCTAGGCCACGCCATTATCTTCTTTTTGAGCCACTCCTTTGTTGCCTTGGCAGAATGTAATGGGTCATGCTGGAAGACCCATCTTCAGTGTTCTGGCTGAGGGAATGAGGTTCTTGTCCAAGATTTTATGGTGCATGGCCCCATCCATCGGCCCCTCAATGCGGTGAAGTCGTCCTGTACCCTTAGCAGAGAAACAGCCGGCATTTCTCTCCCTCCAAACACGGCGAGTTGATGGCAAAGAGCTCAATTTTGGTTTCATCGGACCACAGCACTTTCTCCCAAACCATCTCTGAATCATTTATATGTTCACTGGCAAACTTCAGACAGGCCTGTACATGTGACTTTATGAGCAGGGGGACTTTGCGGGCACTGCAGGATTTCAAATCCATTGCGGCTTAGTGTGTTTTCTTAGCGACTGTGGTCCCAGCTGCCTTGAGATCATTTGCAAGCTCCTCCCGTGTAGTAACCCATGAGGCGAGATCTTGCATGGAGCTCCAGACCGAGGGTGATTGTTATTTTGTATTTCTTCCATTTCCGAATAATCGCACCAAGTTGTCTCTTTCTCACCAAGCTTCTTGCTGATAGTCTTGTAGCCCATTCCAGCCTTGTGCAGGTCTACGATTTGTCCTTTGACAGCTCTTTGGTTTTGCCCATGGGTGGGTTGTTGCCATGACATGGCATTTTCACTGTAACACATGATTTAAAAATTATTTTTTTCACAAATATGTTTCTAAAAGTGCACAATCTTGATACATTTTGTCACTGAAAACTGGTGTGACGCCATACCCTGATAATAAACAGGGCAATTTCACAGACAAATTTAGGCTACGTTTACATGAAGTCAGAGCTTGCCCAATCCTGCAACAAAGAACAAGACACCGACGAACAAGCAGACAAAAGTCAGGAGGCATAACACTGATTGCTCCACGCCGAGATGGAATTCTGGCCCCAATCCATCCTAGGATTGTGGAGAATGAGCCAAGGGTGGCCTAGGACTATGGGAGCCAGTGGAGATTCAGTGAGCAGCAATGTGAGTTTTTCGGTGCGATTTCCTGAAGTGATGAGTGTGACCGGGCCAGTGGTGTGTGTGATGCTAGAAAGAGTCTGTCCATTGAGTGCATTCACAGAGATCTTATTGGTGAGAGGAATTGAGGGAATTTGAAGGTGTTGTGCCAGTTTGTAGTCCATAAATTTCCCTTTAGCTCCAGAATCCAGTAGTGCCTAGCAGTTGTGGAAACTGACTGTCCATTGCAGTCTTACCAGGAGGAGAGTTGTGGATAAGGATTTCTCCAGAGATAACCCACCCGACAGTAATCTCAGCTCTACTGTTGGGATTGGCCCTTAAACAGTCAACCAGGAAATGACTTGCAGCACCACAGTACAAACAAAGTCCCCTTGTTCTCTGACGTTCCCTCTACTCCCGGGAAAGCCAAGCTCTACCCACCTGCATAGGTTCAAGATCGGAAGTGAGGCTGACTGTATTATAGGAATTGGCAGCAGAATACTCAGGAAATTTGAGCATCAGAGTGTGACGAGTATGCTCATCGAAGCATCGTCGACACGAACAGCCAATTCAATGAGTCCGTCAAGATCAGTGGGTAATTCCATCGTAAAAATCTCCTTCAGAATACGGTCAGCCAATCCATGCAGGAACATGTCCCACTGTGCTCACCAGAATATGCTTCAGGTGTGGGTAGACGCGGCTCTTGTTGACGTTCGATGTCCGTTGAAGCGGGGACGATCTCAATTGTTGAAACTCGGACACCTGCGCTACCAAGGCTTGCACGGCTCAACCAGCCGCTACCATCTGTTCCTCCTGACAATCCAAACGTGCATTATTGCTAGACAAAAACTCCCATAAATCTGATGCATTCGCTGAATCCATTGTGTGGTCAGATCGTTCTGTCATGAACACAAAGGAAGATTCAGTAGTGAATGTGAAATAAAACAATTAATTTAGAAAAATCCAAGCTAGAAAGAGAGCGAGAGTCAGATGAAGCATGTTCAAATAACAATCAGCACAGTGTCTAACGTTGTCAAGACGTTATACCATATACGTTGTACCATTGTGCAGTGCTTACTAGGGCTGGGTATTGACACAATTTTCATGATTCGATTTAATATCTATTCACATGCTTGCAATTCGAATTTCGATTCGATATTGATTATTTTGGATGTAGTATATCAGTTACTGTACATGACAAATTTTCTAGAGGAATTTCTCAACTAAATCATTTAAATCATTTTGCACACTAAAAAGTTCTGTCATACAGTTTTATACAGTTTTCTGTTTTATACACACTGCAGTACATTTGTTTATAGCCTTGCCAAAAGTAGATTAGCTACTAGTTCATATTGACCTCATTATTGGTACTCTGTTGTGTTCATTGTATTGCATCATAATTATATACACCTTTAGATATTTCTGCTTGTACTGTCTTCTGTCTAAGTACTGAACATAATACACACCATATACACCGATCAGGCATAACATTATGACGTTCCCAATATTGTGTCGGTCCCCCTTTTGCTGCCAGAACAGCCCTGACCCGTCGAGGCATGGACTCCACTAGACCCCTGAAGGTGTGCTGTGGTATCTGCACCAAGATGTTAGCAGCAGATCCTTTAAGTCCTGTAAGTTGCGAGGTGGAGCCTCCATGGATCGGACTTGTTTGTTCAGCACATCCCACAGATGCTCCATTGGATTGAGATCTGGGGAATTTGGAGGCCAAGTCAACACCTCAAACAAAGTAACATCTACATGGATGGCAGGACCCAAGGTTTCCCAGCAGAACATTTCTCAAAGCCTCACACTTCCTCCGCCGGCTCGCCTTCTTCCCATAGTGCATCCTGGTGCCATGTGTTCCCCAGGTAAGTGACACACATGCGGCCATCCACATGACGTAAAAGAAAACATGATTCATCAGACCAGGCCACCTTCTTCCATTGCTCTGTGATCCAGTTCTGATGCTCACGTGTCCACTGTTGGCTCTTTCGGCGATGGACAGGGGTCAGCATGGGCACCCTGACTGGTCTGCAGCTATGCAGCTCCATACGCAACAAACTGATGCACTGTGTATTCTGACACCTTTCTATCAGAACCAGCATTAACTTCTTGAGCAATTTGAGCTACATAGGGGTGTCGCAATATACAGGTATTGGCAATAACCACAATATTTAAAATGAATAGGACTCTTATGATATCATGACACGTAAATATTCCAGCGCCAGTACCTGGTTGACCTCTCAGGTGGCAGTATTGCACCTTAACGCTGACACCTGTCAAACAAGAAGAAGACGCAGCGCGCGCAGCTATTCCGAGAAGAACCATGTCGGGAGAGTGAGAGGCTCTGTCCACACCCGAAAAAAGTAAGCTCGACAGTATGGGAGTTTTTTGGATCCTAAGACAGCCCAATCTGACTACAGTCAGTGCGAAGGGTGGCAACTCCACCAACCTTTTTACCCACCTCCGTGTCCATCACGCCATTTTACAAAGAGAAAATTGCGATTATTTTACTAGTCATGGAATGGGAAATGTTATATTAACCTGTCAACAGCAATTTTCTGTGTTCATATATTTACATAAAGGGTGGTTTCTTTTAATAAGTACGGCGTGATGTAGCTATGCATGCAGTTATATGCCCTCAAAATTCAAGATACACGGGCATTTTTGCCCCGACGAGTTTTTGTCATTATATCAACAGAAATCAGCACATATTCAATGTTCATTTAACTTATTGTTTAATGAACAATGTGAGTTATTTTAGACACAGTATTGTAAATAGTTTTTTTTTTTTTATTTCGCCAACGAAAATTTCAAAATTATGAACTGCAGAACAGAGTCCCCGTGCAACAGACAGAAATGTTTTTGTTATACTCACTGAATCCGCATTTAGAAAGAATCAGTTTAATGATTAAATGACCCATTCAATAAAGACGGTCACTTGCTTCGTTCCTGAATGAATCAGTCATTTGAACAAATCGGTTGAATGAATGACTCACTCATTAAGACAGTCCCTGCGTCTCAATCAGCTCCCTAGGTCTTGAATCAGTATATCGTGTAAATGAATGTGGCCGACCCCCTGATCAGTGCCCTGACTACTGAACTAGGGAGCTGACTGAGACGCACGCAGTAACTTGCTGCCACCTACTGGCAGTTTAGTTTCATATTTAAAGTACATTTTAATTAAAAAGTTAAAATTAGAAATAATTCCATATTTAAATATTGAATTAAATGTATGTAGACAAATTGTAAATGCTCATTCTGTGTCACCACTGTATTGCAAAGATAGATTTTGTTGATAATGATTTCATTTGATTGGTAACAGCCCTAATGTATAGGCTGCTAGGCTAGTATTAATGTTTATTTTTTCAGGTCTTAAAAAGGTCTTTAAAAGCCTTAATGTGCAGCAACCCCGAAAAAGAAAAACTAAAACAAAGTAAAAATGAATTTGACTGATACAATTTCCCCCACAAGGATTCTATAGATATCACGATATGTCGATATTGTGAATTCTTTTGGTCACAATAACCGAATATCCCACCCACTAACAGGTGCTGTGATGAAGAGTTTGTGTTTATGTCTGCATTCACTAACAATGTTAGTCAATCAAATATTGCACAGTTCAACATTCATTATTTCTCTTATGTCCTTTTTATCACAGAAAGACAGAAGGGTGAAATATAGCTGTTTGTGAATGTAAAAATCTGTGAAAAAAAATCAAAGATGAATTTCATAAATTCCCAAATGTGTGCCTTGAGACAAAAAAGAACAACTGAACTAAAAAATAAAAAAAAAAAGCAGATAGTCAGGTGCAGCTACAGGAGTTCATACACTATATTGCCAAAAGTATTGGGACACCCAATCACTTCCATGGCCACAGGTGTATAAAGTCAAACACCTAGGCATGCAGATTGCTTCTACAAACATTTGTGAAGGAATGGGTCGCTCTCAGGAGCTCAGTGAATTCAAGCGTGTTATCGTGATAGGTTGCCACCTGTGCAATAAGTCCATTCGTGAAATTTCCTCACTACTAAATATTCTTGCCAACGGTACTTGCCTGACTTTTAGGTGAAAGGTTTCTCTCCAGTGTGAACTCTTGTGTGAGTTTTAAGGTTTCCTTTAAATCTGAAACTCTTTCCACAGTCATGGCACGTGAATGACGTCTCTCGGGAGTGAATTTTTAAGTGCCAGGGTAAGGCGTCTCTTGTCTTGGAAACCCGTTCCACACTGTTGACAATTAAAAGAGTTCTCTCTTGAGTGAAGCCTCATGTGGAAAGTAAGGGTTGTTTCACGTGTAAAACATTTTCCACATTCAAGACACATGAATGGCTTCTCTCCTGTGTGAGTCCTCATGTGAGCCGTAAGATTTCCTTTGTTTGAGCAACTCTTCCCACACTGTTTGCAGACGTAAGGGCTTTCACCAGTGTGAACTCTCATGTGGGCATCAAATGTTCTCTTATATGAGAAGCTCTTCCCACACTGTTTGCAGGTGTAAGGACTCTTAACACTGTGACTATTCATGTGTGAATCAAGAATTGGCTTAAGTCTGAAACTCTTTCCACACTAATCACATGTGAACGGCTTCTCTCCAGTGTGGATTTTCATGTGGGAATTAAGGTTTGTTTTCTGACTGAAACTCATTCCACACTGTTGGCATTTATAAGGCTTCTCTTCAGTGTGAATTCTCATGTGGATTTTAGACTCGGTTTTCTGATCTTTTTTCCGTGATGAAGTTGTTTCAGTCTGAATGGATTTCTCTACATCCATGAAATCATGTCTCTTATATTGTTCTTTCAGTTCTTGATCCTCTTCTATCAGTGCCATCCGGTCTAAAGCGAAAAAAGACAAATAAACGTTAATGGCAGTTTAATGGCACAAAGTGACAGACATCAAAAGTATTGATACATCAAAACATTATTCAACAAAACTGGGTTGTTATTATGGACCAGTCCTGAATTTGCCATTCAGCTCTATAATGTTACGAAATAGAATCTATCCGATAATTTGTGTAAACAAATAGACGTCTAAAAACAGTATGGAGTGCAACAGGGCTCAGTATTAGGTCCTCTGCTTTTCTCCTAATATATGCTGTCCCTGAGGGACATTATCATTAGAGTTCACCGTGTTTTGGCAATGAAACTCAGTTTTACATTTCCTCACAACATGACGAAACTGCACCGTCCACTATTAATACAGAGTATTATTATCCACGTTTCCACTCGGGCCTAAAGCGAGAGTGCTAGTGCGTGCCAGTCGCATTTCCACTGTCACTTCTGGGGCTTGATCGTGCCTCGTCGGGGCTTCCTCAGGGCCAACGGCCAGGGTTTTTCAGCCCACCGAATACCTTGGTCCAAAGCGGGCTAGCTTGGGCTTGAGGGAGTGGTTTCAAACAAACAAAGGTGGAGTTTATCTGAGTCACGGCAGCGCCGTGGATGATTTTATGTAGGTTACCACCTAACATCAGCATTAAAGACTTAAAATCATTTTAGCTCAAATTACTTTCAGACAACAGCGAGTATTTAATATAACTTCTGTTTGTGATCCGATGTGGATTCTGATCACCGTATATGCGATGCAAAAGACTATGCACACTATTAAAAAAAGCATAGTAAACATGGTAAATACGTCCGCTTGAAGAAATCACAATCGTGTATTTAATTTATCCGTCAGTACTGTCTGATATCCATATTTAGCTCTGCATATTTCATAAAATAAAGCAACTCTGATTTTTCGGGAGCTTCCTCTGTTTCTCAGACTAAAAATATAACTGTTGGGACTGTCACTGGAGAGAGCGCTAAAGCTCCTCAGGTCATATTTTTGGTGGAAAATTTGTAGAAATTATCATTCTTTCAAAATGTGATTTAAACATACTGTCCCTGTGACTACAAATAAACAGAAACAGGCGCGACTGTATGTGTGTCCTTTTTTGTGTGAAATATCTGTGACTAATGTTTCATTATAATCAATTTGTCACTTATTGAAAACTGTGGTAAAACATCGACGCTCGGGTTTTTAAATCTTTAAGTAAACAACAAACGGCCACTTTTATCATGCTTGCTTTACGATCTCGCCAGTTTCCAGTGATTTCTTTCTGATTATTTTTATATAAAACTTCCATTTGTTTGTGAAATGATGGGTTTGTGTGACGTTGTTTTAGTGAAGTGGAGCTTCTGGCCCGACGGTGGAAATGCAGCATGATTTTGGGCTCGGTGCTACAGGTCCAAGGCTATTGGCCTAGCCTGGCCCCTTAAAAGCCCTGGCTCGCACTGGGCCGACATTGGAAAATGACAGTATTTTAAAGGGGACCTATTATGCAAAATTCACTTTCGACATAAATGTGTGTTGGCAGTGTGTGTACACAACCACCCTATATTTTTTTTAATCCCCATAAATCATAAGCAGTGTCTCAGAACAAGCCATTTCCAGATCCCTGGCAGTGTGACGTCACTTTAGCCACAGACACTGCCGTTTTAACATAGAACCGCCCTGAGCGAGTTCACAGCGAGTTGTACACAGTCCGCCATTGCTGCACTGACGAGAACGTCTCCCAAGCGTTTTAGGTGTTCTGTAGCTGGATGGATTAATCCACATAGCTCTCTTCATTTACTTCCGAAATCTGAGCCGCTGAAGACGAGGTGGATTAATTTTGTTTTCGAAGAAAATGCAGTTTCTGACATTATAGCGCATCCTGACTGAATCCTGACACCAGAGAATGAGCTCTTGAAGCTCCGCCCTCTTAGGCTAAGAGCAGCAGCTCATTTGCATTTAAAGGGACCACACTGAAACGGCTCAACCCCAAAAAGTGCAAATTTTAACATGCTATAAAAAATTATCTGTGTGGTATTTTGAACTAAAACTTCACATACACACTCTGGGGACATCAGAGACTTATTTTACACCTTGTAAAAGGGGGCATAATAGGTCCCCTTTAAGGCATGAATAATTTTTGACATTCTTCAAAAATATAATTTATTTATTAAAATGTCCAGCTCCAAATAAGGATCAAATGACAGAGTTCAGCTTTGAGAATGAAACCAACCTGTTTGTTCCTCAGTTTCTTCATGTTTCACTCTGAATGTTTCTTCAATCTTCACTCTCCTCTTTAATAAACTCCATCTTTAAGTCTTCAATCTCCTCTTCAATAAACGGCATCTTTGTTTTCTCAGTATCTTGTTTTATTCTGAATTTTAAGTCATGTCTTCACTCTCCAGTTTAATAAACGCCATCTTTATAACAGTCACGTGGATCTCGGTCGCTTCACCAGGAGTTTTTCTGTGTGTTTCATATGAGAATAAGTAACAAAAAGAAAAATGAATCCGATCTAAATCTCTGAGTGTGTCTCAATCAGATCAAGTTCAGTGCACTGGTAAGAGAGTTGAATACAGAAGGCGGTCTGGCAGAAGTTAGATATTTTACTTCATAACTTGGTAAATATGAATATTTTTCTTACACAAACCCCCAGTGCCGTGTGGAGTTCACGTTTATGATGGATGGAAGCACTTTCTTCAGCTCATAACCGTGAGTCTTGTTCACTGTTGTTATAATGTTTTAGGATATTTATTAATATTTCTCCAATTGTGTTCATCAGAAAGTCATATACAGCTAGGATGCCTTGAGGGTGAGTAAAGCTTGGGCTAATTTTCATTTTAAAGTGAACTAATCCTTTAATTAGTGTCTCCGTCAGACACATTAAAAATTAATATTTTAATTTGATCCATCCAACAACACTGTAAAGTCTTAAATTATGTAGTATTGGTGTTCAATAAAGGAGCTAAGTAAAATAAATAAATAAATAAATTCTCCTTTTTCTTGGGTTATTATGAACAATCCTGTTCCTTAATTTTCTGCCCTCATTTATAAGATTAAACATATACAACAAATATTCTTAATTAAATCAGACATGCTTTCATGTAGTTCAGTTGATGTTTTAATATTTTAACAAAATTAATTGGAAGAAAAATAAAAAAATACCTGACGGTGTTAAAATACTGACTGAGTTGACAAAGGTCCAAATATACAGTATGTGATCATGAAAAAAACATTAGAAGGATTCCCTATATCCAAAATAAAATAATTAAAAAAAAAACATTAAATCACATTTTTTAGACTTTTTGAGAGCATTTGTCAACCATCAGACATGAAACCTGACAAGAGATTTTTCCACCTTAACCACGTGTTGTGCAGTGGAGCAATTTTATTTTCTTTCTCAGTTGTAGCGGCCTTAATAAACATATAAAAAACACCCAGATTTATCTCACAACTACTTACAGAAACTATTACACTGGGATGACAGAGTTGACATGTTAAATCTGTGACCGAGACTTCAACATTGTGTATGTATATTATATATAAATAAACTTCCAGGAGTATGTGTCCTACTGTGAGATCCACAATGAGCAGAAAAAAGGAAAGGGGTCCTCAGAGTTAAAGATGACCCTGACATTGCCTGATTTATTCAGGATTATAACAAATCCTGACAGAGTTGACGCAACTTTGATAAGCATTTATGGAAAAACATATATCAAACAATACAAAATGCAAGTCTTGAATTATTACAGATCTCTGCCTTTCAGTTTAAATGTATATTTGTTGCCCTTTTAAACACTGTTTGGCAATTTTACATTGTGATCTCATGCTGAGGACAGGCTAAATTACATGTATTTTCCATAGAGCAAGTATTTAAATAATACTAAAGTAATGAGTATCCAGATTTCCTTTTGATGTAACTTATTTTGAATGTATTTATTTAACATAAAAAGGGCTTTTGTGTGCAGGACATGTTTTGTACCTTATCTCAAGAATCAGTGTTATAGTTGCATTTGCGCTTCAATTCAAGGAATCATTTTGCAACGTTTTTTTCTCACTACTCGCCAGTGACTGAATTCGTGTTTATGATAAACTGATTCACGATATAAGGAGCAAAACAAGACACACCTCTTGTTACTCATGAGTTTTCATTCTGTTACTTATCTAACACAACGTTAATAAAATGTTAGATAAAGCAATGCAACGTTACATTTAAAACACACAACTCATTCCGTGTCGCCTATAAAACGTTGAAGACCATTTAACGGTTTCTATATGTTTAAACACGCTTAAAACACAAACCTTTCTTCAGCCGAATCACAACACACCAGCAGATCAAAATAAAAGTCTCTTCTCTCTCTTGGCGGATTGCAAACAACTTCAAGGTGCATACCGCCACCTACCGTACAGGAGTGTGTAACATCATGTCATTTATTCATCCATATGGCGCCATCATCCGCGTATAAAGCTGATTTGATGTGTTCATCTCAATTTAAAAACATATCATAATGTTAAACAGGACAGATTGCACTCCCCTGAGGAATACTGTTATTTACAATAACCTCTGATCCAACTTTCACTCTAATTTTCCTATCTGTTAGGAAGTCCATAATCCAATTAGTCCAAAACCCATTCTACTTGTTTTAATAAGCAGTCCTTCTCTCCACATAGTGTCGTAAGCCTTCTCGATGTCAAAATATACAACTGTCTTTCATTTTCAGTGCCTTTTCCACCTCATTACTTACTCTTACTAAAGCATCTGTTGTGAAATGGCCTTTTCGAAATCCACTTTGTATGTTAGTCAGTAATCCTCTCTGCTCTAGAACACGTGAAATCCTGCGAACTATTATTCGCTCCATCCATTTGCATAAGTGAGAAGTCAGCGCTATAATTACTATGGTTAGTTGGATCTTCACCAGGTTTGTTAAATGGTAATACAACTGCATTTTTCCAACAACTCGGTATCGTTCCATCCCTCCATATTTTATTGAAGAGTCCAAGCACTAACTTAAATGATCAACTGTCGGAACATGGCATAACATAATTGATCTTGTCCTGGAGCTGGATATCCAGTGCCTAGCAAAGCTATGTTGAGTTCAGATATAAACCATCCTTCCTCTTTAGTTTCACATCTTTATTTTCTCTCAGTGTAAGTTCTGTATTCACCGTAAGGAGATCACCACTGTGCACTGCAACAAAAGCCCTACCCAACACCACTGCTTTTTCTTTGTCAGACACTACCACCTTTGTCCATCAATCAAAGCTGGAGTTTTAACATCTTTCCCTTTCCCACTCATTCTCTTGACCATATATCCGCTAAATCTACTCCTCTACCTATTGAGGAACAGAACTCTCTCCAATTTCTCTTTTTAGTGTATTTAATTATCCTGCGCGCCACTGCTCTCTTCCTTTGATGTTCTATAACATTCTTCTTCAGCGTTCTAAATGCGTTCTAATATTTCGCTCTTTAACAGCTCTGCTACATTCTTCATTCCACCAAAGAACCGCTTTCTTTTTCCCTTTTGTCAGCTGCATTTAAAATATGTTCTGTAACTTGCCTTGTACATGTCTCCTTCTAATGTAACTGACATTTCACAACAAGTCTTAAATTTTTCCCAGTCTGCTTTCTCAAAACACCATCTATTCATTGAACCTCCTTCTTGAATACATACGTTTGTATTAACTGGATAGTGGTCACTTCCTATGGTAGAATCATTTTTAACATACCAGTCACGTGCATTTACCAAACTATCTGACACCAACGTACGATCCAAACATGATGTATTACCTTTCTTCACATCTATTCTTGTACCCTGTCCATTGTTAATGCAGGCCAATGATCTTTCTTCCATCATTTCCTCAACTATATTCCCATTTTTGTCTGTGTGATTGCTACCCCCTAAACTGTTATGTGCGTTGAAATCCCCACACCATATTTCCTTTCTATATACATTCAAATTTTTGCATGGATTATAGAAATTAATTAACTTAATATTTCCCTCTTTCCTCGGACTACAGATCTCAACTATATCTCCTTGACCGTTAATAACGGTAACACACCCTCCACCATTTTGGTTGTTAGATCTATCACACCTTACAGAACTAAACCCTGGCATCACAAAATCTAGTTGGGCTCGTAACCAAGTTTCTTGTACACATACTACATCTGGAACAACATCCAATTCATGCATTAACTTTTTAAATTCTTGACCGTTAGCTATAAGGCTTCTAGCATTCCACTGTAGCATGTGTAGTACCATAATCAACATCCTAACCATCAGCTTGTGTGTTTTCTCCATTTTCAGTTATTGTCAACAATGCATGTATCTGATCTGCTTTGACATCCCTCATGTCAAGGAATTTCCCTGCTGCCTCTACAATAGCCTTAATTCAATCACTTTTCTTTTTCAACTGTGATGCAACATTTATGACGTGACAAATAAAACCAACAAAGTTCACTTTCTTAACTACTAAAGTATCATCATCAGCTTTACATCTTTTGTGTCGAATCAGCGGTTCGGAGCGCCAAAGTCACGTGATTTCAGCAGTTTGACACGTGATTTGAATCATGATGATTCAACACGCTGATTCATAACACTCATGAAGCAGTGTTTTGAAATCGGCCATCGCTATACATGTCGTTATTTTATTTTTTATTTTTTTGGTGCACCAAAAATATTCTCGTCGCTTTGTAATATTAATATTGAACCACTGTACTCACATGAACTGATTTAAATATGTTTTTAGTACATTTCCTCTTGAGAGAGGAAATGTCATTGCTGGCTATGCAGAGCCATCGGATTTCATCAAAAATATCTTAATTTGTGTTCTGAAGATAAACGAAGGTCTTACTGGGGTGGAACGACATGAGGGTGAGTAACTAATGACATCATTTTCATTTTTGGGTGAACTAACCCTTTAAGCAAAGATTATGATAAAGCATTATAAAAATTATATTTTCAGTTGCCTAAAATAGTCGCATTTGCAACCAAAATATTATAGTAATACTTTTTTGCTGAGATCACCACTGCCGACAATATAAGCTTACATTATAAATTACGTTAATTTGTTTTGATTTTAAAAATTCAATTATGTGTGTTTTGTGATAAGTAGCCTACAAACCGTGGCAGAAATGATGGAATCACCACACTTTTCACCCAGCTTTTTTACTTTATAGCAAGCAAATCACAGATATGACACAAAAAAGGTTTTGTTCATTTGACTTCATGAAACATACCTCATAATTCACTGACATTCGCCAGTACGGAGTGTCTATTTGCACTGAGTGTAAATAGCGTCCCTTGTTGGCAAACGCTATTTACACTAGCTCCGCCCCAAATCAACGTCTGGTTGGGCCACTCAACTTTCTCACAGACCGGGGGTCCATTCTTCATACCTCGCTTAATACATCTGAGATGATTTGACAGATGCTAGATCTTCTAATAGTGATAACTGAACTCTGGCTAATTTGGTTCTTCAAACGAATTTGTGGATTGGATTAAAATATCAGGATTAAATTGTCTAGGATTACTGCTTGTTCTCGTGTTCCCTGAAAAGGGCAGATGTATCGATACTCGAAACCACGATCAGCAATGCAGCGATTGGCTGGAGTCAAGACGGCAACGTAATGTGAAAGTGAAAGTGTCTTGAGCTTGTGTTCACCACAGACATTGTATCAGCCATTTAACCAAAGACCCAATCAAAAAAAAAAAAAAAAAAAAAACTCATCAACTTTGGGATGATGAAACCGGAATTGCTAATTTGGCCAACAAATGTGTCATACTTCCACCACATTATTGCTCCTGAAGTATTTTTAATTGTCTCGAACCTGTTTGACAACAGGTTGTGATTTCTGAGGGTCATTTGTTGTTGTAATTGGACAAGATTAATCCATTTACTTTTGGCTTTTTCCGTTAGGGGTCACCATAGCATAATTATCCACACATTGTTTTTTCACCAGATACCTGTCTTGACACAACCCAACACTTAGACTGCACTAACTCATGTGATTTAGCATATCCAATCCACCTAATCCACCACTGTCTTTGGACTGTTAGGAAAACTGAATACAAAATATATGTGAATCAAAAATTCATCATGCAATTTACTGACTCACTGCCTCCCTTTGCAGTCAACAGTTCCTTAACAATGTAGCATCTAGACCAATCAGACACACAAATTATTCATTATAGTTAATGAATAAACCAGCAAACTCACTCCCCCATCAAAGGTCTGGCCTAAACCTGCACTCCAGCAATATGCTTACCTAGAAGAAAGAGAGAGAACTCTTTCCCCACTAAGAGTCAAACTAACCACGCAAGTTTGTCATCGTTTCTTCATTCAACGCAGGAGAAATCAATTGCAACTTAAGCACCATCGGATCAAACTCTCAGGACTTTCTACTGCAACAGTATATTCGGACGCTCTTCAACAGCTGAGGCATAATGCAAGTATCGTACGATATACTAAATTGCTGCTAGTTAGTTGCAAACTCCTTTGTTAAGCTGATGATTCTTTCCTGGTTAATGACTCTTTTCTATAGCTTCATTTCCTGTTCCCACTTCTGGTTTCACTCTATCACTTTTAATTTCATCTATGTACATCTGATTAGGTATGTGTTTGTGATTTAGTTAATGAAACTTGTGCACAATACATGTTTGGTTCGGACTCCCTGCCTGCAAATAACTGACTTAAATGATCTCGATCTTGTTACACGCTCTAAGCGCTTTAACCCCCTGGAGTCGCCGGCGATACCACCTTGCTTTTTTTATTATCAGTATGAAAGAGACTCAAAAAAGAGGTTTACGTCTAAAGAAACGATGAAATTTCAGGTTTTAAATCGTGTTAAGTCAAATCAGGGAAAAACAAATTCTGTTTATGTAATCTGAATGAAAAGAGAGAGATGCAAGTCGTTTGCGAGTCAGCTCATTATCTGCTAATGCGGCCACGCCCACGGAGCGAGCGCTATTCAGACGCAAATTCTGAGGCAATACATGTATACATCGTCGCAATCGTGTATTTATGCCGCGTTCCAGGTAACCCGTGTTTTTCCAACCTTCACCCGTGAAAATGTACTGGAACAGCAGTCAAACCCATGACTTCCCACCCGTGAACTCGTACTAGATCGATGTACTCCCAGTTCCGCGCTCTGACGTCACATAGCCCGCAAAACAACAATGGCAACCCCTACGGATGCAGTGTTTATGCAAGTGCATGGTAAAATAAGCTAAAATAAAAGGTATAACAGCTCCTCTTGCCTTATGCTTCGAACATAAGCCCCGTACGATCCACCATGCTGGTTTATTTACACTCAGGCAGTTTGGCGTGATTTACCTGGAACGCTACAAAGTTGTGAGTCGTTGTTTGAAGTCGTGACTTACGGGCTCAAAAACCTGGAACGCAGCATTATTATCTTCAAAAGTGTCTATCTGCATGTTATAGCCATGGTTATAGCGATCTCTGGAAGCCTTTTAGTTCTTGGAATGTCACATGGTAGTAATATGAGTAATAAATATATCGAATAATATTGAAAAAAAAATATATCGGATATTGATGGTAAACTTTTGAAAATCCAACTGCCATCTTGTGTTTCCAGAGTGCCCAGATCACTGAATGACAAAGTACTGGAAAGCTCATGAATGGTACATGTGGTTTCAACTTAAAGGGATTGTACCACACCGTTACCTATCACATTTTATTAGCTGTCAAAATAAATTAATTGCAACAGTTCTATCATACCTAATTCAGTACAAAAGGGGAAAAAAAATCTCGAAGTTTTCTTTTAAATCCCCATGTGAATAAGAGCAGAAGTTGACAGCACATAATTGCCAGAATGTAACATTAGTTATTTTATGCATATTTTAGTTACTTTAAAGAGAGACATAAACAGCAGTTGTGAGCAGTTCTGCTCCTGTCTGAAACTTTCTCCACAAGGTGTGAGTTCTCATATGGACTCTAATGTTTCCTTGTAGATCTAAAAACTTTTCCACACTGGCTCTCTTAAGTGTGAACTCTCATGTGGTAATTAAGGATTCCTTTTCGGCTGAAACTTTTTCCACACTGTTGACAGGTAAAAGGCTTCTCTCCAGTGTGAATTCTCATGTGCCTGTTAAGGCTTCCTTTTTGTTTGAAACTTATTCCACACTGTTGGCAGGTGTAAGGGCTCTCTCCAGTGTGAATTCTCATATGGACTTTAAGGTTTCCTTGTAGGTCGAAACTCTTTCCACACTGTTGGCACTTGTATGGCTTCTCCCCAGAATGAACTCTCATGTGACTGTTCAGGTGTCCTTTCTGAGTGAAACTTACTCCACACTGTTGGCAAGTGTAAGGGCTCTCTCCAGTGTGAATTCGCATGTGGACTTTAAGGTTTCCATGTAGATCAAAACTCTTTCCACACTGAGAGCATATGTAAGGCTTCTCTCCGGTGTGGATTCTCATGTGGACCTTAAGATTCCCATCTTGATTGAAACTTTTTCCACACTGAGAGCATGCAAAAGGTTTCTCTCCAGTGTGAATTCTCATGTGGTTATTAAGGTTTCCTTTTTGTCTGAAACTTATTCCACACTGTTGGCAGGTGTAAGGGCTCTCTCCAGTGTGAATTCTCATATGGACTTTAAGGTTTCCTTGTAGGTCGAAACTCTTTCCACAATGTTGGCATATGAAAGGCTTCTCTCCAGTGTGAATTCTCATGTGGACTTCAAGCTTTGCAGGCTGATTGAAACTTATTCCACACAGTTGGCAGGTGAAATAAGTTCTAATTCCAGTCTTTTTAGCCCTTTTTCGTGGGGAAGTTTTTTCAGTCTGTGAGCAACTAAAAGATTTTTCTTCAGCTATGACATCACAATGTGTCTCGTACTGATCTTTCTCTTTTGTTTCATTCAGATCTTGACTCTCTCCTTTCAATGGCATCAAATCTAAGGTGAAAAAAGGCAAAGGTTAATCTCAGTATAATACCACAAAACAACAGACATCAAAAGATCTAGACACATAAAACATAAACAACAAGTATGCTAGATCCTAATATACTTCTTGCAGGGCCTCAGTCCTGTAGAGTTTAGCTTCAACTTTAATTAAATGCACCTGATCCACCTATTTGAGTACCCTAGGTTTATTTGACAACTACAAGTATAGGGGCTTTTGCACCGAAACTCAGTTATAGGAACTAGTCACTAGGACAGTCCCCTGAGAACTGAATTTTCCCTAGGGCTGTTTTCTTAGTTGTATTCCCACCACCAATATGAACTCAGAAGTTGTGTAAGCCATCACTAAGATCCTGCTGCTCTGGTTGCTACTTTTATTTTGCCACACTCTAATCAGCTAATTAACTCAAAACACCTGCAAAGGCCTTTAAATGGTCTCTCAGTCTAGTTCTGTAGGCTACACAATCATGGGGAAGACTGCTGACTTGACAGTTGTCCAAAAGACGACCATTGACACCTTGCACAAGGAGGGCAAGACACAAAAGGTCATTGCAAAAGAGGCTGGCTGTTCACAGAGCTCTGTGTCCAAGCACATTAATAGAGAGGCAAAGGGAAGGAAAAGATATGGTAGACAAAAGTGTACAAGCAATAGGGATAACCGCACCCTGGAGAGGATTGTGAAACAAAACCCATTCACAAATGTGGGGGAGATTCACAAAGAGTGGACTGCAGCTGGAGTCAGTGCTTCAAGAACCACTACGCACAGACGCATGCAAGACATGGGTTTCAGCTGTCGCATTCCTTGTGTCAAGCCAATCTTGAACAAAAGACAGCGTCAGAAGCGTCTCGTCTGGGCTAAAGATAAAAAGGACTGGACTGCTGCTGAGTGGTCCAAAGTTATGTTCTCTGATGAAAGTAAATTTTGCATTTCCTTTGGAAATCAGGGTCAGGAAGAGAGGAGAGGCACACAATCCACGTTGCTTGAGGTCCAGTGTAAAGTTTCCACAGTCAGTGATGGTTTGGGGTGCCATGTCATCTGCTGGTGTTGGTCCACTGTGTTTTCTGAGGTCCAAGGTCAACGCAGCCGTATACCAGGAAGTTTTAGAGCACTTCATGCTTCCTGCTGCTGACCAACTTTATGGAGATGCAGATTTCATTTTCCAACAGGACTTGGTATACCTGTTCTTAACTGGCCAGCAAACTCGCCTGACCTTAACCCCATAGAAAATCTATGGGATATTGTGAAGAGGAAGATGCGATATGCCAGACCCAACAATGCAGAAGAGCTGAAGGCCACTATCAGAGCAACCTGGGCTCTTATAACACCTGAGCAGTGCCACAGACTGATCGACTCCATGCCACGCCGCATTGCTGCAGTAATTCAGGCAAAAGGAGCCCCAACTAAGTATTGAGTGCTGTACATGCTCATACTTTTCATGTTCATACTTTTCAGTTGGCCAAGATTTCTAAAAATCCTTTCTTTGTATTGGTCTTAAGAAATATTCAAATTTTACTGAATTTGGGATTTTTCTTAGTTGTCAGTCATAATCATCAAAATTAAAAAAAATATATCAGTCTGTGTGTAATGAATGAATATAATATACAAGTTTCACTTTTTGAATGGAATTAGTGAAATAAATCAACTTTTTGATGATATTCTAATTATATGACCAGCACCTGTACATAAGCATGTTTCATTTGGTCCCTTCAAAGGCACGTTAGATTTCCTCCTCAACGTGAAGGTTGAGAAGTGCCTGGACTTCGGCATTGGTTCATCTAACGTGTTTTCCATGTTAGTTTGTGGAATAAATATAAATGAACTGTGTCTAAAACTCCCAAAAGGCATTCCTATAATTATAATCATTCCCAGTTTTTGCAGTGCAAACACGCCATGAAGCGAGTACTTTCACCAATAGTTAGATGTGTTGGAATTAAATCCTGCAGGACTGTGGTCCTCCAGAAACGGAGTGTAGCAGCCTTGGTATATGTACTAAGCTACTGAGGTGTTAAATAATTTTAGAAAATTGAATATTCTTTAGGACACATCTCAAAAACTTTTCTCTGAGGTTGGCGAAGGTGCCGTGCCGCAATGATCACTTTTACCCAACAGCAAAAAGAACTTAAAATACTCATTCAATGTTGATCATATAGATAAGAGTAATACATCATCTGAAACTGTAAAAGGTCTACTTTTATTTGTGTACACTCACAATAACATTGTGCTTTTGTAAAATAATGAAAACAAACAGGGAGCAGTTTCTGCAATCTCAGAACACGTCACAAAAATGAACTGAAAACTCAGAGATATGTCTTTAGCAAGCTTAAAGTTTCTACTTTTAAATGAAGCATGTCAAATTATTCTATTCAATATTCAATTATTCTCTGATTATATAATATGAATGAAACTAGTGAGAGGTACAGTCTTTCCCGTCTAAGCTCATTATCTGTAATGTGGTCACATCCACATGCGATTTATACGTTAGTCATCCATGTGAGGTGCAACGGTTCAAATTACTCATTTTTATCACGGTTTTAAGGTCATGGTTTCAGTATGGTTCGATATATGCTGTGTTCAGGGGAAAAAAGGATTACTGTCAAATAAAAATAAAGAAAATATGAACAAATAATCAAACTACAAGCAACAACACAAATAAATACAGTAGAGCAAAGATACAAATAAATTAGTACTTTTCAGGGTTTTTTTTCCCCAGGTACAGATATTGAATAGAGTAGCTAATCAAATGTAAAACAACATTGCATATAATCTTCATTGTATTAATCAAGACGAATCATTATTAATAAGCCATTTTATTTATTATTTTATTTATTTATTTTTTTTTCAGTTTTTGTGCTTCTGAAGCTAGCCCACATTAATCGATTTTATGTAGAATTTCTATCAATTACTCGCACTGATTTTTATCTACTGGAAGTTTAACGATTTCCAAGTATGTGTTTTTCCATGCAATCGAGCACTGAGCTTAAAAAAAAGACAGAAAACCACCAAGCGACAGTAAAATTAGTCCAGTAAATATAGAATATAGCAAGCATAAATGGCTCATGTGGACCATAGTTTGGGTTTGATGAAGCAAGTTAGCAATACAGTCAAAAGGGACAACTGACTTCCAAAGAAAATCACTTATTTCAGCCAGCAAAAATTTTACTAATTTAATATATTTCTGTCTGTGGCCCGAGATGTTGGAGTGGACTTCAGCAACACTACTATAGAGGATAAATCGTTTGAAGAATAGATGAAAAGATCCATGGATATAACAAATAAAATGGTCTTCATTTTAAATTGACCGCAATATAATTTTATGTCTGTAAATCATTTGTTTACTTGACTATAGTTTTCAATGTTATATAAATGTCATGGGTCAGTGACAGAAGAGAGGAAAACATGCTTGGATAAAAATACAGCAGTCCTTCTTTTACTCAGCACACAAAAATCAACTAGACTGGGTATAGATACAAAATCAGGCACTAAACTAGACACAGGTTAAACTAAATCAATCAACTAATCAGAAACCATGTCGACAAACATGAACTTCACACAGGGGAAAATAGGAACAAAAACAAAAGATGAATCTTGACAATAAAAGTTATTTTTTATTGTCAAGCCTTTTTTATGTTTTATAAGTCAGTCTTGTCAGTGTTGTAGTCCATCGACCATTTTGAGTTGGCAAAAATGTGTTTTTCTAACTCCTCCTAAACCACTTGACGGATTCACATGAAATTTGGCATGCATCATCTATAGACACTTATTTAAGTTAGAAGCCCGTTCATTTTGTCACCATGGCTCCATACACTTATTAAACTATATCTTCTAAACTATTAGATGAATCCAAATTCTTTTGACGTACACAATTTGGTGTTAATTCGACAAATTGTGTAGGAGGAGTTTGAAAATGTTTATGCAGGGCAAAAAAACAACCAAATATCGGAGAAATGATACATTTAACATCTCAAAACCTGCCTTTTCATAGCAAAACTGTTTCCTCTGCACAGTTGAACTTTTGTCACATTATGATCCACTCCTTAAAGACTATTTGGATAAAATTAGGAATAAAAAGATGAGAGCGAGGCG
The DNA here is from genome assembly GCA_037101425.1 of Elopichthys bambusa. Classification (NCBI taxonomy): domain Eukaryota; kingdom Metazoa; phylum Chordata; class Actinopteri; order Cypriniformes; family Xenocyprididae; genus Elopichthys; species Elopichthys bambusa. Next base: position 25,577,690 of record CM074454.1, read on the forward strand.
GACACATTATCTAAGTTCGGATATTCAAAAAATGAATTCATTGATGTGTATTGAATGAGAGTTTTAAAGACAATCCTGAAGGAAAGCGAAGACGCAATATATTGTATATATATATATGTCACTGTAAAAGGAAGAGATTCCATGATGAAGTTGAAGAAGCAGAAGTAGCTCAGAAGAGTGTTAATGTTTTACTCAGAAATTAATTTTATTCTGCCATAGACAGCCTGATCAGTGACATGAATACCCAATTCCTTACTACAGCAGCTACTGTTGAGGACTTTGCAAGTGTCCTGCAGAGAGGGCGTATGAGTGATCAGGGTGATAATTCTGGCACATTGAACATTTTATGTATTATTCATGTGCATTAATATCATTAATGTCTGTAGAGCTGGACATTGTAATAAGGATCAAATGACTGTGAATGAAACCAACCTGTTTGTTCCTCATGTTGTTTCACTCTGAAGGTTTCTTCAATCTTCACGTCTTCACTCTCCTCTTTAATAAACGCCATCTTCGAGACGAAGAAAAATACATCCAGGTTTTAACACCTTAAACACTTAGACCTTAATTCAGCAGAATCACAACAGAATTTTTTTCCTTTCAGAATCACAACAGATGCAGGAGCGTGGCGCAGCCTCATGACATTACACCGACAGACCAAAATAAAGGTCCTGTTCACATACTGCTGCGTCTGGAAAAATTGGAAATTTACATAGAGAAGTATATATACAGAAAATAAGAGGAGACGACAGACATTCGGAGTTGGATGTATTAGTGAAATACATATTTAAATACATGTTGTCCCACACGCTATAATCCGTAATTTCTTTACAATTTAAAGGTAGGCCTACGCTGTGCATCAGTCAGTCGTGAAAGTCTGGTGGTTGAAAGCTCCTGACAATGTTAAATCCATGAGGAGAAGACAGTTCTACAGAGAGAAAGTAGAGTTTGAGTTTGTGCACACGTAAAATCTGTATTTGAAAGCGCGTATCCAGTTTTGTGCGAGACTGAAATAAATCTGCATAATGCGCTCTCGACATTTGACATTGAAATAACGCCATGGAAATGGCCTTAGATGAGATATAAAAACAAGAAGAAAGTCATGTCTGAAAGCTGCAATCGTTTTTTTATTTTTGTTTAAAATGAATGGAGAATATGTCGTGTTTTTCAGGTTTGCCTATGTGTCCAGTGATATTAGGAAACTACTAAAGACAAATGTGATATACACATATATATACAAATATATATACAAATGTGATATAAAAACACGTCATAGTTCATATATGTGTCACTATTGAAATGTTTCTGATGTTAAAAATGTGGACTTAAAGTTAATTTGAGCCCAAAAATAGGTATAAAATATCCAAAAATGATGATTGTCCTAGAATCAGTAGATTTTCTAATCTTCAGTTTCCCCATTTTAAAGCTATAAACTAATAAATAATGATAAACATGTAGACATAAGAAAATAAAAAGCTTTTGTTTGAGGGTTGGAGCTCAACTTTGCTAGAACTCTCAAACAACATATATTTGCACACATCCACAAATTTAAAGCCTATTAAAATTATTATTTAAGACTTTTTAAGGACTTACATAAACCCTATTACTTGCTTGTGAAGTTAGGTATTTCCTCATTATTATTATTATTTTTTAAATGTGTTTTCTGGGTACAACTGTGCTTAAAAAAAGTGCTTTTCACTACTCCCAAAGTGTATGATTGCAGAAATATATATTATTAAACATTTATGAAGTAACATATTTTGTGTTTAAAAATCTTATAAATGTTTGAGGTGGTGAGGGGGGCCTTTTACCCCATCAGCATGGGGCTAAAGACACATTATTTTAGTTATCAATACTGTTTTAAATAATGTCTAATATACTTATTCAACAACCACTTTAGCAAAGTTTGTACAATTTTCAGTTTATTTTGGAAAAGAAAAAAAAAAGAATATTGTTCAGTAAATATACTGTCATTATATATTTTAGAAATACAGAAATAAAATTTGAAACCGGACTTTTATTTTGGCCTCTCGGTGTGACGTCATAAGGCCGCGCCACACTCCTGCATGTGTTGTGATTCGGCTGAATAAAGGTTTGTGTTTTAAAGCGTTTAAAACGATAGAACCCGTTCAGTAGCTTTCAGAGTGAGTTTAATTATATTAAATGCAACATAGCATTGCTTTATCTAACATTTATTATCGTTGTGTGAGCAAAATAACAATGGAAACGCCGAGTAAATAAAGATGCGTCTCATCTCGCTCCTTGAATCGTGAAATAGTTTATCATAAACTTGAATTCATTCACTGGCTGGAGAAGTTGACTCTTGAGTTTCAGAAGCTCAACAAACCATTTGCTTCGCAACCAAACGATTCACTGATTCAAAGCACTATTTCTATCTCGATTTCTACAAATTGTTACATAACCTAAACTGCCTTGTGTATTAAGTGTGTGTGTAATGTGCGTTGTTTTATTAGTTTGTAGTAGTAATTGAGTGTTTTGGGCTATTCGGGTATATATATATATATATATATATATATATATATATATATATATATATATATAAATTAAATTACATCCGTTAACTCACTCTGTGTTAGGGCTGGGCGATACAGCTAAAAATCTTATGTAATTCATTTAGTTTAATTCATTTAGTATCTTTGAAAATCTTTTATAACCTTTTTAAACAAAGACCAATAGGAAAAAGGTAAATTAAAAGCACAGTGGTTAAATTCAAACCTAACTTATTAATGCAAATAAATAATTTTAGTTTTAACAGTCAAACCCAACATAAAATTATGTATTATTTGAGAATTAAAAGTGTTAAAGAAACTTTTGGCTTGTCTCCTGAGGCCACAAGAGGGCGCAATGAGCAAAAATTATATACCACATTAAATTGTTCTTTTAAAGCAATGAAAATGTCTAGAAAATGCGCAAAATATGAATTCTGCGTGAATGGCTTGGTTTCAGTTTTGATGTAACCAAGATCCCGGCACTGAACAGCACAGCAGCGCCACATTTCATGGGGTTAATTCTGGATGGGCTAACTAAACATTAAGATGCAACAATGACACTTACAGCATCACAAATACAGAAAACGTTGTATTGCCCGGGCCTGCTCGGACTCCTTTACCAGTGTACTGAACTAGAGCTGATTGAGATGCACTCAAGAGATTTAGTTTGCATTTATTTTTTCTTTCTAATAATTATTCTCATCTTAAAAACAGAAAAAGCGGGTGAAGCGACTGAGATCCTCGTGACACTTTTATAAAGATGGCGATTATTAAGGAAGAGAGTGAAGACATGAAAATAGAAGACATGTTCAGAGTTAAACATGAAGAAACTGAGGAACAAACAAAGATGGCGGTTATTAAAGAGGAGAGTGAAGACGTGAAGATTGAAGAAACATCCAGAGTGAAACAAGAAGAAACTGAGGAACAAACAAAGACAGTGTTTATTAAAGAGGAGAGTGAAGACATGAAGATTGAAGAAACATTCAGTGTGAAACATGAAGATACTGAGGAACAAACAGGTTGGTTTCATTCTCAAAGCTGAACTCTGTCATTTTATCCTATCACATCATGTGGACAGACATCCTTAAAAGTGCTATACCAAAAGTAATGCATTACAATATTGCGTTACTCCCTAAAAAGCAGTATATATACACACACACACACACCGATCAGGCATAGAGGTCTGCACAGGCTTTAAACTAAGGCCCGAACCCAAACGGTACTGTTATAGTTTAACCTGAACCTATAATCCTTTGCTGTAGAGATGTACCATTCTTGCTATCATAACCCAAGATAGGTTTGTAAGACCCAAACTGCACATTACCGCTGAGCCATTTATTGGTTGAATGACAAGATCATATCGTACAGTGTTTAAATAGAAACATCAGGCTAAGTAGAAAAGACCGGCCATTTGACATGCTATCGCGCTTCATTACATTCATATAGACTAATTTGTAGTCAGTCATGTGTCATATCATACGATGTTTTAAATACACATATCAAATAATACAAAACGTATATGATTTAGTGTTTTAGATTATAGTAGTACTCTTGACAAAGCTGATTTGAGAGACGCAAGAGAAACGGCTATTTGATTTACGAACACACTTGGCTCATTTTATTCTTAGATTTACAGTTATTTATCGGTGATATCATACAATGTTTAAAACATTTAAATACACATATCAAATGATGTAGTATTTTACACTAGACCAACTCTTGACAAAGCTCTGATTTCTGAGACAGAGACCGCAGCGGGTTATTCGATTTGCGGCTGCGCTCAGTTTAGTCATTCACTTCACACAGACACGCATTATTGCGTAGTAATTTTAGAGGCTTGTGTATAATTGTGCTATCCCCTGGCTCACCTGTCATTTGGTAGAATTCGTTTTGCAGCTTTCCCTGCATCATTTGGCACTGTAAAAAGTGTTCCTTCAGTAATTGTTTACCTTATCTCGCACATAGGTTTGAGTGCCGTGTTGTGGCCAAAAAAAAGTGCACGAGAGCGGGAACACAAGCCCAAAACAGTTTATAAACGTGCTCCCACTCTCGCGAGCTCTTTCGGTCACAACACAGAAGACGGCACGCAAGGCTTATATAATATCCCAGGGGTGTCCAACACTGGTCCTGGAGGGCTACCGGCCAGCAGATTTTAGCTCCAACCCGAACCAGCTAATCATGGTGTTCGGGGCTGCTTGATAATTATAGACAGGTGTGTTGGAGCAGGGTTGGAACTGAAATCTGCAGGACGGTAGCCCTCCATGAGCAGGGTTGGACACCCCTGTAATAGCCTATATAGTGTTTCTCAGTTACAGACCAGAACGCATTAGTGAAACCTTAAGCCGACCTGAAACCTGCGAGTTCTTCGGGACCTGTCGGTCTCGGCTCGGGTAGCAGACCTTTAATCAGGCATAACATTATGACCACCTTCCTAATATTGTGTTGGTCCCCCTTTTGCTGCCAAAACAGCCCTGACCTGTTGAGGCATGGACTCCACTAGACCCCTGACGGTGTGCTGTGGTATCTGACACCAGGATGTTAGCAGTAGATCTTTTAAGTCCTGTGGTGGAGCCTCCATGGATCGGACTTGTTTGTTCAGCACATCCCACAGATGCTCGATTGGATTGAGATCTGGGGAATTTGGAGGCCAAGTCAACACCTCAAACCATTCCTGAAACATTTCTGCTTTGTGGCAGGAGCATTATCCTGCTGAAAGAGGACACAGCCACCAGGGAATACAGTTTCCATGAAAGGGTGTACATGATCTGCAACAATGCTTAGGTAGGTGGTACGTGTCAAAGTAACATCCACATGGATGGCAGGACCCAAGGTTTCCCAGCAGAACATTGCCCAAAGCATCACACTTCCTCCGCTGGCTTGCCTTGTTCCCATAGTGCATAGTGCTGTGTTTTCCCCAGGTAAGTGACGCATATGCACCCGGCCATCCACGTGATGTAAAAGAAAACATGATTCATCAGACCAGGCCACCTTCTTCCATTGCTCTGTGATCCAGTTCTGATGCTCACGTGTCCACTGTTGGCACTTTCGGCGGTGGACAGGGGTCAGCATGGGCACCCTGACTGGTCTGTGTCTATGCAGCTCCATACGCAACAAACTGATGCACTGTGTGTTTTAACACCTTTCTATCAGAACCGGCATTAACTTCTGGAGCAATCTGAGCTACAGTAGCTCTTCTGTTGGATCGGACCACACGGGCCAGCCTCCCCACATGCATTAATGAGCATTTGCCGCCCATGACCATGTCGCCGGTTCACCACTGTTCCTTCCTTGGAGTACTGACTGGGAACACCCCACAAGAACTGCAGTTTTGGAGATGTTCTGATCCAGTCGTCTAGCCATCACAAATTGGCCCTTGTCAAAACTCTCAAATCATCATTTTTCCTGCTTCTAACACATCAACTTTGAGGACAAAATATTCATTTGCTGCCTAATATATCCCATTCACTAACCGGTGCCGTGATGAAGAGATAATCAGTGTTATTTACTTCACCTGTCAGTGCTTATAATTATATGCCTGATCGGTATAACATTAAAAACTAATAATAATGTCTCTCAGGGGATGCGTATACAAGGAGAGGACCTAATAATGAGCCCGGTGTTACACAACACTTGTGTTTGGTGAGTTTGGTCTCTTTATATTACGAATTGGTAGCAGTCTGATAGGAGCTAAACCAGGCTAATGCTTGTCCACAAATACAAGCAGGGCTTGATATGAACTTTTTTTGCTCACCAGTTGACCCAGTAATATTAGCACTTTTTCTATTTCTATTCTCTCATGTTGATTTTATTGCTTCTACTGTTCTCATTTGTAAGTCACTTTGGAGGAAAGTGTCTGCTAAATGACTAAATATAAATGACCACTCTTCAAACCCAAATCAAGACTACATGAAATGCATAAGAAAAGCTTTTAAAGAAAAGCTGGATTTAATTGACTGTTACGTATCCGGCACCTGCTGGTTCCTGCTACTCCCCACCAGAGGACGCCGGTTCACCATTTCATTGCACACACGGTTATACTTCACTCTGGACTACATTTCCCACAATCCCTCACCTAGGTACCAATCATGCTCTCACACCTGTTTCCCATCAGTGACCCTTTATAAGCTGCACACTAATGGCGTAGTATTGTTTACCCTAATATCCAACCTTGTCTCCGTGTTCCTTGCCTTTGTTTTGACCCTGGACTGTTTCCTTGTTTGATGATCGTTTGCTGCCTGCTTTGACCTTTGCCTGTGAATTGGACTATTCTTTTGCCTTGCTCTCTTGTATCTGTTTGCACATGGTTCTTCAACTCCGTCGTCCAGTTCCTGTCGTTACATCGACAAAGGAAGACCTACATCAGAGCTTAACTTGGAGCAGAAAGCCAAAGCTTTTGAAAGCATTTTAACCCCAGCAATTACAAGTGATAACCCTGGAAAACAGCATCAAGAAACTTGGAACCATTTTAGCTGTAGAAACACCTTTCGGGGGGACTAAATTAGCTCCTATTTCAGAGTGCGGTCTAACCCAGCACAATAGGAACTACCAGTGATGCAAGTGTACGTTGATTAGCTGAATGTATGCAAAACACCCGCCATTATTAATAAGACATGTAAACACAGTCAATTGCGTATAGGATCTAGCACACGTTATTAGTTTGTTTTGTGTCTAAATCTTTATGACTGTTGCTTTGTGGCATTAAACTGGGAACAACTTTTGTCTTTTTTCACCTTCGCCTGATTGCGTTTAAAGAGGAGAGTCAAGATCAGTATGAGACAAATTATGATGTCATAACTGAAGAAAATTCTTTTAGTTTTGAATACTGACCGAGGTTAAGCTTTTACCGGCATAACTCTTGCGCAAAGTTTGCACGTTGCTTCTTGTGTGATATCCATTGGTTCCTCTTCTTGTTTTAAAACGGAAAGATTTCCAATATTATGACGAATGGGATACAGCTACGCCACTGCCTTTTGGCATACGTCTTTACAACTGAAGACGTGAACTTGCGCGCTGCGTAATGCGTGTCAACATTGCACTGCACATGTGCCCCAGAGACTTCTGAATACAATTGAGAAAGTAGTCGGATTCAAGCGTTTACATGGTCATTTTTTGCTGTTGGATCGGGTTAGAAAAAGAATAACCACCCCTTCCGATCCGATCGAAATTTCATTCGGATCGATTAAGGTGTTTACATGAACGTTTTTCAATCCGATTGAGCAGACAATCCAATTACAAATGGATTATTTGGGTGCATGTAAACGTAGAAAGTGTGGAATACGTTTTCAGTCAGAGAAACCTTTCACATGTCAACAGTGTGGAACGCATTTCACTCAAAAAGGACACCTGAACAGTCACATGAAAATTCACACTGGAGAGAAGCCTTTTACCTACCAACAGTGTGAAAAGGGTTTCAGCCGAAAAGGAATCCTTTACAGGCACTTGAGAATTAACAATGGAGAGGAGTCTAACATGCCAACAGTGTGGAAAGAGTTTGGAACAACTCTGAAACAGAAGCCAAATGGCACAGTGAAAACTTCATGGTTCCATAAACATTGATTGATTAAATTCTGTAAAACAACAAAAAAACAACATGGTCATGTGTTTATAAATTGCATGAGTCTTAGTGTCAAGAGCAAATAACAAGAACTTAACCGGTTTTGTGACGTGTTCCAGAAAGAAGTTCATGGAAACTGATGGCAGAAAGTGCACCGTTTGTTTTACTGGTGTTGTGAATGTATACAAATAAAAGTACAGTATCGAATAATACTGTGATATTACTCTTATCTGTATTACCAAAAAACTATATTTAAAGTTTTTTCCAGTGTTCTCAGGAAAAAAAAGTGATCACCCCGGCACCTTCACCAAGGGTTAATAACTGCCAGCTTGAAAGTTTTTTAGATGTGTCCTAAAGAGATGATTTTTGAACAATATTGAGAAGACCTTCTTAGATTAAGTATCTTAGCAGGACTGCAAAACTCCTCGAGGGCCACAGTCCTGCAGAATTTAGTTCCAACCCTGTTCTAACAAAATAAAGGTTCTTTCACACAGGATGTTTTCATAGTTTCTGTAACTATTGGTGAAAGTACCCGATTTATGGTGTGTTCACACTGCAGAAACTAGGAACTATTAGCTCCTATTTCAGAGTAGGGTCTAGCCCAGCACAATAGGAACTACCAGTGATGCAAGTCTACGTTGATTGGCCGAACGTATGCAAAACACCCGCCATTTTTAAAAAGCCATGTAAAAACACAGTTGATTTACATTTACTCCACAAACATGGAAAACAGCAATAGACGGACCAACGCCAAAGTTTATGTATTTCTTAGCAGTTAGCATCATGGGCATCAAACACATGGCAAACTCTACAATACATTTTGCATACCGTTTATTTAACAGTTTTATCTTATAACATAAGATAGGGTTGTTAAACAGATTGTAATCTAATGAAAATTGATGGGAGTGCTGTCAATATAAAAAGTCTGCCATGCCGTCTGGTATAACAACCTAAGAGGCAGGACTTTTGTGAGGTTATTTCAGAGTTCATATTTGTGGTGCGAATGCAACCAGGAAACCCTCCAAGAACTGAGCTTGGCACCCCTGACGTATAGTATCCAGCATACATGTTATTAGTTTGAATGTTTTATGTGTCTAAATCAGTGTTTCTCAAACCTGTCCTGGAGGACACCCAACCCTGCACATTTTGTATGTCTCCCTTATTTAATCACACCTGATTCAACTCATGAGTTCATTATTAGAGAATGCAAGACCTGAAGTGGGTGGGTCAGATATAGGGAGACATACAAAATGTGCAGGGCTGGGGGACCTCCAGGACAGGTTTGAGAACCACTGGTCTAAATGTTTTAATGTCTGTTGCTTAATGGCGTTAAACTGGGATTAACTTTTATGTCTTTTTTCGCCTTAGACCCGATGCCGGTAAAAGAGGAGAGTCAAGATCGGAATGAAATGGAAGAGAAAGATCAGTACAAGACACTTCATTATGTCATAACTGAAGAAAAATCTTTTAGTTGCTCACAGACTGAAAAAACTTCCTCACGAAAGAGAGCTCAAAAGACAGGGACTATAGGTAATTTCACCTGCCAACTGTGTGGACTAAGATTCAATAAGCATGGAAACCTTGAAGTCCACATGAGAGTTCACACGGGAAGGAAGTTTTACCCCTGCCAACAGTGTGGAGTAATTTTCAATCAACAAGGAAACCTTAAAGTCCATATGAGAATGCACACTGGAGAGAAGCCTTACACATGCCAGGAGTGTGGAAAGAGGTTCAGTATACAAGGAAACCTTAAAGTCCACATGAGGATTCACACTGGAGAGAGCCCTTTCACCTGCCAACAGTGTGGATTACGTTTCACTCAGAAAGGAAACCTTAAAAAACACATGAACATTCACTCCGGAAAAAAGCCTTTCACATGCCAACAGTGTGGAAAGAGTTTCAATCAAGATGGGAACCTTAGAGTCCACATGAGAATTCATTCTGGGGAGAAGTAGAATAAAGAAAAGTAAACATTTGTACATTTCTGAAGTTGTTCATATGCAAAACTAATGTAGAAGCTGTACATACAGCCTTGATGTACGTTAGTGTTTATGCAAATGCAAGTATGTCAGACCATCTTTATGTACTAATATGCTCATGATCACGTTACACATAACTTGTAACAGGAAGATCTATAAGTGATATGAAACATGTTTATGTGCAATTAAGTTTTGACTTTAGATTAGGGGATTTAGAAAGCTTTGTATAATGTTTTTTTCATGCGTTTACACATGATGTAATAATAATGATGCTAATACACTTTATAGTTTGTACTGCAATGTAAGTGCTGACTGGTGAGGGTATAGACAGCTGTCTTCTGACACACACACAGACAGACTCTTTAAACGCTGTGCACCTGATGTGAGCTTCAGTGGAAGGTAAAACCGGTTCACATTATCACTAGATCCCACACAGAACTTGAGTGAAAGGATTCAACATTACCCACTAAAATCCCCTACAAGTAATTTATAAATGTTTATTCATTTAAAGCAAATAAATTACTTTTCTTTCAAACACTGCTTTAATATAATTGTATGTTTATGCTTTTCAGCACTGACCACCTTACAACTTCGATACATCAAATTATATACTGATCATCTACTAATGGTTTGTGCATGATTAACCATTCTTTATTAAGATAATGATGCGAAAACAATTGACATAAAGTGATTAATAATATCAACTAATAACTTATCAACCATCTACTAATGATCTGTTTGATTTTTCATGATTTACTATTTAAGAACTTTCATCACTTTTGTAAATCATTGGCATACAACTTATTTCTGAATGTATAGTAATGTTTTGTAAACAGTTCATCCTTAGCATACCACTCACTTATCATTTAGGAATGTATAGTCATGTTTTGTAAGTGGTTCATCATTAACTAATAACTTATAAAATTACTTATAATGGAACATTATCATAAAGTGCTACACAATATAAGGATATAACTACAGCATAACATGCCCAAATCATATTGTTGTACAGTATTAATTGTAAGGTTAATATAACAATAATAGTTGTTATGAATGCATTGTGTACTGCAAGGTCCACAAAATGGATAAACGATTCCTTGTACCATTTTAAAGTCTTGCAGGCACAACTAACAAAACTGTCCATCATATCGACTATCCACAGCACCCATTTTCTTATTGTAGTCCAGCACACATTGTGGTTTTATTTTCTCATCCCCAGTGACATGGTCTATTTTTCCAGAGGCTGATATCGCTGCTGCATGGAATGTTTGCTGCATGGAATGTTTTCAGCATGTGGGCACTGCACTTGTCATGCCACTCCACTGCTAGCATTTCCAGGCAACTTTTGTTGGAGCCTCAGTTTTGGCTCTTAACAGTCGATGGAAGAGAGTAGGACAGTTGCCAGTTGTCTACATATAGTGTATGCCCTCTCTCCAGACATGGCTCTAGCAGTCGCGTTTCCAGTCACTTCCAGGGCTCCTCGGGGCCAATGGCCGAATACCTTGGTCCAAAGCGGGCCAACTGAAGCTTGAGGAATGGTCATGAACAAAGGCCATTTTAAACAATTCTCAAAACTCACCTTCAGGCACCAGCGATTGTTTGAAATAACTTCTGATGGAGGTTCTGATCAGTCTGGTTTAAATTCTGTATTCATTAATGGGTTATTAGAAGAACTCTTTCAAAAGGTACAGTTAATGTAAATGTGTCTGTTGTCGAACTCTTTGTTCATATGGAACAAAAATCTCACTGAATTACTGGCAAAAGAAATGTTTGGAAATGTAATATCATATCTGCTTATAGCACACTAAATAGCAAAAGGTGAAGTAGTTAACATGCCTTTAAGACTTCTGCATAGCACTGTACATGAATACACAAACATTTTTATTTACCTACTCAAACCTACTATTCTGGTTAGGGTTCTCTTGTCGTTTTTGATTTATGTGAATGTCCCGGTTCATGGACTCAAGCGTTGGAAGAATTTATTTGTAAATATACAATATATAAAAGTGTTTATTAGAAGACAACCACACTGACAGACATGTAGATGGATAGACAGAAATACAGATATAAAATAATACTTTGTTGCAGAAACATATTCAATGCCCTTAGATCTTAATTTTCTTTGGAGAATTTCTCTCTCATGCTGTGTTTCTTGGCTTGATTGCTCTCCAGCTTAACTGGCCAAGAATTTACCATTAGATGCAATATATAGTATTTATTTTGTTCCCTTTCGAAAGGGAACTCAACTGCGTTTGAACACGCTATGGGGAACGTCACCACGTGAACCGGTGTCTGAAAACAATTATCAATTGTCACCAATCCTATTCACCGGCGACAGCCTATGTCATAATAGACGCAACCTGGAAGTATAAAAGGAGCGCCTAGAGAAGCAGTCAGTATCTTTTTCATTTTCACGACTGCTTTGTTTGATTGCGATTCTTCAAATCTAGCAAGACATTATGTCTAACAAACGTTTCAAGAAGTGTGTGGATCCATGTTCCAGGTTTTTGACACCTGATGACGACACACAATCTGCGTTTTCTGTCTGGGAGAGGAGCATGCACGACAGTGCTTGAGGGCACTGTCTGTACTAACTGTGAGTGTCTGCCTATTAGGACGCTCCTGTTGGGGAAAATTTAATCACAGAAAAAGATTTTATTTTTGAGTTCACACAGAAGTCAATATCTGTTTCAGCTATGCAAAACACCTCTGAGCTCAACAGACAAAGCGTCTGGGGGTAACGATGGGACATCGAACCAGCTTTCCCGAACCAAGGGTGTCGGATAATTTAAATAAGTTTTAAGACAGAAGGGGGACCATTGTGTTTCTTGCTTTTTAATTTAAAATAGTCTAAGACAAAAGGGAAGGCCATTTGTGTGTGTTTGTTACCTACATCCTGTATGGAAAAGTACTGAGGAGAGTTGCTCAGACATTTGGGGTATAAATGTATGTGGGTTCTTTTGTGTCCTTAGTTCACACTCGGGGCAGACATTGTATGGTTGTGTCTACTGTGGACTCTCTTGCAAGAAATTAAAATCTTTATAAAGTGAATTCTCTTAAGGTTTGTCTCTTATTAGTGATGTCAACTAATTAATTTTTTGCCGCAACACTCCGCTCTCGTTAGGCGTCTGTGCCCGGTGGTTCTGGTCCCGCCTATGCTGAGGCAGAGCAGCGACTGAAATCATGGAGTTTGAGAGAGGTGTAAATCTCTCAAAACCCCCAGCAGCTGTCGAGGACGAGCTGCTGGATGATTGTGTTCTTTCTTTGACATAATCGGATCCAGCAGCGATTGCTCTTCTGCCTTTAAGCCCAAGAGAGCAGGAGATGGCTGTTGAAGAGGAAGAAGGTGAGCCTTTTGAAACTTCAAGACCTCCCTGCCCCACATATGTGGAGCTGCTTGAGTTTATGGAGTGCGCTTCTGGCAGGCTGCAGCTGCCATGGGAGCGTGTGAAGAAAGGGACCAGACCATAATCAGGTAGCCCCCGTGAGCCTTCCATTCCTTCCCGATCTACATGTTGAGATCGAAAAGGCATGGAAGAACCCATATTCGGCTTGTATTTACCAACATCAGCGAGCTAATTTTGCTGATGTTGAGGGAATGAGCCAGCATGGGTATGTGTCGATGCTCGTTTGCAAACTCTCGTCACAGGGCGGGCACCAACATTGAAAGCTCCGGTCCTGCCTTCTAAGCCCCTTAAGATGACATCCCGCTTGAATGGCAGGGCATACGCGGCAGCGGGTCAGGGTGGTGCTGCTTTACACACGATGGCAGTGTTACAAGCTTACCAGGCTGTTGAGATAGACTGTTATGTGGGCACTCTACAGTCTTATCTGCTAGTTAAACTCGGTTTCTGTCAGAACAAGTTCCCATGTTTTGTGGGCTCTTGCTTCTTCAGCAATTGAGCTGCTTTTAGGTGTGTGGCCTTTACAGGCCGCCCTGTAAGCAAATCCCCCACATCTAGGTGTCTTTAGCAGATTAAGCATGTAGTTGTCACATGGCTGGCCTTTGCAAGGCTGCTGTGATATTCTACATTGTGTAGAATTAGTTCATGTTGTAGGCTCTCTGGGAGCCTCCAGTATATTGTGTGCCTACAGTATAGTTTATCTGTTAGGTTGAGCCTAGTACTCCTCTCTTTAGAGGGTTGTTCTGCAGTTAGTACATAGCTCCCCAAGTCTGGTCAGTGGTTGAAGGCCTCTCTGAGGCCTCCCTGTTGAGGATCAGCCCCTAGGCTGGTTGTACTCCCCTGTGTTGGTTTCCTTTAGAGTAGATCCTAGGATTGAGCAGAATTTTACCCCACTCACTGGTAAGGGTAAAAAGCGCTAAGCTGAGTCCTTCTCTCCAGGATGCCCATCTGTATGATCTGGTCTGAGTTGGTTACTGCCTCTTTGCAGTCCCTATTATTGGATATCTTCTCTGAAGAATGTGAATTAAGACTCTGTGTACAGACAGGTTGTTGGCCAAGACTAGGTTACTTTAACTTGACCAGGTCGGCCTCCCTGGTGGCAATTGGGGTTGACTTTGTTCCCTGACAAGTGACTGGTTAGGGTTCCTTTGGGCCCCCTGGCTACATTCCCTTAGAGGTACCCTCTTTCTTTGGAAGGAAGTTTGGTCCCAGAAGCCTTTGAGCAGCCTTGGTAGGCCTTCTTTAGAAGGCCTCTTTGAGGCTTATAGCTTGGGCTGTTGGCCATAGGGAATGCCGTCACTGACAGCCTACGTATAACCCGTAGGGAGAGGTTCTGGCATTTCAGTTAAAACTGCTAGTTCTGACGTTTGTCTAGCCATTTATTGGCATGCACTCCCCTCAAGCATGGCGGTGTGGGTATATCGTTCCCCATAGCGTGTTCAAATGCACTGTTAAGTTCCCTTTCGAAAGGGAACGTCTCAGGTTACGTATGTAACCATGGTTCCCTGAGAACAGGGAACGAGACACTGCGTTACCTGCCATACATCAGTGTTGCCTGCTGAGCAGTCCCTTCAGACGAAATAGATACTGACTGATTCTCTAGGCGCTCCTTTTATATTTCCAGGTTGCGTCTATTATGACGTCATAGGCGGTCACTGGCCAATAGGATTGGTGAGATTTGATCATTGTTTTCAGATACTGGTTCACGTGGTGACGTTCCCCATAGCGTGTTCAAACGTAGTCCCGTTCCCTGTTCTCTTACATACGCGAGACGTTTTTTATTCTTTACATGTATAAGTGTTTAGATGTCTGCTGCTTTGTGCCATTAAACTGGGCTAATTTTTATTGTCGTCTTTGTTTGTTTTTTTTCCCTCACCTTTAGGCCTGACGGCACTGAATGAAATGGAAGATAAAAGATCAATATAACAACCATCATGATTTCATAACTGAAGAAAAATCTTGAAGTTGCTCATAGACTGAAAACACTTCCTCACAAAAAAATGGTTCAAAAGACAGGGATTTAGAAGTCACTTAATCTGCCAACAGTGTGGAAACAGATAATCAAAAAGAAACCTTTATCACGCACATGGAAATTTACACTGAGAAGCTCTACACGTGCCCTCAGTGTGGAAAGGGTTTCAATCATAAAGGACACCTTGATGACCACATGAGTACTCACACTGGAGAGAAACCTTTCACCTGCCAACAGTGTGGAAAAAGTTTCACCCGAAAAGGAAGCCTTAAACGACACCTAAGAACTCACTGAAGAGCCTTACACATCAGTGTGGAAAGAGTTTCATTCAGAAAGGACAGTTTAAAGACCACTTGAGAATTCACTCTGGAGAGAAGGTGGAAAGAGTTTCAGATATAAAGAAAACCTAGAGTACCACATGAGTATTCCCTAGTATACCGTCACATTCTATTGAATTAATAGGAAATATGATTTGAAAAAACATTGCCTAACGAGACACTGTTTTTACATCTGAACTCTCGCTGTACATTCTTACAATGCCTTAACATTTAAATGGTTATTTGTTTAATGGCCCTATCAGCTGAATGGGACTAGAAGAAAGAATGCAGGGAGATTAAAAGAATGGCTTTTTGATTTGAACACAACACAATCCAATCCAATCCAATCCAAATATACACAACGAAAGACAAAAAGGCACATTATTAAGCACACTGATCTAAAGACAGACACTTAAACAGTTATACACATTTGTGCCATTCCTAAAACAGTTCCTGTTTGACATGTCATTTCCAAGGTGTTTGCTTTTTCATTTTACCACGTTCATGAAGCTTGCTGATATTGGTACAAAACTCTCAGAGAAAAACAGTTTGAAGAGACTTGTGTCTTCAACATGCTGATTTTGGGAGCAACTAGGGCTGCATCCAATAGTTAAAATTGTGATTTAAAATTCACAAAAAAACAGGTTTGTTGTACCTGTAGGGCTGCATAAAATTTTACTTCACAAAAAAACTTGTTTTTTGGTGAAAAATGCATGCTTGTGTATGTTTCATTCATACTGGAAGCCAGAGGGCGCCGTCACGCAGAAAGTCTAAATATGCCTCACAGAAGTAATGTGACTTGTGACGTTCCAGAAAATCCCTGATACAGCTATTGTTGTTGCTGAATAAAAAAAAATAGAAATGAATTATTCATAAGAATAAAGTATATTTATGATGCAATGCTAATCGACATGGCATTAATTATATATAGAATAATATACTGTCTGCTGTCCCATTTACATCTACACTTGAGCAGATATCCACAAATACTTTATTTCACAGTAAACATTGATCTTAACATTCTAATATTCAACATGTTTCGGTGTAAAGATGAATGATGAAGCTTGATGTTTGTTTATCAAGGTGATCGGGGCGTTTAGAGGTTAGCGTGTCAAAGGCTGCGCTGCACGTGGGTGGGTTCACATTAAAAATATTGAGGTCAGACGGGGAAGATTTGTACCTCTTGTTGGTTTTATACAGATTATATAAACAGAATATTTGTTTTTAATATGAAAGTAGACATCTCTCTAATGCCTGTGTGGCAAGTATTCTCTAACTTGGTTCAGAATGGACTTCACTGAGAGAGAGATGGCAGAAGCCTTGGTTCGTGAGTGACCTCAGATTTGGTGAAAGATCTATTACTTAACTGTCCTTTTTTTGAGCTCTTTCTCTGCTTTGCACTTCCATTTGTAGAAATTGAATAAGCTCAGGCACTTTCCATTCATCTGAAGAGTACAGGCTAAAGCACTGTCCTCTGGCATCAAAAAGAGTTGGATACGTGGAACACCCAATGACTTCGAACTCTGAATTTGAATTTCACATCCATCATATGTTCCTTTATCTCTTTACAGGAGTCAAATTAAGTAGTTTAGACAATATCTTTCCCTCCAAATCTGTTCTGTAACAATATCATGGCTGCATCACAATGACTGTCCGTCAGAGTGAGCGCTGATACTGCATTGGCCACTTCATCAACACGTTTTCAAATAAGCAAATTTCTCTTTCTTACACAGCACTTCATTTGAATCAACCGTGGCTTCATACTGATTCCACTTCTTCTGAAAACTTGTCAATAACTAATTTGGGTAGCTTGACACGCTTTCATTCTTGTTGTCTTTCTGTCTCGTTGCACTGGATTTCCACATGGTAACGCGGTCCTGGTAATCCAACGCGCTTACTATTTTCCTCCTTTTGAAATCATCCGTTGGAGTATCGTTTTTGATGCCTCCTAAGATCCATTGAAAGCAACTCACGCAGCTTATCACAGTCTGCTTCTTCTTTAACTATCTCCTCTTCCAGATGAGTCAGCAGCTTCGTTGCTGAGCTGCGGATTGTTTGCTTAACACAAGTTCATTCTCGTGTTACGCAGCACGCTTCAGCTTCACAAGAACCGATGAGGTTCATTCTCGTGTTACGCAGCGCGTTTGAGCTTCTTCAAGAACCGATGAGGTTCATTCTCGTGTTACGCAGCACGTTTGAGCTTCTTCAAGAACCGATGAGGTTCATTCTTGTGTTACGCAGCACGCTTGAGCTTCACAAAAACCGATGAGGTTCATTCTCGTGTTACGCAGCACGTTTGAGCTTCAACAAGAACCGATGAGGTTCATTCTCGTGTTACGCAGCACGTTTGAGCTTCTTCAAGAACCAGTGAGGTTCATTCTCGTGTTACGCAGCACGTTTGAGCTTCTTCAAGAACCGATGAGGTTCATTCTCGTGTTACGCAGCGCGTTTGAGCTTCTTCAAGAACCAGTGAGGTTCATTCTCGTGTTACGCAGCGCGTTTGAGCTTCTTCAAGAACCAGTGAGGTTCATTCTCGTGTTACGCAGCACATTTGAGCTTCATCAAGAACCAGTGAGGTTCATTCTCGAGTTACGCCGCACGTTTGAGCTTCATCAAGAACCAATGAGGTTCATTCTCGAGTTACGCCGCACGTTTGAGCTTCACAAAAACCGATGAGGTTCATTCTCGTGTTACGCAGCACGTTTGAGCTTCTTCAAGAACCAATGAGGTTCATTCTCGTGTTACGCAGCACGTTTGAGCTTCACAAGAACCAGTGAGGTTCATTCTCGTGTTACGCAGCACGTTTGAGCTTCTTCAAGAACCAATGAGGTTCATTCTCGTGTTACGCAGCACGCTTGAGCTTCTTCAAGAACCAGTGAGGTTCATTCTCGTGTTACGCACGTTTGAGCTTCACAAGAACCAGTGAGGTTCATTCTCGTGTTACGCAGCACGTTTGAGCTTCTTCAAAAACCGATGAGGTTCATTCTCGTGTTACGCAGCACGTTTGAGCTTCACAAGAACCAGTGAGGTTCATTCTCGTGTTACGCAGCACGTTTGAGCTTCTTCAAGAACCGATGAGGTTCATTCTCGTGTTACGCAGCACGTTTGAGCTTCTTCAAGAACCAGTGAGGTTCATTCTCGTGTTACGCAGCACGTTTGAGCTTCTTCAAGAACCGATGAGGTTCATTCTCGTGTTACGCAGCGCGTTTGAGCTTCTTCAAGAACCAGTGAGGTTCATTCTCGTGTTACGCAGCGCGTTTGAGCTTCTTCAAGAACCGATGAGGTTCATTCTCGTGTTACGCAGCGCGTTTGAGCTTCTTCAAGAACCAGTGAGGTTCATTCTCGTGTTACGCAGCGCGTTTGAGCTTCTTCAAGAACCAGTGAGGTTCATTCTCGTGTTACGCAGCACGTTTGAGCTTCATCAAGAACCGATGAGGTTCATTCTCGTGTTACGCAGCACGTTTGAGCTTCTTCAAGAACCAGTGAGGTTCATTCTCGTGTTACGCAGCACGTTTGAGCTTCACAAGAACCAGTGAGGTTCATTCTCGTGTTACGCAGCACGTTTGAGCTTCTTCAAGAACCAGTGAGGTTCATTCTCGTGTTACGCAGCACGTTTGAGCTTCTTCAAGAACCAGTGAGGTTCATTCTCGTGTTACGCAGCACATTTGAGCTTCATCAAGAACCAGTGAGGTTCATTCTCGAGTTACGCAGCACATTTGAGCTTCATCAAGAACCAGTGAGGTTCATTCTCGTGTTACGCAGCACGTTTGAGCTTCTTCAAGAACCAATGAGGTTCATTCTCGTGTTACGCAGCACGTTTGAGCTTCACAAGAACCAGTGAGGTTCATTCTCGTGTTACGCAGCACGTTTGAGCTTCACAAGAACCAGTGAGGTTCATTCTCGTGTTACGCAGCACGTTTGAGCTTCTTCAAGAACCAATGAGGTTCATTCTCGTGTTACGCAGCACGTTTGAGCTTCACAAGAACCAGTGAGGTTCATTCTCGTGTTACGCAGCACGTTTGAGCTTCACAAGAACCAGTGAGGTTCATTCTCGTGTTACGCAGCACGTTTGAGCTTCTTCAAGAACCGATGAGGTTCATTCTCGTGTTACGCAGCGCGTTTGAGCTTCTTCAAGAACCAGTGAGGTTCATTCTCGTGTTACGCAGCGCGTTTGAGCTTCTTCAAGAACCAGTGAGGTTCATTCTCGTGTTACGCAGCACGTTTGAGCTTCTTCAAGAACCGATGAGGTTCATTCTCGTGTTACGCAGCACGTTTGAGCTTCATCAAGAACCGATGAGGTTCATTCTCGTGTTACGCAGCGCGTTTGAGCTTCTTCAAGAACCAGTGAGGTTCATTCTCGTGTTACGCAGCGCGTTTGAGCTTCTTCAAGAACCAGTGAGGTTCGTTCTCGTGTTACGCAGCACGTTTGAGCTTCTTCAAGAACCGATGAGGTTCATTCTCGTGTTACGCAGCACGTTTGAGCTTCATCAAGAACCGATGAGGTTCATTCTCGTGTTACGCAGCACGTTTGAGCTTCATCAAGAACCGATGAGGTTCATTCTCGTGTTACGCAGCGCGTTTGAGCTTCAACAAGAACCGATGAGGTTCATTCTCGTGTTACGCAGCACGTTTGAGCTTCATCAAGAACCGATGAGGTTCATTCTCGAGTTACGCCGCACGTTTGAGCTTCATCAAGAACCAATGAGGTTCATTCTCGTGTTACGCAGCACGTTTGAGCTTCATCAAGAACCAATGAGGTTCATTCTCGAGTTACGCCGCACGTTTGAGCTTCATCAAGAACCAATGAGGTTCATTCTCGAGTTACGCCGCACGTTTGAGCTTCATCAAGAACCAGTGAGGTTCATTCTCGTGTTACGCAGCACGCTTGAGCTTCACAAGAACCAATGAGGTTCATTCTCGTGTTACGCAGCACGTTTGAGCTTCTTTAAGAACCAGTGAGGTTCATTCTCGTGTTACGCAGCACGTTTGAGCTTCTTTAAGAACCAGTGAGGTTCATTCTCGTGTTACGCAGCACGTTTGAGCTTCACAAGAACCGATGAGGTTCATTCTCATGTTACGCAGCACGTTTGAGCTTCTTCAAGAACCACTGAGGTTCATTCTCGTGTTACGCAGCGCGTTTGAGCTTCTTCAAGAACCGATGAGGTTCATTCTCGTGTTACGCAGCACGTTTGAGCTTCTTCAAGAACCAATGAGTTCTCGTAACATGAAAATTAACCTCATTGGTTCTTGCTTAACTCTTGAGTGTAGCAGAATTCAGTGAATGTAAAATTACCATGTCACATATGACACATTTTATTTAATGTGACAGACAAAAAACAGTAACACCAGTGACACAATGAATCACTAGTGACATATACATAAGACCAAAGATCCTTATTCTTCAGCTATAATTAAGTAGATGAGACTACATTTTTACATTTGGTATACAATCAAAGACTTATCATTGACACTTAGTGAAAGCAATCAGTAAAAGATCATAAACAACATTTCAAAAATGTCTGTAAAATACACCGCTTCTCAGCTGCACCAAAGGAAGATTAACAATAATGAAGAAAAGTTAGAATCACGAAATCTTAGTGCTATTTTATGCAAAAGAACTAAATGAATAGCTTTGAATAAAGTTAATCTATAAATGGGAGACACCAGTGACAATTTTCATGAAAAATGCATTTTACAAAATGGCTGCTGCAAGGTATCAAACCACATGGTATACTCACTAAATTAAGTAGTTTAATCCATTTGTATTCAAGCTTTTTTCTTCATACCAGTGAGTTAAACTAAAAGCTTCATATGAAATTATGATTTTCTGATTTATTTTTGATAACTGAAAAGAGACAGTGGACACTGGTTTTTATTTTAAAATAAGAGATATATATATATTTTTTTAAATGGTAACACCAGTGACACAACTCCAGGGGACCATTACTTTCAGTATAGATTTTATAATATTTATTTGCCGTTTTGTTTTTTTTAATGTAATTTACATCATGTATTTGATACTTATGTAAACATTATATTTTAAATGGTATATATTTATATAAGGCTATAGGGAAGAGACCAAAGAGGCTAACTTTCATCTGTTCCCACTTGACAGATTTTAAAGTGTAAACCTAAAAGAAACAAATAAAAACATGGTATATTATCACACACACACAAAAAAATCACAATTATTCACAAATGATTAAATGTTTCAATACAATAAAACCAAGTGAAACATCTACATGATTAAGTAATGATTAAAAATTATAATAATAATGAAAACTGAACAAACATAAAAAACAGTATAGCAACAAATCAAATACATACGTAATGTAATGATTATGTTTAGTTTCATTGGCTCATGTACAACACTTTCGTTTCCACGAAATATATTCCAATATGGATGTGAGCGGTGGCTACGATCAAATCTCACGTCAGGTCTCAGCTCATGTACACAAGTTTTTAAGTGTGTGTGGCATAGTAAATCTGGTGGAGAATTGTAATGAGAGCATTTTGATCATTTCAGATTATCATTATCCATTAATCGACAAGATTAGGATGTCAAATTCGAATTAAATTATTTTTAATGGGTCATAGACACCTACCACAATTTTTTCCCCCCACAGATTCTGTAGTTATTCATACAGTGGCAAAGATAGTGCAAACACCAAAAGTAACAATCCAAACCATGTCTTCAAATAGGTTACAAAATTACAGGAGAGTGCAAATAAGCAAGCATTATTAAATGATCTTAAGTAATTAGAACTAAAACTTTGTATGCATATATATCATTATAACTAAACTGGTGGTGGTGCTTAAGATATTATTGGTCTCTGATAGAGTCAAAACTTTCAAGCGCTCAATCGCCAGTGACAA
This sequence comes from Elopichthys bambusa, assembly GCA_037101425.1. NCBI lineage: Eukaryota > Metazoa > Chordata > Actinopteri > Cypriniformes > Xenocyprididae > Elopichthys > Elopichthys bambusa. Next base: position 25,600,302 of record CM074454.1, read on the forward strand.
TATATCCAGATTGTAGAGGAAGCTCCTCGTTTTGCGATGAACTCCGCCTTCCACCATAGTTGTTTTCGCTCTGAATAGGTCGCCAACAGAAACATGTCATTAACTAGGCTTTATCGTTATTATCGTGGGAAGACTAATTCTTATTGTAGGGAGAATTTTTACCGGTATATTGCAAACGATAAGATATCACCCATCCCTATTGTAAACATTTAGTTTTATTTACCAATATTTAATATTCCTATAAATGAATTTAATTGTTTGCAATTATGAGGTTAACAGGTGTTTTTGGTGTAAATGAATTTCTGTTTCATGGCCGGGTTATGTTTCTGCATGTCGTAAACTCTAGGGGCGAGCTTTAATTTTAATTAGGGGTGTGATACACCACACCTGTACTGTTTTCCCTTGATTGCTCCCTTGTGTATATATATAAGGCTTCAGTTCATTCAGTTCTTCTTTTTTTTTGGTTCATGTGGTTGTGTTATGTGTTGCTCCCTGTGATTCTCCTGAGATCTAACTGAAAAGACTGATTAGCCAAATGTAGCATGGCTAAATTGTACATCATAGTCTTCTCTAGTAGTTTTTTTTTTTACCACTATTGTCCTTCTGAACTGGCTTAATGGAGGAGGTGCATGTCTAATTAAAATCTTAAAAATTAAGCAAGAATCAGCAAAAATGGTGTTGATAATTTTAAGTGTTTTTAAAATGTCTGTTTATAAAAGGATTATATTATTCTACTCCATGCTTGGAAAATACTTAATTTAATCTGTCTACAGCATGAGGTCACAATGTAGGCGAAAATTGCCAAAGAAAGTGTTTAAAAATGCAACATCTTCAAAAATATACATTTAAATTGACAGGCAGAAATCTGTAATACATCAAAAAATACATTAAGTAAGTCTTTAATTAAAAAAAAAAATGCCTTTCAGAGTTTTTTGCATCAGGATTTTTTATAATTCTGAACAAATCAGGCAATGTCATGGTCTTCTTTAACTGTGAGGACCCCTTTCCTTTTTCCTGCTCATTGTTAATCTCACAGTAGTCCTGGAAGTTTTATATTTCTTAATAATTTATACAAACAATGTTGAAGTCTCAGCTTTAACATGTCAACGCCGTCATCCCGGTGTAATAGCTTCTGTAAATAGTTACAGAACTTTTGATGTTTATTGAGGTAGCGACAGCTGAGAAAGAAAACAAAATTGCTCCACTGTACAACATGTGGTTAAGGTGGAAAGAAATTCATCTTAACCACAACTTTGTCAACTCCGTCAATGTTCACTTTTTTTAATAAAAACGTTAAATTTGGTACACTTTGTAAAGTTCCACCCACTAGCTCAACGACGGCATCTAGTGGTCTGGTCGAAGGTATTTCGCGTGTACGTCCTCTGGCACTTCTGTAAAATTCAGCTTAATTTAATACAACTTTGGTTTCTAATTCAGTTCTGACTTCGTACATAATTTTATCTGACTCCAATTATAACTGAATCTTAGTTTCACAATCTTTCCGATGTAACAGCTGATCATGAGATTAGTTGTGCTTTAATTTAGGTCTTTGATCCTTCTGGATACCTCATAAAGTCAGTTATTCGTTCATTACGGACCGAATCACCACATAGAGAATTTCGCAGTGGCCGTCTGCGTTCTCTCAACATAAATTCGCCAGTTTATGATTCTTAGTCAGAGGGTGCAGAGTTTACTAATGCATTTGAGTCGAACCGCCACATGCTTGTTCATACAAAAATACAGTTTTCTTAGTCACGATACTGCAACTTGCTAATTCAATAACAGACAAACTCAAAAAGTCCCATGATGTGCTTCCATGCTCCTTTCATGGGGCTCTCTAGTTTGCCCTGTCCTGACGCAGATTTACGGAAGTGAAGGACTCTAATAATCTACTAGTCATAATGATTTTTAGAGGAATCCAAGATAAATCAAGATGAACATTTATTGTTTTTGCCAGGCAGGATAAATCATCAATTAAAAGAATAACAAAGAATACATCACAACTGATCAGCATAAAATGCAAAGTACAACTCACAACAAAATATTAAAATTCAGCATACCTGGCAAATAGAGAGATACACACAGCAATTGTGCGGGAAGTTCTGAATGCAGATGCTTCCCTGAGTGGTTTGCCAAATCCCTTTAAATACCCCAAGTTATGACAAAAGGGCTATAAACATTTAGCACCCAAATATTTATGCAGCTTTTACTGGACCTTTTCTCGTGCCCCAAAGGGTCACACGCCTGGTTTTGGGGATCAAAACAAATGGTTAACAAAGATCTTTATTGGGGCATCTCCCACACCTTGTCTGTTCTATTGATGTGGGAGTGAAACCATCTTACCAGTCGCACCAGAAGTATTTTCACTGATGTCACTTTAAAGCAGATTTGTGAGACTTGCATGGCCTGAAGGGAAGGAGAAGGTGTGAGGAGTCAGGAACTCAGCATGGGAGGGAAGAGAGGAGGTTAAACCAAGTGTTGTCCTGAGTTCTTTCTCGCAGATCCTCTCTTCAGATTAGAGAGTTTTATTGTTTTATTACAGGATAGGAATCTTGAATTCAGTCTTGGTAAAATCCATCCTTACAACTTACACATTTTCAGAAATGGAGCCATCACAAAAATGACTCAAATTTTACTTTCCGCCATCATATCTTCTGAATCAAACCCAATAACACAGAAAAGGTGATGTTTACCCATATGTTTTGATGGTCAGGGATCACAGTGATACCATATAAAACATCAATAACTGTTCAGATGAATCGTTAATGGTGAATTCAGTGACGTGAGAAGGAAATCAGTTTCACAGACATTATAATATGTCAGTTTATATCATGCAAGTCTGAGGGGTGAAAAAAATCAGTTACCTTTTATTTTTTATTCAGTGGTGGAAATAAGCTTCCATAATGGCAGCATCAGGCAATTTTGAATGAGAAAATTCAACACTATTCTCAAGCTGGTGGCCAGAGGACAACTTGTCCAGCCTTACACAAGCTTTTCTGATTCATATTTCTGAAGATGTGTTAGGCCTATTTAAAGTTACCGTTGTAGACAGAGTTTATGTGAGCTAAATGCTGTTGAAGACATTTCATTATGGAATACGTGAATGGACAAATCTACAGAATTAAGTTCACTGAATGATCCTATGATTTGGGGGGGCACGTTGTATCATCTGGGAGGACACTGACCCCAAATCCCTCCCTTGGTAATGACCCTGACATAAAGTTAATGTACCTTGCATCAAAGGTTTATGCTAAAACATATTCAGCCCAAGAAAATACTGGTTACATTTAGCAATGCCTGAATACAAGTAGAAATAATAAAAATAGTAATAAAATACTTTACCAGTGATGGGTTTTTATTGACAACACCAAAAATGTTGTAATTGACTGGGTCCCACTAAAAGAAATGGCTAAATATGCAAACATATGGCATTCTTTTATAATAACAAGCTGCAATGAACTGTAAATCAAATAAAAATAATAGTAACCCTGAATCTTGGGCTTTTTTCATTCCACACAGCAGACATTGCAAATGTGTCTAATGCTTTTTTTTTTGGTCCAAGCCATCATTGTATTTCATTACCAAGTTGAAGAGGTAACCATTGATCACCTGTAAAATTAAATTTACAAGTATTAGCAATAGTGTCTTATACATCTAAATGTTAATTTTCTCAATTTCTCTATATATTTTACCTCACACTCCAGCTCACTTCCAGGCCCAGTTTGGAAAATGTCCCAATAGAACATTTTTGTATGGCCCAATCCTTGACCGCAGCACATTAGCCTTCATCCCACTTCAAACATCTGAAACATCATCTAAAAGAAGCAATATGGAATGATTATTGCACAAAAGCTTGTATGCTGAAATTTCTTTATTCCCTGGTAGAGACAAAAAGAATACGATACATTTCGGAAGTCCTATTTTGTAAAACACATTTGTTAATTGATGGTACGGCTGATCCAGGAGATGAAAAAGCTGGTGCCAAAACAGGGGGTGGTGTTGGGGCAAGAGCTGACACTGATGCTGGTGATGAGATTTAAAGCTGAAGCAGGTGTTGGGTCATGAAGCTTGAGTGGTGCAGGGATTTCATTTAACCCAGAACACATGGCGGCTGCTGCTGCTCTTTGAATGGTTTTGGTTGGTCACTGTTGATTTTTTTGGTTTGTTTGTCTGACTGTAGATCAGCACTCCTTCCACCAATTGCCACAATAGTGTAGGGTCCAGCCCAATTTGGTTCCATTTTTCCTCCCTTTCTGTTTGCTCCTGATATTCAAACAGCAATTTCTTCAGTTTTGCATTGCCCATGTATTTTGTTTTTGCCTTTTTTTCAAACAATGGTGACGATCTTGTCCTGCTGCTGTGTTGCCTTTACATCATCTCCTCTATAACATCCTCAATGTTTCTGTCAATCTGTTGATGAAACAGTTGTGAGTAACTATCCTTATAAATAAATGCTTAAAAATGGGAATATTGACATATTGCTGGTAGTAAAGTACTTGTATATGTAGGTTTATGCAAGTGCAGATATATACTTGCTATGAACAAACCTTTATAGTCCTCAGGCACTTCACAAAGATAGTGGGCCTCTGTTCCAAACATTAGGTGAGAACATCGTTGTAAGCTTTTTTTGTTCTCCAGGTATTTGTCCCAGATGCCGGGCTTGTCACTGACCAGCTTTCAGAGTGCTTTTAAAGTTGGACATGATATAAGTAAGAGAGGCACACTTGTTAATTTCTTTATTTCTTCTCAGATTTACTCAAACATGGCATAATTGTAATTGTTTCTCGAATTAGCATGATGATCTCATGAAAAAGTTTCTTTAAGTCAGCAGTAACTATGACCACCTTCCACCATTTGGAATATATCCGTTAACAAACCTTTTATCAAGATGTATAAAATGTTATAATTTCTTGTGCCACAGTCATAGGTGGCCACTCATACAGAAGACGAGTAAAGTTGCTATACAAATGAGTACAATAGGCTTTCATTTTGAGGTGGATAGTCACTTCGTACCAACACAGGCATACACATTAAAAACATAAATACTCACCCATTTATTAATGTCTGCTGTCATTCCAGGCCAGTAAAAATGCTGACAAATTGCATTCCGTGTTTTAACAGTACCACAATGGGCACCAATGGCACTGACGTGAAATTCCTTAAAAATGGCATCCGCTTCCTCTGATCCACAAACGTTTCTCTTTTTGGAAGTCGTGCCTTTCACATGACAGAGAGATCGCTCTGTAGAAGATCAAAAAAGGCCCTTCATACTATTGTCCTTATAGCTGTTTTCACATGTATTGATTCTTGATTGTGACAGTCTTTAATATAATCTCTTGTAGTCTTGGCATTCTCACATGTTGTCATGCCCACGCCTCCTGCTACACTCCACTCTCTTCACCTGTCGCTCATTCAGTTGTAATTAAGGGCTGTATTTATACTCCACTCAAGCACAATCAGGGCAGAAGGTGGTGACAATTGTAGGGATTCAATGATTTTACGGAGGGGGAACCCCTGGAATGTGTTTTTTCTTCCAAGAAAACAAACCTTTTATCAAGATGTATAAAATGTTATAATTTCTTGTGCCACAATCGTAGGTGGCCACTCATACAGAAGACGAGTAAAGTTACCATACAAATGAGTACTATAGGCTTTCATTTTGAGGTGGATAGTCACTTTGTACTGATGTCATTCCAAACCTTTTATGACTTTCTTTCTTTTGTGTGAACACAAAAGACGACATTTTGTACAATGTGATGGTTTGGTTTGGTTCCCGTTGACTGAAAGCTTTTTTTTTTTTGTTTCACAGAAAAAAATAAAATTATACAGACTTGGAACAACATGAGGATAAGTAAATGACAGAATTTTAATTTTTTTGGAAAACACATTTTTGTCTGTCTTAGTACTGGATTGTTCCATTTAGTCTCTCCACAAGTCCATATGTCGGTGATACGGCACACAGCAGAACCATCTTGTATGTTTATATATATATATATATATATATATATATATATATATATATATATATATATATATATATATATATATATATATATATATATATATATATATATATATATATATATATATATATATATATATATATATATATACACCTGATTGACAAATTCTTGCCCCTAGTCAGTCAAAATGCGTTTGGGTTCACAAAAGTCGTAGAAAAATGTGTTTTCAGCTGTTTTAGCTGGCATTGGATATGCCTCACTTTATTTGGTGAAGGTGTACATTAACAAAGGTGTACACATTATATTGATATGCAGTTAAATAAATGGTTAAAAAAGAAAAAAAGTACCCATTTATTAATGTCTGCTGTCATTCCAGGCCAGTAAAAATGCTGACAAATTGCATTCCGTGTTTTAATAGTACCACAATGGGCACCAATGGCACTGACGTGAAATTCCTTAAAAATGGCATCAGCTTCCTCTGATCCACAAACAACATTTCTCTTTTTGGAAGTCGTGCCTTTCACATGACAGAGATCGCTCTGTAGAAGATGAAACATTTTCACATTTTCTGGTCTAGTAAGGCCCTTCGTACAATTGTTCTTATAGCTGTTTTCACGTGTATTGATTCTTCTCCAATGATCTCCAGCTCCATATCTACAGCACGTTCTCAGGGTTCAAACTCTAACCTATGAACATGTTTTCAGGTTTCATTTTGTACCATATTAACCTGGGGAACATAGGACCCCTTTTCAAGTGTTTGTGCCATATGAATCTGGGAAACAGAGGAACCTGGGAACATAGTAATGACTCTGATAGTCTTACCATGGATTTCAAAATCTGCCAACCTCTCGCCGAATAACATATTTTTCCTTCTTTGTAGCACCAACAGGACAGGTGCCACTTGTTTTGTAGGTGACAATCTCCTTGTAAATGGCTTGATCCATCGCCTACAGTATAGACCAGGGGTCTGCAACTTATTCTTCTGGTAATCAAATAACAGCCCCTTAATCTTAAATGACACTTGAAGCTATCATTCTTCCATTTACACTCAGAGTAATTCATCTCCACACAAACTCCTAAGTAGGCTCTCACTGTCCAAATGAAGCGATCTCATTATACATAGCACAAAAGTCATCAATATTTATATGTTGACACATTTCCTTTGGGACATAAAAAGGAAATATTAAAAACAACAGATTTGTGGAGTAGAAACAAGATTCGAAGCAGTGCTTTGAAACGCCCATGTTGGAATATGAAGCCATTGATCTACCGGATGTAGATGGCCGATTTCATTGTCATCTAGTAAAATAATAAAATGTTAAAAGATTACTTGAAGAAGACTCAATTACTGCTCCTGTATGTGGTATAATAACAGGGGAAAGTTCAAGGAAATTAGCACATGCGTCACAGCAATGGGTATGAACTTCAGGATTTATTGATGGTATGTGAACATGAAAAAATCTACAGGCGAGTATATGATACAATGGAGAATATAAACAGCTTCAGTTAACGGCCTTTTCTTTTGTGGATGGTGAACAATGGAGGATTATATGAAGAACCACAACAGTATGAAGGATGATCATTGCTGGAGTAAAATATTCCAAACTGGAAAACAACAATGGAGAAACACAAGGAACAAGACAAGGTCTGTTAAATCCTAGACAAGATACAGACGAGATGAGCCTAAACACCAATGGTGTGCTCAGAGCCAAATGGTGCATTCAAGTAACGTCAAAGATCGTATTTATGAGTTGAATGCACACGAACATAGCATTGCATTGCATAGTTAATGAAGAGAAGGTACACCGCCATCTTGCTCCGACGAAAGTGACTTAAACGAAATGTAAACACAACTTCCCAACTCGTAAATACGAACTTTCCAGGAAGACTTGAGCACCAACAGATCCAACTGCTGTCATGGGTCCTCCTCGTTCCATTCCAGACCTGTCCCCCATAATGGAAAATAAGAGGGGATTTTACATTCCACTCTGTAAAATCATTGAATCCCTACAATTGCCACCACCTCAGAACAAGGGTTTGTTCACTTGGGAAAGCTTTCATTCCTTCCTGTTAGGGAGGGGATTACTAATCCTCACCTTTCCTGATGTGGTGATGTGATTGGGTTATAGCATTCAAGGTGTCCGCCCATCACTCCCACCTTTCATCCTGTGGATCTTGTCCCAAAATACACAGTTAAATAAAACAATGTCTTTAGGATCTTCTTTTTCAAACCTTTCTGAAAGTCCTTGTGGCAGTGTTCTGAACTTAGAGTCCAAACCTGTGAACTGGTTGAGTTATCACATTTCTGTCTCTGTGGGTATGATTGCATTGGCTTTTATTCCAGGTGCGGTTTCCACTGTACCACAGTTTCCTGGATGAATAAAAAGACTTGTTCCTTAGAGTATTCATGTCCGTTTTTGGTGGTTTCAAGCCAATATGCATAGAAATGGTCTGTCTTTCAGATCATTTCTTTGCTCTTGCTGTGCTCTAGCCAGAACCGGTTTGATAGCTCTAGGAGTCCACGGCCATTTATACCTTGGACTCGGGCATGGAGGGCAATTCATGATAAGACTGTGATCAATGGGCCGTTAATGTCATCTTTCCTGCCCTCCACCTTTGGCAGTCCTGATTACAATAGTCATTTAGTTGTCTTTGAGGGTCCTATCACACTCTTTTTGTCTTAAGGATGTCTGTTGTGAAGCTCTGGTGCCATGTCTGTTGTTCACTACACTTCCAACCCTGAAGACCTCTTAAAATATGTTTGTTATACCACTTAAAATAATTAGTACCTTTTATTTGCTCTCGTGCTCCTATACATTTTGATGGCACACCTATTTTTAGTCACAAATACGAATGAAATGCTCGCCCTGTGGGTCCCCCTGGGTTGAATTCACGGGGGTCTCCCGAAAGCTGGAGCTCACTAGAATCATCACCACCTTTTCTTCTCTCTAGTGATGGCCCTGGTTAGTGATTTGGGGGCAAATTCCAGGTATGAGGCCCCAACACACCAAGTCCATCCCTACTTTTAATTACCCTAAACTTGTTAACAATAAAAGAGGGCAAAGGACTGGTGTTTGTCCAGTGTTTTAAATAGACACGCCAGAGGCTGTACATTCCCAACGGATATTCAACATATCTTGTTTATTCTCCTTTTGTGTGTTTCACAGTTCAGCAGACACTGGAGAAAAGGGTAGATGTTTTTAAGGAAAAATCGGGTGGTGCCAACATGTTGAATGTGACCTTGGTTCCCAGCGTTTACTATGGGCACCAGTGTTGCCAGATTGGTCGGGTTCCTGCCCAATTGGACTGTTTTGAATTTGTTTGGGGTCAGTTTGATGGGTTTCAAACATCTAAATTTTATAGGCTAACTGGTTAAAGGTGGGGTATGTAGATTTTCAAAAACACTAACCAATCAGCATTAGGGGGTGTATAGCAGCTAAACCACTGCACACCGATGATCAATAGAGAATACAATGTTTAACGTCATAGTGCACTCGCCTCGCCCGCCTTGTTTGAGTTTATTTTAAATATCAACAATGTCCAACAGCGTTTCTGGAAAATCTACTTACCCCACCTTTAACAAACAAAAGTGTACATGTACATACAATCAGTCATGTTACTAAACACACACCCACGTCAGCTTGTCTTTTAGCTGATCACAAGGGATCAGTGGACCAACATGATGATTCCTGATTCCTGACTGGTTTTTAACACGGTAAGGGATCAGATTTTGAATGTATAGCTGTATATTCAAGTGATAATGCTAGAGTGGCCTAAATATAAGTTACATGATAAAGAGTGGGAGAGTGACTAACCCTCAAAACGTGAATTACACCTGTGGAGGGAGATGATGTGAAGGATCAACACAGCTGAAAAATTTAATCAAAACTGAATATGGGACTATAGGATCCAGTCCTGCATCAGGACATCTTTCAAACTGTCCAGTCATATCCTTGATAGCTGCTGGACTGGATTAGTTTTGACTATGCAAAGTTATGCATTATGTTCTGCAATATATGTACTTATTGAAAGGCATGCTGTAGTTCTGTCTGAAGTACAACATGAAGGTAAGGGCATTATTGTTCATTTTTGGTTGTCGTATTATTGTACGGTAGCCTATGTATTAATGAATGTGTAAGGATGGATTTTACCAAGACTGAATTCAAGAATCCTAACCTGTAATAATACTAACTAACCGTTTACTCCACCATAAACAACCTCGATTGACATGGCAATAAAATTCTCACATTATTTTTTTTTTTATTTTTTTTTTTTTTGGAGTGGGCAGGTTTTGGTAAGCTTTTGGGCTGGAAATCGTCCAGCCAATCTGTGCTGCTGACGTGGGCAGAGAGAGAGCTGGTTGTTTTTGATTGCAGTCGCCATTAAAACCAGTCTAAACTCTTGTGGCAGTGAGTCATTGTGCCTCATCATACACACTGGTGCTTTCTGTTCCTCTTTGGGGAAATGAGCTGCTATCATCCACCCGAGCTGCTGAGACCATCACAACCTTTAAGAAACAGCTGAAGACATGCTTGTTCTACAAACACTTAGTTCATGGATGTGAATTGACTAATTTATAAGTCACACTAGATAAAAGTGTCTGCTAAATAAGTAAATCTGTCTCTTACTGTATTTATGTAGGTGTTTTGATGACAGACTGACATTTCCTCGTCATGTTTTTCTCATGTCTCTTGAAAAACTGGTTTCCCTTGTTTTCCTTGAGATGCCAGTTCAGAGGCTTGTATAAGAAGCCTATGATTGTCTTCATTACTCACGGCAAGTAAATAGTGCTTCATATGCTCGTAAACGAGAGAACATTTTATCAAATCTTGGTGAGTGTTGAACTATGAAATCCTATGAATGAATGAATGAATGAATGAATGAATGAATGAATGAATGAATATGTGACTGTGCTAAGGATTTGTCATGGTTTTTAATTTTCCTTAAACTGTTGTAAATGGTAATCGCATCAAATTGTATGAGAAAATTGTTTGTATATGGTGTACATGTGCAGATGTCGCAATGCTAATAGCTAATCTGGACTTCATTGAACAGAACTGGTGAACTTAATTCATCAAGCTAATATTTTGTTATTGTTGCATTTATTACTTGTCACATTTATGAATGCTCTCTCTTGTTGTTTTCAGTTTTATCAACTGCTTAATGTAAACTTTTCCATTTGCACAAACCGAGGGTGTACACCCACTTTTTGGTGTGTTCGCACCGCAGGAACTGGAAACAAATTTAGTTCTAGGAACGGCTTTTGGGGGGGACTAAATTAGCTCCTACTTCAGAGTAGGGTCTAAACCAGCACAATAAGATCTACTAGTAACAAATGTACGTTGATTGGTCGAACGCATGTCATATGAAACTGCACCCAGAATTTTTAAAGAGACATGTAAACATACAGAAAGCTAATGTTAACAGCATTTACCTGCGGCATTGTTCTTTTCTAATAAGCATCACGTTTCTTTCCATCGCATTATATACTTATATATTCCATCTCCATTATCATGAAACCCATGACAAACTACAAAAACACAACTCCGATCACGGCGTCCGTCAATAACTGGAAAATGAAGTCGCTGAAATCCGCGCTGTTGTTGTCAGCCAGAGTTCCTATTGAAAAATAACCCTTGGGGAAACATTAGTTCTTGGGGAACCACACTGGTGGCTAGTTTCTAAAACTGAGTTCATATAACTAACCGGTGTCAAAGCCCCTATGGATTCAGGGTGTATTCACACCAGGAAAGTCCTAGTTCACTTGCTTTGGTCCAAATACTACAATGATTTTGCAAGTGAATCAAAATTTGTAAACACAACCACACGTGCTAAGGTCATCCATTTATTGTTTAATACGTGTGTATAACGTTATTTTCACTCACTTCTCCAGAGTAGCTGTTAGAAGGGGATGAAGTCCTTTGGCTTGATGAGTTAATAGGCATGCACCGCTTCAAGTCAGCCACCAATCCGTCTGTGTGGCGCTGCATCAAATCGAACAAGCCTCTTGCCTGTAGGGCTATACAATGTCCACATGACAAACTTGGTCTTTTTCTTCTCCGGAATTGACCCTTCGCAAAGACCCGCCCCCCCCCTTAGTTACTGTTGCTTTGTCCGACAAGCCATGGCGCTGTCACACCACACGCAGCGAAAAATACATCGTGGAGCAAAGAGGACAGTGACATGTCAACAGAGCAGATTACTTATAATATTAAAGTCCCAGCTTTCAAATTATGTAATGTATTTAAGAAATTCAAACAATAAAAATTACTTAAATGTGTTGACAGATTGCTGTAGCGCCTCAGCTCAAGCGGCTCGTGAACCGATCATCTCTTCCTACTAGTTCATTTATAGCATCAAATAAAGATGAATGAATGTTGTTTAAAACGCGGAAAGATGCAATTACACACCATTTTTCAAGTTCAAATCCACCGAGGTTAATCTTCTGTAGCGAATTAACTCAAAGGGGAAATATTACATTTACATTTAGTCATATCAGTAGAATTGTTAATTTTATTGTGATAGTATGTGGTTTTAGCATTGGAGACATTTGTAGAAAAAGAAAGGAGTGACTGATAGAAGCAAAGATCAGTAGGATCTTTAGATTTGCGCCACTTCCTCTCTGCAGCCCTGAGTTTAGACCGATGTTCACGGACAACATCGGATAGCCAGGGGGCAAAGGGGTGGTGCGGGCTGGTCTGGATGAAAGGGGGCAGAAGTCATCTAAGCAAGATGTTAGCGTGGTGCAAAGAGTGGCAGTAGCATTGTTAGTGTCCAGAGATGAGAACTGATTAGGGGGAGGAAGTGTGGATGAGACCAAAGTGGATAGGTCTGAGGGTAAGAGCGAGCGTAGGTTTCGCCGAAAAGTAACGTGGTGGAGTGCGTGTTGAGTTAGGGGTCAGGTTGAGATTAAAAGTGATAAGGAAGTGGTCTGAGGTGTGTAGTGGAGTGATCAGTGTATTATCAGTGGAGCAGCAGCGTGTGTAGATGAGGTCCAATTGGTTACCTGATTTGTGGGTAGCTGTAGTACACACTCGATCAAATGAGGCAAGCAGAGTGTGGAAGTCAGCAGCCTGAGGTTTGTCTAGATGGATGTTAATCTCCAAGTACTAGCAGAGGAGTACCATCCTCTGGAAAGGATGAGAGCAAAACATCTAACTACTCCAAGAAGTTACCAAGCTGACCTGGGGGACGATAAAGCACTACAACATGGATTTTAGCAGGGTAGGTGATGGTAATTGCATGTAATTCAAATGAGCTATTGTCACAGAGAGCTGGTAAAGGATTGAACTTCCATTCATTGGACATAAGCAGACCAGTACCACCTCCCCTCCCAATCTGGCGTGGGGTGTGAGAGAAAGTGAAATTATAGGAGAGGGCTGCCGGTGTGGCAGTGTCCTCTGGTTTGATCCATGTCTCAGTCAGAGCCATAAGATGGAGACCTGAATGAGTAGCAATGGATGTAATGAAGTCTGCTTTGTTTACAGCAGATTGGCAATTCCAAAGACCAAAAGAGATTGAAAGTAATGTACTAGATGACATGGGTAGAATACGCAGGTTATGATTGCACTGCCTCCAACGTGTGGGACGCGATTTACGAGTGTTAATAATTGTGGGAATTTGCAAGCACATATCTAAAATAGATCGCAAGATGGACAGACAAGAACAAACTGTATAAAAGAGGTAGGAGAGGCGGAAAAAAGAAAAGGGCAATACTCAAGTGCCTTGTTGGTGTCGTCGCACAGGTAGAGTCACTGGTCTTTACACTCTTTGGTCTTCACACGAGGGCTGCCGCGGTATACTACAGTTTTCTACCCACCTGATACAACTTTAATTATTTCAACAGGCCACGCCTTACTGACTCAAAGCGAAACGAGAACACACGCGACTTGCCACGTAAACAAACTTTCCTAGCAGCGGCACAGCACTAAATCAAGCTACAAATAACACAAAAACACTTACAGTATGTAGATCCTCCTGTTGCTTGGCTGCTTCTCTCTAATATTAATAATTATTCATAACTCATTTTGATGATTAATTATGAATATGTGAATAAGTTAATCAGATTAACTTGATGTAGCTACATTAAAATTAATATTACAATCAATTAACCTGTTCATCCAGTGAACACTTAGTGTTAATTGATCTGCCTACATTGACTATTCTTTAAGAGCTGCTGTGCAGCCAAAATAATACCAGTTATCAATGTAAAGCTGCTTTGACACAATCTACATTGTAAAAAGCACTATATAAATAAAGATGACTTGACTTGACTTGACTATTAAGTCTAAGAAGTGTTCATTTCCAGGTTATGGAAGAACAACATTCTATTTGTACAGTACTACTCAGAGCCTGTAGTCAAGATCTAAATCATTTAAGAGGCAATTTATTAGCAGACGGAGTCAGAACCAAACATCTATTGTGCACAATCTTTATTAACTAACTCACAAACACATAACTAAACTAACAAACACATAACATACACGCAGGTCACACACATGCGTAGGTAAAAATGAGCAATGATAGAGTTGAACCGGAAGTGGGACCGGAAATGGAGCTATGGAAAGAGTCAAAGAGTCTGGAAAAGAGATCATCAGTATTTCTCATTAATAGAACACCTTTGCTGATAGGTGGTCTACACACTAATACTAAATCGCTGTTTAGTGTTCAAATGTACGATACTTGCAAGGTCCCTTTAGGCTGAGGAGCATCGGATCTGCAGACTGAGGAGACATCTTGATGATTCTTTCCGAAGTTGTAGTTAGTATCTTATGCATTGGATGAAGTAATATGAAACCATTTAAGCTGTTAGTTTGACTCTTAGTGGGGAAAGAGTCCTTTTTCATTCTCACAGATGAGCACATGGCTGGGTTGCAGGCTGAGGCCTGCAGCAACAAGGTGTCTTTTTAGTCGTCCAAGAAGCAGGAAAAAGAGAGGAGAGTGATCTTGTGATCAGTGATTTTAAAGGGTGAACATGTCACACCCACTTGAGGTGTCTGAGCCAATAAGGAGTTTTCCCCTCAGAGGGAAACTTTTACGAGTCTTTGTCCTGTAGCAAGATATTAGCATAAGACATTGGATTGGATGTTTGAGAGAAGAACCCTTCTAGATTCTTATAATACTAATGTGTCACAGAGTTAGTAACATGTAACACAAATTACCAAATAGAAAAACGAAAGTTGGAGTCGTAGATATCAAACATGTGATTTTAGGTAATTATAACTTTGCAACTCTGAACTATTTTTGTATTAATGTTTCAAAAGAGAGAATTGATACATAGAATAAACCTTATAAAAGGAAAATCATGAGCAGGGAAAATTGGATAGACGTTTATACATTTCCCATGTGGTTATATAGAATAGATATAATGAATAACTGTGTGTCTGATTGGTCCAGACGCTACACTTCTAACTCCTGACTGCTTTGTCGGAGACAAAATGGCTGATTCGGCATTATGATCGCTTGTCAATCAAACTCCCGGCGAAGGGTCAATCGCCACACTTGCTTAGAGCATCGTGCACCTTCATGTAATGTTGCCTACATGATTTTTACTTTAATGTGGCACTGTGTGCTCAAATCCCCTCTCCTTCATCCATTCGCTGAACTCATCAGCATTTTTATGCATCCTCTCTAGTAGCTGTTATATATAGACATCTGCCCAAATATCAATCTCTTTGGAGACTCATTTCGCAAAGGTTAGCAAATGTAGCAAACAACTCTTTCCTATAATGCAACTCCGATTACAGTAGCCTGTTAACTCAAAGGCACTGGGTTAGATTGAGTCATGTTCACACCATAAACTAACCCTACCAGAGTTTGTTTAAGACCGAGACCACCTCTTCAGCTGGGTCTCGGTACGGTTGTTTGGTCGACACCCGAGTGCGATTTGCTTTATTCACACCTGCCCAAAAGATCTGCACCAATGGGGGAAACGAACCTGAGTTCAGTTCAATTAACAAGACCGGTGTGAATACACCCTTAAAGCTCCCATTGGTTCCAGACCTTCAGCATCAGACAATATTAAGACATTGTATGACTTGCTGTTTCTTCAGGTCTTTTTCTACTTGTCCTGCAGATGTGAATCAGTGAAGGATGATGGCGTCCGTTTCAGAGCAGCTTCTGGATGCTCTGGATGATCTAGACACAGATGAACTGAAGAGGTTTAAATGGCGCTTAAAAAATCATAAGGGCTTTTCAAGGACTGCTCTTCAGAAGGCAGACGCCCCTGACACAGTGGATCTGATGATGAAGCGTTTTGGACCAGAAGAAGCTGTGAAGATTATGGTGGACATCCTGAGGATGATGAACCACAACCATGTGGCTGAACAGTTAGAGAAGAAACACAAGCAAGGTAATGGTTTAAAGCAGTGGTTCAGCAGGCGGTAAAAAAACAAAAACAGAAAATAGCCGTTCCAATGAAGATTTTTTGAAAGGCAGGGTGTGACCAAAAAAGTTTGAGAACCACTGGGTAAAAGTTAAAATTTAAATATGCTGTTTAAAAAACCTAAAGAATTGATTTATATATATTATATATCTAAATATATTTGAAATATGAAAATATGAAAGCCCTGTTATACTATTTTTCTATAATCTCTCAGAGTGAATGTTTCAGACTAAATGCTCCTCTCTGTTTTGCTGATGTGTTTGTGTGGTTTAATGTCACTGAATTTTCATTCTGATCTCTTTCTCTCTCAAACAGCTCAGGCTGAGGGCAGCATTGAGGATCCTGCGCTTGTTGGAGCTAATTCAAAACCAATAGGGGGTAAATAATGATCACTGTCTGTACAGAGAAACCCCTATTTATTCTTACAGAACTCACCTTCAAGAATGCACTTTATTTATCTAGCAAAATATCTGCGATTTCATGTCCTCATTTCCCTTATCTAATATCTTGTAGAATATCACATTAAAAATGTCTTAGGAATGGATTCATGGATGACTTTCTCTTGACATGATAATCACTCTTCATGTCTGTTGATTTCCACAGTCACTTTCACCAACATTGTTCACTGGACCAGGAACGACTTCCTACAATGTAAGTCACTAAGAAAACAAGCAGAGAAACTCACTGAGTGTGTTCATGTTCTTCCTGTAGAAGGAGAAAGAAAACATGACAGAAGAGTTTTATAGTTGATCATGTGAATGATGATTTGCACAGGATATCTGGTAAACTGTACTGAGACACTGCTGATATATTGAACATGAGTTCAGATACATTAAAAGATCAGATTGATAATTCCTGATTCTGATGTGTTTTATCTCCATCAGATTCCCATCGGCTCAATCTGGATCTGAACACAGTGAATAAACTCCTCCATCTGTCTGAGAGGAACAAAGTGATTACTTACACTGACACAGTCCAGCCGTATCCTGATCATCCAGACAGATTTGATCATTGGGAGCAGGTGTTGTGTAGAGAGAGTGTGTGTGGACGCTGTTACTGGGAGATTGAGTGGAGTGGACGTGTGTATATATCAGTGTCATATAAGAGCATCAGCAGGAAGGGACGGGGTATTGAGTGTGTGTTTGGACGTAATGATCAGTCCTGGAGTTTGTTCTGCTCTTCCTCCAGTTACTCATTCAGACACAATAACATAGAGACTGAACTCCCAGTAGCGTCCATCAGCAGGAGAATAGGAGTGTATGTGGATCACAGTGCAGGAACTCTGTCCTTCTACAGCGTCTCTGGAGACACAATGATCCTCATCCACACAGTCCAGACCACATTCACTCAACCGCTCTATCCTGGGTTTACGGTTTATAAAGGATTAGTGAATCTGTGTTGATGAATCAGAATAAGATTATAGAGTCTCATATTTTCTCTTCATTACATTAATACTACAGCTTAACTACTGTCACTGGAATAACATTTCAGAGTTTGTGTGTCTTAAATCTTCATATAGACAAACATCCTTCTCATTACAAGAAGAGTATCTATTGAAACCTGCCAGAAATTGTACAAATACCTTTGGGAAACAAATAATGAGCACTTGCACAAAACCTTTACAAATAAATAAAATGAGTTTTTGTCCTCAGTTACTCCATGTTAGTTTCCTTAGTTATTGATTATTGGCACTTGTGTCATTTAGTTCCCTTGTTTGGTTCTGTTCCATTCTTTGTTGGTTAATGTCTATATGTTTTCATCCACCTATTCTTGCATGCATTTTGGGATATTGCGTTAAAAAAAGCTGGGTGGAAACACCAAAACTTCTAAAAATGTGCATAACAAAACGTATACGCTCATCATAAATGTTAAATCAGTCAGGACCACTTGTGTCAAATGAACATTTTATTATAATTAATACATAAAGTTAATGTTTGTGGTATGGTTCTGTTCTGGGCAAACTCCACTCGCCCAATTATACAGCCATGCCTGGACGGAGCGGAGAAAGTAAAACCTCCATTGGGGTAACAGAACAGATCCAGTAATTATGCGAAACAAAATTAGTTTTCAGAAAATTAACGAGTTGTTGTAAACAAGCCAAAATACATGAGGAAGGATGATCACAATGAAATGTACTGAAGACAATCGCAAAACAGATATCCGATTCATTGATTTTACAGACATTACAGATTTCCAGCTAGGGGGAGTTAGTAGTAGCATGCAGCCATGAGGCTGAATGAATGGAGATTTAAGTGAATCGCTGTGACAGCTGATTCAAGCTTGACTGACGTGGCCTGCCTGAACTAACGTGATGTTAGATTTTTTTCAGGTGTATTTTCACCACATTCTTCAGCCAGATAGTGCTGTTAAGGTATACAAGGCAATATGTCAACACTTTGAAGACATACTTAAGCAGTGCATGAGAGACGAATCGGTTAGTGTGTCAACATGTGAATCATAATCATTTAATCTGGTGTAATCGGTGGTGTTCGTTTCATCCTGTGTATGTAAAATGTGTATTAGGGTTTGGGATGATCTGTGATTTTACGTCATTGCACGTGACATTACGGCATTATGGATTCTCTATAAAATAGATTTTGTTAAGTCTTAAATGTAACGTATGTGCATAACGTGCGTTATCTTGGGATCTTGGGAGGGGTATCTCGGGGAAAAATCAGCCTAAAACTCCTGTAGTCAAATCTGGCTTAAGACTGTAAATTGGAGGTAAATAAACATCACACACCTAATTTAAAAAAACGTGAATTTCTGGACATTTTATAACAAACACTGTTATAATAGAAAAATGAAATCTACGATTCCCAGTTACTTCCATTATTTTACGATTTCTAGTATTTGTATAAGCGTTACATTTTTATTTCAGTGTTGTAATTAGTAATTTGTTTAATTTTACTTGTGAAGCACGTTTGTTACGTCAAGTCGAATCTCACGTAGACTGACGGCAGAAGGTCTGGACTCTATCGCAGCTTTCATTGGCCAAGGACCCCCCCCAGGAGTACGTTTGACTGACATGTAACGCAACCAATCACAGTTCGCTTTGTTCCGTGTCAAGTTGATGTCCCTACATCTAATAAATTATTAATTCAAGAACGTTGTATAAGTTTACTGCAAAAGTAGAGCAGTGAACTTCACATACTCTTGAAAATCCAGCGTTTAGTTGATCCTGGTAAGCGCTCATTGTCACAGTTGTAAACATGATAGCGTTCTTCTTCCATGAGGGGGTTTGGCATCACAGCATTTGTTTCCAGGCGGACCGTTAAAGAACGCAACACACGTGGCTACCGGACATCCTGTAGAATTCAACCAACCAGATGACGACTTCTGGTTGTCTGACTAATGGAAATCGAGGTTGTAGGGGTTACAGAGATCAGCGGCACCTCCCACATCCCAAGCAGCATTGACAACATGCAGTATATAAGGTTCAATCACAGCTGTACACAGGTACTATAGAAGACATCAAGGAGCTGTCAATGAAAGTCATGCTGCTGCGTATCAACAACAGAGTGGTCAGCTTTAGAACAGTTTTGAATAATGAAGATTTAAATACGAGAGACGGCGCCAACTCCTGCGAGGACTTCAGAAGATGCGACATCTTTATCAACACGCACATTCCCAAATTTCTATATATCCTAATTATTGTTAATATGTAATTCATTTTTCCAGGAGCTCATTGCTTCTACCATCAATTAAATAGCGAACAGTGACTGTAAATAAATTGCCTAAATTATTACATTAGCTAACTGCATTCTCTAAATTGTAATGTTGACATGCATTCTCTGTAAAGCTGCTTTGAAACGATATGTATTGTGAAAAGCGCTATACAAATAAATGTGAATTGAATTGAAATAGTTCAATTCGCACCATCAAAATGAACCAAATGAAACGTTGGCTATAAACTTTTTTAAATTTCTTTGGCAACCCCAAAATTGTTCCAATGTCGTCAGATAATGCTGACTATACCTAGGGAAGTGTTAACTGACCCAAACTGCACTGTGGGAAAAAAAATAACGAATCAAAACAGTCTAGTATGACCTGTCTAGATGACCATTCTTTAACACAAGCTCATTTACCTAATGGATTAGACTGTTATTCATCTGAGCAGCACAGTATGACATTATTACACACAAAAAAGGGGACAGAGCAATGAGAAACTGTAAAACGTGATACAGTCCCAGGTGAAAAACAAAATAGTAAATTGTAGTATACTGTATATATTAATGAATGCTACAGCATACTGTAGTATTAACTAAACTGTAATAAATACTGTGTAGTATACTTAGTTTTTACTACAGTAATCTGTAGTGTATAATATACCCTATAGTTGTAGAAAACTTAGTACAGTATTGAGTAAAGTCATTTGTTTATATTACTATTGTTATTATATTACCACAGCAAATGAATTCAAGTACTTTACTATAGTATTTACTGTGAATGTTTTCACAAATCATCAGGTTCAATCTAAGACAAGTAACTTTGTATTTCACCGCTCTGCGTGTTTATTATAAATAGACGTTAAACGTGAAAAACGCCTATATTTCACTTTCCTGACTAACGGACTTACCAAGGGGTTTACGGACAAGATGGCACTAGTTTTAGTCATCTAACTTGAGTACAAAACCCCCCCCACCGATTTAGGACCGGAGGACTGGATCACCTGAATTCACAAATCATTAATGACATGTGATATCATGCGGATTTATAGCCAAACAATTTCTGAATATCGAAGCACAAGCTATATTTACTGCGGTGCTAAACGGACAACAATGACGCAAGAAAACCGCCACTCCTGCCACATTTAAATGGTCCAATCTGAATGCAGTGTAAAACAAAGATCTAACAAATCTGCCTAGCAACAGTTGATGAGTGTGAACACAAGATTATGATTGGTCAGTAAAAGAAAAGCTTCAGGTTCCATCCAGAGGTGCTCAGGGAAGGAGGAGGAGTGGGTGCAGGAGAGCGGGAACTGCAGAGGTCAGGAGGATGGAAGAGTTTTCGGCGGCATTTTCGAAAGCCTGCAAGTATAACTTTTATAACCTAGAGAGATTCAAATAAAACTGAGAACAAATTCATACTGACAGAAGACATAACACTGTCGGAAGCTATAGAGAAGAGTTTGGTGCAGTAAAAAAACACTAAATGTCTGTGAGGAGGTAAAGTAATAGTAATAGCTAACGACGAAGGAGATTAGAATAGAAACAGGATGAGTCATCTCGAGTTTCAGCATCAGTCACACATTAAGAAATGAAAGTAAACTTGAAAGGAGGAATAGTACAAGATGTCAAACGGCTAATACGTTCGCAGTGTAATGAAAAAATACAAAGCGTTCACATAAATGTGTAGTTATCTGATAGATTAAAGACTAAAGTAGCATCCGCAACATCATTTTGGTAACACTTTAATGTATTAACTAACCATGAACATTAGTTACTGTGAACTAACAAGACTTTAATAATGAAATTAACAATAACAAAGATTAATAAATGCTGTATGAGTGCAGTTCATTAATTAACTTTATTGTAAATATTTTAAGGATGTGTCAGTGGAAAGCATTCATAACTTGCTAATGCAGTCCATGAATGAAGAAGCATCTCAGACGGTGTAGATTATGCAAATTAGCATCTTACAATGGAACATCATACGTATTTTTGCTAACGGCAGGGTTGCCAGGTCCAAGAAAAATTTCCAGCCCAAAAGAAATGAAAACTAGTCCAATTTCATCATCACCGACAGCTGCGTTATTCCCATAATGCGCCTTAGTAAAAAAGAAATATTATGACTATTTTCCCATATGATATAGATATTTATCACAATATTAATTTGCCATTAATGGGGAAGGATATGGTCTCCACGTGTTTGTTAGACCTTCAGAATGAACGTAAACATAATTTTCACAATTAAACCACCTTTTAATTTAGGGCCTCATTAAATCCATTTGATTTTCCCATCAACAATAGTGTTTAATGAATGCATTTTATTTTTTGTCAAATAAAATGCTGCACGACAGATGAAAAATATCTTGGTCGTATGATATTCCTTTGTGCAGTACATTTTACTATATCATAACATATTTCTGTTAAAATTTCTTCAAAGTTAAGGCAAACTTTTATTTTTGGCGGTTTGTCATGAAGTTTTTCCCAAATGAAACGGTGAAAATTATCTGAAGTGCCTCAGAGCAGTTGGAGATCTCTTAATCTCTGACGTTGGTGAAACTCACGTAATAGTTTGTGGCGACATCAAACGTCTCTCCTCCCTCCTTGGGTTGCCAGGTATCCATTTCAAGGATACTACACATTAGTAAAATGATCAGTTTTCTTTTCCTTTGTCTTCAGATAAACTTTTTAAAAATACCAACAAAACAAAAAAAAACTGGAAAAGTGCACTAGTACTTCCACTAGTAATAAAATTTAAAAGGCAATTATTTAATATTTTCAAAGTAACTGTTTAACACAATTAATCAGGTCTTTTTTTACTTGTCCTGCAGATGTGAATCAGTGAAGGATGATGGCGTCCGTTTCGGAGCAGCTTCTGGATGCTCTGGATGATCTAGACACAGATGAACTGAAGAGGTTTAAATGGCGCTTAAAAAATCATAAGGGCTTTTCAAGGACTGCTCTTCAGAAGGCAGACGCCCCTGACACAGTGGATCTGATGATGAAGCGTTTTGGACCAGAAGAAGCTGTGAAGATCATGGTGGACATCCTGAGGATGATGAACCACAACCATGTGGCTGAACAGTTAGAGAAGAAACACAAGCAAGGTAATGGTTTAAAGCAGTGGTTCAGCAGGCGGTAAAAAAACAAAAATAGAAAATAGCCGTTCCAATGAACAGTTTTAACCCAAATTTGGGTTTATTCTTACAAAAGTGACCTTCAAGAATCCATATCTCCCCCCCCCCCCCCCCCCCCCCTAATATCTTGTAGAATATCACATTAAAATATCTTAGGAACGGTTGCAGGGATGATTTTCTCTTGACATGATAATCACTCTTCATGTCTGTTGATTTCCACAGTCACTTTCACCAACATTGTTCCCAGGACCAGGAACTACTTCCTACAATGTAAGTCACTAAGAAAACAAGCAGAGTGTGTTCATGTTCTTCCTGTAGAAGGAGAAAGAAAACATGACAAGAGTTTTATAGTTGATCATGTACAGTGGGTACGGAAAGTATTCAGACCCCCTTAAATTTTTCACTCTTTGTTATATTGCAGCCATTTGCTAAAATCATTTAAGTTCATTTTTGTTCCTCATTAATGTACACACAGCACCCCATATTGACAGAAAAACACAGAATTGTTGACATTTTTGCAGATTTATTAAAAAAGAAAAACTGAAATATCACATGGCCCTAAGTATTCAGACCCTTTGCTGTGACACTCATATATTTAACTCAGGTGCTGTCCATTTCTTCTGATCATCCTTGAGATGGTTCTACGCCTTCATTTGAGTCCAGCTGTGTTTGATTATACTGTTTGGACTTGATTAGGAAAGCCACACACCTGTCTATATAAGACCTTACCTGCTGCACTTAAGGCTCCTAAGAGCACAGTGGCCTCCATAATCCTTAAATGGAAGACGTTTGGGACGACCAGAACCCTTCCTAGAGCTGGCCGTCCGGCCAAACTGAGCTATCGGGGGAGAAGAGCCTTGGTGAGAGAGGTAAAGAAGAACCCAAAGATCACTGTGGCTGAGCTCCAGAGATGCAGTCGGGAGATGGGAGAAAGTTGTAGAAAGTCAACCATCACTGCAGCCCTCCACCAGTCGGGGCTTTATGGCAGAGTGGCCCGACGGAAGCCTCTCCTCAGTGCAAGACACATGAAAGCCCGCATGGAGTTTGCTAAAAAACACCTGAAGGACTCCAAGATGCTGAGAAATAAGATTCTCTGGTCTGATGAGACCAAGATAGAACCTTTTGGCCTTAATTCTAAGCGGTATGTGTGGAGAAAACCAGGCACTGCTCATCACCTGTCCAATACAGTCCCAACAGTGAAGCATGGTGGTGGCAGCATCATGCTGTGGGGGTGTTTTTCACCTGCAGGGACAGGACGACTGGTTGCAATCGAGGGAAAGATGAATGCGGCCAAGTACAGGGATATCCTGGACGAAAACCTTCTCCAGAGTGCTCAGGACCTCAGACTGGGCCGAAGGTTTACCTTCCAACAAGACAATGACCCTAAGCACACAGCTAAAATAACGAAGGAGTGGCTTCACAACAACTCCGTGACGGTTCTTGAATGGCCCAGCCAGAGCCCTGACTTAAACCCAATTGAGCATCTCTGGAGAGACCTAAAAATGGCTGTCCACCAACGTTTACCATCCAACCTGACAGAACTGGAGAGGATCTGCAAGGAGGAATGGCAGAGGATCCCCAAATCCAGGTGTGAAAAACTTGTTGCATCTTTCCCAAAAAGACTCATGGCTGTATTAGATCAAAAAGGTGCTTCTACTAAATACTGAGCAAAGGGTCTGAATACTTAGGACCATGTGATATTTCAGTTTTTAATAAATCTGCAAAAATGTCAACAATTCTGTGTTTTTCTGTCAATATGGGGTGCTGTGTGTACATTAATGAGGAAAAAAAAACTTAAATGATTTTAGCAAATGGCTGCAATATAACAGAGTGAAAAATTTAAGGAGGTCTGAATACTTTCCGTAACCCACTGTAAATGATAGTTTGCACAGGATATCTGGTAAACTGTACTGAGACACTGCTGATATATTGAACATGAAGAGTTCAGATACATTAAAAGATCATATCAGAATCAGGAATTATGAATGTGTTTTATCTCCATCAGATTCTCATCGGCTCACTCTGGATCTGAACACAGTGAATAAACGTCTCCGCCTGTCTGAGAGGAACAGAGTGATTACTTACACTGACACAGTCCAGCCGTATCCTGATCATCCAGACAGATTTGATCATTGGGAGCAGGTGTTGTGTAGAGAGAGTGTGTGTGGACGCTGTTACTGGGAGATTGAGTGGAGTGGACTTGTGTATATATCAGTGTCATATATGAGCATAAGCAGGAAGGGATGGGACAATGAGTGTGTGTTTGGACGTAATGATCAGTCCTGGAGTTTGATCTGCTCTTCCTCCAGTTACTCATTCAGACACAATGACATAAAGACTGAACTCCCAGTAGCGTCCATCAGCAGGAGAATAGGAGTGTATGTGGATCACAGTGCAGGAACTCTGTCCTTCTACAGCGTCTCTGGAGACACAATGATCCTCATCCACACAGTCCAGACCACATTCACTCAACCGCTCTATCCTGGGTTTACGGTTTATAAAGGATTAGTGAATCTGTGTTGATGAATCAGAAGATTATAGTCTCTTATTTTCTCTTCATTACACTATCACTGAAATAACATTTCAGAGTTTATGTGTGTCTTAAATCTTCATATAGACAAACATCCTTCTCGTTTCAAGAAGAGTATGTTTTGAAACCAACCTGAAAGAAGCAAGAAACTGTACAAACACCTTCAGGAAACAAATAATGACAAAACTTTCACATACATAGGAAAAAATGAAAACAAATTAAATTTAAATAAACGTTGTCAGTGTTATGTTTGGTTTCATTGTGTTTTTGTTCCTGGAGTTTAACCTTAATTTCTCCCTGTTGTTGTTGTTGTTGTTGTTGTTGTTATTATTATTATTGTCCTTTATTTTTCCAGGAAGGTCCCATTGAGATTAAAAGAAATCTCTTCTTTCCAGGGAGTCCTGGCCAAGACTAAAGTTTCACATAAACATAAAATGTTTTTTTTTGTTGTTTTTTTTTGGTTTGTGTGTTATCATAAACCAACAAATTGATTAAAACAGCAACATGATTCAAATCCGTGGGAAAAACGCAGACTTGGCAACTCTGTTCTGAATGTACCCTAGGTACTTATAGTTTAATTCCAATTGACGATCTGGTGCTATAGTTCCTTTTACACAAACATAAAAGATTAGTAATGTAATTTGGAAGCATACCCAGCAATACCTTTTATAGTATATACCAATATATGTGATTTCCTTCTTTGATATAAGGAGGTCCAACAACAAACAATGATGAGTATGTGAGTAAGCATGTGTTATAAAACGCAATCCAGTCTTTTCAGTAAATATAGTCTAAAATATGTAAAAAAAAAAAAATTGCTTTTGCCGAAAAAGAACCCAGTCTCATCTATCCATATTCCTAGATATTTGTAAGTTGTTACTCTTTCTATATGCACGTCATCAATATTAAGGATAGACGGAGCAGTGGTCATAGAACGACTACTTGTAAAAAAAAAATATATACTTACTTTTCAGCTCAATTTATTAAAACTATTAAAAGAATCCTGGAGAATTCAATAGCTTGTGACAGAGGATGCAGCTGAATAAATAATTGTACCGACTAAATTCCTTGATGCTCATCAAAAAATAAGTTACTTGGCAATGGGACAGCATAACTAGACCAACCAGAGGGCCGATCAAGTTGCAGAGCATCTGAAATGCTGTTTTGGTCATTCTGTAATGCCTGAGCAAAGTCTGTCGTTAAAGTGGTCCAGTATATTTCAATCCCAGAAGCGTCTCACATGATTGCGTTCACAAAGATAACATGGTGTTTATTTTGTTTTATCTGCACACTCTGAAGAGCAAGTGATTTGTTATACAAAAATGATATATAGTGGCTTCTACTGCAGCAATTTTCCTTTTTAGTGATATTCATTCTGTTCGCGATATTTAGCACCAGTTTAACAGGACTTAATGGAAATGGTGCTTTATTCGCAAATGTTTTATGCAATATTCTGAGTTTACGCAAGCATTTGATAAGTTACATTTGCAACTTTGAATGGAAACATAGCTTATGTTAAGTGTGGTTAGTGTTTATATTCTCGCTCCAGACAGAGCTCATCCAGCCCAGAGTGTCCTGGACAGCATGAGAAATCTTCTATCGCAAACCTGAGTTTGACGCCTGAGCCTGCCATAGAAATTGAGCCAGAGCCAATGCCTGCCATGGACCACGTGTCAGAGCCGCCTCCAACCATGATGCCAGAGCCAGTCAAAGCATCCATCCCTGAGCTAGAGTCAGAAGCCATCTCCATGCCAAGTCTGAAGCCCACCCCTAGGTCCATCCCAGAGTCTGCACCATGGGGGCAGTCCTTTTCTGAGCCAGTTGAGGAACGCTGGCTTATCCATCTCACTGCAGAGCCAGCTTTTGTGTTCACCCCTAAACTCACTGCAAGTCCCACAGACGCATAGTCCCATCTCGTCACCTGCCAACCTCCTTGTCCTCGTCATCGCTGCTGGTTCCGACTAGTCACCTGGATACAACTGTTCTGTTGGTGTCTCTCAGCTCCCACCTATGTCCTGGCCCTTAAACTCGACCTAAGAAATCCTTCAGATAACTCAATCACACCTACCTGTCACCTACCCTTCCTGTTATCTCTGTCCAACCCCCAGGACTTCACCTGCTCTGCTGGTGTCTTGCAGTTGCCTCAAGCTCTCTGGCTTCGCCCGTGTCTCCTGTCTATCAGCTCAGCTCTGTGAGACAGATCCCCTGGCTTCACATCGAGCCTCCAGGCCCATGACTCCTCGTCAGCTCGTCAGCTCCACTCTGGCTCTATGCTCCCTCAGCTCTGCTGTGGTCCAACATCACTCGGACTCTACCAGGCTCCCTTGTCCGTCCAGATCAACCTTGGTCTCTTGTCATCCTGGTTCCGCAGAGGACTTCCAGGCCTCCGGCTGTACCTCAGCTCTCCACCCCTTCAGCTCCACTGGGTTCCTCCTTCCGTCTGGCTCCTCCATTGTCCTCAATATCACTGGTGTTGCCCCATTCTGCCAGGCCCCCGGCAGAATTGCCTTGGACTTCTGGGCCTACAGTGACGCCCTGTCCAGCATCCCTTCAGTTGTGCTGGGGTCTCCACCTGATCCAGATCCACCTCAATTGGTTAAACCCCAGGCCCCGTCCACAACACCCATCAGAGCTCTGCCTTGGCTCCTCCCTCCATCAGCTGTGATTTAAGTGTGGCTAGTGTTTTATTGACTCTTCATGTATTCTGTGATCATTAAAAGTATTTATTTTGGAATATCTGCATCATACTTCTCAACTACTACAATACACCTGGCACTTACATTCATCAAACCTTGCAAGTAAATATAAAGTAAGTCCATTTCAGTCAGGACCACTGAAGTCAAATTCCATATACAAACATTTTAGTCAACTTTTACTGGGATATTTGGCAAAATGGTTCTGTTCTAAATTCCCCTTCCTTTAAATGAGCTCCATGAAAAGCTAAGACAGGGAACAGCAGCAGCTTCTGGGGACAACCTCCCATATTTTTAAACTGGGAGAGCAGTGCAAATCCCTTCATTGAGAACAGAGTATGCATCACTGACAACAGAATGATACTGATTAAGTTAAACAAGTTTAAAGTGTCGTGAAAGATTCACTTTTCTTGCTTAAACTTGTTGCCTCGTCAATAAGGCTAATTTTGGGGGGCACTTTGCACAATTTAAATCTCATTTCACATGAGCAGTGTTCCTGAATACTAGTACATGCAACATTAAGATACGCCCTGTATTGATGCCATTTAACCCTTGGCAGTCTATTTCACGCTCAAATCCATGGGCAGATCTATTGCGTTTTTCTTCTCTGTAAGCTGTTCTGAATATCAGTAGTTTCTGTCTGTGCATTAACAACACTATATAATTATATTCTGACTGGCTCTTTGCAAAATACTTTCTGGCCAGTTTTTGATTTTGCATAATCAACTATAAATATACAGCTTGCTTGTACCTCAACTGTTCTTGACATTTAACTATCATTCATCTGATTAGTATAATTTTCCCTCACCGACGACGTTGCCTCTTCCATTATTTCTGACTGACGTAACGCACTTTGCTTGTGTCTCCCGTTATTCTGATCCAGGGATGCATGTTAGTAATAGTCAATCACCATAACTATAGTACTGGAGTTCCTCAAGGAACAATTTTGGTCCCTATTCTGTTCATATATAATCTGTTTATATATTAATGTCTTGCTGAAATGTATGCTGATGACAGTTCTTTATGTGCATGCTAAAAACAAACAAGCAGCAGCAAATAATTTAACTGAGGACTTGGTTCATATTTCTGAGCAATTCATATCTACATTTGAAAAACTGTTTGTATGTCATTTTTAACAAAAATCCAGTGACTCCCCATCCTGGTGCATTTATCAAAGGAGAAAAGCTCAAGGTCATCTCTGATTTTAAATATCCAGGAGCAGTGGTGTAATGTAACGAAGTAATAATACTTCATTACAGTACTTAAATATTTTTTGGGAGAATCTGTACTTTACTTGAGTTTTTATATTTCTGTCAACTTTTACTCCACTACATTTCCTAAATAAAATGTATACTTTTACCCCGATACATTTTCCCAAGGCATTTGTTACTTACTACAAAATAAATTAGGAAGAACAGACTGCAAGCATGCATGTGCAAACAAGTGCTCGCACAACCGCGGTTCATCTCATTTTCCGGGTTGCGGCTGAGAAGAGTGCGCTGTCATTATACGGTACAAGAGCGGCCTCTAGAGGCGACAAAAACTATCACTGATGCCTCGTGGAGTTTGTTTTGACACGTGACACGAGGCTGCGCGCTGCACATCTGGATACTTCAAAAACGGATTTAAAACGGACAACAAAACGGTATGTTATATAGTGTACACTACAGTACATGTTTTCATATCATTATAAAGTAATTAGTTTGTTGACTAGATGCTGCATTAGTGGAAAACAGAAGTATGCTTGCCGTCGAGGCTGAGAGGATGCTAACATTAGTAGTACCTCAAGCGGTTAAAACAATGTGACAGAAACACCAACTGTTTAATATCTAGATTGTTACCATTCGTTTGCATTAGTTTATATCCATTTGTTCGCTGTTATGCGTCCGTTATCCAGCGAAATTGCATATTTAAACTGTATTCTCATCATGCAGCGACAGAAAATCAGAAATTTATTTTTTTAGCGCCACTGTAACACATTTTGATTAGATAATCATCATCATTTCTAAAATGAAGTGTAAAAGTATACATATAACAGACCCATGCTATGCCTTTGTAGTGTTACCATCTTTACACACAATGGTACCAAACAGTCATGCTTAAAAATGACCATTTATATGAAATGGTAACACTACAATAAGAGTCCATTTGTAACATTAAATAAGGTTAATAAAAGTATTGTTCATTTTTAATTTCAACATGTACATTTTAACATTTTAAAGTTGTCTCTTACATTATTTATAATGCACTATAAATTAACATGAACGATCAACGTATAATTAATAGTATTTTTTATATTTAAAAATTACAATAAACATTTAGCCTTTTTTTTTAATTCAAAGAAAATGTAAGAGTTAAAACTGAACACAATCTTGCTGCTCAAACTGTGTATAGAACAATTTAAGAATATTTTTTTGCTCCTTTTGTATTTTACATTTACTTTCAATACCAAATATTGATTTTTGAACTCTACCTGTTTTCTTTGCATTATTCTAAAAACATGTCAGGTGCCATCAGTTGTCTTCTTATGAATGACTTGTTTGTCATTGAGTCAGTGTTGCTGATGCAAAGTAGCCCTTTCGTTACCAATTATAAGTCATTTGCAAACTGTTAAACATCAAACTGTGGGTTACTTTAAAACTAACCTAGATCACAGGGATATGTGAATATTTGATCTGTTAAAGCCACAATATGTAAATTTTCGCTGCTAGAGGTCACTCATTCAGTCGCTTATCCTTGTTTTTGTGGAGTCATGGGATGTGTTGTCTTCACGTCTACAGCCAGTGGAAAAGAATCGGCACGGGACTCAGTCAGAAATCATGTTTATAGATGAGAGTATTAACGTTACTGTAGTATGAAGCAGAGCAGGGCGAGTGATGTTGGAGCTGAACGAGACCGCTGGAGCGATTGCTAATGAGAGACGAACGCGACACGTGTCTCGAGAGCAGTGGATTTTTTTATTATGCCACAGTTGCCGGTCTAGCATATGTGGGGTAACGCAGCGCTGTTTATCATATTGGATACATTTATGTTGAAAGTTGTTATAATGCTACTCTGCGTTCTCTCGGCAGCTGCTGTGAGACACTAGTTGCACACTGCAGTAAGCTAGATCGATATTAGTAATAGTAAAACATGGTACTCGCGGTAAATCAAGAAAACGAGATTTAAACCAGAAGCTATATAACATGATTGGTTTTCTGTCAATGAATGAATCCAAACAGTTCCTCGTCTGTCTAATAAAACATATATTACATATAATTACATATAGCCATGGTTTCTACAAAATAAAACTGTAACGCTGGTATGATGTCATTGATAGGTGACGCACGGCCCGTGTCCTGGTTAAAATTGCTTATTTCTCTTATTTCTTGGAAACATTTGGGATAATGCAAGTACATAAGTGAGCAGTGTTTCTACTGTACATATTGTGCCTTTAACTGGTTGCATATGTCAGATTTATTGCGTGACTCTGGCAGAGAAAAGCTGTTGCTATCAAACATCTTAATCAACTGAGTCAGTGTAATGGTGAAGGGATTGATCAAATAGGCTAATTGATGGAAGGTTTGCGATGACATTTCACGCTCCCTCGTAAAAGTATTTTTAAAACGCATCTTTATAATGGCAGTGAAAAGGACCAATGAGTTTGAGCTGAAGAAAGTGCCTCCATCCGATATTAACGTACTCCCTACGGCTCCGTGGGGTTAATAAAGGCCTTCTGAAGTGAAGCGACGCATTTGCGTAAGGAAAATATCCATGTTTAACAAGTTATGAAGTGACATTTCTAGCTTCCACCAGACCGCCTTCCATATTCAACGTCTCCGTTAAGCTTTTTTCTTAAGTTGAACTGCGAGAGGAGTTGCACTTTCTTCATAAGCTGAAGGCGGTCTGGCGGAAGCTTCGAAAACAAGACAAGGATAGTGAATGATTTTTTTTGCAGTGTTATGTGACGGCATTTATAGTCATATTCTCCTAATGACTTGTACCACGGTGTCACATGCATGGAAATGATATGCAGATGATGTAATGCATAGTAAAACTAGGCGCTGTAAGTTCCATATATGGTTATTTCGGGGAAGAGACGGGGTGTCCACAATCTTCCGCTGTCTTGGTTTTTATAAAGGGAATTTTGTGCAGGTTCTGGCTTACGCATGATTTTATAAATCTGAAAACTTTTGTGTTTATGCAAAATCTGGCTTTTATGCATATGCACACTTTTATACATGAAGCCCCTGGTATCAGGCCTTCTTCCCTTCCTCATTCTCACCAGCTTTGTGTGAATGTTAATTGAAGCGGTGTTGCTCTTCATCTGTGTGAAGAACTGATCACAGATCAGCTCCAAAAAGTGGGAGGGTTAACAGTGGATTCCGGTGTGTGATTTGGATATGTAGATGCTCTGGTTGTGCATGTCTGTCGAGCAGTGAACAGTGTGTTGTTTGTTTGTTTTAAATTAATTTGATTAGAAGGAAATAAAACAGCTCGGGGATTTTGTGACATTTCTGCTATGAGATAAAAGTACAGCTTTATCAGAGTCATGCACAAAATTAAAATATGTAGTATTTCAACAGTTAACACCTGTATTTTGGAAAATGTCATTGTTATTATACGGTTTTTCTCTAAACAGCTGCTGGATTAAAGGGGATAAGGTTTTATATGAAGTTTTTTGGGTCCTTTTTGTGTCATACTAGCAGTAATGATAACTAGTTATGAATGTTTCTTTTTTCTGCAGTTATTAACCTAATTCTCTTCATCAGGATCATCATCAGTCTGAACTCAACTCTCACAAAACTGAACGCTAAAGTTTCACAAATAACATATAGTCAATAAAGACACATGAAATCGTTTCTTTCTCTGTTTCCTTGTAGGATTATAGCATTTAAAGCTCAGTTTGTGGTTCTTGGTTGCTCCTGGATTGTGGGTTTCTTCACTAATAGCAATAAGGAGTTGGAGATCCTCTTTCCGATCTTTAACTCCCAGTTGGGAACCTTCATCTTACTGATCTGTTGTGTCCACAATAATGAAGTCAGACATTTTTTCCATCCTACTCTATAAGTAGAGATCGAATAACACTGGACATGATGCTTCAAAAGACGCATTATAATCAGTGATATTTTCTACACCAGATGTGGCACAGTGTGACGTGACGCCGCATTCTGATGTAGTCCAAGTGCTTTGCAACGGTCGGTTTGTCTCGTTCAGTGTAGACAGCTTTTAGCTACTGCCGCACGATGTGACGCGACAACGCTCGCGTCTGGTGTACACGCTATGTAAGAAAGAAAAGCATCAGAATTTACTTCTGAAGATGCAACACTACTCTCTTAAAACACCTTTTCTTACCTGTTTAGTACAAAGGGTTATAGTTCAAAATTAAAATTCTGTCAATAATTACTCACCATCATGTCGGTCCACACCCCAAAGATATTTTTGCTGACAGATTTCCTTTCATTGACTGCCTTTGTAACTGAAACTTTGACACTTCAAAAACTTCATAAAGAGATCGGAAAACCAATCCATATGAATTGAGCAGTTTAGTCAAAATTTTCAGAAGAAGAAGAACCAAACCTCTTCCGGAAGATGTTCTGTTTGTTTGCTGATCAAAGTTTACACGCGAGTAAATGCCTAAATTAAACAATCGAAACAAGCGATTGATTATCTTCAGAAAATTTGGACTAAACCGCTTGATTCATATGGATTTGTTTTCTGATCTCTATATGGAGTTTTTGAATCATCAAAGTTTCAGTTACAAAGGCATCTGACAATCTGACAGCATTCTGTCATCAAAAATATATTAATCTGTGTTCCAAAGATCAATAAAGGGCTAAACCTGTAAGACCTTCGTTTAAGCTCTGAGACTGGCAGGAACCGCTTCCAAATCATCAGTACTCGTCTTGCTGAATCTGTCTGCTGCGTGTGACACAGTTAACCACCAGATCCTCCTGTCAGCCCTCATGACAATGGGCATCTCAGACACCTCACCCCTCCAAGATTCCCTGAAGGACCTACCTGAGAGATAAGACTTGAATTACTGGAGTGTGGTTTCTAAGTCGCAATATATAGGTAGATGTGCCTCAGGGCTCAGTGCTTGGACCACTTCTCTTCTCCATCTACATGACATCCTAGGATCCGTCATTCAGGAACATGGCTCTTCCTATCACTGCTATGCTGATGACACACCACTGTACCTCTCATTCCAGCCAGATGATCCGACGATAGCTCAGCCATGACAGACATTTCTTGTTGGATGAAGGACCACCACCTTCAACTCAACCTTGCCAAGACAAGGTGCTTGTGGTTTCAGCAAACCCAACACTTCAACACAACTTCTCCATTCAGTGAGGTTCATAAACCATTACTCCTTCCAGGACAGTTAGGATTCTTGGAGCTGTGATTGATGATCAGCTAAGCTTCACAGTCCACATTGCTAGAACTGCCCAGTCCTGCAGATTAGCCTTATACAACATTAGGAAGATTAGACCCTTTCTATCAGGGCATTCTGTCCAGGCTGAACTATTGTAATGCTCTCGGCACATGCCCTCCAGAAGCTTGCATTCTGGATGTGAACGGTGCCTTGTGGTGCCATCCCAAAGAGGCACAAAATCACTCTCACGGACCTTTACCTTGTCTGTTCCCTGCATAACTCAACCCGAGCAGCTGTTTTCAAGGAAATAAATCTTTTTTTTTATCAACACTTGACCCATTGTTTGTGTACTGTGCAAATATGGACAGATTTGGCACAAATGTACTCTGACTCACTGCTGGAGCTGTGTTGCTCTTCATCTGTGTAAAGAACCGATCATGGATCAGCTCCAAAACAAGAGAGGTGCCTACCAGTGGATTCCTGTGTGTTGTTAGATTTGCGGTCGCTCTGGCTGTGGTGGGTGTGTCTGTCAGGCTGGTTCCTGACTGCTTCGGCTGTAAACAAATGAGTCGTTGTTTTGTTTTGTTTTTAAATTTATTTGATTATGAGGAAATAAAACAGCTTGGGGATTTTGTGACATCTCTGCTATGAGATAACAATACAGCTTGTGTCAAAGCTGTATTGTTGAGTCATGCATACCTGTAATAATAACCTGTTTTCCTCTAATCGGCTGCTGGATTAAAGGGGATAAATGTTTTATCTGTAGTGTTCTGGGACCTGTTTTTGTCATGCTAGCAGCAAGTTCTAGTTATAAACGTTCTTCACATGGGCTGTTGAAGTCAAGAAAACTCTTTCTCAGTTTCTCTCATAGCATTTAAAGCACTGTTTGCTCAGTTTATGGTTCTTGGTTGCTCCTGGATTCGGAGTATCTTCACTAATGGGAGGAAGAAGCTGAAGATCCTCTTCCTGATCTTGTACTCCAAGCAGGGAACCTTCATCTTCCTGATCTGTTGTGTCCTCAAGTCAGACATTGTTAAAAAAAATCTTCATTTTTTTGACTCTGTTACAATAGGCCTCATTTATCAGTCTAATGTAGAAACGATCGCAGAAATAATCTTATGACAGGGTTCACATATGATTCATCAAACATCTTGTATGCTTGCAATCCTGTCGTACGAATGATCGTACGTTGATAAATGTGGCGGCAGAAAACGATCGTCATCTAAATATCACGCCCCTAAGAATTCACGGTTTAGAAGCCAAGAAGAGGAAGTAATCTCATGAAACATATTCATTTTACACCAAAAAAAACAAACAAACTTGTAATTGCAAACAATTAAATTAATTTATATGTATATTTAATACCAGCGAATAAAACAAAACATTCATAAGCCTATTGTAGTTCCCTCCACAACAAAACCTTTACGTTTAATGGTATTCAGAACAGAAGAATCAAAAAGTTATATATTAAATTATAAAATAGTCACAGTGGCATTCATTATAAACATCATAAGTCAAGCCAATTTTTTTTTTTTTTTTTAGGCTAAAGTGAAATTAATGTGCTCACCTCTCTCAATCCAAATATGTTTCTATATTTGCATGTACAATTTTTGTTGCTAAATTTATTCATTATGTAAATAATTAAGGCTTTTTGCTTCTCATTTTTCAAATATCCATGTAAATAAGCATCCTTAACATGTGCAAAATGTGTGTAGTTGGGTGCTGGTCATGCTGGTTTACAGCAGATCATTTCATTTGAGCAGTGTAACTTTTACGTTTGGTTGATTGCATTTTAGTTTGATGATGAACGGCTAAAATGTCAAGTTATAAATGCTAGAACTGATGTTGTGTGTGCGAGGCGCCTGCACGATCACTTGAATTTAATAAAACAATGCGTTAGTGTCACAAAACGAGCATCAGTTTTTTTTTCGTTAATCTGTTAATTATTTAAAATAAATATATGTTGTGTAGTCCTATTTATATTATTTAAAAAATATATTATTGTATGGTATTTTAATGGGTCACAAACAACTATACTAATTTAACGCTGCTGTCTGTAACTTTTGTGTTCAAATTTTACAAAAATTATACAATGAGAATGTACAACATGAATCCATTTTCCAAACCGTGTTTTTGTCTTACCCTGAATCATTATGATACACTTATAATAAGTGTTTATATTCAGACTATTTTAGACCGGTCTGGTAGGAGCCGCTGTGGAGTAGCACAGTACCTGCGTGACTCGACATAGACATAAACAGAGAGAAGTAGTTCCGGGTACAATGTTCTTTCAATATATGCAGTTCTGTTTATTAACCGCTAGAACGCCAAAACTTACGGATTGCAGCTTTCATTTAAAGGGGCTTTATGTAGGAATGACACTCAGTGGTTGAAATACAAACCTGATTCCAAAAAAGTTGGGACACTGTACAAATTGTGAATAAAAAAGAATGCAATAGTTTACAAATCTCATAAACTTATATTTTATTCACATTAGAATATAGATAACATATCAAATGTTGAAAGTGAGACATTTTGAAATGTCATGCCAAATATTGGCTCATTTTGGATTTCATGAGAGCTACACATTCCAAAAAAGTTGGGACAGGTAGCAATAAGAGGCCGGAAAAGTTAAATGTACATATAAGGAACAGCTGGAGGACCAATTTGCAACTTTTTAGGTCAATTGGCAACATGATTGGGTATAAAAAGAGCCTCTCAGAGTGGCAGTGTCTCTGAGAAGTCAAGATGGGCAGAGGATCACCAATTCCCCCAATGCTGCGGCGAAAAATAGTGGAGCAATATCAGAAAGGAGTTTCTCAGAGAAAAACTGCAAAGAGTTTGAAGTTATCATCATCTACAGTGCATAATATCATCCAAAGTTTCAGAGAATCTGGAACAATCTCTGTGCGTAAGGGTCAAGGCTGGAAAACCATACTGGATGCCCGTGATCTTCAGGCCCTTAGACGGCACTGCATCACATACAGGAATGCTACTGTAATGGAAATCACAACAACAGAAGAAGGATC
Organism: Elopichthys bambusa; assembly: GCA_037101425.1. NCBI lineage: Eukaryota > Metazoa > Chordata > Actinopteri > Cypriniformes > Xenocyprididae > Elopichthys > Elopichthys bambusa. Next base: position 25,638,061 of record CM074454.1, read on the forward strand.
CGGGTACTGAAATGGCCAGCCTGCAGTCCAGATCTTTCACCCATAGAAAACATTTGGCTCATCATAAAGAGGAAGATGCGACAAAGAAGACCTAAGACAGTTGATCAACTAGAAGCCTGTATTAGACAAGAATGGGACAACATTCCTATTCCTAAACTTGAGCAACTTGTCTCCTCAGTCCCCAGACGTTTGCAGACTGTTATAAAAAGAAGAGGGGATGCCACACAGTGGTAAACATGGCCTTGTCCCAACTTTTTTGAGATGTGTTAGGGTTAGATGTGAAATTTGCATCATTCGAAATGGTTTTCTTTATCTGAAAAGGATGGAAATTAGCAGAAATAAGTTAGTGTGCCCTTTTATTTATGAGGTAAACATATTTTTAATGTATATAATTGTATATAGCTAATAAAAAAAAAAAAAAATTTGTATTGCATATATTGTTGCTACAATAGCACTGACATTCTGGATTTGGATGGCAATAAAATCATCGACTAGCCCCCGTATATGCTGAAAATGCCTTACGACCCCATGAGAAACAATTAAAATCCAAATAGGGCTCATCTCTAATGATTCTTGCTTTCAAAACATGCTGTCAAATCACATCACATTAAAGTAAGTTTTTCCACAAAAAAAAAAAAATGCCATTTACTCAACCTGTCATTCCAAACCTGTACGACTAAACAAAACATGCAGTTGTTTTTGACAATTGACATGTTGAAGTTAATGAAAAGCAGTTCTATAAGCTTTTGCTCACTTTTCCTGGGTTTCTGGCATTGTAAATGGATGTGCTGCTGTAGTTGTCTTGGCACACATTTTCGATGTTGTACTCAAATGGTTTGATGGTGTGCAGTGACAAATATGAAGATGATAACAAGGAGAAATTGCAATTGTGTTATAAATTATTTTATTATTTTTTTTTTTTAAGAAATGTGTATGTAAATGTGTATATATTTGAATGTGATTTTTGTATTCTTTTGATATATTGTTGTCTGCTATGTTTTTGTGCATACATTTGAATATAAATTTGAATTTCAGTTGGAAGAAACAAAAATATGCTAAATATGTTTCATCATCATAAACTTCTGACACAAATATAGTCAGTCTAGTTGGTAAGGATCACTACATGTAAACTCATATCTGGTGAGTCCCTCCCTCTTTACATTATTGAATATAAGTTTAGGAAATTCAAAACTTTATTTCCAAATTTTTAACAGGAAATAATAATATAATATTTTGTTAAAACTTAACTTGTTACCTTTGAAACAGCCATTGCAATTTTTGACTTTCATAGTATTTCTAGTAAACAAAAAAAAAAGTTTTCAGTCTGTGTTGAATATCTCTGGTGGGGTTAAGGCTTTAAAAAAAAAAGACGAAAGAAACAGACATGGCTTGTCAGGTCAGGAGGGTGCTGGTTATAGAGTATGATAGTAATTCCCCCCTGTAGCTCAGTTTGGTTCAACTGGTTAAACACTCCTAATCACAGCTAATTTTTGTTTTGTCTCTTAATTTATTTCAGAAAATCAATGCCTGATGTGGTTTGTTGAATAAATATTAAACACAGTGGACAATCAGATTCCACAATGGCGTTCACTGGTTTTAAAAGTAAGTATTTTTCTTTTCCTGTTTTGATTTAGAAAAATTGTACTGCGTATTTTGAGTAGGCAACTGAGAATTAAATATGACAAAATAAATACATTAATAATTTTAACACAAATTGATGTATTTTATGTGCATTTATAGCTCAGATGTTAAAACTATATGAATATTATTTAATTATAATTTGTAGCTCATTACAGTTGCATCTAAATCATTACTCTATCATCCTCAGTAAGCCAAACTTCAACATTCATTTATCAGTAACATGTTTCCCAATCCCAGAAAAGACATTTCTGTAACCACAGAACAAAAGGTTCTCTCTTTTAACAAGCAAAAGCAAGTAAGAAGTGTCTCTAAATGGTATAGACAGTAGTAAAAAAGTCCTTGGAGGGCTTTATATTAATAATATATATTTTTCTAAGTGTTATATTCAAAATACATATAATAATCTAATTGTTTCCAGCTGAATATTAATACTGCAACAATTATGCAATCATAATGTGATCGGCTGCGGCTAGATGTAACCAGTCTGTGAGATTTGCCGCTTGCAGTCGGGGATGGAGTTGAAAAAACGTCTCTGTTACGACTGTAACCTTAGTTCCCTGAAGAGGGAACGAGACGTTGCGTCGAGAAATTGACGCTGTGGGAACACGACATCACGCGTCGCGTTCCCACAGCGTCAATTTCTCGACGCAACGTGAGTTCCCTTGAAAGGGAAACTGAGACATACATGTATGCTGTTCAAAATCACCGCCTATAGTACCCTTATTCACTATTCCCTACATTACTCCACTAATATAGCCCTTTGGAGGAGTGAGTGAAAACAAGTGAATGAATTCGAACACTGTAAAGATTTTCAAACAGATGAAAATGTTGAACTCTGCCATGGAAAGTAGCATGTATAAACCTTAAAAATGATATTTTAGATTTTATACCTGTATGTTGTTATGCTGTAGCCACAATGGACCAGCAATTTTGAAAATGAATGGATGATTCAGTTGCGGGCGCCATCTTCTGGTCGGACGCAGGAATTCATTTGACTCGTGACCCTCACAGTGCATTATGCATATTTTGTATCTGTTAAGCGTGAATTGGTTGTACACTCATCATTTGCGGTGCACTTAATTACGTCCACTATAGTTTGGACATATACAAATGGCTGTCCCATTTAAGGGTATAGGGGGTAATTTCGGACACAGCCATGAAGTCGGACACTTACTGCTTTCCGTAGTACCGTTTGCGCGATTCTAGCATACATTAATGTGGATAAGGGTGTATTCAATACAGTATTTTTAAAATAAATACAGGGAGGTTTTCATGTAGTAATAGAAGCATTTTTCATTCAGCACACAATGTACTGCTTAATACAGCCCATGCATGCATGTTGCATTCAACATAAGCCTATTGTCACACTTCATGTCCACTAAGAAGACAACAAAGAGTAAAGGAAGTAAAGTAGCTACGTAACTATTAAATAAAACAAAAGAGTATAATACAAACGATCCAAACAGCGTAAACCACGTAACATTGTTTACTGAAAAACAAACAACACCAGACAAAGATCTGACCACTAGCAAGAAGGCGCCAGTAGCTCAGGCAGCCAGGGAGCCAAGAAGGTGCTGGCAATTCAGGGAGCCAGTAAGGATTGGAAAGGAGTCCGACTCATGGAGCGGACTCATGGGCTGGAGCGCGCACTGTAGTGGGTTCATGGGCTGGAGCGGGCTCCTGGTAAAGCTCTGGTGCTGGAGCGGACTATGGTGCAGACTCATGGGCTCTGGCGGGCTTGTGTCTGAGGACTGGGGCTGAAGTGGGCTCCTGGGTGGAAGACTGGAGGAATGTGTGTATGGCCCAGACACAAATAAAGGACCACATCTTCAAATAGGCCAGGGTAAATAGGAAGAATAAGCTCTGATACAGATTTCTCAGGAGAGAGCTCTGGAACAGCTGTCTCTGGAGCGGACTTGGGGTTTTCACTCTCTGGAACAGACTTGGGGATTTCACTCACTAGAAAAGATTCTGGATTTTCACTCTCTGGAACCGACACTGAGTATAGTCCAGTGACAGCGCCAGTCCCTGAGCACAGTACACAGGCCGGAGCCAACACTGGACTGTGCTCAGGGGCCAGAGCCAACAGTGGACTGTGCTATGGCGCTGACACTGGACTGTGCCCAGGGGCTGGAGCCGACAATGGACGGTGCTCAGAGGTTGGAGCCAACACTGGACTGTGCTATGGAGCTGGAGCCAACACTGGACTGTTGTCAAGGGCTGGAGGTGACACTGGACTGTGCTTGGCCGACTTGCCCTGATAAGATGATGGCTGGTCTCTGATGGTTGTTACCCATTTGGTGATGGATGTGAACTGATGCATAGGAAGGGACTGGCTACCAGAGAATACCTGCTTAGTGGAATCATTGTTGTTCACCTCACTGGCTTCAACAACTGTAAAGGGAGAGCCACAAATCTATAACACCTAGACTAGATATTGCTACAGGGAGAGGATTTAATCAGTTATAAAAAAAAAAAGTGATGGTCTAATCCAGTGGTTGCCAACCACATTCCTGCACATTTTGCATGTCTCCCTAATCAAACACACCTGATTTAAGTCATGAGCTTATTATTAGAGACACAAGACCTGAAATGGGTGTGTCAGATAAGGGAGACATGAAACGGGAACGTGGTTGGGAACCACTGGTCTAATTTCTAATCTTTGTGATGTTGCAATAATAAATAATAAGTAGGGTCCCAGGGATATTAACAACTAATTGTTTTGTAATACAAAACTAATTAGTATGGCACCAGATATTTACAAAACTGTTTGATCAGACATTGATCATTTGAAGTTTAACAGTCAGTGTGAAAGATCTGCTTTGAAGAAAAATTAATATTTGTGTGCAATGTGTAAAGAATTCTAAGTATAACAGTAGAAAAAAACATTACATTTTTGTCTTTTTTTTTATGCCAGGTGTTGTATGGTCACTGCTGACTGTCATCTCTTTAATTCTCTGTAAGTGTAAGTCAGAAGTGTTTCCTCTAAACAAATGTCTGTTGTTGACCCTGTGAAAGAACTACATTTTTGTTTAAATAATTGGTTACATTCATAGTATTTGGTCGTTGTCCATATAAGAAGGCAACTTAACAGACCTCTTAATCTCACTTCCAAAATGCATTCCAAATTCATGTCTAAATGAAATACTTTGATCACATCTTTCTCATCCTCAGGTATAATATCCACCACTGTCGCTGAGTCAAGATCAGCAGTTAGTTTAATTTCAGACTGTGAGCTTGATAATGACACATACATCTGCACTGGTGCTCAGTATCACATGTACTGCAACACAAGAATGCATCATTTCTCCTACCAGAGATACCAAAACCAGAACCAATACCTGTGCATGAGTAATGACAGTATCTGTATTGGTAATAAGGACACCTGTGCATGCTACAAAAATACTTCATCCTGCTTCTGTGAGAATTTTCGCAATAACATCACTATCCCTAGAGCAGTTAGTCCAGTCTATGAATGTGGGCTTTATAACGACATGTACATCTGCACTGGTGCCCAGTACCACATGTACTGCAACACAAGTGTACATGACTTCCATTACAGTAAAAACCATTACCATTGTTTAAATAATAACTGTGACTGCATTGGTAACAAGGACACTTGTACTTGCTCTAGTAGCACTTTGTCCTCCTGCTTCTGTGAGACTAACGGCAATAGCACCCCCGCAGCAGTTAGTCCAGTCTATGACTGTGGGCTTTATAACGACACGTACATCTGCACTGGTGCTCAGTACCGCATGTACTGCAACACAAGATTGCATAGTTTCAACTACCAGAGATATAGATACCCAAACCAATACCAGTACAAATGCTGGAATAATAACTGTAACTGTGTTGGTTATAAGGACACCTGTACGTGCTCTAGTAGCACTCTGTCCTCCTGCTTCTGTGAGACTTACAGCAATAGCATCACTATCCCTACAGCAGTTAGTCCAGTCACAGACCCTGACTGTGTGCTACAAAACAACACGTACATCTGCACTGGTTCTCAGTACCGCATGTACTGCAACACACAAATGCATGATTTTTCCTACCAAAAATACCAGTACCAGTACCAGTACCAGTGTGTGAACAATAACTGTGACTGCATTGGTAATAAGGACACCTGTACGTGTTCGAGTAGCACTTTGTCCTCCTGCTTCTGTGAGACATACGGCAATATCATTGCTCTCACGACAGCAGTTAGTCCAGTCTATCGCTGTGTGCTTTATAGCGACGCATACATCTGCAATGGTGCTCAGTACCACATGTACTGCAACACAAGTGTGCATGATTTCCATTACGATACATACCATGACCACTGTTTTAATAATGACTGTAACTGCATTGGTAATAAGGACACCTGTATGTGCTACTATAATATGTCATCCTCCTGCTTCTGTTCAAATTACAACAATAGCACCATTATCCCTGCAGCAGTTAGTCCAGTCTATGACTGTGGGCTTTATAATGACACGTACATCTGCACTGGTGCTCAGCATCGCATGTACTGCAACACAAGAATGCATTATTTCTACTACCTGAAATATCAGTACCAAGACCAATACGCGTGTGTGAGTAATGACTGTATCTGTGTTGGCCATAAGGACACCTGTACATGCTACAGTAGCACTTTGTCTTCCTGTTTCTGCGAGGCTTACGGTAATATTGTTGCTCTCAATAGAGCAGTTGCTCCAGCTTATGGCTGTGTGCTTTATAATGACACATACATCTGCACTGGTGCTCAGTACCACATGTACTGCAACACAAGAATGCATGATTTCTACTACCTGAAATATCAGTACCAAGACTATTATCTGTGCATGAGTAATGACTGCTTCTGTTTTGGCCATAAGGACACTTGTACATGCTACGGTAGCACTTTGTCTAACTGCTTCTGTGAGACGTACACCAATAACGTCACTATCCCTACAGCAGTTAGTCCACTGAGTCTCTCTCAATGTGTGTTTTTTAATGACACGTACATCTGCACTGGTGCTCAGTACCGCATGCACTGCAACACAAGAATGCACGATTTTAACTACCTATATCAGAATCAAAGCCAATACCAGTACGAATGCTGGAATAATAACTGTTACTGCATTGGTAATAATGACACCTGTACATGCTATAGTAGCGCTTTGTCCTCCTGCTTCTGCGAGGCTTACGGTAATATCGCTGCTCTCAACAGAGCAGTTGCTCCAGCTTATAGCTGTGTGCTTTACAATGACACGTACATCTGCACTGGTGCTCAGTACCACATGTACTGCAATACAAGAATGCATGATTTCTACTACTGGAGATATCAGTACCAAAACCAAGACCAAGACGTATACCTGTGCATAAGTAATGGCTGTATCTGTGTTAGTGATAATGACATCTGTACATGCTACAGTAGCACTTTGTCTTCCTGCTTCTGTGAGACGTACACCAATAACGTCACTATCCCTACAGCAGTTAGTCCATTGAGTCTCTCTCAATGTGTGTTTTTTAATGACACGTACATCTGCACTGGTGCTCAGTACCGCATACACTGCAACACAAGAATGCATTATTTTAACTACCGGAGATATCAGAACCAAAACCAGTATGAATACCAATGCTGGAGTGATAACTGTGCCTGCATTGGAAATAATGAAACCTGTACATGCTACAGTCGTACCGCCTCCTCCTGCTTCTGCGAGTATAATATCTCCACCCCAACCACAATGACTCCAACTACTACAACCACACTCAGTCCAACTACTACAACCACAATGACTCCAACTACTACAGGTAAGCATGTTTCTAGACTGAAATGTGGTGTTTGATTTTACTGCATTCATGTTATAATGATGAATTCCCTCATTACAGGTCTGGATAACATGCTGGATCAGTGCAGGGTAAGCTGAATATTTAAATTCACACAGTGCACAGAGTCTTTCAGTTTTATTCATGAAGCTCAATTATGATTTCAGAGTCAGAACTCTGCAGAATGTTTGCAAAATCTTCTTGACCAGATAGAGAACATTACAAATCAAGAGCTTCCATTGGATGTAAGTATTTTAAGAAATATAATAATCAAATCTGTGTCAGTTACATAATGATTGACAGTTCTGTCATATTGCCTCTCTTAATATTTACAAGTATAATGACTGTATTTCTCTGATTAATAAATTAGACTGTGACCAGAATTTTGACTATGGCCATCAACGCTTCACAGAAGATTTTAGAGTCATCCTCATCAGTCAGCCCAGCTGACCTAGCCTCCTATGGAAACCGTGTGTTAAAAACTAGTGAGAAACTCATATCTACATTGGTAAAGCCAACAGACACGAGTGCCAATGTCAGTTTTACTCTTCCCACCGTAGGTAAGTGAGAAACAGTTATTATTGATGATGAAACTGAGATTATAGTATATCATGTCAGGGACCATATACAGGTGCTGCTCATATAATTAGAATATCATCCAAAAGATTTATTTCAGTAATTCCATTCAAAAAGTGAAACTTGTATATTATATTCATTCATTACACACAGACTGATATATTTCAAATGTTTATTTCTTTTCATTTTGATGATTATAACTGACAACTAAGGAAAATCCCAAATTCAGTATCTCAGAAAATCAGAATATTACTTAAGACCAATACAAAGAAAGGATTTTTAGAAATCTTGGCCAACTGAAAAGTATGAACATGAAAAGTATGAGCATGTACAGCACTCAATACTTAGTTGGGGCTCCTTTTGCCTGAATTACTGCAGCAATGCGGCGTGGCATGGAGTCGATCAGTCTGTGGCACTGCTCAGGTGTTATAAGAGCCCAGGTTGCTCTGATAGTGGCCTTCAGCTCTTCTGCATTGTTGGGTCTGGCATATCGCATCTTCCTCTTCACTATACCCCATAGATTTTCTATGGGGTTAAGGTCAGGCGAGTTTGCTGGCCAATTAAGAACAGGGATACCATGGTCCTTAAACCAGGTACTGGTAGCTTTGGCACTGTGTGCAGGTGCCAAGTCCTGTAGGAAAATGAAATCTGCATCTCCATAAAGTTGGTCAGCAGCAGGAAGCATGAAGTGCTCTAAAACTTCCTGGTATACGGCTGCGTTGACCTTGGACCTCAGAAAACACAGTGGACCAACACCAGCAGATGACATGGCACCCCAAACCATCACTGACTGTGGAAACTTTACACTGGACCTCAAGTAACATGGATTGTGTTGCCTCTCCTCTCTTCCTCCAGACTCTGGGACCCTGATTTCCAAAGGAAATGCAAAATTTACTTTCATCAGAGAACATAACTTTGGACCAGTCCAGTCCTTTTTGTCTTTAGCCCAGGCGAGACGCTGTCTGTTATTCAAGAGTGGCTTGACACAAGGAATGCGACAGCTGAAACCCATGTCTTGCATACGTCTGTGCGTAGTGGTTCTTGAAGCACTGACTCCAGCTGCAGTCCACTCTTTGTGAATCTCCCCCACATTTTTGAATGGGTTTTGTTTCACAATCCTCTCCAGGGTGCGGTTATCCCTATTGCTTGTACACTTTTTCTACCACATCTTTTCACTTTTTGAATGGAATTAGTGGAATAAATCAACTTTTTGATGATATTCTAATCATATGACCAGCACCTGTACAGTCTACAAAGTAGTGGTTAGAGAGCAGAAAACATTGCCTGTATTTTTTGTTGCTTATGTCAAAAGTCAGTATTTTGGTGCAAATTCATCCATCTTTTGGTAGAAATACCTTGAAAAATCAAGAAAATACAACAATACACCACAATGTGTTTTCTGAATATATTACCTAAAAACAGTCAAAATTCACAAGACATTTACCAAACAATAAAACTGAAAGTCTGTGTAGTTTAAAGCAATAATCAATTACAGGGTATGATTTTAAGGACATTTTAGATCAAACAACAACAGAGATGAAAACCCAACAATAGTGAATAGTCATTATATTTGTTTGTAATTGTCTGTAAATTGGACTTTCATTTAAAAAAAAAGAAAAAAGAAAAGTATTGCAGATAAATTAGTATAGCCCATAACCGCTTGTTTGTTTATAATCAGAGGGACAAGTCTTCATGGTTGGACCAAATGTCACCTTAGATAAAATCCCTCGACTTGACACGACAAGTTCTTCTGTTGACATCGATCTCACTGGGATCGCCAAGAACAACAACAAAGGTCTGAGAAATATTTTAGTTTGATTAAATAAAAAAGAAAATTGTAGAAAGAGACGTCATACCATCACCACTAAACCTCATTTACTTACTTTTTAAATGGTTAATGTTTTAACACAGTATTGCAAGAATGCTTCTGTTTCTGTCACACAGGATCAGCTGCTGTGGCTTTCATGAGTTATAACACAATGGAGAATCTACTTAAGCCCGATTTCTTCCACACGTCAAATGATACGGTTAAAACCATGATGTCCACTGTGATCTCAGTTACTCTTCCCAAAACCACCAACACTGAACTCACCAAACCAGTCAACTTCACCCTCAAACACATCAGAGTGAGAGACCAACCTGAGATCTGATGAACATCTGAGAACATCTAATATTCAGTGTTGTAATGTTTTCTGCATGTTCTTTCTTCTTGCAGGACTCTGACCGCAGCGGTTCTCTGTCCTGTGTGTACTGGAATATCAGCGAGTGGATTGTAGATGGTTGTGTTGTTTTAAAGACCAACAGCAGCTACACTGTGTGTTCCTGTACTCATCTGTCGACATTCGCTCTCGTGCAAACCAGCAGCCGTTCATCAGAGGTATGAAAGAGAACTCCTCAAAAGATTGAAGCATTGAACGAACTAGCAGAATTCAAATGCTAATCTATAGTGCAGCACATATTTGGTACTCATGAACATGTTTTCCCAGAGCGATCCACCGCTGGACCTGTTGACTTGGGTGCCTGTGATCTTGGGGCTGCTGTTCTTAAGTTTGGCCCTGTTGATCTTTGCCCTTTATCGGTGGACTCGTATGTCTGATTGGATATGTGGTCACTCTGGTTGTGTCCGACTGGTTCCTGAAGGCTACGTCAAGGAACTGTGAGTTGTTTTTGTTTGTTTTTGAGGCTTTTGTGATATTTCTATCTGATAAAAATACAATGTCATGTACAAGATTAAAAGAGTTAAACTCAACACCTGAAATACTATTTCAACACTACCACAGAGGTCCTGTTCTAGTTTTGGCACGTACATCTCAGAGACATCTATTTGATGTGTGTGTTTAAATCCGGAAGACATTATTTTTTTTTTTATAGTGTTTCTGCAATAGGTCTATAGTGCATTTCCTCTCAGATGTCAAATAGACTATTAGAAAATGTCTTTAAGATGGTGTAAATCTGACATCTTAAAGATGTTTGTAAACAGCAGATGCTTTCCAGACGAAGTGATCTTTAACAGACATCTTTTAAAACTACCTTAAACTTTTAGGCTCAGTTTTCTAAATGCAACATTAGATTTTTTTTTACATTTTGTCCTCAGTAATGATTTTAGCCATTTCATCATCCTGCTCCATAGGAAAACAATTTCACTGTCTCCAGAGTCAGTATATGAAAGAAAGCATCAGTATTTACTTCTGAAAATGCAAATCTAGTCTTTTAAACCACCTTTTCTTACCTATTCATTACAAACATATTCCAGTGTGGTTCACGAGTTTCAGAGGTTGAATTGATGTCACTCAGCTCCTCTCGTCTCATTCTTGTCCAGGTCAGGCAGCAATACAGGAAGTGCTTCAGATGTCTTTGATGTGGACTCAAAGCCAACAACATTGAAAGTGTCTCAAGAAAAACACTGCAACATCGCGTTATCCCTAGAACGCGTGAACCAAAATACCAACACCAAGTGCATAAAGGAGGGTCAAAATTTTTAAATTTATTAATGATAAATAGATAACCAAGAATGAATGTGTGTAGTATGAATGCAATCTAAATGTTCTACACCCACCACCATTTTAGCATTATCATGTGAGATATTTACTATCCCATATGGATGTGAACTTCAAATTCTTGGCAGAAGCTGTAGGCTATCAGGGTACTTTGGGGTTTTTTTTGTTTTTTTGTCTAAGGTTATATAAACACTGTGAATTCAGACATGAGTAACATACAGTGCCCATACTTCTTTTCACCTGCTATATTGTAGGGAGATGTGTGTATTAAGGCTCATTCTGGGCCTCAGGTTTTTATGTAATCCATAAAATATATAATTGACAAAAATGTATCCAAAATGCCATAGAAAATGAACACTGGTCAATCAAGTTAACCCTCTTTATGAAGAATTTCTTTTTTAAGAATTCATGGAATATCAAAACCATTTTTTTTAATTGATGGTGACAACAAGAGCTGACCAATGCCAACAGGAGTGTCACACTGATCCGACAAAACTCAAAGTGTTGTCATCTGTTGGTTCAGTGTGAACTGGCCTACAATCTCAGCTTCTTTCTTAATATTACAGCTGTTAATACTACATGAAATAACTCATTTAACACTCAAGATTTTTTTTTTTTTTTTTGGTGGAGGGCAAAAGTATGTTATAGATTTACTTAATATAAAAGCTGAATATGGAATTAATGCATACAAAAATACAAAAACTAAAGTAATTTCATGTCTGTGGTAAATGGAAACATTAAATGACTTTACATTGTATAGTATCATACATTTTTAAACTACAATTATATTTTATTTTGTCAAGCTCAGAAAGCCATTCATTAGATGATCATTCCTCTGTAAAAACATGTTATACAAGTGTCTTATTTTATAGCTGTTAATAATATTAATGTAAAGCTCAAACTATTTTATTTAGTGTTTAAGCATATTTGAGATTCCTCTGAAAAATTAAACTTCAAGTAAATGTTTCATGTGTGCATGGTGAAGGGAAATAAATGAATTTACACTACTGAAACAGTTGTTTAGTTGTAAATTTACGAATTGTATTAATCTTGCACAATTATATTTTTGTTTGTCGAGCTCAGAAAGCTTCTGTACGGATTCATCATGCAAAATATGTCATTTTTGTTACAAAATATCTTAATAAACAAAACAGACAATTAAAAAATTTGTATTTTAAACTTTTTTTTTTTTCAGGCTCTATAAAAGAAAAAGCTCCAGTGAGAAATATGAAATACTAAATCAAGCCATCTTTCACAGCATTTCTGCAACATTAATAACCCTTAGAAATGCAAATGTATATAATTAATATATTTGAATAATACATAGGGTGAATTCAGGTTGATTGGGACAGTTTTTCCAAGTCATTTCAATGGCAAAAAGTGTCCCAATCATCCTGAATTCACCCTAAGGAATTGCCTCTTTTCGTATATTGAAAAATATGTGATAATATATTTATATTATGTTATACACTGTAAATGAAACGTAAATTAGTTGAATTCACTTAGAAATCTTAAGGAAACTGATTTATTTGTAAGTTTTTAATACAAAGAGTGTGGGGACAGCAATATACTGTGCATTTATTAAACTAAAAAAAAAATCAAATGAACAAAGTAGTTAATAGACATTACTACAATACAGTTACTGCCCTTTAAATAAAGCAACATACAGCATATTCTCAATGTTTCTTGGTCTTCTCCTGGACTGAAGCACAAGTTCTACTCTTCAGCACAATGGTGAGCCACAAAACCTCTCCAGGATGTTTTCAAAATCTTCTTCAGCAGATAGAGAAAATTGCTATTGTTAAAAGGTACCCATGTAGCCCCATACAATCGCCTATATAACTGGGTTATGGCCAGTACTATGACGTAATGTTGCCCCATGCTTACTAGAACCTCAGTAGTATTTTATCTGGCCCCATATAGTTAAGGATATAACTATATAACAACTTAATTAAATTAAAGCAGAGGCAATGGCCATAGGTTATGGCTAGTACTTAGTTTGTCTAGCCCCATATAGTGAATTAAATGGGACTGCATAACAACTTAGTTGCACTCGCAGATTTGCAGTAACAATCTACTGTATCATGCCAATTACATAATTGATATATCATTCAAACAGCATCATAGTTCATTTGGAAGCGGACCAAGACCCATCTTTTCAGTCTCCAGGGTTCAGATGGCAGCGTTCACACATGTTCAAATGAACCGCCCCAACTTTTTGATGCATGGTACATGGCAAAAGGTTAATCAGTTAGTTGATGTTCAAAGAATAGCCATATCTAAATGAGATTAGGAAAACATGGAGTCATAATTATACGTTATGTATGTCTATCATATTGTAAAAATGCTTTGCGTACTGTAGGTTTTGGCAAGAAAATTGATGAGCTTGCCAAGCAGAGAAAAAAAGCATTGTTAATCACCTTTACTGGTGTGGAGCCTTGTCATCATCAGGGAAGGGTGTGCACTTAATAAAATAAATCATTTTATTAACAATAAAGTGTCACGATTCAGATCAAGGATGTAACCATTGAGGGGGACAGTGCTCATCAATGTCAAAATGTTTGAGACGGCTAATCAAATCAAAGAAGGTGGGCCTTTATAAGACAAGTGTGAATTATTTTATTGGTGAAAAAGTGCATTTTAAGAAGTGGCTCCTCATGCAATTTTTTTTTTTTTTTTTTAGGGATTTCAGCATTGGAAAGAAAAGTTGGATACATTGTTACTGCCAATGCTGCCAACATGGTAGCTGATGGCGTTAAGGCACATGCCTTGCTTTGCACATACTTCAAATCTTATAGTGAAGGATGGTCAGTCTGCAGTTGATGAACTAATTGAAACCAGAGAGAAGGTGAGGAGAATCATTGGACATTTTAAGAGCAACTATGTTCCTATGGAGAAGCTTTTAAAATATCAGTGAGAAATTAAGCTTCTGGAGTATAAACTTGTACAAGATGTTGAAACAAGGTAAAACGCCACATACCAGCTGCTCGAACACTTCCTAGCCATTAAAGTCCCCCTGACTGCCGGCGTGTCAACAATAGATGCTTTCCTGCCAGTCCTATTCAGCTCTGACTGGAATGCAGTTGACAATGCTGTGAAGGTAAAGCACAATGCCAAGAATTATAGCATTTAGCAAATTAGAGCATTTTGATCATTTTTGCATCAGCATCTTTAGCTTTTACAGAGGAAAACACTTCTGTGCCACAGCTGAGGGAAAGTCTGTCTCTGAACAGAAGAGGATAGCTGCTGCTGACAATGTTAGAGATGTTCCTTGGACAACAGCTTGGAGGAGAAAGAAGAAGCCATTGCTGAAGGCCTGTGCCAGCAGCCAAAGACGAAAGAGTACGGACACTCACGGTGCACTGGCAAAGTACTTACAAAGGGAAAACAGTGGAGCTTTTGGTTGGCAGACCAACAGGTCCTTGCTCCTGTTGAATTAAGGTCTTTATGGTTTTATCCTTATAAATAATCTTCAGTTCAGTTTTTCCGCCATGTGAATAGCGAATCCACCATGGTGCGAGCACAACTGGCTTTTAAAGAGAATGGGTTTATTTCATGTTACGCCAAAAACACACCCATTACTGATTAAGAGAGTAGGGACAACCCATTTTTCCCATCCTTAAACTAGAAAAAGTGGATTCGGGCACGCCACCATGCGCTTAGATCGTTAAAATAGGGCCTGAAGCTTCGCAAACCGCATTGGCCTCCAGCTATTCCTGCAGTGGAAAGAGAGTCTGGAAAAAACACTTCTCTAGCCATCCCATCCTCAAGCAAGCAGTGGCCTTCAAAACTGAAGACAATGGAAGATTTGTATGAAGTATGAATCAATGTAAAAGAATGAAAGTCAACAACTAACTATTTTATGATTATTATTTGTCTTTTACAGCATCCTTGGCCATGCTCCCTTTTCCATCACCTGTGGCTGATACGGCCATTAAACGAGTGCCAAGGGCCACAGCCTAGAGACGAAGGAATGGGTCTAAAGAAGATAAAAAGGCCCTAAAGCATGGCAAAGCCACCGCACGGAGAAGGGATCCAAAGGGGTATCCCTGCAGGCTTTGTGGATACTTCTGCAAACTTTTCCCAAAAGACAGCATCTCCAAAAAAGGACTTGCGCACAGGTGACTTGTCAGCATTTCAGTCAAGGTGAGTCAAAGATGACAGTAAAGCACCACCAGACTGCCCAACTCATTCGGCAACCTTCTTAGCGGTGCAAAGAGCGAGGTCCGCCTCTGTACGCAGCTTGCGCAGGGACTCTGGGCTCGGGCCTTCTTCATCCAAGGACTTGGTCTGGAAAACCTGCAGGACGTTAAGGGTACGCAGGGCCGGCGCAGCATGTCACGCCGCTACATTTGCTTTCTCTGCCATGTGGGCTATAATGCAACATGACTTAGAGGGAAGGGATGGGCCAAGATGGACATAGAGGCCATTGTGGCCCACCTTCGACGGGAGGCGACGGGGCATATCCGCGTTCATCTGCCCCATGGATCACGGAGAGGGGGGCGTGGGCTCGGGCTGAATGAAGTGAGCATCATGTCCGTGTATAGCTCAGGGGGAAAACAACTATTACTTTTCCATGCATACATACATACCTATTTTACATCGAAGACGTGAACTATTCATAAGAAATGTTTTGTTTACAAGATCATGAAACATGAGTTCTATCTCATACCAGCATACATGAAAGTACATGTCTTTACAAACAAATATTATTAGTAGCACCAATGAAATAAAACAACCGTCCTCTCAGACTCTGTACAACTTGACTGTGTAGAACTTGTGATGAAAGTGTAGAAGAAACCTCAAAACTGTTAGTTCATGCAACCAGCAAAATCCTCAAAGCAAACGAGGACTAGACAAGGGGTCCGTTCATCGCTCGATACATCCGAGATGATTTGACAGATGGCAGATCTTCTAATCGTGATAAATGATCTCTGGCTAATTTGGTTAAAATATCTGGATTAAGTTACTGGGTGTTCTTGTGTTCATTGGAAAAGGCAGATATAGCCTATCAGTACTCGAAACCAAGATCAGCAATGCAGCGATTGGCTGGCGGCAGGACAGCAACGTAATGACATCATATTAAAAAAAGAACATCACACACCTGACAAAAAACGTGAATTTCTGAACATTTATAACAAGCAGTCAAGCAAACAAAATGACAAAAGTTAAATCTACTGTTACATGATTCCCAGTTATTTCACGATTACATTTTTATTTGTTTAATTTTACTTGTGAAGCAGATTTGTTACATCAAGTCTAGTATTTAAATATGTATTTCGCAAATACATTCAACTCTGAATTTCTCATATATTTGTATATATATTTCTATGCACTTGTGATTGTAGACAGATGTTTGTGAACAGGACTTTTATTTTGATTTGGTGGTGTGACCTCATACGGCTGCATCACGCTCCTGCATCTGTTGTGATTCTGCTGAAGAAGGTTTGTGTTTTAAGTGTTTAAACTGATAGAAACCGTTAAATCAGCTTTACAAGCAACGCAGAATTAATTTATTACAAAATTTAACAATAGCCTACATTGCTTTACCTAACATTAATTAACGTTGCGTGAGGAAAGTAACATAATAAAAACTCATTAGTAACATTACAGACGCGTCTCGTTTTGCTCCTTATAACGTGAATCAGTTTATTTGAAACACGAATTCAGTCACTGTATCGAGTAATGATTGAGTTTCCAAAAGCTCTGTTTCACCGATTCAGTTGAATCAATCGCTTCGGAAAATGATTCAGTGATTCAAAGCGTTCTATTTCTTTTATATTTTGATTTCTACAATCATTAAATATTTAAACTGTATAGTATCTGTTTAATGTGTGTTCTTTTATTAAATTGTACCGCTAATTTTTATTGTTTTGTCTAATCATTTAAGTCCATTAACTCTCACTCTGACTCTCTCACCAGTGTACTGAACTGATTGAGACACACTCAGAGATTTAGATTGGATGTATTTTTTTTCGGTTAAGAATTCTCATCTTAAACAGAAAAACTTCTGGTGAAACGACTGAGATCCTTGTGACACACTATTATGGCGTTTATTAAGGAGGAGAGTGAAGATGTGAAGGTTGAAGAAGTTTTCAGTTTAAAACAAGAAGAAACTGGGGAACAAACAAAGATGGCGTTTATTAAAGAGGAGAGTGAAGACATGAAGGTTGAAGAAGTATTCAGTTTGAAACAAGAAGAAACTGAGGAACAAACAAAGATGGCGTTTATTAAAGAGGAGAGTGAAGACATGAAGGTTGAAGAAACATTCAGTGTTAAACATGAAGATATTGAGGAACAAACAGGTTGGTTTCATTCTCAAAGCTGAACTTTGTCAAGCTCTTCAGAAATGAATGATATTTTTGAAGATTGTCTTAAGAGTGTCCTAATTAAAGCACCGTATGTGACATGGAGCGGGTCGCCTCATGGACAGACATCCTTAAAAGCTCTTTATTAACATAAGATACCTGAACATAAACAGGTCTTATTCAGTATTCAGCAAACCATGCAAACTGGAATCGTTTTGATTTTTATCTATACATAGGGAAAGGAAAGGGAAAGAGGCCTTAGCAGGGGATGGTTTAGTTGACACTTCAGGGTTGTCGTTGTGTCTAGGTGCAGGTCCTTCATCTCAACTGGATACGGCCTGGATCTGGCAGACTACGGTAAACTTCGGGATAAACAGAGAGAGACTAATATTAACGTAGACGCCATTATAGGAAGTGTTCCTGGTTCTAGCCGTTTATATGCAACAATTCACATGATTTGAATTATAGAAGTAGATAATGTGTTTTTAGTCTAGATTTAAACTGACAGTGTGCCTGCGTCCTGAACAATGCTAGGAAGATTGTTCCAACGTTTAGGTGCCAAATAGGAGAAGGATCTACCGCCTGCGGTTGATTTTAATATTCTAGGTATTATCAACTGGCCTGAATTCTGAGACCGTAATAGACTATAATGCGTTAAAAGTTCGCTCAGGTACTGGGGAGCTAAACCATTTAGTGCTTTGTGAGTAATTAGCAAGATTTTAAAATCTATACAATGTTTAATAGGGAGCCAATGCAGTGTTGACAGAACTGGGCTAATATGGTCATAGTTCCTAGTTCTAGTAAGAACTCTAGCTGCTGCATTTTGGACCAGCTGGGGTTTATTTATTAGGCGTGCAGGGCAACCACCCAGTAGAGCGTTACAGTAATCTGGCCTTGAGGTCATGAATGCATGAACTAACTGTTCCGCATGTTTCATTGAGAGCGTATGTCGTAGTTTAGATACATTTTTAAGATGGTAGAATGTGGTTTTATAAGTGCAAGAAATGTGGATTTCAAATTAGATTGGTATCAAGTGCCGCTTTTCCACTGCATAGTATGGCTCGCTTAAATAATACCACCTTGGTGGAGGTTCCAAGAGTGCCGTACCGATACTAAATGTGAGTGTAAACACTAGAAATCACTGATTGGTCAGAGAGAATTGTCACTACCAGCGTCATTAGATTTGAAACACGAGACACCAAACCCGTTAGATTTAACCTGTTAGCCAGCACCCCCGCTTTTGAAAAATCCTAAGAAATGACTTGCCCAAACTAAAACAGCATGAACACTTTGCACTAAAAGCATAAGTATGGTCTCATTTAAAAGCAGACACTTTGCAGTTTATTGTAAAGACAAAATTATTGTCATAATGAAAAAAATAAAGTTATTAGAAATGTATTTTTAATATGAATATCTTAACTAAAATGAAGTTGGCTTTGTAGCAATCTACAAATGCACTACAGCAAAAGCCATGTCTGACCAAGTTAGTTTGAAGGAAAATCATTTATCATGTTTTTTTTGTTTTGTTTTTTCAGTCTCGGCCAAATAACCCTGTGTATGTGAACGTATATGTTACGTCACTTCAGAGTTGATATTGGTGGTGCCAATGCAACCAGGAAACCCTCCAAGAACTGAGTTTGGCATCCCTGGCATATAAGATCTAGCATACATGTTATTAATTTTAATGTTTTACGTGTCTAAATGTTTTAATGTCTGTTGCTTTGTGGCACTAAACTGTTTTTTTTGTGTGTGTGTGTCTTTTTTCGCCTTAGATCTGATGGCGTTGAAAGAGGAAAGTCAAGATCTAAATGAAATGGAACAGAAAGAGCAATATAAGACAGATTGTGATGTCATAACTAAAGAAAAATCTTTTAGTTGCTCACAGACTAAAAAAACTTCCCCACGAAAAAGAGCTCAAAAGACAAGGAATGAAAGTTATTTCACCTGCCAACAGTGTGGAAAAAGCTTCAGTCGAAAAGGACACCTAAACCGTCACATGAGAATTCACACTGGAGAGAAGCCTTACACATGTCAACAGTGTGGAAAGAGCTTCACACATCAAGGAACCCTTACAGTCCATATGATAATTCACACTGGAAAGAGTCCATTCATGTGCCAACAGTGTGGAGTAAGTTTCACTCATAAAAGAAGCCTTAACAGGCACATGAGAGTTCACACTGGAGAGAAGCCGTTCACATGTCAACAGTGTGGAAAGAGTTTCAGTCATCATGGAAACCTTAAAGTCCACATGAGTATTCACACTGGAGAGAAGGCTTTCACCTGCCAGCAGTGTGGAACCAGTTTCACTCACAAAGGAAACCTTAATAAGCACACGAAGATTCACACTGGAAAGAAGCCTTACACCTGCCAACAGTGTGGAAAGAGCTTCAGTGAACAAACACACCTTACAGTCCACATGAGTATTCACACTGGAGAGAAGCCGTTCGCATGTTAAAAGTGTGGAAAGAGTTTCAGTCATCAAGGAAACCTTAAAGTCCACATGAGAGTTCACACTGGAGAGAAGACCTACAATTGACAACAGTGTAATTTATGGACATTGTCACAACCGGCTTAAAGACATTGCCAAATCTGTGTGGTTGCATAAATGTTGATTAACAAGTAAAAGAATCTGTAAAACAAAATACAACATGGTCATCTGTGTCTATAAGTTGCATGAGTGTTGGTGTCAAGAGCAAATAACAAAAACTTAAACTTAAGCTGGCCACACACTTGAAGAACTTGCGAACAAGTGATTGGGGGGCGTGGCCCAGTTTAAAGCTTGTCACAAACAACTTTTTGTCCAAACAATCGTCCATTGTGTGGTGTCATTACGATTATTTTTCTACTGACTGCATTGGAGCCCGCACAATCCCAAATCGGACAAGAAAGCCGGTTTTGAGTTCACTTAAATTAAAAGTTATTTTTTAAAGTGCCAAAATGTTGTACTGCAATGAAATGTCTGTAATGTTTAAAAATAAATCAATTAATTCTATTTCAAACTTCATTTTACCCCTAAACGAAGAACGAAAAAGAACTTTGTTTGAAGTATATCGGGGTCTTAAGTGTTTGCTTAGGGGACTGACTTAGCTCTGTAGTGTAGTGTTATACCACCCACACAGCTCTTTCAAAATGAAGAACAACTTCTGATGGTCGATTTGACCAAATTCAGGTGATCCATGAACTATGATCATTCCTGTCCTGTAGTTGATACCCTTGCTCCAAACGTATGGATTTAAGATAGATGAGGATATCTCTGCCTCCCAGCTATGCTGTCCTTCAAAATATGCACTAATGATATATGCACACATCTAGCTCTGACTTATCAAGACATGGCGTCATCATTAGCTGATGTTTTGCAGCCAGGGAGAGTGGGACATTTTTGAAGCAACTGGTTTATCTAATGACCCGTTTAAAGAAGCTGTGCTTTGATTCAAACCTGATTGTCCAATATACCACAAGAGGACCAAACAACCTGATTATTTGTGGGTAATGCTCCATGTAGTGGTGTTTGGGCAGCAATCTCTCTTCAGGAAATAACTCTTTATATCTTTGTCTGTGCTGATATTTAGGTATGCAATGGACTCGTCATTGGGGCAACAAGAAGTTCTACAACAGGGGTGTCCAACCCTGCTCCTGGAGAGCTACCATCCTGCAGATTTCAGCTCCAACCCAAATCAAACACACCTGAACCAGCTAATCAAGGTGTTCAGGGTTGCTTGATAATTACAGACAGGTGTGTTGGAGCAGGGTTGGAAGTGAAGTCTGCAGGACGTTAGCTCTCCAGGAGCAGGGTTGGACACCCCTGTTCTACAATATCTTTCAGGTCCAAGAGAATCATGTTTAGGAATCTGAAGACCAATTAGAAGTAGATGCAAATGTAACAAGCTCCAGTTCTCATGAGCTTTACCTCCTATTGTTTTTCTCCTTGAGATATCTTGAGGCAAAACATAAGGCTTATTAGTCCATTTGTATGGGAAATTGATTTGTTGATTTCATTCAAAGTAATGTGCGAGCTCAACAGGTACAATACTCTCAAAAATATAATGGGCAGAGTCTGGAGGGTATCCAGCTAGAATATCAAAATGATAAAGAGCTTCAGTGAGAGGGCCAGCTTTTTTCACTCCTACTTTCAGTACCATTATCTTCAGCTGATTTCACATGAGCTATGTGGAGATCTTTTGTTCTGAGTTTGAAAGCACCTGTTCTTACCTCTTTTGACTGAATGTCTAGTTTGCTTGCAGTACAAAATCGACAAATATAATGCCCTGAAAACTTTCATTAAAGTCTGCTAAACCAGGAGCTCCTAAATTGTATGCAGCAACATTGTCAACTGTACCCTTTAGTGATTTTCCTAACCGTGGTATACAAATTCCATTTTCTTTTAAGGATTTGAGGTCTTTTAGGAGTGGCTCTAACACTACGTTATAGACATATGCCTTAACACCATCAGTTTTACATAGTAGGGCCAAGTATATGGAGGACCTTGATGAAATGGGCCCAGGAGGTAGGTTATTCAGCACCCAATAGCCTGCACAAAGCTTATGTTTTTTGCAGGATGTCCCCAGGGGGTTGCAGAGCTCAAAATCAGCAAATCACAAACAGTCTTAACTCCTGTCCTGAGAAGAAGGTATTTTGCTTCAAATGAAGACCGATACAGACCTCAGTTTCTTGTGTTTTCAGATTCTGTGACAAACTAGATTATTAACAATGTTGAAAAGAGATTAATATTTTTTATTTACACTAGCATTCAAAGGTTTGAGTAAAGTAAAAAAAAAATGATTGGCAGTATAATGTTATAAAAGATTTACTTTTCTCTTTTTTGAATCTTTGTATACTTTTCGTATTCATCAAATACAAGTACTCTGAGGTCGTATTTAAAGCCATGTTCAGTAATAATTAATTGATAATTGGTGTGACACAAGACACATAAAAGAAGCGCCATTTCAGTTACCCGATGAGTGGTTAATAGCATCCGGTGGGGGCTTGATGGATTCACTGGTAGTTCCTATATTTTACTGATATTAGAAAAAGTATTTAATAGTTTCCCAGTATTCCTCAGCACATCATTGAACAACATGTATTTCACCAATACATTTAACTCTGAATTTCTCTTTTATTATTTGTATACATTTATATTGTGATTGTAGACAGCAGTGTGTCAACAGGACTTTTATTTTGGTCTGGTGTTGTGACCTCATACGGCTGCATCACGCTCCTGCATCTGTTGTGATTCTGCTGAAGAAGGTCTGTGTTTTAAGTGTTTAAACTGATAGAAACCCTTAAATCAGCTTTAGACTTTTACAAGAGACGCAGAATGAGTTATTTATTATGTAACATTGCATTGCTTTATCTAACATTTATTAACGTTGCTTGAGGAAAGTAAGGTAACGTTAATGAAAACACACAAGTAACATTAAAGGTGCGTCTCATTTCGCTCCCTATATTGTGGATCAGTTTATCATAAACACAAAATACAGAAACAGAGCTTTTGGAAACTCTGAGTCAATTGATTCAATTGCTTCGGAAAATGATTCACTGATTCAAAGCATTCTATTTCTTTTTCTATCTCGATTTCTATGATCACTAAATACCTAAACTGTATAATTTGTGTTCTTTTATTAACTTGTACCCCTAATTTTGATTGTTTTTTTGCCTAATCAGATCATTTACAACTCATTTACAACTCACTCTGACTCTCTTACCAGTGTACTGAACTACTGAACTAGATCTGATTGAGATTTGCATTTATTTATTTTTTTATTTCTGTTCATTTTTATCATCTTACACACACAGAAAAACTCCTGGTAAAGCGACTGAGATCCACGTGACACTATTATAAAGATGCCATTTATTAAAGAGGAGAGTGAAGACCTGAAGATTGAAGAAGTATTCAGTTTGAAACATGAAGAAACTGAGGAACAAACAAAGATGGAGTTTATTAAAGAGGAGAGTGAAGACATGAAGATTGAAGAAACATTCAGTGTTAAACATGAAGATATTGAGGAACAAACAGGTTGGTTTCATTCTCAAAGATGAACTTTGTCAAGCTCTTTAGAAATTAATGATATTTTTGAAGATTGTCTTAAGAGTGTCCTAATTAAAGCACCGTATGTGACATGGAGCGGGTCGCCTCATGGACAGACATCCTTAAAAGCTCTTTATTAACATAAGATACCTGAACATAAACAGGTCTGTGCTGTCATTTTCATAACGAACCAAAAATATTTTAGGTTTTCTTATGATAGCATAAAAATTCTTTAATGTTGTTTTACATCATTATTTTGGCATAGTGTCTCTCAAATGAACTAAAATCGAATGCACAATATGGGTTTTTGTCCTTATCAAATCACAACACACTGGGATTTAATTAAATCAGTTTGTTTGTGCTGCGTGTTTCAAAGCGAAGCACACTCTTTGCTCTCGCGATCAGTTCACGATCCGGTTTTTTCTGCGTCTCGGAGCAGCTCATTTCACAGTGAATGAATGCAGTAAACTCCATTGTTGCATCCCAAATTTTACATACTATTTTTTTGTAGTATAGAGTGATTTAGTGTGTTCACACTGAACATTACAAACAGAAAAGATCTGGTGGAGTCAGGCAAGTACTTTTCTGTTTGTAATTTTCAGTGTGAACACTGATAGTTCACCGAAAAATGATAATTATAATTATTTACCATCCTAGGTCATACGACTATCTTCTTTCAGACGAACACAGTCGGCTAAACCCTGTCTGTAAAACCAGGCCTAAATGTTTTAAAAATTGGGCTAAAATGTTAGAACACGCATTGCCAAAAAAACATTATTTTTTCAATGTATTTACAACATCAACATGAAACTAAAGAAATGAGACCTACACTTTCCCTGCCTCTCCCCACAGGCCAGTCAAGTTCCTCCACACCAAACTTGCTCATCCATGTCTTTATGGACCTTGCTTTGTGCACTGGTGCGCAGTCATGTTGGAACAGGAAGGGGCCATCCCCAAACTGTTCCCACAAAGCTGGGATCATGAAATTGTCCAAAATGTCTTGGTATGCTGAAGCATTAAGAGTTCCTTTCAGTGGAACTAAGGGTCCAAGCCCAATCCCTGAAAAACAACCCCAACCCCTGAAAAACAACCCCACACCATAATTCCCTTAGCACAACGCAGTCAGGCAAGTACCGTTCTCCTGGCACCCCCAAACCCAGACTCATCCATGGGATTGCCAGACAGAGAAGCGTGATTCGTCACTCCAGAGAACACGTCTCCACTGCTCTAGAGTCCAGTGACGATGTGCTTTACACCACTGCATCCGACGCTTTGCATTGCACTTGGTGATGTAAGGTTTGGATGCAGCTGCTCGGCCATGGAAACCCATTCCATGAAGCTCTCTACACACTGTTCTTGAGCTAATCTGAAGGCCACATGAAGTTTGGAGGTCTGTAGCTATTGACTCTGCTACAGACTCTGCATTGTCGCCTGACCCTGCTCTGTGATTTTACGTGGCCTACCACTTCGTGGCTGAGTTGCTGTTGTTCCCAGTTGCTTCCACTTTATGATACCACTAACAGTTGACCGTGGAATATTTAGTAGTGAGGAAATTTCACGAATGGACTTATTGCACAGGTGGCAACCTATCACGATACCACGCTTGAATTCACTGAGCTCCTGAGAGCGACCCATTCCTTCACAAATGTTTGTAGAAGCAATCTGCATGCCTAGGTGTTTGACTTTATACACCTGTGGCCATGGGAGTTATTGGAACACCTGAATTCAATTATTTGGAGGGGTGTCCCAATACTTTTGGCAATATAGTGTATATGAAGAAAATCCAGCAAAATGCTCCAGCGCGTTTTTAGAAATTCAACTTTTTAATGCATCCAACCGTTTTGTTCAACTCTTAATGAGTGCTGAGTCATCCCGCTAAACCGGAGTGTACCGCCCGCGGGTGCCACCTAGCTAAATTTTTCAAAACTAATGTCTTGATCACCACAAAATAGGTTTCATTTGAAAGCTTAGAGTATGAACTTTACAAGGAATGTAGCCAATTTGATTAACTCCTAAGTAGTGCTGAGTTATTTGCTGAGAAAAAATGTACAGCAGATTCTCACGATTAAAATGAGTCCAACATTAACATAATCCCTTGCGTCAATCACGAGATATTCTTCGTGAAGGAATGGAAAAATGCCTATTGGGAGCGACAAGGGCTTAAAAAAAAAAAAAAAAAAAAGGTCCCCTTGGTTCCAAATGCTGTAACTTTTGATTAGTTTATGCTTAGTTTTTGTAATTTATTAGCATTTACTCAGCATGAGAATGTCCAAATTTAATTAATTTATTTTTTATTTAAAAATTAAACATGTTTTTTTTTTCCAACAATACCAACCTTTTGACTCTCCTTGCTATAATTTTGCTCTTTACTTTTTTGTATATCACTTCCCTTAAGGGGTTAATAAATTTTGATTGGGACTGTTATATCACACAACGTTATAATGAAAACACTTTTGTATTAAAACATCCCGAATTTTTAGTTTAGCTGCCATGTTTCAGCGTGCTGTTACACAAAGACCGTGTCCACAACAGGAGTTACACATCCTGACTAGCAGTCAAGTTCGCTTGTGCATCATTTTATGCTGAAATAAGTTATATGTTTATGTTGCATAAATATCAAAAATGTTTTGATGTCTGTTGCTTTGTGGCACACAACTTTTTTTGTCTTTTTTCACCTTAGACCTGATGGCGTTGAAAGAGGAGAGTCAAGATCTAACTGAAATGGAAGAGAAAGAGCAATATAAGACAGACTGTGATGTCATAACTAAAGAAAAATCTTTTAGTTGCTCACAGACTAAAAAAAGAAAAAGAGCTCAAAAGACAAGGAATGAAAGTTATTTCACCTGCCAACAGTGTGGAAAGAACTTCAGTCGAAAAGGACACCTAAACCGTCACATGAGAATTCACACTGGAGAGAAGCCTTACACATGTCAACAGTGTGGAAAGAGCTTCACACATCATGTCAACCTTAAAGTCCACATGAGAATTCACACTGGAGAGAGCCTTTTCACCTGCCAACAGTGTGGAGTAAGTTTCACTCATAAAATAAGCCTTAACAGTCACATGAGAGTTCACACTGGAGAGAAGCCGTTCACATGTCAACAGTGCGGAAAGAGTTTCAGTCATCATGGAAACCTTAAAGTCCACATGAGTATTCACACTGGAGAGATGCCGTTCACATGTCAACAGTGTGGAAAAGGTTTCACTAAAAAAGGAAACCTTAATAAGCACGTGAGAATTCACACTGGAGAGAAGCCTTACACCTGCCAACATTGTGGAAAGGGTTTCACTCATAAAGAAATCCTTAACAGGCACATGAATGTTCACACTGGAGAGAAGCCTTATACCTGCCAACAGTGTGGAAAGAGCTTCAGTGTACAAGCAAACCTTAAAGTCCACATGAGAATTCACACTGGAGAGATGCCGTTCACATGTCAACAGTGTGGAAAGAGCTTCACTCAAAAAGGACACCTGAACAATCACATGAGAGTTCATTCTAGGGAAAAGCCTTACATATGCCTTCAGTGTGGAAAGGGTTTCAAAGGACAAGGAACCCTTACAGTCCATATGATAATTCACACTGGAGAGAGTCCATTCATGTGCCAACAGTGTGGAGTAAGTTTCACTCATAAAAGAAGCCTTAACAGGCACATGAGAGTTCACACTGGAGAGAAGCCGTTCACATGTCAACAGTGTGGAAAGAGCTTCACTCAAAAAGGACACCTGAACAATCACATGAGAGTTCATTCTAGGGAAAAGCCTTACATATGCCTTCAGTGTGGAAAGGGTTTCACTCAAAAAAGCAGCCTTGACGGGCACACGAGTATTCACACTGGAGAGAAGACTTACAGTTGACAAGTGTAGAACAACTCAGAAACAGAAATCTGATTTATGGCCATTGTCACAACCGGCTTAAAGCCGTGACATGAAAGAAAGACATAGCAAAGTCTGTGTGGTTGCATAAATGTTGATTGATTAACAAATAAAAGGGTCTGTAAAACAAAATACAACATGGTCATCTGTGTCTATAAGCTGCATGAGTGTTGGTGTCAAGAGCAAATGTCAAAACCTTAAATTTAGGCTGGCCACACTTTTTAAGATTTTAAGCCTGATTTTGAGCCCAATTTTCACCCTAATTGGATGCTTGTCACAAATGACTTTTTGTCCAAAAAAATCCTCATTACGATTGTGCTGGCTCCAATGTGATCGGTAGTAAAATAAACATGTTTGATATTTTCGAATCTGGCTGCCTCTGATGTGATTGCCAATAAGAGCAAGTAAGCATCACCAATCAGATGTTGCATGCTTCTTAGTCAAAACATGGCAGCCACAAATAAATGTCTTTATTGCTTTTATTGTTTTAATGAGTGCTTTAAAAACTTTTTAATGGACTGGAGCTTTAACTTTAATTCCTACATTTCCATAACTGTTTATTTCACACCAAAATAATGAGTTGTTCTGAGTGTGGGCGGGACCTTGATATCACGGCTCCACTTCGTGCTCACTACTGTGCAGATTCTGGTTTCAAGTTCACTATGCGCAGACTCGAGACTCAAGATGTCAGCGCCATATTGACACACTGGCGGCTTCAGTTACTACAGTTTACAGTCTATGGTATGAACAGTATAAATGGATTGAATACAGCAAAACAAGAGATGCCACCGACAGGCCTGTAACAAACATGAGTCTAGTAAACCACACCCACTTGCGCTTTCTAGGATTGATGCGTACAGGGAAAGCCATGCACCGCAAAGGTGCTTAAATCAACTGCACGGTGATGCCGTTTGATTTGTAGAGCGAAAAGGGCAACACGTTAAAGTTGTTTTGAAGAAATGTCTGCTCTTGGAATTTCACAGAGGATCCTTGAGGTCATTGAACCACTTGGGTTGGATCTTTCTCTCTGCGTCGGGATCTGTTTAGATGGCGCATCGGTCGTGTCAGGAGGGGTTCAAGTACTCTTGAAAGAAACGTTTATTCAAAAGCTGTTTATGTACTTTGCAATTCCCATCGACTTAATTTGGTGCTTTGCACTGCTGCCAAACTTTTTTTGATATTGTGAATAATGTACACAATTTTTTCACTGGGGCTCAAATGCACGCTAGGTTCATTGTCCGATACTAGATGGAGCTCAAAATCAGGATCTGTGAATAAAATATTACATTTGCTGGATGTAATACTGGAGGCTCTGCTTGACTATGCCGAATCAAGTGGTCAAACTAAAATAGACGCAGAACAGCTGCTACAATAGATACAAAGTTTGACAAAGTGCTCAGACTAACGGAGGAGTTAATGGCCAAGCACGAGATGGCTAACTGGGATGTTACTACTTCTCATGAGCGCAACCTACCTGCTAAATTCCATGAGTCTGTCGTCACCACAACACTAGGGAAAACATCCGCTGTCAAAATCAGTGATGATTTAAGGGAATTGTGGAACTGTATTCTAGACAGGCAGATAACAGAGCTGAGCAATCGGTTTCAAGAAGATACCTATGGAAGCGTCGACATCCCTCTTACCTGGATCCAGCACTTTTGGCCTGAAAGAACTGCTTAAAGCACCATGCAGTTTGTATGGTATTGTAGTTTGTGATGCTGAATACACAGTTTTCACCCAACACATTAGATGCAGAGTTGATACAGAGAACAGAAAATTCCCCTCACTGATTGAAGTTCTTGACAGCAGCCCTGCTGACATTTTCCCCAACATCAACAGTAGGTTCAGGGCCATCATAACGCTGCCTATGACGTCCTGCAGCGTTGAGAGACTTTTCTCCGTAACAAACCGGATCAAGATAGACCTGAGATCATCAATGTTGACGCCTTAATCCAAAGTGTTAAATTATGACGATCCAATTTATCTTTAATCTTTGATTAAAGATTATCAACATCTTTAATTCTAAACCCAGGTGACTCCGACTTGTTTAAAAAAAAGACATCCGCCATGCAAGGTAAGATGGGTAGATGTTTAGTCTGGCCCCCCAGTACATGATTATGCAATCTTCTCTTCTCTGCTTTGTTTGTTTGCATTTTTCCTTGTGGTGGCCACTCACAGCTGATCGCACTCTGTCACCAGATTTCACTCTTTGTTTGAGTTCTCTATATATTCGCTGTCTTTGCTTTAGCTTCAAGTTGTGGATAATGGATTTTCCCTTGCATGGCATTTCTGAATGCTCTTTGGCTCTGACTCTTGCCTGCCCCTGACCTTGGTCCTGAACTGTCCCCTGGTTTCGCTGTCTACCTGTCCAGTTACATATCTCCCACCTGTTTGACCTTGCTCTCTGCATTTGCCCTCGGACTGCTTTCTGTTATTGATCCCTGCCTGGTAAAACGGATACCCCTTTAGCCTCATCTTGAGTACATGTAGAGTAATATCGCCTCCTTCATATCTCCGAAAAGTCTTAGTACAGCGTATCTATCTTTTATAAATATAATGAGTTTTTCAGAAAAAAGCTGAGCTCCTGGAGGCGTGCCATGGGCAGAGCTAAAGAGTCATGAGTGCGCGCAGCTTTTGCGACAGGAGCTGCGTCTCATTTCGGAGGCTGCGTCCTCCGGAGTTCGCATTTGAAGGCTGCATACTTTATCAAGGATGTCTTATTTAAGAAAAGTAACCAGAATAAAATTGACTATTCATTGTGAGGTGTAAAATACTGTAATTTCTTTCTTACTTTACAATCTAATGGTTATTTTTCTTAAATGAGACTGCCTCGATGATGTATGCAGCCTTCAAAGGGTGCAGCCCCTGAATTGGGACACATCTCTCAGCTTTCGTATCCCGAATGAAGCATGTTGATGGGCGTGCTCTTGCTCTTGCTCTTGCTCTGGGTGATGTGTGTGTGCACGCTTATCAGGGAGAAGTGCCTATACAAGGAATTCCACCCTTTATGATGTGATAAAGGCCAATACTCGAATCCAACTCTTTAACAGTCAGAATGCATGAAATAGCATTACACCCCCCTTTAAAAGTTGATTTTCAATAAAGCAATGTTGATTTGAATTCTTCGCTTCTGGGTCCTCTCTGTTGCAGAACCTGGCGGTGCTTTACTGTAAGCCACGGGCGTTTGTGCTGCGCAGCCATACCTTGCCATAACCCAGTGCTAAAAAATTAATTAGAAATAAAATGCGTCAAGATATAAATGATTAAATTAGTTGTACATTAAATCTCTTTAAATACTAATACAAATAGAAAAGAATAATACATTGACTTGGGTATATAGGCCTATTAGCCTATTTGCTTTAATGTTCACACAAGAACTGTCATTCTGACTGTCTGATGACCTGAGAACAACAGAGATAAATACACATACATTCTGAGGTCTGTAGCCTTGTGTGATTTAAACTGAATAAATCCTACAAAAATAAAACTAAAACATATAGGCTGACTTTTCCTGGGCGCACTGGTGCGAAGTGCTGCGCGCTCGCGCATATGTAAGTGCAACAGCGAGGCCAAGATTTTCACTTAATAATGAATTACATCTTTGGTTTGTTTCTCGTCAAACCCGGTATACCTTCAGAACATTTGAACATGTTACTGCAGTAATATTAAGGCATATACTGACAACTAAAATCTAATTTAAGGACTTTTTTTTTTTTTTAAAAATCCAATAAGGAGAGAGGGCTGACAGTGTGTACAGTTTGTATATTTCTTATTACTGCTTTTAACATTTATTTTACACTTGATTTTGTTCTTATTACTTGATTAAAACATTAAAATATAGAAAGAACATTATATACATGAATTTTGCAATTAAATGAAATTATATGGATTAGGTAATTGTTAGGCATTAATAAATTAAATTGAACATTTTTAATCACCTGTACAGAGTATCTCTAAGCTTTCAAGACCTTTTTTAACACCTGCACAAAGATTAGTGTTTATGGTAACATCCTAAACCACAAAATGACTGTACAAACAATTATTTCAACAACAGTTCATATAATACAAGTTTTGACAAAAACAAATGTGTTTACAATATTTTACATTTTTTCAGTCTTTAAACTATTTTTTTTTAGAGCCCAAATTGTTAATGATTATAAACATTAATTTAAAATATGATTATACATATTCTAAATATCTTATTATTCAACAATTTTTGGAAAGCACACTAGCTTCTTATCAATCCACCGGTTAACATTTACAACGCTGCGTGTAAGCTGTGTGAAAATATGGGTTGATCTTCATATTGGTCTGAACAAAAACAGGAGATGCGCTGAATGAAAATGCAATTTCAAACTCTGACAGTAGATGGCGCTTATGGAACAGCAGAAATACACTTTTGTTTTTGCCCCCATTTTTCATGAGCTGGACTCAAAGATCTAAGACAGATTTGTGAACAATATTTGAGAGAAACAGGCCTTTTGTGTACATAGAAAAAGTCTAAATCTGTGTTAGTGAGCACTTCTCCTTTGCCGAGATAATCCATCCACCTCACAGGTGTGGCATATCAAGATGCTGATTAGACAGCATGATTATTGCAATGGTGTGTCTTCATGGACTCTTATTTTAAATTTTCTTTGCCTTGTTGTTTCTGGTTTTCAGTTCCTGTGTTTCCATTTCCATAGCAACCCTTGTTTGTAACATGACAACTTCTCACC
The DNA here is from genome assembly GCA_037101425.1 of Elopichthys bambusa. Taxonomy (NCBI): domain Eukaryota; kingdom Metazoa; phylum Chordata; class Actinopteri; order Cypriniformes; family Xenocyprididae; genus Elopichthys; species Elopichthys bambusa. Next base: position 25,670,486 of record CM074454.1, read on the forward strand.
ATCACCTGTCCTTCGTTATCTAGTGTATTTAAACCCTCAGTCATCTTATGTTCATTGTCTTGTGTTAACGTTTCCTGCTGGTGTTTATTAAATACAAGTGTTCATCGTCTTTTTTGCATCAAGCGTCTTATCTTGGATCATCTTGTCAAGTCAGCATGTGACAGTCACTGATTTATCATGAGCTCAAAGCATTATGGGTAGGATCTCTCTACAGTCTGTTCTGATTCATCATCACAGTTTCACTGATGATTTAAAATAATAAACCCCAAACCCAGGATAGAGCGGTTGAGTGAATGTGGTCTGGACTGTGTGGATGAGGATCATTGTGTCTCCAGAGACGCTGTAGAAGGACAGAGTTCCTGCACTGTGATCCACATACACTCCTATTCTACTGTTGTTGATGGGCTTTACAGGGAGTTTAGTCTCTATGTTATTGTGTCTGAATGAGTAACTGGAGGAAGAGCAGATCAAACTCCAGGATTCATCATTATATCCAAACCGACAATGATTATCTCCCTTCCTGCTGATGCTCTTATATGACACTGATATAGACACATATACACCACTCCACTCAATCTCCCAGTAACAGCGTCCACACACACTCTCAGTACACAACACCTGACGCACATCAAATCTGTCTGGATGATCAGGATACGGCTGATCTGTGTTAGTGTAGGTAATCTTTCTGTTCCTCTCAGACAGATAGAGGCGTTCATTCACTGTGTCCAGATCCAGAGTGAGCCGATGGGAATCTGATGGAGATAAAAACACATCACAATCAGGAATTATGAACCTCTCTGATTTAGGGTTCTTATCCTATCTTACAAAATCTCATCTGTAGTGAGGAAATCAGTTCTCTGGTCTGTTACCAAGCAACCAACAAACGTGTGTGTGCATGTGTGTGAGAGATTGTGTATACGTACATTTGCGTACTCCTGCTGTAATCCTGATCTCTCCTCCATGATCCACACTAGAAAGTTAATCAGACACAGTTAAACAGTAAACACACAAACACACTCTCTCACAAAGAGACACACACAAACACTCGCTCTCTCTCTATATATATATACACATACTGTATATATGTTTACTATACAGCTACTGGAGCGCAGAGAAAATAGCAAAGAGTGTACAACATGCTGAGGGCGGAAACTATTGTAATACAGGACTGTCAGTCGGCAGTCGTGGGCGGGGCATGAGGAATCAAAACGGTTTGTCTAACGAGACTGCTTTGGTTTAATGGGGATTAAAAAGAGTGAATTTTTATCATTGTAGGGTGATTGTGTTCACACACTGCCAGTACACATTTATGTCCAAACACCTTATAAAAGTGGATTTTGCATAACAGGTGCCCTTTAATGTTAGATAGAGTTGCCAATGTTTTGAATATGTGATTTAAGTTTTTTGTTGCTAAATTTATCCCATTACCATCTAAGGTAAGGGATGGATCATAACCGAACAGCAGGCCTGGAAAGTGTTTGGGACACGGCTGCCATGTGAGTGACGGACCACACGATCTCGGGTACCGGTCGGGTTCAGGCTTTAGTTCCTCTATTCCGCACCCGTATGACCTTTGGAACACAAATTAAGATATTTTTGATGAAATCCGTGAGGTATCTGACTCGTCCATAGACAGAAAATTGTCCAGAAAGATACTAAAGACATCGTTAAAACTGTCGACGTGACTGCAGTGGTCCAACCTTAATTTTATGAAGTGACGAGAATACTGTCTATGCGCAAAAACAAAAAACAAGTCAAACAAGTAAAACAAGTCGTGAGTTGAAAACACGCATTGCTGAACATCGTAGCACAATTAGATGTAGAAACGTGAACTATCCACTGGCTGCACATTTCGTTGAGTTTAACCATCTCATTACCTTTCTACCTGCGTAGAGGGAGAATGGGAGAAATAGAGGAGGAGATGGGGAGGAGGAGGGATCCTGGAAGAATTGTCGCTGGGATGACATAGTGACTGCTGCCTATATACGCTCGTAATGATGATTGACAGGACTGAATGTTTAGGCTCCTCCCAAACCTACATTTGGAACTACATCTAATGTTGTTGTCTATTTATTTTTTACTTTTTGTCATGTTTTATTTGACAGTGGTTTTTTTTTTTAGAATTGCCAATTGATTTGATTGTATATTCAACTGGGACTAATTGTCTATTTATACCTCTCTCCACTGTGAGAGAAATTATACCTTGACAAAGGCTTTTTGCAGAAACGTTGGATAATAAAGTTTGCAAGTGAGTGTGTGGTCAGATCTCATTCATATAGATTTATCCCTCTTGATCTGGCAGGGTTCCCGCGGACCCTTAAAAAGTCTTAAATTAGATTTTTAAAATTTAAGGTCATAAAAGTCTTATTTTTACTTATGAGAAGTCTTAAATTTTAGATGACAATTTGACTTGGACATATCTAAATCATTTACCAAATTAAAACTATCTAATTAGCGTACATATTT